>OX451737.1:1154879670-1155592170 GCA_948472305.1 Vicia faba | reverse complement strand
TATGGCCCCATGCCTCAAGGATCTTGTTTTGACATAAAGTTAAGTTTAAGCAAAAATGGCATTGTTACTTTTTCCATTTAAGGCTTAAACTAGTGTATAATACCTTAATGACCAAGACAATACCTTATCTCAATGGATATGCATTAAATTATGGAGTACAAACTGGTTTTGAGGCCTTTAATTGTGAACCAAGCTAGCTAGATCAGATTTGCAAGTGGTATGAACATGTATTGGCCATGGTTGCAAAGTGAGTTTTTGCCAACTTCAAGCATTCGATTCTCTCTAACCACAAGGGTGTTTGAGGATTTCTTGGACAATTTGGAAAGCTTGTAACATGTACTATAATCCATCTTTGAAATGAAACTTGAAACTCCAAGTGGAACTATGTTAAAAATGGCCAAGAAGATGGGTCAAAATCCTGCCTAAACTAGGGCAAAATTTCTCTAAGTTAAAAGTTTTAGATACCCTTGTTCCAAATATCATAACTTGAGATACAAGCTTCTTTTGAGAAAACATTGTGAATAAAAGTTGTATAATTTGTGATGTACTACAACTTTCATGTTGCAAGTTTTGTTTGAATTCATTTGTATCTTGGTGAAAAAATGGGACAAAGTTAGGAAAAAATAAGAAAATTTCATAACTTAGAAAATTTCTAAGTTATGAATTTTTTTCATTTTAAACCCTAATTTGCATTTTTGGGTTTCTTGATGAACAAGTTTCATAATTTGACATGTCTTGATGAAGAAATAACTTTTGGCACTTGATTTTGACCAAAAAGTCAAAGTTTGACTTTTCAGTGTACAGTCAAATTTTGGTCAGTTGACTGAAAAATTCATCTGTCAATCCTATGCATTTGAGATCTTTTGAACTTATTGAATAGGTCAAGACAATGTCATTGAGTCCTTTTGTCCATGGTTGATCTTGATTTGCCATTGGTTAGGTCAAACAGTCAAAAACTGCCTTTGTACAGTCAAAACCCTAAAAATGACCATTTTGCCCTTTTGGTGATCTGATCAAATTTCTTGTGGAATTGTGATCCAAACTTGATCAAATGATTCATATGAGTTCATTATGTTGATGTGGGTCAAAATTCATGAGGTTTGACTGTCAATTGGCCACAATTGACTTTTTCCCCAATACAGCTGATTTCTAGGTCAACTGTCCAATTCACTGGGCAAAAATTTGAATCAAGGCTTGAAACTTGGTATGGACAAACTTGTGGGTCTAACATGGAGTATGAAATTTACTTTGGGCATTGTAGGTCAAAATATCCCTGTGCAAACTCAAACCCTAATTTAGGCCAACAGTGCAAGGAGGTGTCTTGAGCAGAGCAAACCCTAGCTTGATCTTAAGATCCAAGAGTCTTGTGATGAGAAATGTTGATGAATATGGGAGGGAAAATTTTGGGGTACAACAGTTGCCCCTGTTCAATCTTCTTGAACCTGAAGAATTAGATTGGCAAGTTTGCCTTTCGTGACTCGAAGGTAAAAGAGGATTGGACACTAGAGTGCCCGTAAATTTGCACTCGTCAAAAATATAGCTGAGGAAATGGGCTTAAAGATGCCATTTGGAGATGGTATAATCTTGCTGGAGATGGGCTTAAATACGCCATCCAAGAATGTTTGTTGATTTGCAACGTTGTAGGTCAGAAGAATGAACATCAAAATGGTATCCGTGTTTGGAATGCATTTGAGCTATATCTGGAGATTGAGTCTGTATGAGCAAAAGAATGGCGTACGTGTATGGTGCGTATCTGAGCTGTAACTGTATTTTAACTTTGAATGAATACCAGAATGACTGCCGTGTCTAGAGTGTATCTGTATTGTATCTGGGTAACAGAGAAACATTTGTGTATGAAGCAACTGTGTGCTGGGGATAAACTTTGAATGAGTGATAGAATGGAAACCGTGTCTGGAGCGTATCTGGACTGTATCTGAAGTTGAGATATGTATGATTAGTAGAATGACTTTCGTGTCTGGATTGTATCTGAACTTGTAGTTGATAGTTGAATCTGAATGAGAGATAGAATGGTCGTCGTGTCTGGAGCGTATCTAGTCTGTATCTGATTGCTGAAGTCTGAATGAGTAGTAGAATGACTGTCGTGTCTGGGGTGTATCCATACTGTATTTTAACTTGAAGTTCTGAATGAGTAATAGAATGACCGCCGTATATGGGGTGTATCCATACTGTATTTGAATAATTGTTAATGATAGCCTTTTAATCTTATCCTGAAAAGGGTAAAACGTTAGCTAAAACACGAAGTTATATTGCATGATATGTATGATGCAATGAAATGTAATCCATGAGCTTTGGGTTGTATGCCAATCTACTGGGGAATCACCCTAGTTGCTAGGGAAATTGAGGGAATTTGACCAGTTAGAAATGTGACTTCGTCGGGGAAGGAGGTTTAGATTATTCTGGCTCCGTTGGGAATCGGGAGTTTGAACTCTGATGGGCACTCTGAAACTTAACTCGGCTGGGGAATCTAGTTTTGGAATGTACTGGCTCCGCCGGGGGATCTTGAAGCTTAACTCCGCTGGGGACATGTACTCCGAGGTTTTAGCTTTGTTGAGGATTTGAACAAAGTAATGCAGGGGATTTCTTCTTGGATGGCATAAAAGTATCTTCCTACACCTTCAACCTATCAGTAATTATCCTTTCCCGATTTCGTTTTATTTGTAAGCAATGATTATATTCAAATGCATATGCCTATTTGACAAAACATTGGACGTTTTCAAATAAAACATAAGTGTAAAAAAGAAAAAGAAAGGCAAGCAAATTTCTGCACTTTGAAGTATATTTGTATTAATTTTTTGTAAGTATCTCTGTACAAGGGAGACAGACATCCTAGTAAGAGAATGCTGCCGTAAAAATTGAGAAAAAATTTATACAAAAAGAAAGATGGCTATGTGTAACAATTCCATGGAGTTCCCATTCTGCTATAGCCTTCACAACTCTGAGTATCTATCCATTCGTTGCTTCGTCCGTAGATGATTGGATTGACCAGAAACTTGGAGTTTGTCAGTGAAGAGATAGTTCTTAAAGTGATCTGACGAGACATAGTCATACGCTTTAATTCCCTAACTTTTGCCTGGACCGCCCTTTCGGGTTTTCGATCCACCAGGAAACCCCTTTTTGCCCAAGTCGCCCTTTCGGGTTTTCAACTTGCCGGGTGTACAAATTTTTTTTGTTTTATCCCTAATTTTTGCCTGAACCGCCCTTTCGGTTTTTCGATTCACCGGGATGCCCATTTTTTCCCAAGTCGCCCTTTCGGGTTTTCAACTTGTCGGGTCGTTTTATATGTAGTATCTTTTGACTATGTCTGTGTTAGCAGGGTGCGGCAAGTCGTCGCCGTCCATGGTGGTCAGAATCATTGCCCCACCAGAAAAGATGCTCTTGATTATAAATGGTCCTTCGTAAGTAGGAGTCTATTTGCCCCTGGGATCACTTTGCGGTAAGATGATCCGCTTGATTACAAGATCTCCGACTTGATATACCTGACACCTAACCTTTTTGTTGAAAGCCTTGATCATTCGTTTTTGATACGTCTGACCATGACAAACAGTAGTAAGTCGCTTCTCATCGATCAAGTTAAGTTGATCAAGCCGGGTCTGAATCCAATCGTCTTCACTCAAACCAGCATCCTTCATAATCCTCAAGGAAGGAATCTGAACTTCCATGGGTAGAACCGCTTCCATGCCATATACCAAAGAAAATGGAGTTGCCCCTGTTGAAGTACGTGTCATGGTACGATATCCATGCAGAGCAAACGGTAACATCTCATGCCAGTCCTTGTAGGTGACTGTCATCTTTTGAATGATCTTCTTAATATTTTTGTTTGTGGCTTCAACAGCATCGTTCATCTTTGGCCGGTAGGGAGATGAATTGTGATGATAAATCTTGAACTGTTCGCATAGAGCGGTGATCATAGTGTTTTTCAAATTTGTACCATTGTCTGTGATGATCCTGTCGGGGATACCGTACCGGCATATGAGGTTCTGCTTGATGAAGAGAGCAACCACATTCTTTGTAACTGAGGCATAAGAAGCTGCCTCGACCCATTTGGTGAAGTAATCAATAGCCACCAGGATGAAGCGATGTCCATTGGATGCCGTGGGCTTGATCTCTCCAATCATGTCAATGCCCCACATTGCGAATGGCCAAGGAGCTGTCATAACGTTGAGAGGAACAGGAGGAATATGTACCTTGTCGGTGTAGACTTGGCATTTGTGGCAGGTGCGGTAATGTTGATGACAATCAGCTTCCATGGTAGACCAATAGTAGCCTGCCCTTAGAATCTTCTTAGCCATCGTATGTCCGCTCAAGTGGGTGCCAAATGTGCCACTGTGTACCTCGGTCATGATCAACTCTGCTTCAACCTTGTCCACACAACGAAGTAGAACACAATCATGGTTGCGCTTATAAAGGATGCCATTTCTTAGGAAGAACTTGGCAGCAAATCTCCTTAAGAACTTTTTGTCATTGACGGAAACTCCTTTAGGGTATTCTCTAGTCTGGAGATACCTTTTGATTTCATGAAACCAGGGTTGTTCCACTTCTTCTTCGGTATTAATCTCATGACAGTGTGCAGGTTCGTCCATTCGTTCGATGGTGATTTGGGGAGCCTCATTATCCCAGTTGAGTTTAAACATGGAAGACATCGTAGCCAGAGCATCTGCTAGCTGATTTTCTTCTCGCAGAAAGTGCTCAAAAGTAATCTGCTCAAAATGAGGCAACAATGTCAAGACATGTTCTTTGTATGGGATAAGATTAGGATGTCTAGTATCCCACTCTCCTTTGATTTGAATGATAACCAAAGCCAAGTCCCCACATACGACCAAAGATTTGATTCCCAAGTCTATAGCAGCCTTTAGACCAAATATGCAAGCTTCATATTCAGCCATGTTGTTGGTACAGCTGAAGCGAAGTCGGGAAGTGAAGGGTGTATGGCAACCTTCCAGAGAAATGAGTACCGCACCGATACCGTTACCAAGTGCATTTGAAGCACCATCAAAGTATAGGGTCCATCGGGATCCTTGTTCATGTCCGTCATACGGTCCATTACCTTCAATATTGTCCAATGTCATGATGTCCTTGTCAGGGAAATCGAATCTCATAGATTGGTAATCTTCGACGGCTTGATGAGCTAGATGGTCAGCTAGTACACTCCCCTTTATAGCTTTTTGGGTAGTATACTGGATATCATACTCAGTCAGGATCATCTTCCATCTAGCGATTCTTCCAGATAAAGCCGGCTTCTCGAAGATATACTTGATCGGATCCATCTTGAAAATCAGCAAAGTGGTATGAGTCAACATATATTGCCTTAGCCGGCGAGCCGCCCATACCAAAGCGCAGCAAGTTTTCTCGAGCAGTGAGTAGCGAGTCTCACAGTCGGTAAACTTTTTGCTAAGGTAATAAATGGCATGCTCTTTTTGGCCAGACTCGTCATGTTGGCCCAGCACGCACCCCATTGAGTTATCCAAAACAGTCAGATACATGATTAATGGCCTTCCTTCGACGGGTGGCATTAGAATAGGAGGTTCTAGTAAGTACTCCTTGATCTTATCAAAAGCAAATTGACAATCATTATTCCAATCAACTACCTGATCTTTCTTCAGCAGCTTGAAGATTGGCTCACAGGTAGATGTCAGGTGAGAGATGAACCTTGCGATATAGTTTAAGCGTCCCAAGAATCCTCTAACCTCCTTTTCAGTACGGGGGGCAGGCATTTCTTGTATAGCCTTTACTTTAGCTGGATCAACCTCAATGCCTTTGTTGCTGACAATGAATCCCAGAAGTTTACCAGACCTAACTCCAAAAGTGCACTTGCTTGGGTTCAGCCGGAGCTTATACTCCTTCAACCTGGCAAACAGCTTTTGCAAATGATTAAGGTGTTCTTCTTCTGTCTGTGATCAAGCTATCATGTCGTCTACGTAAACTTCGATCTCATGATGTATCATATCATGAAATAAAGCTACCATGGCGTGTTGATATGTTGCCCCTGTGTTCTTCAGTCTGAACGGCATAACTTTGTAGCAGAAGGTACCCCATTGCGTGACAAAGGTAGTTTTCTCCATGTCCTCGGGGGCCATTTTAATCTGGTTGTAGCCCGAGAATCTGTCCATGAAGGAAAAAACCTTGTGTTGAGCTGTGTTGTCAACCAATATGTTGATATGCGTTAGTGGGAAATCGTCTTTAGGGCTAGCCCTGTTTAAATCCCGATAGTCCACACACATTCTGACTTTACCGTCCTTCTTGGGCACGGGCACAATGTTAGCAACCCATTGTGGATAGGATGTAACAGCCAGAAAGCCAGCGTTGAATTGCTTCATTACTTCAGCTTTGATTTTCTCAGACATGTCAGGCCTCATTCGGCGGACCTTTTGCTTGATCGGTGGACAATCCTCTCTTGTAGGGAGACGTGAACCACGATATTTGTGTCTAGCCCTAGCATGTCCTCATAAGACCAGGCGAAGATTTCAACGTATTCGTTCAAAAACTGCACTAAGCACTCTTTGACACCTGGTTCCAGGTTGGCACCCACTTTTACTTCTTTCCTGTCCTCCTCTGTCCCCAAGTTGATGGTTTCTAGCAACTCCTCATGAGGAAGAATAGCCCGCTCTTCTTGTTGCAAAAGTCTGGCTAATTCTCCCGGCACTTCACAATCTTCGTCAACTTCGTACTCAGCGTGATTGACCAAATCTTCAGAGTTATCGAAGGCTGAAACAAAATAGTTGCCCATGGAATCCGGAGTGGATGGGTACCTGCATTTGTGAGTGTGGGTGTGTGTAAGGGATAGCCATCCTTAAACAAAACAAAACAAAAATGCAAAAGGAAAGAAAATGAACACAGCAGTTTATGAAAACGTCCAATGATTCATTAAAACATGGCATATGATAATGAAGAAAATCAAGCCCTTACAAATGGACCTACATGCCCCGGGCAAGGCATGAGGTGAAAAATAGTGTACGAATTGTTTTAGTTATTACAGACCGAAAATAGGAAATTGTTCAAAGATAAAATTACTGGTTGATAAAGGTGATGGGAATAAAATCCTTTGCTTCCCAGTTGCTCAAACCCCCTTCGACGATCAGAAAGATCCAATCTTCAAAGTGGCTCTCTTCATCTTCATCTTCAACAGCATTAATTTTGTGATGAGTAATCCTTACAGGTGGCCTTCCAGTCTTGGAACGACGCATAGCTTTTTGTCCTGCAGCTGTAAACCCTAGTCCAAATTTGTCCGTCTTATGGGGAAAATCAGGCAATTGCCCCCATACTGTTCTCTTCCCTTCTTTGATCACCGCCTCTACGTCCTTGAGAGATGCCATCCTAGGCACATGCTTGGGAACGATAGGTACCTCAACCATTGTCTTCGCAACTGCTATCTCAGGAGAAACTTCCTCAAAATGCTGGAAAGGCGTTTCGATGAACTCGCCATCCAGCTCCACATAACGGAAGGAGTTGAGGTGACTTATCATGTACTCTTCCTCGCCGTGCACCGTTATAATTTTACCCTTAACAGGATATTTCAGCATCTGGTGTAAAGAGGAGGTAACTGCCCCGGCATAATGGATCCACGGTCTTCCTAACAAGCACGAATATGACGGACGGATGTCCATCACGTAAAAGGTTGAATTGAAAACTTCTGTGCCTACTTTGATAGGAATATCAACCTCTCTATGAACCATTCTTTTGGACCCATCAAAAGCCTTAACAATGATGTTACTAGGTTTTAGGGTCAATCCTTCGCAGTCCAAGCGGTCTAAGGCCTTCTTTGGCAGCACATTCAAGGAAGAACCAGTATCAACTAAGACATGGGCAAGGGTGGTTCCCCTGCATTCAACTGAGACGTGTAGCGCTTCGTTGTGTTTCCTACCCTTGGGAGTCAGGTCAGTATCGGAAAAGCCTAGGCCATTGTCAGCAGTAAGACTGGGCACACATTCCTGAAATTGGTCAGCCGAAGTCTCTTGGGGAACATGTGCCGCCTTCAAGAATTTGATTAGGGCCTTAGCATGGGCCTCAGAACAGAGCAGAAGAGCCAACATTGAAATTTTAGAAGGGGTCTGACCTAGTTGTTCCACGACGTCGTAGTCACTTTTTCTGATTATTTTCAAGATTTCATCCATTTCTTTCTGAGTGGTTTCGGGGATAACCACAGCATGAGCCTTCGTCCTGACAGGCACTTCTAGTATCCCCTTACCCTTATCGGTAGTATCAGCAGATGGTCTTTCTTCAGGAGTATCCAATTCTTCGATCATTGGGCCTTGCATAGATGGTCCAACAGGTACAGAAGCTTTTAAGGGTCCGAAAACTGCTCGAGGGGGAGCAATCTCCAGAGAAAAGATCTGACCACTGCGGGTTATCTTGCTTGTACCCGCGATGTTCCCTATATCAAGGTTTTCTTCTTCAGAATTTTCTTGGACTGCCTCAATTTGCTTGATACCATAATAGAAGATTTCTCCTCCATAGTTCCATGGTATCATTTTGCTTGATTGGCACGGGACAGGTCCCGGCATGGTGATATTTAAAGGTACACATTCAGAGTTGGGTGTAATCCTGACAGGCCTTTTGCAAGCCTTGGGAGGATTGTCGGAAATGGTTATGATTGTGATATCGTTGGTTGAGGTAGCAAAAGTATCAGGAGTAATAAGATTGAAGGTATCAACGGGGGTTTTCTGGAAAAGTATCTCTTGGGTATCCATCAGGCGTTGGACACCTGACTTCAACATTGGGCAATCACCTCGTATGTTCAAACAAAAATAGAAGTCTTTACCACAACCAGGAAAGATCCCGGCTCTCATCAAATTTTCTTTAATCACAAGTAACGGCGTCAATAGGTCAATAACATCAGTAACATGAAGGTCCTCCATAACAGCATGAACATTATTACCGTGCTTTAGAACAAAGTTTGAATCTACTACCCTAAGTTAAAGTTTTGACGATAACAAAATGCAAGAATATATAAATTGTATGATTCATGTAAGACATATATGCTACCTAAAAATTATATTTTGTTTTACAGAAACTCTGATGAGTATCAGCATAAGAATATCATCATCAGCATCAGAAGATGAAATATCAACATCAGCATCAGAGGATGTTATATCAAATGACCAGAATCAGAAGATCAAAGCATGTGCTTACGCTGAAGCTTGATGAACAGATCTGCGTGTAACAATCTAAACTCTAATCAAGACAACAACAATTCATCGGCACCTAGCAGCGTCAGAATAAGCCAAAGCCAGAACACGCTTAATTGGCAACGGTACTGTGCATTCAAGATACTTTATTATCAACGGCATTATTCCAGACAAAGATCTTCTCAATTTGGAAAGAATGTAATTGGCATTGAAACGGAATAACTGACTCCAACGTATCATTTCCAATGCTATATAAACAAGCAAGTGAGGAACGGATTGGCTAATGCTCTACAACTCTCTACACGCCTAAAGCTATTCATATTCATCCTCATTCCCAGTTTGCTAAAGCTCTCAAATTACTTATTCTATTGTTTTAGCATTCCAGTTCTCATAAGCTTAATTTGTGTAGTATCACAGTTGTGATAAACAGTTTTGTAGAAAACATTCAACACACTTAGATTTCATTTATCTGTAAGAAATTATTTCCTTGAGAAACCGGTTTGTGGTTTTGACTCAAGAAAGCTTTAGCAGTTGTTAAAGCAGTTGTAATATTCAGTTGAATATAGTGGATTAAGACCTCGGTGGAGAGAGGCGAAATCACCTTGACGGGTGGACTAGAGTAGTTTGAGATCAAACGAACCAGGATAAAAATAACGTGTTGTCTGCATTTGATTTCAAGTTTTACAATTCAACCCCCCCTTCTTGTGTTTTTCACTTCTTCAATTGGCATCAGAGCGCCTGGTTCTGAGCTAAAACACTTAACCGTGTAAGTACAAGATCCTGCGTCAGAAAAACACAATGGCAGGAACATATCAACACAACAACAATGACAACAATGAAGATAGACACAGATTCAGCGGCAAACCTCCAGTGTTTGATGGAGAGAATTTTGATTACTGGAAAGACAGAATCGAAAGCTTCTTTCTGGCACATGATGCTGATCTGTGGGACATGGTGACAGATGGATACACGCACCCAGTGAATGCAAGCGGTCAGAAGATTGACAGGAAAGCAATGTCTGATCAACAAAAGCGTGACTTCAAAAATCACCACAAGGCCAGAACCATTCTTCTCAGCGCCATCTCTTACGCTGAATATGAAAAGATATCTAACAGAGACACAACAAAGAACATGTTTGACTCACTCAGAATGACGCATGAAGGCAACATTCAGGTCAAAGAAACTAAAGCTCTTGCGCTCATTCAGAAGTATGAGGCATTCAAAATGGAAGAAAGTGAATCCATTGAAACAATGTTCTCAAGATTCCAAATTCTGGTGGCTGGTCTCAAGGTTCTGGACAAAGGATACTCTACTGCCGATCATGTCAAGAAGATCATCAGAAGCTTGCCAAAACAGTGGAGGCTAATGGTTACAGCGCTGAAGCTAGCTAAAGATCTAAACAAAATTTCTCTGGAGGAACTTATCAGCTCCCTCAGAAGTCATGAGATAGAGCTAGAAGATGATGAACCTCAGAAGCAAGGTAAGCCTCTAGCATTAAAATCTAACAGAAAATCTAACTCTAAAGTTTTGCAGGCAGTTGAAGAAACATCTGATGGGTCCTCATCAAAAGAAGACGAACTTTCCCTCCTTTCCAGAAGAGTGAACCAACTATGGAAACAGAGGCAAAGGAAGTTCAGGAATCCCAGAAGATCTGATCAGAATGAGTCCTCTTCCAGATACAGAAGGTCAGACTCTTCCTCTGGATATAGAAGATTTGAAGGCTCTTCAGGAAGCAGAAAGCCAAACACCAAGGACATCACTTACTATGAATGCAACGAGCAAGGACACTATAAGAGTGACTGTCCAAAGCTTCAGAGGGAAAAGCCCAAAAAGAAGTTTGGAAGAGAAAAGAAGAAAAGTCTCATGGCTACATGGGATGACTCTGACTCGTCTGAAGCTGACTCAGAATCAGATGATGAGAGAGCAAACATAGCTCTCATGGCCAACATATCAGAAGACAGTGAAGCTTCTGAATCAGACTCAGAATCAGACACCGAAGAGGTATTTCCTGACTTTGCAATTAATTTTACTAAGGCTGAACTTGCTGAAAGCCTTAACGAAATTCTGGAAAGGTACCAGCAAATTAGAGTTAAATTCAGAAACCTAAAAAGGAATCTTGATTCTGACTCTGACAAAACTGAGAGTCTCAAATTGGAAAATTCTGAGTTGAAAAACAAAATTTCAAAATTAGAAAATGTTTTACAAAACTCTCAGAAGGAAACAATTTCTGAAACTCCCAGCAGCGCTGATGAGATCATCAAGGAGTATGATCATAGCTTTCAGAAGTTCCTTTCTAAAAGCATAGATAGAAGCAAAATGGCTTCAATGATCTATGGAGTTAGCAGAAACGGCAGGAAGGGAATAGGATACCAAGGTAAGGTTCCTACACCAAAGAATGCCATGGATTTAACTATTAAACACACTCCTCTGAATTCACACTTTGTGTATGGTCACACACATGACATTAAATATACTAGTAGTATTTATTCTGTGAAACCAAAATTCAACCAGAGTTTTGGTAAAGCTAACAAATCAGGACCCAAGAAAATATGGGTACCTAAGGATAAAATAATACATGTTGCAGATATCTTTAGCAGCAAATCAGAAACACCAGTCATGGTACCTGGACTCTGGCTGCTCACGACACATGACGGGAAGAAGGCATATGTTCCAAAACCTGGAACTTAAGCCTGGAGGCCACATAGGCTTTGGAGGCAATCAGAGGGGAAAGATCATTGGCTCTGGAACTGTAGGTAATGGAAATCTTCCCTCTATAAACAATGTTCTGTTAGTAGATGGATTAATGCATAATCTGTTATCCATAAGTCAATTAAGTGATAACGGTTATGATATAATCTTTAATCAAAAATCATGTAAAGCTGTTAGTCAGAAAGATGGGACTATCCTATTTAATGGAAAGAGGAAAAACAACATTTATAAAATCAAACTTTCTGAACTGAAAAGTCAGAATGTAAAGTGTCTTCTGTCTGTTAACAACGAGCAATGGATCTGGCACAGAAGATTGGGGCATGTTAGTATGAGAAGAATATCTCAGATTAACAAACTCAATCTGGTCAGAGGACTTCCTAATCTGAAGTTCAATTCAGATGCTCTGTGTGAAGCATGTCAGAAAGGCAAGTTTGCAAAACCTTCTTTCAAATCTAAAAATGTTGTTTCTACCTCTAAGCCATTAGAACTTCTGCACATTGACTTATTTGGACCAGTTAAAACTGCTTCAGTCAGTGGCAAGAAGTATGGGTTAGTAATCGTAGATGACTATAGCAGATGGACATGGGTAAAGTTCTTAAGACACAAGGATGAGTCACACTCTGTGTTTGTCACCTTCTGTAACCAAGTTCAGAATGAAAAGGATCTTAGAATCGTTAAAGTCAGAAGTGATCATGGTGGAGAGTTTGAAAACAAAGATTTTGAGTCATTCTTTAATGACAAAGGCATTCTGCATGATTTCTCTTGTCCTAGAACTCCCCAGCAAAATGGAGTTGTAGAACGAAAGAACAGAACATTGCAAGAAATGGCCAGAACCATGATCAATGAGACAAATGTTGCTAAGATCTTCTGGGCAGAGGCAATAAACACAGCGTGCTACATTCAGAATAGAATCTCCATAAGACCTATTCTGGAAAAGACTCCATATGAATTGTGGAAGAACAGAAAGCCCAACATTTCATATTTTCATCCATTTGGATGTACTTGTTTTATATTAAAAACAAAAAATTATTTGAACAAGTTTGACTCTAAAGCACATAAGTGTATTATGTTAGGATACTCTTAACGCTCAAGAGGGTACAGAGTATACAATTCAGAAACACAGATTGTGGAAGAATCAATCAGTGTTCGTTTTGATGATAAGCTTGACTCTGAAAAGTCAAAGCAGAATGAAGTTTTTGCAGGTATGGAAGTTGAATTTACAGGTTCTGAAGACAAGTCATCAGAAGCTCTAAATAAAGACACTCCTTCAACATCAGAAAGGAGCACTGCAAGCAATCCAGCAACAGCTGCTGATCAACCTCAGAAAAGACTACCCAGAAGCAGCATGGATCACCCAGAAGAAACTTTCTTAGGAAGAAAGGAAGATCCAATCAGAACAAGAGCCAGGTTCAGAAACTCTGAAGAATCCCTCATGGGACTTGTTTCTCTGATTGAACCTTCCTCAATTGATGAAGCACTTCTGGACAACGACTGGATTCTAGCAATGCAAGAAGAGCTGAATCAATTCACCAGAAATGACGTATGGGATCTTGTTCCCAAACCAAAAGGATTCAACGTCATTGGAACAAAATAGGTGTTCAGAAACAAGCTGAACGAACAAGGTGAAGTTATCTGAAACAAAGCACGACTGGTAGCACAAGGTTATAGTCAGCAAGAGGGGATAGACTATACAGAAACCTTTGCCCCAGTCGCCAGGTTAGAATCTATCAGACTTTTAATTTCGTTTGCTGTTAATAAAGGCATCACTCTGTATCAGATGGATGTCAAGAGTGCATTCTTAAATGGATATATAGAAGAAGAGGTTTATGTGCACCAACCCCCTGGTTTTGAAAGTACAAAAAATCCAGAATATGTTTTCAAACTAAAGAAGTCACTATATGGTTTGAAACAAGCTCCCAGAGCTGGGTATGAAAGACTAAGTAACTTTCTGTTAGAAAAAGAATTCACCAGAGGGAAGGTGGACACTACCTTATTCTGTAAATCAGTTAAGAATGACATCTTAGTTTGTCAAATTTATGTTGATGATATTATATTTGGATCTACTAATTCTTCTCTTAGAAGAAAATTTGCTAAGTGTATGCAGGCAGAATTTGAGATGAGCCTCATGGGAGAACTGAAATTCTTTCTGGGAATTCAGATCAATCAAAATCCTGAGGGAACTTACATTCATCAGAGCAAATATGTCAGAGAACTTCTGAAGAAATTTGATCTCTCAGAATGTAAGTCATCAAAGATTCCAATGCATCCCACGTGCATTCTGGAAAGAGAGAGGTAAGCAAAAAGGTAGAACAGAAGGTCTACAGAGGTATGATTGGTTCTCTTCTTTATCTGACAGCTTCAAGGCCTGATATTTTATTCAGCGTTTGTATTTGTGCAAGATTCCAATCAGATCCTAGAGAATCTCACTTAACAGTTGTTAAGCGGATTTTTAAGTATCTGAAAGGTACTACTAATCTGGGTTTATTTTATAGAAAATCTAGTGATTACAGCTTAGTAGGTTACTGTGATGCTGACTTTGTTGGAGACAGAGTAGAGCGTAAAAGTACTTCTGGAAGCTGCCAGTTTCTGGAAGAAAATCTGATCTCTTGGTCCAGCAAAAGGCAATCCACAATTGTGCTATCAACAGCAGAAGCTGAGTACATAGCAGCAGCAGGATGCAGCACACAAATGCTCTGGATGAAAAGTCAGCTTGAAGACTTTCAGATTTTTGAGAGTAACATCCCTATAGTCTGTGACAATACTTCTGCCATTTGCTTAAGTAAAAATCCTATTTTGCATTCTAGGGCTAAGCATATAGAAATAAAACACCATTTCATTAGGGACTATATTCAGAAAGGAATTTTGAACTTAAAATTTATTGATACAGACCATCAATGGGTTGATATCTTCACTAAACCACTTTCTGAAGATAGGTTCAACTTCATTCTGAAACATCTCAGCATGAAGCTCTGCCCAGAGTGAAAATGTTTCAATTTTATATATTAACCTTCAGAATGTGTTTTATTTTACTGTGAACTTCTGATCAATCTTCTTTCAGAAAGTTAGACATGCAGATTGTATCAGAGTCTATCCATAAAGATCTGAGCGTCTCATTTCAAGGATAGATATGTTGTTCACCAAATCAAACAAGTGTCATCCAGTCATCAGCAAATCTATGAAGCAGAACACGCGTGCACGCTTCTGAGAAGGCAAAACGCTGATTGGATGCATTGAGACACATGTCACTGGTAATCGTTCCAAATATCTTTCTCAAATCCCCCAAAATCAGCAAACATTAAATGCGTGTAATCAAGAGTTAAATTGTAATCATGAGTTAATTCTCTCTCTTAAAATTGTTTACGTTTTCAAAACATCTTTTGAAATCTATTTAAACGCCTTAACATCATTCATTAAATTTTTACTGTCTCTTGCAATCATCTAAAAATTTTCTGCATTCTTACTTGTGTGTTCATCTTTTTCCAAAGAAACCCTTTTTCAAGTTTTTCTCAAAGAAACCCTAGTGTGAACATGGCAACTTCTAGCACTGTTTCTGCAGGTTCCCAGCAAGAGGCTTCATCTGAACAATATCAGATTCCATTCAGAACGCTCCTTACTCCTGTGAAGAACTTGGAGGTTTTGTCTGAACTGATCGTTGATTTCAACCGTCTGAAAGAAAATGGCTTCAATTTGACTGAAGAAATTAGGGCACAAGGATGGGAGAAGTATTTTGATAGGTTGGTGGGTCCAACATTCCCCATTCTGGTTAAGGAGTTCTGGATTCATGCGTCTGCTTCAACTCATCAGGTTATATCATACATCATGGGAAAGAAGATAGTGATCACTGAGGATCACATTGCTAGGCTGATTGGATACAATGGTGGTGGCATCCGCTGTATTGACATGACAGAAAGAGATGGAAACACTAGCATAGTTGCTAGACAGATTTTCACTCATGGGTTCCCAGCAGCAAGATCAGAGATTTGATGGATCAGCACAGAATCTGGGCAAAGATCATCTTGGGTTGCTTCAACCACAGGAAGCCCACAAGCTCTCCTGACTACATCAACATAGATCAGCAATTTCTGCTCTATTTTATTGCAAAGAAGACCAAGGTCAACCTTGCTCATCTTCTGTTCAATCATCTGAATACCAGCGTCAAGGAGACGAGAGAAGAAGAAAAGACTAAAAGGGATTGGATACCCTTCGTAAGATTAATATCAGATATTCTAACTGAGAATAGGCTGATAGAACACCTTACAGAGGCTCAGGAAATAAGCTCTCTGGAACCAGCGGTTGGCAAGCAGCTGAACGCCAAGAATCTGAAAAAGATGAAACTGATAGAGAATATCAGAGAGGAGCCCGGCGTCACTCCTCTTGCTGACATCACCAGCAGAAGAGTCCCTCTGAGCGACTTTCCCATATTCTCTGAGATTGACTCTAAACCAGTCATCGTTCTCAGATACTTGGATGCGTGTAAAGCTGATGGCACAGATCCTGATCTGAACATCAAAGATCTGCACCAGCAAACACCAGAGGTTACTTTGAAGAAGAATAAGAAGCAAAAGGCTGCTTCAGAAGGACCATCCCAACAGACCCCCAAAGAAGAGAGGTAATCTATCTGCTGTTAATGTTTTAAATTCATCTGCTGTTCCAACATTGATCCCAACCCCAGCTTCATATGAACTCCCAATTCCCATACCAACCATTGATGATACCGAACCAGAGTTTGACCCTTCTGAGTCACTAACTCTCAGGAGATCCCGCACCAAACCTCAAAATCCAAAACCCACAACATCAACAGAATTAGAACTTGACAAAGTTATTTATGAAATTGATCAACGTTCTTCCGCTCCCCTCTCAGAAAATCCAAACACTCAACCAAAAACTGCCCACTCACCTCAACCAGAATATACACTCTCACCAATACCAGAAAATCCACATTCACCAGAACCAGAAACTACTCCACCTCCCTCTCCATAACCAGAACTTCACCCACCTTCACCTCAACCATCATCTCCACACTCTGAGTCTCACCACTCTGAGGCTCAAACCCCTAAACCTCAATCACCTCAATCCTCTGAACCACAACCCTTGGCAATTCAACTGCCTTGTGGTACAACTGTAAACATACCCCAACTGCCATCCTCACCAGAAACTACCCCTCCTAATACTCCACACAGTCCAATAATCATTTCTTACTCTCCTACTCCCTCACCCAAACAAAATACAGATGACCACAACAAGACCTTCATTGACCTAACAGTCCTTGACCGCCTTGCTGACCTTAAAAATAAAATCGCCATTCCCAAACCCAAACAACTAGATGTTGGTTCCAGCATCTTGAATTTTGAAACAGGAATGCAGAATTGGATTGCTTCTCTAAAGCAGGTTTGTCCTGGAATGATTGATCCTGCTGCTTCAGACCAACTCTGGACACAATTCAGAAATTGGATACGCGCTGAAACCTTCAAGCTGCAAGACATAAACTATGAACAGGCTCAACAAAACTTCAGCAAGCTGCTGAAAGAAGTTGAAGGTCCAGTCATGAGTCAGCTGCTGAAGGAGGAAGTGCTCTTTCTGGATAGTGAGCCATGGTCTGAAAAGCGTCCAGCATCAAACGTTCAACCAGCAGAAGATCAGACAATTCAAGCTGAAGACTTTAATCAAGCAGAAGATGTTGCAGAAAGCTCTCAGAAGCATCCTTTTTCTGACGTCTCTCAAGCTGCTTTAGACAGGCAGACTCTTGAAGAGCTGAAGCAAAATGATATTCGTCTGCAGAAAAGAATGGATGAGAATGATCAACAGATGAAGGAAAGGATGGATGTGTAAGACAGTAAGATTGATACAGTGGTCAGCATGGTGCATCAGCAGAAGGAAACTGCTGATAAGATTAAGAACATGCTAGAAGCTCTGTTCACACGCCTTCCACCCCAACCTTAGATTTTTTTTTATTGTTTTCTTTCCATGTTTTCTGTGCTATCTTCTAAGCTTTGAATTAAATATAACAAGTTTTTCTGCACTGATCGTTTTATCTTCAATTACTTGCACTTTTTGATTGCTGACAAAAAGGGGGAGAAAAAGATTGATATTTTCAATAATGGATTACTGAGACAAAGTCTCAGACATTCTAACACTCTGATATACTTGAATGTTTCCTTGTTCTGCATAAGCTTACAGGTACAAGAAGTTAATTATCTCTGATACACTGAAGCTCTTCTCGAGTAAAATAAAGTTCAAAGAAAGATCTGATGTTCAAAGAAAGTCAATAAAGATCTGATCCTAAAGAACTCATGGAATTAAAGGGAAGTAATAAATTCAGGGGGAGTATTTCCGATCTAAACTCTGATACCTCTTTATCCCTTATCTTCTTATCTTTGATAACTTCCTATTTAATTCTGATACAATTTATTATTTGGTTATCTCTGATATTTTTCTCGTTAATTTTCAATTGAAAAAATCTAGTTTTTGTCATCATCAAAAAGGGGGAGATTGTTAGAACAAAGTTTGAATCTACTACCCTAAATTAAAGTTTTAATGATAACAAAATGCAAGAATATATAAATTGTATGATTCATGTAAGACATATATGCTACCTAAAAATTATATTTTGTTTTACAGAAACTCTGATGAGTATCAGCATAAGAATATCATCATCAGCATCAGAAGATGAAATATCAACATCAGCATCAGAGGATGTTATATCAAATGACCAGAATCAGAAGATCAAAGCATGTGCTTACGCTGAAGCTTGATGAACAGATATGCGCGTAACAATCTAAACTCTGATCAAGACAACAACAATTCATCAGCACCTAGCAGCGTCAGAATAAGCCAAAGCCAGAACACGCTTAATTGGCAACGGTACTGTGCATTCAAGATACTTTATTATCAACGACATTATTCCAGACAAAGATCTTCTCAATTTGGAAAGAATGTAATTGGCATTGAAACGGAATAACTGACTCCAACGTATCATTTCCAATGCTATATAAACAAGCAAGTGAGGAACGGATTGGCTAATGCTCTACAACTCTCTACACGCCTAAAGCTATTCATATTCATCCTCATTCTCAGTTTGCTAAAGCTCTCAAATTACTTATTCTATTGTTTTAGCATTCCAGTTCTCATAAGCTTAATTTGTGTAGTATCACAGTTGTGATAAACAGTTTTGTAGAAAACATTCGACACACTTAGATTTCATTTATCTGTAAGAAATTATTTCCTTGAGAAACCGGTTTGTGGTTTTGACTCAAGAAGGCTTTAGCAGTTGTTAAAGTAGTTGTAATATTCAGTTGAATATAGTGGATTAAGACCTCGGTGGAGAGAGGCGAAATCATCTTGATGGGTGGACTGAAGTAGTTTGAGATCAAACGAACCAGAATAAAAATAACATGTTGTCTGCATTTGATTTCAAGTTTTACAATTCAACCCCCCTTCTTGTGTTTTTCACTTCTTCAGAAATCACATTGGGCTTCTCAGGCGCATCGAATTCTACTTCTTTGGCATCAATCAAGTCCTGGATTTTGTTCTTAAGCGCCCAGCAATTGTTGGTATCGTGCCCAACACTGTCGGAATGGTAAGCACATTTGGCATTGGAGTGGTAGTATGGAGAGGAGGTGTTAGGATTTTTTGGCGCTTCCTTTAAATTGGTAAGATTCAACTTCAACAAGTGGGGGAGTACCTGAGCTGGCGTCATGTTGATGCGGGTGAACTGCCGTTGTGGCCTTTCTACCCGTTGTTGATTAGGTCTTGACTGATTGTTACGAGGTTGATCATTTGAAGAATTTTGAATCATCACCACCCCTACAGTCGGCTGGTGCTCGGTTCTTCCCTGACCCTTCTGAGAATACACAGCAGGGGCTTCCTTCTTAGCCGGGAAAGGTCTCTTAACAGTTGTGGATGCAGAAGCATCCTTTTGAATCTTTCCACTTTTAATATCGGCGTCGACCCTTTCTCCAGTCAAAATTAGTTCAGTAAATCCCGCGGAAGAACTCCCGATTAGATGATTGAAGAAGGGGCCATACAGGGTCCCCAGAAACATGTCAACTAACTCCCTATATGACAACGGCGGCTGCACCCTTCCAGCTAGATCACGCCACTTCTGGGCGTACTCTTTAAACCCTTCATTGGAAGCCATCCCCATACTTTGTAACTGAGTACGAGTGGGCGCCAAATCAGCATTGTATTGATACTGACGATAAAAAGCAGCTGCTAAGTCTTCCCAATTGTGAACCTCTGATCTCTCGAGCTGATAGAACCAATCCAACTGCGTTCCTGACAAGCTGTCTTGGAAAAAGTGTACCCAGAGGTCCTTATCAGATGAGTGGGGTTGGATCTTTCGGACATACGATCTCAGATGCATCTTTGGGCAAGACAGACCATCGTACTTGGCAAATGTTGGCACCTTGAACTTGGGAGGGATAACAATCCTAGATACCAGTCCTAGTTCTTCAAAATCCAAACCGGGTACCCTCTGCAACTCCATGGCTGCCAGTCTATCCTCAAGATTCTTATATTTATCATCCGCTGGTGGATACTGTTGTTCGGAGTAGTCTTCGTCTTCTTCCTCTTCAACCTCAGATTCAGAAGGGACAGCAGTCCCTTTCCCTTTACCGGCCCCTTCGTCAAACGTTGAGGGGAACTCAAGAACTCTCCTAGCCTGATGCTCAAATCTCCTTCCCAAAGTGGATACTCCAGGTCTCTTCTTCTTTTTCTCTTTATTCTTCTCCAACAGTGCTTTGAGGTCCTCTTGACCCTTTGCCAAGGTCATGAGGAGTTGCTGGAATTGTGAATTTTGTGCCTACAGATCCTTTACCGTTTGCTCCAAATCCATCTTGCTGAAATAAACAGCAGAAAGATAAGGAAACCTGGTGTGAAGACCTGTTTATGCATATGATGAATAATATGTTATTCATGTAATGCATTCAAGGATTCAGAAATTCAAATTTGTTGCAAACAAAAAGAACGCACGTCATATTAAGAAGAAATTATTAGTACATAAGTGCCCTATGGGCAAAATATTACAAAATTCTTAATGTAAAAAGACACTGCGCATCCTCTTTGGTGCGATGTAAGTGTTGAGAGTTTCCTCCTCATGAAGTCGGCGGGTAAGCTCCAAAACCTTCTTCTCACTGGCATAGAAGTTGGCTTCGAAAGTATTCTGTTCTTCCTTGAGTTGGATCCAACTCTTTTGCATTTCTTCCCATGATGTTGGCATGTCAGGATGGGGGATGGTGTATGGAACCTCTCCTTCCATAACAGGCTCTTTGATCAAGGGGAGAATGTGAGGGTATGGCACCATAAGATTCTGGGCGCGGGTTCGTACCCACTTGAGATAAGGCTCAAGGGGGATGGAATTCTTGTGCCCCAGTGTCTTACTATCTACCTTGTTGGGCATCCTCCAAGCTCTGATGAATCTTTGTCGAAGTCCTTGCGCATCGTTGTCAAAGTCAAAAACTATGTCAGGAATCAGCATGTCATGAAGGCCATCCCTCCGAGCATATCCAAACTGTCTTAGAGCTAAACAGGGGTTGTAGGTAATACCTCCCCTAATACCAAGTAGTGGGACATTAGGGAATTCCCCACAATGATCAATGATGATAAACATTTTCTCTGGACCGAGAACACCAATGTACATCAGAATGTGTGAGGGTCATCAATCGTTGTGACCACCTTAAACCCTGCTCGTTCTTCAAAACTGATTGTGGAAGGTGAGAAATAAACCACCTTGCTAGGAGAGGAGTACAACACATGAGAACACCTCTTTTCCTCATTGTTCGTGTGTAAAATGAGTGTAGGATGTCCCCAAGCAATGTAGGCATATGACTACGGGATATGAAAATCTTGACAGCATTCACATCTATAAGCTGATCAGGATTTGGGAACAAGACCAACCCATAGATGAGGAGTGCCACAATCTCTTCAAAAGCTTGTAGATCTAGAGAATTCCAGCAGTCTTGTGCCTTTTCAAACAGAAACTTTGCCAAGAATCCCTTGACACAACTTATGGTTTCCCAATGCCCCTTGATGTCAGATGGTTGCAAGTGTAATGCTTGAGCAACATCTTCAGGCTTTGGTTCTCTTTCTGTACCGTTGTAGGGAGTTGATGAAGAATAGGAATTCTCAAGAGTTGAGAAAATTCCTCCAAAGTAGGCACCAACTGGTAATCGGGGAATGTGAAACAATGGTGTAGGGGGTCAAAGAACTGGAAGAGGACTTTCACGATATCTTCTTTAATGCTGGTGTTGACCAAGTTGAGGAGTCTACCATGTCTTTCGCTGAAGAGAGAATTCTCTGGAATTCTAGAAGTAAGCTCCTTGAGTTGAGGAGGGATTCTCACAAGGTTGACTTGAATTGTTTTCCTGCGAAGAGATTCCATGACCTACAAAACAAGAACAAAGATGAAGATCCAAACCCTTGAAATGGTTAGTGAATGCATATGATGCTTTATGATGTTCATGATGTATGCACAAACACATGTAGAAGCAAATCACACAAAGCCCTAGTTTTAGGCTTGCATGAGGTTCCATAGGTAAGTACCCTCTTGAGTTTAGTTGGCTCAAACCTGTCCTATAAATAGTAATCGGGTTCTAAGGAGCTCAATATCACTGGATTGTCTTCTATGTTAATTGTTTTGGTTTAGCCACTTAACTAGCGACCAAAATATTCCAAGAAAACAACCCTCAATGAGTGTAGTATCGAGTATCTACCAACTTCGGACTGCACCAAAGCCGGTCATCTCACTACCCCTAATAAAAGGCTAAGATGGTCAAGTAAGGTTCTAAGAGTTCATTAGTGCTTCATGACATCACTCAGCAGTCCCGTATTCTCTTTGATTTACTCAAAGGCTACCGGTACTCACAAATATGTCGCACTAATATAGCTATTGCTTCAACCATGTTGGTATACCCCGCACAGTTTCCATAATGTATTGCTATTTACCTATGAATGTTTCCCAAATCCGGGTAGAGGATTTCAAGCCCAAACAAGAGAACCAAATGTAAAGCAAACAAAGCAAACAATATAATCATGCAAAGGGTGATCTAAGCCCTAAGGTTACTCCACTTTTAAAGATTTCCCCAGCAGAGTCGCCAGTTCTGTGATACGGTGGGAGAACTGACTTGGGATTTTGCGTTTGTGTTCGCAAATATTTCGGTTTAGCAAGAGTCGCCACCGACTTTTTTATTTTTATCCTAAGGAAATGTCAAAAAGCACAGGAAAGACCTTTGAGATGTTTTCTTGGGTTCGGGGAGTAGATTATAGAAAGGGAAGGTATTAGCACCATTTCTATCCATGGTTATCCATGGGCTCTTAGTTACTTGCTTAGATCACTTGCTTTGCTTTTCAATTGTTTGAAATAGTTCTTTGTGTGTGGTTTTGAAAGATGTTTTGAAAAGAGGCCATCCTTGTGGCAACCTTTGTAATGATTCTTTGTTTGAATGTATACAAAGGTGTTTTTGTCTTTTGAAAAGTTTCCAATGTTTGAAAGTAGGGTTTTGAATTTTGTATTGTGAAGTGC
Organism: Vicia faba; assembly: GCA_948472305.1. Taxonomy (NCBI): domain Eukaryota; kingdom Viridiplantae; phylum Streptophyta; class Magnoliopsida; order Fabales; family Fabaceae; genus Vicia; species Vicia faba. The sequence continues at coordinate 1,155,568,800 of OX451737.1, read as the reverse complement.
ATTTTAAAGATAGCAAGGATGTTTCGCAAGATTTTGATCAAGTAACTAAGAGTTGTCTACCCTATTTTACTCAAAGATCTTTCTTATGTTTTTAACCCTTTTAACAGTGTTGTTTTACCATTGTATTTGGTGAACAACCTTGTGTTAGGATGTTAATGGGACAGGCGCGGGTCATCGTATAGACCATGATAGCAATAGTGTCAAGTATTTTTGGCAATTTTCTTGAGGGACTTGATCATTTTGTTTAGGCAACCCAGATAGCGTCATCGAGGGACTATGATCTTTTGTTTTGTTTTTGTTTTACCAAAGTACTTGACATGCAACCATGGCCCATTTTTTGAAGGAAACAAGTGGATTGTAACTCTAGGGGTGCAAGTATGCATTGTGTTTGTTCTTTCATGTATTGTTATCTTTGGATTAGGTCAAGCTAATTGTTACTTTGATTTTTTTGCATACAAAATCCTAAGTCTAATCATGGCATAATTGAAAGCTTAAAGGTGCGAGAATTTAAATTCTACACTATTACAACATGATATAGGGAGGGGGATACAAATTTGAATTGGGGATTATTTTGCAAGAAATTAAATTTTAAATTATTACAACCAAATCGAATGTACAAGGCATAATGTTAAATATACAATATCTAAAGAAATACAATAAATATTAAATAAAGCATATTATGCAAAAATGTTTTTATGTATGACAAGGTATTTTTAATGTGAGATGTAAATAAAATAAAAGTCAATTTCAATTATTTATTATTTAGGGCAAAAATCCTAATTTCTCAAATAATTTGTATTATTTATTATTTATATACAATAATGTATTAATTTATACAAAAATATAAGTATATTGAAAAAAAGTATTTTTAGTATGAAATATTAATAAAAAGAAAATGTATTATTTTTTGTGTTTTTTGTCCTAATTATTTAATAAAATATGTATATGTGTATATATATATATATATATATATATATATATATATATATATATATATATATATATATATATATATATATATATATATATATATATATATATATATATATATATATATATATATATATATATATATATATATATATATATATATATATATATATATATATATTAAACATATTAAATGTATAAAAATAAAAATTAATTATTTACAAAAAAAATGTGTATATTTCAAGAAAATGTTTCTAAGGTATGTATAAAAATAATAAATAAATATAAACATATTTTTTACATCTTTCTTTAAGTTTTAATAAAAAGAATATAAATTATTTACATATTTATACTAGTAAAATGAAAATAAATATCAAATAAATATGAAAAAATATAAAAATAATTTTTTGGAATTTTTTATATTTGGACATAAAATAATAAAGTCAGAATAAAAATTAAAAATATCAAAATGACAAATATACAAATAAATGGGCCAGGGGGGTGTAAATTGAAAAATGGGATGTTAGAAGCAAAAATGACCAGGCCCAGCCCAATCAGACTTCATCTTCTTCCTCAGAACTGAAACACGCGCGCTTTGTACCGAAAATGTTATCTCCCGATTCCTTGATTTTTTGACAAAACTCATAACATGAAACTTGTAGAGCATCAAGCAACGAATCCAACCATATAAAAAACTTAAGCTAACTCTCAAAGACCAGAGAGAATTTCTCTGGCCCTAAACCTTAACCTAGTTTTTTCAGAAAGTTTATGAACAAAATTCTCCTAGCACGATTAAGATAAATGAAAAATAAGCACATGTATGGTTTCAGGGCTATGAGTACAACATCTTTCATTCACAAACCTAAGTCTAACTATTCCTAAATAGAGAGATAGAAGTTCATGAAATACCTGTTTCAGTTGACTTCGAGCTGGACAATGCAGCAACTTCCAAGGGTGCTTGAGGTTCTTTTGAGCTTGCCCGAGGTCCAAGGAAGCTTTCCCAATACTTGGCTTGTTTTGTAGTAGCCTGAATCGTACTAGGGAACTCAACCTGCAAAGCTTTGAAACAAAAATGGAAATGTGTATTAATGGTGTTACAGCTAGCAATGGAGGTCTGGGATAGTTCAGGTATGTTGGTTGAAAGGTGTTTGAAGTATCTTTGGGCAAAACGCATGATGGAATTTGATGATGGCTTGCAAAGTGCAGAACTGAACCTGTTTTGCAAGAAAATGGGGATTTTGTGCACAAGGAGCTTTGAGAGGCAGAGGGGTCGTGTTTCTGGCTTGTTAGGAGGTATCAAACTTGTTTGCAATGTTTTTGTAAGTTGGTTTTATCATATGTGGAAGATGGCTTGTGTTTTGCATGTTTTCTTCTACTTGAAGCAAGAGTGTGTATATTCTCAATGCAGGCCTGTACAAGTCCTATATTATGCTGCATCCTTTGCCCTTTGTTACTGGAATTGATGGATTTGATCTTGCCTCAGAGATATGGCCCCATGCCTCAAGGATCTTGTTTTGACATAAAGTGAAGTTTAAGCAAAAATGGCATTGTTACTTTTTCCATTTAAGGCTTAAACTAGTGTATAATACCTTAATGACCAAGACAATACCTTAGCTCAATGGATATGAATTAAATTATGGAGTAAAAACTGGTTTTGAGGCCTGTAATTATGAACCAAGCTAGCTAGATCAGATTTGCAAGTGGTATGAACATGTATTGGCCATGGTTGCAAAGTGAGTTTTTGCCAACTTCAAGCATTCGATTCTCTCTAATCACAAGGGTGTTTGATGAGTTCTTGGACAATTTGGAAAGCTTGGAAAATGTACTATAATCCATCTTTGAAATGAAACTTGAAAATCCAAGTGGAACTATGTGAAAAATGGCCAAGAAGATGGGTCAAAATCCTGCCTAAACTAGGGCAAAATTTCTCTAAGTTAAAAGTTTTAGATACCCTTGTTCCAAAAATCATAACTTGATATACAAGCTTCTTTTGAGAAAACCTTGTGAATAAAAGTTGTAGACTTTGTGATGTACTACAACTTTCATGTTTCAAGTTTTGTTTGAATCCGTTTGTATCTTGGTGAAAAAATGGGACAAAGTTAGGAAAAAATAAGAAAATTTCATAACTTAGAAAATTTCTAAGTTATGAAATTTTTTCATTTTAAACCCTAATTTACATTTTTGGGTTTCTTGATGAACAAGTTTTATAATTTGATATGTCTTGATGAAAAAATAACTCTTGGCACTTGATTTTGACCAAAAAGTCAAAGTTTGACTTTTCAGTGTACAGTCAAATTTTGGTCAGTTGACTGAAAAATTCATCTGTCAATCCTATGCATTTTAGATCTTTTGAACTTATTGAATAGGTCAAGACAATGTCATTGAGTCCTTGTGTCCATGGTTGAGCTTGATTTGCCCTTGGTTAGGTCAAACAATCAAAAACTGCCTTTGTACAGTCAAAACTCTAAAAATGACCATTTTGCCCTTTTGGTGATCTGATCAAATTTCTTATGGAATTGTGATCCAAACTTGATCAAATGATTCATATGAGTTCATTATGTTTATGTGGGTCACAATTCATGAGGTTTGACTGTCAATTGGCCACAGTTGACTTTTTCCCCAATACAGCTGATTTCTAGGTCAACTGTCCAATTGACTGGGCAAAAATTTGAATCAAGGCTTGAAACTTGGTATGGACAAACTTGTGGGTCTAACATGGAGTATGAAAGTTACTTTGGGCATTGTAGGTCAAAATATCCCTATGCAAACTCAAACCCTAATTTAGGCCAACAGTGCAAGGAGATGTCTTGAGCAGAGCAAACCCTAGCTTGATCTTAAGTTCCAAGAGTCTTGTGATGAGAAATGTTGATGAATATGGGAGGGAAAATTTTGGGGTACAACAGTAACCCTTCGAAGAAGACGAGTTTGCTACATAAGTTTGGGGTTTCCATGTGACAGAGACGAATGACAAAGATGTTAGGGTTTTTTTTTTAGAGAGACGAGTGAATGGGATGTTAGAGTTTTCTTTTGTGAGAGACAGTTGTTATGTACGGAAGGGAGAGATAATTTCGCTTATATATAAATATGTGAAACCTCTCACCGCGGTTGTTAATAAGAACTGTGATAAAATTATTTCACTTTACATCATGGTTGTTTATAATAAATGTTGTGATATACAAGGTCAAGCTCGTTTTGTCACGATAAATGAAAAATTATTGATGTTGAGATTCAAACCTTTTCACTGTAGGTACATTTCACTACATTTATTAACTAATACTGTAGTGAGATAGGTGTATTTTAGTAAATTCCCAACAAAAAAAGTGCCCAAAAAAGAGTTATTACTACGGTTAACAGAAAGACTGTTGTAATATGGTGTTACGAAAGGTTTATTTTGTAGTAGGGATAATGTTGTACGGGTAGATGGCATGTTTCGGTCATAAAGGTGGTTTTGTCTCTGTCTGATTCGTGCATGAGGATTTGGTTATATCGATAATACATGTTCATGAATGACCATAGCTTGTAACCAGCAGAATTATCTACCAGTTTATCAATGTTGGGAAGAATATATGAATCTTTGGGACAAGTTAGGTTGAGGTTGGTGTAGTTCACAGAAATCCTCCATTTGTTGAGTACCTTTTTAACGGGGACAATATTGGATAACCATTAGGTGTATTTTACTTTAGAAATAAAGTTGGCATGGTGTAGGCTCCAGATCGTGTTCAAGGTGACTTCGGCTTTCTTCAAGGATTCTCGCCTCCTTCTCTAGGCTAAACACCAAATGGAACAGTCGATATTCAGTTTGTGATATTCCATGTGGGGATCTATGTTGGGCCTTTTGTTAAGGGAGACTGCAAAATAGTGTTATATTTCAGGCATTTGATGAGACTTCTCCTCACAGATGTTGTTAATTTGCCCCTATCAAGATTGATATGGCAAGGTTTTTGTTGAGTTGCACGGTCTCAAAATTTTCATTTGGAATCGGCCTCGAGGTCTTCACTTTAGTCCTTGCTAGAAGGTGGAATCAACACTTGGCATAACTTCTTCTTCGCATACATCGAGATCCATTATTTAGATGGCAAGAGAAGATGTCTTCTTTGTCTTCCTTCTAAGAGAGAGGACAGTTACATGGGGATCTCTCGTAATTTTCTCGTGAATCAGACGATGACAAATGGTTTGCTGAAGAAGTTGTGTATTTCATCTTTAGGTGGAAAGTGGAGGCTACCATGTCCAACACTACAAGAAAATGTCTTCTCATGATGCAATTGCAACCACTTTCATAATAGACCACTAAGAAACACACCTTCATCGTCTTCTTATATCTTCCTTCTCCAATGTAAACATACATTTATTTAGTATCGCAAGAGTGATTAACAGACTCATTGAACTCCTAGAGACTCGTTCCTTCATATGACATGAGGTCTTCTTTGCTAAGCCTTAGTCTTACAAACATGCTGGCATACATGATATTGCAAGAACTTTTGTCAATAAGAATTATTGAGATTGTATGGTGGTACACGACAATGGTGACCATTATTCGAAACGTCGCGTTAGGGATCCCTTCCAACTTCTCGATGTATTGTAACCCTAAGATAAGTTTCTCTTTCTTCAAATTTCCTTCTGTTGTTTGATAATTCAATGAATTGTCTTTTGAAAGTTTCTCGTTTGGTTCTTTCTTATCGAATGATCTATGGGGGAAATAAAAAGGTTCATTGTTGATCTCAAGGTGACTGTAATAGTTGGATTAGAGACTATTACAGATCATGTGAGATTGTTGTTGGTAAGATGTGACACTCAAAACTGGATGAATTAATGTAGAAATTCAAGAGAATTAAAATTCAATTCCCACAAACGGCATAATTGTTCTACGGTGGAACAAGAAATATGTGTTGAGGGAATGAGTTGTCTGATACAACAATGAAAGTTTATTGTATGACATAATAGGGAAGACCTGCAAGGTTAGTACTCATACGCGTAAGTCAGTAAATTTTTTGGTGATGTTTGTGCGAGAATAAGATAATACATTTATCCAACATGCGAGAGGTTTATATACGTTCTTTGGTTGAAACTTCATCTTTTTTATTCGATATGTGATGCAAAGAGTCATCCAATTACATCCAACAGTAAGACATTTGTTTAGGGTAGTGGTTAAGTATCTAATGTCTCCGTGAAACTCTCTTTCCAATTGTCTTGTTTTAAGGGGTTCTAAATTGAACTTTTATGATTGGACTTATTGTTCTAGACCTCTACTCGACCCAAAAAAATTATATATATATTTATTTATTACCAGGAGGGTCAGAGGCACAAAAGGAAAAACTAAATAGACACCAACCTAAAAAAAGACACACCACTAAAATATTCAACTAACAAACTAACAAGACAATCCAGTGCGGAATTGTAAAACATAATGTTATGGTCGCTACTACATCTGATACTAACAAGCGCATCAGCATACTTATTTACTTCTCTATAGGCGTGAGTGACACTAACTATATTTTTATGATGTTGTCTCCTTTGTTTATATTTATATTTGTTGTATCAAAAATAGAATTAAAAAACTTTATCTTCATGTGATATTTTGGTATTTTAATAATCAATTTTTAGAAATATTAATTTATATTCAAGTTATTAAAATAATTTTATAATTAAATTTTTTTTTTTTAATTTCAAAATAAATTTTAGAAAAAAGATTTAATACTAAAAAAAAAATTGATGAAAATTGTTTAATTAAAAAAATTGATAGCCAAAAAAAAGTATTCAATTTGATAATTTAATAATTAATCTTTTTAAGATAATAACGTAAAAAAAAACCAACTTAATTTAAACATTTCAACTTTACAAGTGATTTATTTAATCATTTGGTACCAATTAAAGAAATTAAAATAATATTTTTATTCAATTATCATGACTAAATATCAGGTCCGACCCGGGCAAGCAAGTAAGGTCATTGCCTAAGGCCTTTGATTATATATTAGGCCTCCAAATAAAATTATAATCGATATATATTACAAAAAGAATTCATTCAGAAGTTATTTGAGAGTTGGTTTTTAGAGAGTTTTAGAGAAAAAGATTTTGGATGATTGTGTTTATATCTTAAAATGTGTTTGATATTTTAAATTTTTTTTTTTTAAAATAATATGATTTTATATGCTAATGTAGTATATTGTTTTTTTTTTCCCACTTTTTAAAAACATCAAACACATTTCAAGATATAGATGCAACAGTGAGATATTGGATCGAACTCTATTGGATTGAAGGATAGTTTCGTGGTTCGACAATTTGACAAGAGTTTAGCATGTCGTCGAAGTCTGCTCACATGTTGTTGTCGAAGACCTACATGTTGTAGTCGAAATGTGTTCTAGTATGTAGTTGTCGAGAATGCTAGGGTTGTTAGCATGTCGAATTGGGTCTGTTTGTTATGTCTAATTGTTTAAGTTAGCTTGTACCCTAAGTTAGCTTGTAATGCATATTTGTGTAAAGCTTATTGGTTTAGTATGTTAAGTTTATTATAAATAGCATACCAGTCTCTTATAACTGCATACTGCAAATCCTAATTTAGGGTGAGAGGGTTATTTGTTACTCTTGTGTACTTGCAATCTTGTTTGTAGAGAAAGTAAAGAATAACAGTTAATAACCAATTCCTTGTGTTCTTCTTGTTTTTCCATCTTTTCTATCCTTGATTGTTTCTTGATCATAAAGAAACAGTTTATACTTTATTTCCAAGGCATCATTTTCACAACAAATTGGTGCGGTGAGTGTGGAGAATATTCCTTCAACAAAGTATGAGATTGAAAAGTTCACCGGAGTGAACGATTTCAGTTTGTGGCGCTTGAAGATGAAAGTCATACTGGTTCAGAATGGTTATTTGGAAGCGTTGAAGGGAGAAACAACCATGAACATTGTGTTAATGGCCGTTGAGAAGACGGTGGTGATAGAAAAAATCTCACAGTGTAATCTTTTTGAGCCTTGGTGATAAGTTTCTTTGACAGGTATCAAAGGGGACGACGGTGGCAGGGTTATGGGTGAAACTTGAAAGTTTGAACATGACCAAATCGCTGATAAATCGACTCTACCTGAAGCAAGCTTTATATTCATTCAAGATGATTGAAGACAAAGTGTTGGCTGAGCAGTTGGATATATTAAACAAGATAATTCTTGATCTTTAAAATATTAATGTGAAGATCAATGATGAAGATCAAGCATTGTTGTTGTTGTGTGCTTGGCCCAGATCATATGAACACTTCAAAGAAACCCTCTTGTATGAAAAAAAGTCTCTGACCTTTGAAGAAGTTTAATCAGCCTTGTATTCTAAGGACTTAACAAACTAAAGGAGCATAAAAATTCGATTGTTGGTGAAGGTTTGGCCGTTAAAGGAAAATTATTACGAAAGGATGGTATGTTCGATAAGAAGAAGGGTAAAAGTCAGTTGAAGTCTTATAGTGGTGATGCACCTGGTATTCGATGCTATCACTATAAGAAGTAGGGTCATACAAAAGTGTGCCCTGAATGCCTAAAAGATCGTGGATGTAAGGATAATGACAATGCAACCATTGTTCAAGATGATTTCGACTCATTTGATGTTCTTGTGGTTTCAAGTAGTGACTCAAGAAAAGAGTGGATTATGGATTTAGGTTGCACTTCGCACATGACTCCAAACAAAAACATGTTTGAGGAACTATGTGATCAAGATGGTAGATCTGTATTGTCGGGAAACAATAAAGCTTGCAAGATTGCAGGTGTTGGATCTGTGAGATTCAAGCTCCATGATGTCAATAAGGTTATTGACTGAAGTCATGTATGTACCTGATTTGAAGAGAAATTTGATTTCTCATGGTGATTTCAATAAGAAAGGATATGTTTTCTAATTATAGAAAAGTACCCTACAAGTCATGAAGGGGTTGGAGGAAGTCTTGAGAGATGTGAAGAAACAAGGCTTGTATAACCTTGAGGCTGAAGTTGTAAGTGGTTCAATAAATGTTGCATCCATGAAATCTTTGTCTAAGACAGAAATGTGGCACACGAGATTGGGCCATGTTAGTGAAAGGGGTCTGGTCGAATTAGGGAAACAAAATTTGCTTGGTGGAGACAAAGTCGAAAAGCTGGAATTTTGTGAACCATGTGTACTTTCAACAAAGGAAAACAAAGAACACATGGATCCCTTAATTACATCCATGATGATCTTTAGGGGCCTGCAAGATGTTCATAACATTCAGGAGCAGGGTATTTTCTATTCATAGTAGATGATTATTCCAGAAAGTTATGGGTATTCATCTAGAAGACTAAGGATGAAACTTTTAAGAATTTCAAAAGTTGGAAGACTCTGGTCGAAAATCAAACTGGAAGAAAGGTCAAGAGGTTGAAAACCGACAATGGCCTTGAATTTTGCAATGAGACTTTCGATTGTTTTTGTGTTGTCTCTGGTATTGCAAGGCACATAACTACTACAGGTACTCAATAAGAAAATGGTTTGACTGAAAGGTCTAATCGAACTATTCTAGAAAGAGTTAGAGGCATGTTAACTAGTGTTGGATTGAAGAAGATGTTTTAGGCTGAGGCTGTTACGACAACAACATATCTGATAAACAGTTGTCCTTCGACTGCATTAGATATGAAGATGTCTGAAGAAGTTTGGTCGGGACATCCACCAGATCTCTACAAACTGAGAGTATTTGGATGCGTAGCCTATACTCACATTAGGCAAGACAAGGTTGAACCTAGAGCTCTGAAATGCATGTTCATGGGATATCCTGAAGGAGTCAAAACTTATAGGCTATGGTGCCTAGAGTCAGGTCACAGGAGGTGTATCACTAGTCAAGATGTAGTTTTCAATGAAGCTGAAATGGCTAAGAAAACTAATGATGTTGATGTGTGTATCCCAGATGAAGTCGAAGAAGAAGTAGAAGATACTGAGGAAGTTGAGGAAACTGTTGATGAATACCTATTGGTAAGAGATAGGATGAGAAGAGTCATCAAGCCACCTCAGAAACTTGGGTATGCAGATCTTATAGCTTATGCCTTAACCTCTGTAAGTGAGGTTCTAGAAGAAGAACTTAGAGACCATAAGGAAGTTATGAGGAGTCGAAATAAGACTGAATGACTGAAGGCCGTGGATGATAAGATGAAATCTCTTCATGATAACAACACTTGGGAACTGATTAAGAAACCCGTTGGATCCAGATTAGTCAGTTGTAAATGGATTTTCAAAGTTAAGGAAGGAATCGAATGAGTGACGTCGAAAAGATACAAGGCAAGATTGGTTGCAAGGGGTTTCACTCAAAAAGAAGGTGTCGACTTTAATGATGTGTTTTCTCCTACTGTGAAGCACAAGTACATTCAAATGTTACTTGCCATGGTGGAATAGTTTGACCTTGAACTGGATCAAATGGATGTGAAGACTACATTCTTGTATGGTGATCTAGATGAAATAATTCTGATGAGGCAACCTGAAGGGTATGTCGAAAAGAGGAAGGAATACTATGTGTGCAAGCTGAAGAGATCCTTATATGGACCGAAAAAATCTCCTCGGAAGTGAAATAGGAGATTCGATAAGTTCATGGCACGTATAAGTTTCATTAGAAGTCAGTTCGACCACTGTATTTAGTTCAGATTTTGACCTAGTAATTCATTTGTTATTTTGTTGCTTTATATGAATGACATTCTCATAGCAAGCAACAATGTCAAAAATGTAATGAGGGTGAAGGCTGAACTCAATAACGAGTTCGAAATGAAGGATCTGGGAGCTGCATCCAGGATTTTTAGGATTGATGTTCGAAGAGATAGAAAGTAATTGAAATTATGCTTATCTCAAGAGGCGTACCTACAGAAGATTCTCGATAAGTTTGGTATGTCAAATTCAAAACTTGTTGTGACTCCAACAAACCCTTAATTCAAGCTGAGTATAGATCAGTGTCCCAGTACTAATATGGAAAGAGATTATATGAATAGCATCACATATGCTAATATAGTAGGTTCTTTGATGTATGCAATGATTTGTACTAGACTCGACATAGTATATGCAGTAAGTCTTGTAAGCAGGTACATGGAGAATCCTGGAAAGGCTCACTGACAAGCATTGAAGTGGATTCTAAGGTACATAAATGGGTATCTGAACAGAGTCCTAATTTATGGTGGAGCCTTGGGTGAATATAGTAAATTAGTAATCGAAGGATATGTCGACTCTAATTATGAAGGTTGTATGGATTCCAGAAAATCTATTTCTGGATATGTTTTCACGATGTTTGGTACAACAATTAGTTGGAAAGAAACACTTCAAAAGGTTGTCGCATTATTAACCACTGAAGCAGAATATATTGTCTTAGCTGAAGCTGTGAAAGAAGCATTGTGGCTAGAGGTTTTGCTAAGGAGCTGAAACTTCAAGGTCAAGTTATCAATGTTAAATGTGATAGTCAAAGTGCAATACACCTGTTGAAGAACTCAGCTTATCATGAGCAAACCAAGTACATTGATGTGAGGCTGCATTTCGTCAGAGGGGTAATCGAGCGTGGAAAAGTCTAAGTGCTGAAGGTCTTGACAAATCACAATGTGTCATATCCCAAATTTGTCCGCTCCATTTTTAAAATGTTCAAATTATTTTTAAATTTGGTTTCATAAATTTTTTTGGGTATTACTAACATTTGGTTTTAACAGTAAAATATTTTGCTTATTTAAAACATATAATAATTTACTTTAAATTATTTGTATTTTTAAATAACAAATATAGTCCACCATTCACATGCTTTCAATTGACTTCTTATTTCAGATGAATGAGATCACACAATTTATAAGAGGGAAGGAACTTTGAATATATTTTTTCTGTTATTTGTTACTAACTTTATTTTTATTTTTTTTATTATTTTCAAAATCACAAAAATCATATTTTTTTTATAATTTAAATTGCTATTTTCGTTTTTCTTTATTTAGTGTATTTTAAAATATTATTTTTTCATTAAAATTATTATTTTAAGTCAAAAATAGTCAAAAATCTTAAAAACTAAATAAGATATTTTTATATAAGATTCTTCCAAATTAAATCTTCTTTCAAATCAATCTTTTTCATCATCAAATCAATCATAATAAATAGGTCCAATAAATATTCATAATTTGTATCAACTTAGTCCCCAAGTTTCAATATCCACTAATCACATTCATTCTCTTGACCTAATCTTTATCTATAAATAGCCATGTCTTTTCACATTTTTATTCATCAACAATATCAACAATTATCTATGAATCAACAATCATCTAAAAATTTCACAATTCCCAAATCACTCTCCCAAAGTTGTTGTTCTTGACGAATAATGACAATTAAAATCCTAAGCCTCCATTCTATCAACAACAAAAATTCTCGTAGCAAAAACAAACAAGAAGAAAAGGAATTGCAAAATGTCGAAAACAAGGCACGAAGGAAAAGAGGATCTCTAAATAAAGGATTTTTTATTCTTATTTACCGGGAGAAATCTCATTCTTGTAGGTTGTTTTTTTCCTACTACCTCAATTATAGCTTGTGTGTGTTTTAAATTATTTTATATTTTTTGTTTGATAGTTTGCGTGTGATTTTTGTTGTGGTGAATCATTTGTGTTTTTGTATTTGATTGATGGTCGATAAAAAATTGAGATTGATTTGTGAATGATATAATTTATAATCAAGTTACTTGATTAATCTTTTTCTTGTAATTAATCTAATTCTTATTTCACTTAGTTTTTCTGTTTAATTTTTATTATTATCATTTTATAAAAAGAATTTTACAATAAATATTATTTTAATTATAACTTTTATCAGTTAAGCAAGCGCTCTAACTTTTGTACCTTCTTCACGGGAATAACAACAACAGAGACTCTTTCATGATTTTTTCTATAAAGTACTATTTATGTTCTTTCTCACATATTACATGCATAAAAATCACAAAAAACAATAAAACACAAAAAAAAAAAACTAAAAGAAATTGATTTAACTCATTTAATTCAAAATATTTTCTTGTGATTAGTTTTTATTACTTAGAATTAATTTCTTTGGTAAATAAAATTTTACATATTATTATTTCTCAATTAATCTAATGTCAACCTCTATTTATTTTATATATACAAATTTCTTTTTAATAATTATTGTTATTATTTCCATAACATAATTTAATTTCTTTTTTAGTTGGTCATTCCCCTTTTAATTATCCTTAAGAAAAATATAAAAATATTTAGATTTTGCTTTTAATTGACAAATAACATGAAAATACAAAAGACTAAAATAATTAAAATTCACAAATAAATCAGGGTCAAATTTCTTCGCTTAGAGCGATCGAATTCAAATAAGGATTAACTCCTTATCGACCAAGTCAATTTCTTCGCCTCGAGCGAATTAACTCTGATAATTATCAACTCTTTATCAAGACTTAACTCAAATAGTTCCTTATCAATCGAATCAATTACTTTGCCTAGAGTAATTTAATTCTAATGAAGATCCACTCTTCTTCAATGATTCAAAAATCTAATTCAAAACAACTAACCAACAAATCAAATAAATTTCTTCACCTAGATTTGATTTCAATGAAAATCAACTCTTCTTTAAACCACCTAATCAAATATTAAAACAACTAACCATTAATCTAATTTTTTTACTAACATAATAAAAATCTAAGATTATTTTTGAAAAAGGATTAAATAGAATTACTTTCAAAATTAACTACGAACTGCGTCTACAATCACTTTTTTATAAAACTCAGACAAGGTTCAAGGATAACTCGAAAGTAATTCTATGCAATCCTATACAAAAACACCAACCAAACAATACAAACTACGAAATTGGACTTTGATTCTTCGCAAGGAGATACATAGGCACGCGGTTAAAACCAAGGTGAGTTCAGCTATTAAAAAATTAAATCATTTCCTCAACATATAGAAATATCAGCTATCAAATTCCCATATTACCCTTAAACCTAAAAGCAGAGCCCCTTGAGAACATGAGAGATAAAGGGTCCCTAACATCTTCCCTTCATCTAATTGACTTACGAATTTAGGATAAAAATTAATGGTGGTGACTCTCTTACTTTTTGTCAGTTATGACACAATGCTGTTGATATGAGCACCAAGACATTGCCAAGTTGTAAGGTTTTCCACTGTATGCAGTTGATAAAGCTACATGAAGAAAGCTAGTTTGTTCTTTGGTATTATAGAGTTTCTTCTAAGGTGGAGATTTGTGAGATATTTGGTCGAACTCCATTAGGTTGAAGGGTAGCTTTGTGGTTCGACAAGAGTTTAACATACTGTCGAAGTCTGCTCTCATGATGTTGTCGAAGACCTACATGTTGTAGTTGAAATGTGTTCTAATATGTAGTTGTCGAGAATGTTAAGGGTTGTTAGCATGTCGAATTGGGTCTGTTTGTTATGTCTAATTGTTTAAGTTAACTTGTATCCTAAGTTAGCTTGTAACATATATTTGTGAAAAAGCTCATTAGTTTAGTATGTTAAGTTTAATATAAATAGCATACTATTCTCTCATCATAGCATACTGCAATTCTAATTTAGAGTGAGAGGGTTATTTATTTTTCGTGTATACTTGTAATCTTGTTTTTCCATCTTTTCTATCCTTGACTGTTTCTTGATCATAAAGAAACAATTTATACTTTGTTTTCAAGGAATCGTTTTCACAACAACAACCTTCCAAAATCTTCCTCTCCGAAATCATTCAAAAACCAACTCTCAAACAACCTCTTAGCATAGTTTCCCCTGATCCAACGGTGAGTCATGTTTTATATATCCAAAAAGACACCAACTCAACTCCTATTCGAGTTAGTTTTTCAATCGCTGACATTGGTCATTTATCTAATAATATGTTTATGGTATAATAAATTATTAATTTTAAAATATTATGAATAATTTTTTAAATAAAAAAGATAATATTAATGTTAAATAGTGATGTTTTACTTTTTATTTAAAAAAATTATGCGTAATTTTGATTTTGATATCTTATCTACTACTTTTATTTGGTCATAAATTTTTGACTAAAATCTACTATTATTTTCACAAGAATACATTTTTAATGAATAATTTTAAATTAAGTTTTTAAATTAGGACTCTTTTTTAATATAATAAGTAATTATTTTTATAATATAATTTAAAAAGTATATAAAATTAATAAATTTAATTCACACTATTTTATAATATTAATTAACTATTAAATTGATAAAATCAATATATTTGAGATTATTAATTATTTTTTTATTTTTTTAGTGATTTAATTGAATAAAATAATAATTTAAAAATTTTATTGATGATTTTTTTTTTATTTTAAAATAAAAAACTGACATAATTTTATTAATATAAATTTTTACTTTTAAAAATTTGTATTTTAAACTAGTAAGAGACCCGTGCGTCCCCACGGGTCACGTAAAGTCGATATAAATATTAAATAAATATTATATAGTTATGATTAAGAAAAGTAAGTAAAAAAATGTACGAATTAAGAGAAAAAATATCTTAAATGATGATATTCATAAAAATATTAATTCAACTTATCAAACAGGGGCAGATCCGGCCATTATATATTGGTGTGCCTAAACATAAAAGAAAGTATGAATTAAAGAGAGCAATGAAACTATTTAAAATAGTTATTCATATTATAAAGAGAACAATAAAATCAATTTATTTTAAAGAAAACCATTTATGAGAAATTGAGCAAATTGATTTTTTTAAACAAATTGAGGTTTTATGGTTCAGCTAAAAAAGGAGAAAAGAATAAGAGAAAATTGAAATACTCATTTTATCTTTGACTTTCAATCACCCATAAATAAATGCAATTAAGGCAAGTGAAAAAATTAGAGAAAGAAAATGAAAGATTAACAAATATGAGAGGAAGAGATAGAGATGGTGAGGTTAGAGAGAAAGAGAAAAAGAAGTTACAACTTGAGAAAGAGAAAATTAGTGTTTTAAAAATCAGACTGAAACGAGAATCAGATAGGTTATCGGCCTAGTCTAATTGCTAGATCGGGTCAACTATTGAATCGGTGTAAATCGGTCAGAACCGTCAAAATCGAAAAAAATTAGAGATCCGGCGATTTTCAAAAATCGGTGGATTAATTGCTAGTTTGATCATTTTTTAGAAAAAATAAAATTAAAATATTAGTATACTTTGTTCGAAACTTACTTGGAACAATTTTCCCTCCTTATAACTAAATTTAGTAGACACATAATTTTTTTATTTAGTTTATGTTGCAATTAAACTTTGTTCAAATTTTACTTGGATTTATATTTTGTACTATTTTGTTGTGTGTGATGAATATATTTAAAACTTGAATTTGAATAATAAACTTGTAAAATTATGACATTTTAAAATTTTGAAATTTTATAGGTGTCGTGATATTTTTAAAGATCGGGTCATTTGGTTCGACCCGTTTAATATTTATATAGTTTTATTATAGAGACTGATTTATTAAACCGAGTTATTTGTATTAATTCGGTTTAGTCATACGGTTCAATCAATGACCCAATGGTTCGACCACTAAACCATTGATTCAATACCCTTATCATTTTGATAATCGGTCCAATTTTTAAAACATTTGAGAAAAATGAGAGTAAGAGTTATGGGAGAAAAATGAGTTAGTAATATTTTTTATTAATTAATTTAATAAGCCTTAATGTTTATATATAATTAAAAAATTAATTATCCTAGTAATAAACCTTAATGTATATATAACATTAAAAAAATTGAAAAAACTGGTGTGGTTATAGTCACATCTAGCCCCAAGGTGAATACGCCAATGTTATCAAATTGTAATAGTTGTCAGGATATCCATAGAAAGTATGTCGAAACATATATGAGTATATGATGTATTAGACTTCACACTGACACATATATAAAATTGATTGTCTACCTGTGCGTTCGAACGAGTCGCGCAATATTGTTATAAATAGTAAATAAATATAGTATAGTGATGGTTAAGAAATGTATATAAATGATATATAAATTAAGTAGTCTCGACCCGTCGAAAATATATACTTTAGTAGAAAAATAAATGAAATAATTAAGTAGTCATCTACTCGTGCGTGCGCACAGGTCACACAATATTATTATAAATAGTAACTAAATATAATATAGTGATGGTTAAAAAAATTATATAAAATATATAAAAATTAAGTAGTTTGGGCATGTCAGAAATATATATCTTAGTAGAAAAATAAAGAAAATAATTAAGTAGTCATCTACTCGTGCGTTCGCACGGGTCACGCAATTTCGTTATAAATAGTAAATAAATATAATATAGTGATGGTTAAGAAATGTATATAAAAGATATACAAATTAAGTAGTCTCGGCCCGTCGGAAATATATATTTTAGTATAGAAAACAAATGAAATAATTAAGTAGTCATCTACATGTGCGTTCGTACGGGTCACACAATGGCGTTATAAAATGTTAAATTGTAATTCATAGTTTTGAAATTATGTGTGTGTCGAAGGGTTAGAGGTTGTCGAAGCAGGTTGATCGATGGAAACCAATTCCCAGTCGAAGAGCTTGTGTATCGAAGCAGGCTGCACACATATTTGATTTGGTTTTAGATTTATATTTGTTTTAGATCTAGATAGATTTGATTTAGGTCTAAAATAGAATAGATTTGATTTAGTTCTAAAATAGGTATTTTGGGCTTTTATAATTTTGAGCTTTGATTTAGGGAGCAAACTAACCTAAATCTATAAATAGAGGGAGTAACCCCTATTTTTGTAATCAAGTCAATCAAGTTGTATTCATAGAATTTGCAGTTGCAAGTGAATAAGAAGTTTTCTACTGTTTGTGCACAGAGAGAAACTCTGTAGAAAAAGCATTGTCTTCTTTATTTCTTTCATTCATAATTTCATTGTCATTGTATGGTGATTTCAATCTTGTTCATCAAGATTGATAGAAATTCATCATAGGTTTTGGTAGATTTCCAACATCTGGTATTAGAGCCTGGTTGATTATGAAGAAATTTTTGGAGGCGCTGAGAAGGTGAAAGAGGTGAAGTTACAAACTCACAAAAGAATGTATGAATTTCTTTAGATGGAAGATAGCGAAAGAATATCTGATTTTTTTCACTAGGGTTACAAAACTAGTGAATTAAATCAAGACTTGTGGAGAGACTTTAACAACAAGAGCTACTATTTCGAAGATCTTAAGATCTTTGGCTTCGAAGTTCGACCAAGTGGTAGTTTCCATAGAAGAGTCGAAGGACATGTCATCTTTATCGAAGGAAGAACTTCAAGGGACGCTTGAATTTCACAAATAAAGAATAAATGAAAAAGCTGCAGGCAAGTCGAAGAGTGATGTTGCTTTGCAGGCTCAATCAATAAGAGACAAGAAAGGAAAAGGAAAGTGGTTCGACAATAAAGGTAAATATGGCTACAACAATTCGACTGGTAGAGGAAATTAGCATGAAGAAAATGCGTTGAATCAAAGAAAACAATACCAAGGCAACCAAAGAGGTGGTGTTGGAGGTAGAGAAATAATTGGTGGTCGAAAATCTGACAAGAGTCACATTCAGTGTTTCAATTGTCGGAAGTATGGTCATTATTCAAGTGATTGTCCAGAAAAGCAAAAGAATCAAGAAAGTAATGTAAAGTTTGCAAAACATGAAGAAGAAGAGATGATATTAACGGCCACAACAAGAGATAAAGATAGATTCAAGGATCAATGGTACTTGGATTCAGGATGCTCATCACACATGTCTAGAAGGAAAGATTGGTTTGTCAACTTAAAAACCTCAATGAAGAACATGGTAAAATTTGCAAATCATAATACTCTAGCAACTGATGGTATTGGAGATTTTCAATTATGAGGAAAGA
The DNA here is from genome assembly GCA_948472305.1 of Vicia faba. Taxonomy (NCBI): domain Eukaryota; kingdom Viridiplantae; phylum Streptophyta; class Magnoliopsida; order Fabales; family Fabaceae; genus Vicia; species Vicia faba. Next base: position 1,155,550,071 of record OX451737.1, on the reverse strand, counting down.
TGGAAAAAGGTCAGTAATTTCTAATGTGTTGTACATATCAGGCATGAGAAACTTGCTCAGTATAGGGCAGTTAGTCAAAAAGAACTACAAAGTGTCGATCAAAGATAAGATGATGAGAGTCGTCAGTGCAAATAGAAAGTTAATCTTGAAGGTTCTCATGTCTCAAAATAGAACCTTCAAGATTGAACTTAATGTGATGGAGCACAAGTTCCTTTTGACTGCAGCTAGCTAAGATAAATGGATATGGCATTATTGACTACGCCATCTCAACTTCAGTGATATCAGAGATTTGAAGAGAATAAATATGGTTTCAGGATTACCAGAAATTGACATTCCAAACGAGGTATGTGAGGAATGTGTGCAGGCGAAGCAAAACAAGAATAACTTCAGCAAAGATGCAGGAAGCAGGTCAAAGGCTATTCTCGAAGTCATATACTATGATGTATGTGGACCAATCCAGGTGGATTTGATGGAAGAAAACAAATACTTTGTTACATTCATAGATGATTACAGTCGAAAACTGTGGACTTACTTGATCAAGAAGAAAAGTGAAGTGATTGAGGTATTTTCCAAGTTTAAGTCTATGGTCGAAAGACAAAGTGGTCGAAAGCTTAAAGTTTTGAGAACTGGTGGTGGTGGAGAATATGTGTCGAAAGACTTCAACAAGTTATGTGAGAAAGAGGGGATTATACATGAGGTGGTTCCACCCTACACTCCACAACAGAATGGAACTGCATAAAGGAAGAATCGAACCATCATGAATATGGTGAGAAGTATGTTGAAAGGCAAGAATTTACCTAAGGAGTTTTGGGGTGAAGTTGTATCAACTACAATATACATATTGAATAGATGTCTTATGAAGAAGCTAGAAGGAATTACTCCAGAAGAATGTTAGTCTGGTGTGAAGCCTAGCTTGAGAAAACTAAAGGCATTTGGATCTATTGCACGTATACATGTGCTAGATCAGTTGATAAGAAAACTTGATGTCAAGTCGAGTCAGATGATCCTACTTGGATATCATTCGGCAGGAGGTTACAAGTTGTTTGACTTAGTGAACAAGCAGATTATGATCAACAGAGATGTGATCATAGATGATCTTAAAGAATGGGATTAGACTAAAGATGTCAAGAAATATTCAGTGGGAATCCTACTTGAAGAACTTGAAACTCAAGTCAAAAGAGAAGTTCAACAAGAGGAACCAACAGTTATAGATCAACTAAGTACAAGAAGACCTCAAAGAATAAGACGCATGCCTGCAAGGTTGCAAGAATGTGTGATTACATCAGATGATATGGTTGATAACGAAGGTGATCTGGTACATTATGCTTTCTATGCAAATATCGAACCAGTCAATGCAGCTGAAGCAATAAAGGATTCAAAGTGGGTGAAAGTAACGAACGAAGAAGTGAAGTCTATCGAAGACACCAATACTTGGTCAATTGTCGAATTTCCTCAAGGCAAGAAGGCAATTGATGTCAAGTGGGTATACAAAGTGAATATGAATCCCAAAGGGGAAGTAACTCGACACAAAGCGAGGCTCGTGGCCAAAGGACTTCTCCAGAAAGAAGGAATAAACTTTGATAAAGTTTTTTCACCAGTTACTAGGATCGAAAAAATAAGGTTGGTTGTTGGTCTTACAGAAATAAACAGTTGGCACATATGTCAGATGGACGTGAAGTGTATATTCCTAAATGGACCCTTAGAAGAAGAAGTTTATGTTAAACAACCAGTTTAGTTTGTGAATATAACAAAGAGAGAAAGGTGTACAGGCTGCATAAAGCCCTGTATGGATTGAAACAAGCTCCAAGAGCTTGGAATAAGAAGATTGATAGTTTTCTAAGGGAGAAGGAATTTGTGAAGTGCACAACTGAACGTGGAGTATATGTAAGAAGAAGAAATAATAAGTTGCTTATACTATGTCTCTATGTCAATGACTTGTTAATAACAGGTAGCTACAAGAAGGAGATCGATGACTTTAAAGGTGATCTCAACAAGGAATTTGAAATGTCTGATCTGGATGATATTTCATATTTCCTTGGCATCAAATTCTAAAAGAGTAGTAGTGGTTTGATGATGCATCAAAGAAGATATGTAGGAGAAATTCTCAAGAGATTTGATATGGAAGAATGCAACTCAACTTCGACACCTGTTGAACCAAGGTTGCAACTGTCTAAATATTCAAAAGAATATGATGTCAACCCAACCCAATACATAAGACTTATTGGGTCATTGAGATACCTTTGTCATACAATGCCTGACTTAGCATACAATGTAGGTATGGTAAGTAGATTCATGCAGAAGTCAAAAGTATCACACCTAGAAGCGGTGGAGAGGATACTAAGGTATTTAAAAGGAACTCTTGACTATGGAGTTTTGTTTCCTACAGCTGATTAAGGAAAAGAATGCAAGTTAGTGGGATACACTGATTTGAGTTGGTGTAGTGATACTGAATATCAAAAATCAACATCAGGATATGTGTTTATGTTAGGTGGTGCACCAGTTTCTTAGAGTTCTAGAAAAGAACCAGTAGTGACATTATCATCCTGCAAAGCAGAATACATAGTTGCTTTTCTTTGTGCATGTCAAGCAACATGGATGGTGAACTTGGTCATAGAAATCACATGGAAATATCATAGAGCAATTACCATGAAGATCGATAGCATATCAGCTATCAACTTGGTAAAGAATCTGATAGCTCACGATCGAAGCAAGCACATCGAAATGAGATTCCATAATCTTCGAGAGTAGGTAGCAGATGAGAAGATGAACTTAGAACACTGCAGAATTGAGAATCAGATTACAGACATCATGACAAAGGTTGTACAGGTCGAAGTATTCCGAAGACTAAGAGCTATGATGGATGTAGATAGTTTAGACACAATTAATTAGGTGGTGTGTTAAATTGTAATTCATAGTATCAAAACTATGTGTGTGTCGAAGGGTTAGAGGTTTTCGAAACAGGTTGCTCGATGGAAACCATTGTCCAGTCTAAGAGTTTGTGTATTGAAGCAGGTTGCACACAATTTTGATTTGGTTTTAAATTTAGATTTATTTTAGATCTAGATAGATTTGATTTAGGTATAAAATAGAATATATTTTATTTAGTTCCAAAATATGTATTTTGGGCTTTTATAGTTTTGGACTTTGGCTTAGAGAGCAATCTAACCTAAATCTCTAAATAGATGGAGTAACCCCTATTTTTGTAATCAAGTCAATCAAGTTGTATTCACAGAATTTGCAGTTGCAAATAAATAAGAAGTTTTCCACAGTTTGTGGGCAGAGAGAAACTCTGCAGAAAAATCATTGTCTTCTTTCTTTCTTTCATAATTTCATTGTCATTGTGTGATGATTTCAATCTTGTTCATCAAGATTGATAGAAATTCATCATAGGTTTTGGTGGATTTCCAACAATAAATAGTAAATAAATAGAATATAGTGATGGTTAAAAAAGTATATAAAATATATAAATATTAAGTAGTCTCGGCACATCGAAAATATATATTTTAGTAGAAAAAAATAAAGGAAATGATTAAATAGTCATCTACCAGTGCGTTCGCACGGGTCGTACAATGTCGTTATAAATAGTAAATAAATATAGTATAATGATGGTTAGAAAATGTATATAAAATATATATATAAATTAAGTAGTCTCGGCCCGTCGAAAATGTATATTTTAGTAGGGAAAAAAAGGAAATAATTAAGTAGTTACATATGTGCATTTTCACGAGTCGCACAATATCGTCATAAATAGTAAATAAATATAATATAGTGATGGTTAACAAAATGTATATAAAATATATACAAATTAATTAGTCTCGGCCCATCGAAAATTTATATTTTAGTAGAAAAAAATAATAATTAAGTAGTCATCTATATCTATATGTACAATTGCACGGATTACACAATATCGTTATAAATAATAAATAAATATGATATAATGATAGTCATAGGCGGTTTCACCGTACGGCCACCCTGGGCAACTGCCCAAGCTCCAATTTTTTTTTATAAAAAAAAAACAAAAAAAGGCCAAAAAGTGAAAGAAAAAAAAAGGGCAAAAACAATTTTTTTTGTTATATATTATGTGAATTTTCGGTCTTTAAATTTTTTGTCCGGGTTTAATTTTTGATCTTTAAATTTTTTTCCCAGGCTTAATTTTCGGTCTTTACATTTTTTCCCAGGCTTTATAATCTTACTGTCTCCGCCATTGGATTGACATATCTTGGAATCATTGTTGTTAAATACCAGTTATAGCTATTGTACTATAATGTAGCGGAGTTTGATCACATCCTTATTGTTTTTTGTTATGCTACTTAGTACAATGTGTTCTCAAATAGTGGCTCTACAACATTGTAGCATACCAGAATTTTAACAAACCACCATTTCTCCGATCTGCATTTGACAACATTATTTGGAATTTGAATTGATAGTGGTGTTTTTAGGCAGTACTTAATTTCTCACAAATGAGCGTGTTGAACTAATTTTCTCGGCTTTTATAGGTTTGTTCATTTTGTGAGCACACCTGAAATACTGTAACATGTATATATTATAGAATCCGAAATTTGAACATGTATATATTATAAAATCCGAAATCTTACAAATTGAAGAGGCAATTGCAATTCAAGGAAATAATTTCTTTGGGATTAGCATTGTACTGTCTTGGTAGAAAATTATGAAGTCAATGAAAAGTAGCTCAGGCTTCATAATTTTTCTGGCTCCGCCACTAATGATAGTTTATATATATATATATATATATATATATATATATATATATATATATATATATATATATATATATATATATATATATATATATATATATATATATACACACGCTTCAAAGTTGCTTGAATATCCTCTAGCCTGCTATTACTAATTTGAGTACTTTGGTATTGCAAACATCTTCTGAACTTTGTATTTCAAGTTTTAATTTAACTTCGTCATTATTGTGTCCAGCTTCAAAGTAACTATTTATTTTAAAATTTTACTATGAAATGTGTAGATCTTGAAACGAAGACACAATGACTACAACTATGAAATGCGTAGATCTTGAAACGAAGACACAATGACTACAACCTTCCATTCATTTTTGTCCGAAAATTCTATTAAAGCATCATTATGTTACTCTCACTAAAATCTTTTTACTTATTACTTTGTTGTAGTATTAATTTCCTTCATGTTACACATGAATTTCATATGATATATCATATATGCGTGTTCACCAGTTTAATTTAATTGGTGTCTGGAATATATACTTAACCGTCTGCATTAGCCATTAATCAATACATGTAACTATATCTGTCTTCTTTAGCCTGTTATTACGCTTGGGCATTTGTTTTTATTGATGATGGAAGATCTCATAGAAGGTTGTTGAAGAATGAAACAGAAAGTAATCAAGATGAAGAAGTTGGAATTCTGTTATTACTTTCTTAACTGTACAAAGGGGCAGGATTACTGCTATATATACAAATCCAATGAAAGAATGCCACCTAAGCTAGCTAGATATAATCTTATCTTATTTACATGTAATAAGGAAAAGTAGAAAATATACAAGAATACTTCTATACACTCCAATATGCCCCCTCAAGTTGGACTATGCAAACTGGAAAGTCCCAACTTGGTGAAGATAGATGAAAAAGATGGAGAATGTAGAGGTTTTGTGAAGGCATCAGCTAGTTGGGCCTTGGTGGAAACGGGAAGCAGATGAATGAGTTTAGAAACAATTTTCTCACGAACCACGTGACAATCCAGCTCAATATGTTTGCTTCTTTCGTGAAAAGCAGGATTATGGGCAAGATAGATCGCTGACTTGCTATCACAGTATACAGCTGCTGGCTGATCAAAATTAATCTGAAAATCATTAAAGAGGTATTGTAACCATTGCAGCTCACAGGTGAGAGATGCTAAAGCGCGATATTCGGCTTCAGTGGAAGATCGAGAAACTGTGTTTTGTTTCTTTGATTTCCAGCTAATGAGGGATGCACCAAGAACAACACAAAAACCTGTGATGGATTTCCTTGTGGTAGGACATCGTGCCCAATCAGAGTCAGCGAAAGCATAAAGTTTCAAGTTACTTGAAGCTGAAAAGAGGATACCTTTGGCTGGAGAAGATTTGAGGTACCTGAGGACCTTCGTAGCAGCCTGATAATGTGGTGCAAGGGGATTAGAAATATACTGACTTAAGTGCTGCACAGCAAAGGAGATGTCAGGTCTTGTGTTTGTCAGATAGATCAGTCTGTCTATTAATCTTCTGTACGAAGTAGGATCAGCTAATGGTTCACCATCAGTGGAAGATAACTTGAGATTTGGATCAAAGGGAACGGAAGAGGGTTTTGCTGCAAGCAGACCTGTGTCTTCCAGCAATTCAAGAGCATACTTCCTTTGATTCATAAAAATTCCTTTAGTAGATCTGGCAATTTCAAACCCCAAAAAGAACCTGAGTTGGCCAAGGTCTTTAATCTTGAACTTCTCATCAAGAATATTTTTAACCAACTGAATTTCCTGAATAGAATTACCAGCTATAATCAAGTCATCTACATAGACAAGGATGGCAGTGAACATGTCTTTGTTAGTTTTGACATATAAGGAATGATCAGCTTGAGATTGAGAGTAGCCCAAGGAAATCAAAAAAGTAGAGAGTTTAGAATACCACTGCCTGCTTGCCTGCTTTAGACCATACAAAGATTTCTGAAGTTTGCAAACTTGAGAGGGATTGGATGTGGTGAGACCAGGAGGCATTGTCATATAAACTTCTTCATGTAAATCACCATGAAGGAAAGCATTGTTAACATCCAATTGTGCTAGATGCCAGCCTTTTATAGCAGCAATGGATAATAGAACCCTCACTGTTGTTATTTTTGCCACAGGGGAAAAGGTATCAAAGTAATCAATCCCCTCCATTTGAGTGTATCCCTTAGCTACCAGCCTAGCTTTATATCTCTCAATAGAACCATCTGACTTGTATTTAATCTTGTACACCCACCTGCAGCCAATGGGAACCTTTCCTGGTGGAAGGTCAACAACATCCCATGTTTGATTTTCTGCAAGAGCTAGTAGCTCAGCATCCATAGCTTGTTTCCAACAGTCATTTTTAATGGCTTGTGTGAAAGTTTTTGGCTCAGAATTAGAAGAAACAGACAGGCAAAAAGGTTTATATGAGGAACAACAATTATCATATGTAAGGACAGAAGATAGTGGATATTTGACTTGGTGAGAAGAATGAGAAGTAGAAGAGTAACAATGGTAGTCTTTTAAGTATTGAGGGGGGTGAGAGGCGCGAGATGACTGTCTTGAAGGTAAAGGTATAGTTTCTGCAGAAGTCTGGGGAAGACTATTATTGTCTGCAGATGGCTGAAGTGTAGGGACTGGTTCATCGGGTAAAGGAGTGGTATGATTTGGCATAGGTTCAGAATCTGTCCTAGGTACAGAAATAGAGTCATGGGGTCTATCATGCTCAGAAGCAGAGATAATATCAGGATTATGGAAAGGAGCAGTAGTGGTGGGATGCTGTGAACTATGCACTGTTAAGTCAGGTGAGTTGGGAGGAGTGGGGCCAGGATTGAGAAAGTTAATATTAAAGGGACAACTAGCAGTGTCATTTGTTGATGTAGACACATCAGGAGATAAAGATAAATCAGTAGTGCTAGGTTGGTCTATCTGTATAACAGGTGGAGGATCACCAAGATTTTGTACAAGGGGGATGCTAGAGAGAACAGGCTGGGAAGGGACAGATTCAGGAAGAACAACTTGATGTTTAAAGGGAAAGTGATTTTCATAGAACACCACATTTCTTGAGACAAAAAAAGAATGGTTGTGGATATCATACAGAATATATCCCTTGGTTCCTTCTCTGTAACCTACAAATATTGCCTTTCTTGCTCTAGAATCAAATTTTGTTCTATGAGCTTGCAATGAAGTAGCAAAAGACAAGCAGCCAAAGACTTTTAAATGAACTAGGGAAGGGGGTTGGTTGAATAAAAGTTCATAGGGACTCTTAGATTTGAGTAATGGTGTAGGTAACCTATTGATGATGTGGACAACATGTTGTATGCAAAAGTTCCACATATTAAGGGGAACCTTGGAATGGAAAAATAAGGACCTAGCCACATTAAGAATGTGCTGGTGTTTCCTTTCAACCACCCCATTTTGTTGGGGAGTTTCAACACAAGTCTTTTGGTGAATTATGCCCTTGGATAAGAGATAATTTGACAAGGTACTGAATTCAGTTCCATTGTCTGATCTCAGACATTTGAGTGTGGTATTGAATTGGTTTTCTATGTAAGCAATAAATTGGATAAGACTAGTTTTAAATTGTACAAAACAATTATTGCTATCAACTAATTTGGCAATAGAGATGAGGTTGACATGAAAGCTAGGGATATAGAGAACATTTTGCAGAGTTAAGGAAGAGGAAATGGCAACTGTACCAGAAATGGAGGCTACAACTTGTGAGCCATCCGGTAAGCTAACAGGAATAGGCACTATATGTTTATATTCAACAAAGGATGCAAGATTAAAAGAAAAATGATCAGTGGCACCAGTATCTAGAATCCAGAGATAAGGATTCTTACCATTGACATTTGAGGCATGAGAATTCATAACAAAGGGTGAAGTGGAAACTGAGTTAACTGTGGTATTGGGCTTCGACTGTTGGAGTAAGGCCAAGATGCTGTTGTACTGGTCCTGAGTAAAACCAAAAACAGAAGAAGTTGAATCCTTAGGAGAGGCTTCTGAAGTATTGTTAGCCGATGCAGCTACCTGAACCTTGCCTTTGCCTTTAAAACCTGGTGGAAATCCATGCTTCAAAAAGCAAGTTTCGATTGTATGATTTGTCCTGTTGCAGTGAGTGCAGACCCTGCCGTGACCCCGTGAATTGTTGTATCCCTGATTCTTATTTCTGGAGTGATTGAAACTTTGCCTTGCATTAACATGACTCTCATGAGTTTGCACCTGTAAAGCAGCTGTTTCCTCATTGGTGCTGGAATATGTAATCTCCATAGAGATGGAAGTGTTCATCTCTCTTTCTTGTTGAATAACAAGAGAAAACGCATGGTTGATATCAGGGAGAGGATTCATCATCATGATTTGTGACTTTGAATGAGCGAATTTTTCATTCAATCCCTTTAGGAATCGTATAACGTAATCTTGTTCTCTGTATTTCTTAATCGATGCAACGGCACCACATGAACACGAAATAGCGCAAGAACAGTACGGAATAGGACGATAATTTTCTAACTCATCCCACATAACCTTCAATTGAGTGAAATAGTTAGAAACATCGAGAGTACCTTGACGAAATTTGTAGAGATCTTCTTGAATATCGGAAATGCGGAAAATGTCGCCATGTGAAAACCTGATCTGCAAGTTCTTCCAAACGCCTGCTGCATTATCAATCCACAAGACGGACTTTGCAATGGATTCGGATATAGATCGTTGAATCCACGCAAGAACCATGGTGTTGCATCGAATCCATGGCGCGTAAAGAGGATCTGACACTGAAGGCTTGAGCAGAGTTCCATCAATGAATTTCTCCTTGTTCTTGGAGATAAGAGCAATTTGCATCGACTGCGCCCAAACATGATAATTCTTATCGTTAAGCGGAGGAGCAACAAGAACAAGTGCTGGATTTTCGTTTGGATGAAGGTAATAAGGGTTTGCAGAATTGGTTGTGAAATCGGCATAGCTCTGGTGTGCCATTGGAGAAATCAAGAAGAAAGGTGGAAGACAATGGCTACCAGAGCTGGTTAAGCTTTGATACCATATTGATGATGGAAGATCTCATAGAAGGTTGTTGAAGAATGAAACAGAAAGTAATCAAGATGAAGAAGTTGGAATTCTGTTATTACTTTCTTAACTGTACAAAGGGGCAGGATTACTGCTATATATACAAATCCAATGAAAGAATGCCACCTAAGCTAGCTAGATATAATCTTATCTTATTTACATGTAATAAGGAAAAGTAGAAAATATACAAGAATACTTCTATACGCTCCAATAGTTTTAGGTAATGTTAAGTGTCAAAATATTTGTAGGAAACTGTATTGTAATTGCTTTGACGTTGAAATTTATGAAGGGTATCAAGAGAATTTTACTTCAACACTGAGGAGTTTATTGATGTTGTGGTGTCTAATCTTGAAAGTAAGCCTCGAGAGCCTTGATTGCTACTGTCTAACTTACTTTTTCTTTTGTTGGGGGTGGTAAGATGAAGGGAGTTGCAATGATACGTAAAAAGATTGATTTGGTTAACAAAGAAGGAAGTTTCCAATTACAATAACAATAATATTGTATTTTCTTTATGTTTTCTATTTATCATTTTATCAATAGTTGCTGAGTGAGAGTGAAGAAATGAGGTTAAAAAAACCGGAGGAGTTATGCAAGACCATATAATTTATGTCACTGAAACAATAATCTTTTGACGGTGCATGATGTGTTTACTAGCTTGGCCTATTCAATTTATTGTCGTTAATAGTTGAATAAAACTAAGATGGTAATATTATGTTAGCTTTGCCATTTATAACATGATTATGGAAATTGATTTGGTGATGTAAAAAAACAAAAGCATTCATCTCAATTAAGACTCACACTTTCATTTTAATTATTCTACCTAAATCATAAAAATAAATTCATAATGTGATTTTCCACTAGTTTTAAATTTCTAAAATAAAATCGTAAAGCTTCGCGTGAACAAGAGGATGTGAACAAGAGGAATAAATTGTAAAGAGAATTCATTTTCATTAATTGAAATTGCGAAGTAATAAGTGTTACAAATAAAGCGTAATTAGGAGCTTATATACTCTACTAAACTACAAAGCTAATCTACAATAAATAACTAATTATCACATAGTAAAAATAACTATACACAACTAACTATAGTAAAGTTGATAGCTTCCCTTAAGTTGGATGGTGGATAGAACACAATCTTAACTTCGATACCATAGATGAGAAAGCAGGAGAATGAAGTGGTTTGGTAAACACATATGTTAGCGGTGATTTTGAAGGTACAGAAAGAAGATGAATTAATTTGGACAATAACTTTTCCCGAATAATGTGACAATTCAGCTCGATGTGCTTGCTACGCACATGAAAGGTTGGATTGTGAGCAAGATAAATGACTGACATGTTGTCACAATAAATAGATGCTGGTTGCGAGAAAGATACTTGGAAATCAATAAATAAGTATTGAAGCCATTGTAACTCACATGTTAACGATGCCAAAGCGCGGTATTCTGCCTCAGTGGAAGAGCGAGAAACCGTATTCTGCTTCTTCGATTTCTAAGATATTAATGAGGTGCCAAGCAAGACACAGTAGCCAGTAACAGACCAGTGGGTATTGGGACAAAAAGCCCAATCAGAATCTGCAAACCCATGTAGTTGCAAAGGACTCTGACTGGAAAAGAAAATGCCTTTAGCTGGACATGATTTCAAATAACGCAGGATGCGAGTAGCAGCAGTATAATGAGGTACTAAGGGCTGCGAAACGTATTGACTGAGATGTTAAATAGAAAAGGAGATATCAGGCCTTGTATGAGTCAAGTAAATGAGCATGCCAATGAGGCGTCGATAAGAAGAGGGGTCCCCAAAGGGATCACCATCAGTGGCTGACAACTTAGTGTGAGGGTCAACTGGTACAGAAACAGGCTTGGCATCAAGGAACCCAGTGTCTTCAAGAAGCTCAAGGACGTATTTCCGTTGATTTAGAAAAATACCAGAAGATGAACGAGCAATTTCTAAGCCAAGAAAAAACCTGAGTTGGCCAAGATCTTTGATCTTGAACTGATGTTCAAGAGACTGTTTTAACAAGCTTAATTTCCTCAAGAAATATACCGGCCAAAATGATGTCGTCAACATAAACAAGCAAAGTTGTAAAGTAATAAGTGTTACAAATACAATGATAATTTAGAACTTATATACTTTACTAAACTACAAAGCTAATCTACCGGTAAATAACTAATTACCACATAATAAAAATAACTATGCACACCTAACTATAATAAAGTTGATATAATTCAGTCTAAAAAGTAAATATTAGTCTTATTTTCATTAATGATAGATAGAGAAAATATTAATATATTTAAACAATTAAATATAAATTGAATTAAAGAATTAAATGGTCTGCTAATGACAATATTATCCATGAATTTAAGAACGTAGTTAATTTAAAATTGGTTAATTTTGTCAAAGTTGATAGTAGATAGATTTTATCTTATATCTCCAAATTCCTTGAGTCGACCTACTAAATATTTATGTATTACAATTTTATAAATAGATTCAGAAGTGATAGAAATAGTTATAATTACATAACATTAAAAATATAATATTGTATTATAGAAATCTAAAGAAAATATGAATGAGGAAAAATGACATTAACGTGGACTAACCAATATGGTCCACTCTATTCGTGAGAATAACATATGCAATGACTTATTATTGAGTTGAGGAGTTTCTCTCTCTCTCTCTCTCTCTCTCTCTCTCTCTCTCTCTCTCTCTCTCTCTCTCTCTCTCTCTCTCTCTCTCTCTCTCTCTCTCTCTCTCTCTCTCTCTCTCTCTCTCTCTCTCTCTCTCTCTCTCTCTCATGGACATAAATGGACGAAGCTTGCATTCGAGGACACATCTTCTTGCTAAAGAAGGAAATGGGATGATCATCCTGAGACAAAACCGCACCTATGACCACATTAGAAACGTCTGTTTCAATTATAAAGTTCTTTGTAAAATCTGATAACACCAGGATCAGCATGTCAGCCTCTGTACTCCATTTGAAATTAGTGGAACGCAACAAATCGGTAAGAGGAGTGGCGAGAGTGGCGTAATTTATCAAAACGTCTATAAAATCCGATGAGGCCCAAAAAAACCGCAGAGTGTCGTGAGAGATCGAGGTGGAGGCCAATCCAAAATGGCCTTTACTTTTTCTGGATCTGGTGCAACACCAGCAACTGAGATAACATGCCCTAAGTAATCAATTTTGTTAACTACAAACACACACTTAGATAGTTTCATAAAAAATTAATGAGTAGCTAATAAGTCAAACACAACATATAAATAAGTTAAATGATCACTGAAATTAGCACGGTAAATTAGAATATCATAAAAAAAAAACACAAATTGCCTCAAATAAAGCCGCAACAAATCATTCATAGCAGATTGAAAAGTAGATGGGCCATTAGTTAGGCCGAAAGGCATTACAAGAAACTCATAATGCCCATCAAAAGTGCAAAAAGCTGTCTTATGCGTATCTTCTGATGCAACTCAGATCTGGTGATAATCAGAGCGTAAGTCTATCTTGGTGAAAATTGTCGCTAAGCCTAGCTCATCTAATAGTTCGTCTATAGTAGGAATAGGAAATCTGTCTTTGATTGTTACTGCATTTAATGCTCTATAATCCACGCAAAATCGCCATGATCCATCCTTTTTTTTACTAGCAGAACTGGTGAGGAAAATGGGCTATTGCTAGGTATTATAGTTCTTTCTTCTAACATTTCTTGAATAAGGGAGGTTATAGCATCTTTTTTTTAATGTGGATAACAGTAAGGTTTGGCATTAACAGGAAGGGTGTTTGGGATAAGGTTAATATGATGGTCATGAGGTCTAGGCGGGGGAAGGCCAGTTGATTGCTGAAAAATGGGCTGGTAGGCTGTTATTAGTTTAGAGATATTTGGGTGAAGGGAAGAAGATAAGGTGTTTATCATGGGCAAAACTTGTGTTGTCTTAGTGACTGGTGGTTCAATGGATTGCATAATCATTAAATGGAAGGATGAAACTGTTGGCTCCTAAATTCGACACCTTTGTTTTGATTGATGGCAGCCATTAAAAGTTGAAAGATGCTTTCGACTGGCTAAACCTGTCGAAGTGACCGTCGAAAGATGGCAAAATACTTAGAAGATTTCTTCCAAGGAAGAAGGCTGATTGCCTTCGACGTCGAAGGAGTTTTCGTCGAAGACGTTTTTTGATGAAAGTGTTCGATGGTCCAGAGTGGAGCAGTTTGAAATTCAAAGCTTTGGGGGGAAAACGGTTTCCAGCAGTTACTACGTGCAAACGTGCAAGGATCTGGAGCGTCGAGCATGGAGAACGTGCCAAGTGGCTTAATCTCGAAGCAGTGTAACTGCCCGACGGTTACTTGGAATGTTTTAGTATAAATAGGAGTAGACATGTAGTTTCTGGTGTGTGTTCACAAATAGATACATAGTCACTCATTTAGATTCAAGTACCCAGTGTGAGCGAAAGAATTGTTGAGAAATGTATGTGTGAAACACCAATTTTATCAATTAAAGTCATTTACCTTTCCAGTATTTTACTTGCTTTTCTCCTTTAAATTCCTGTCGAACCTTTACTTTAAAGCCTTGTTTATTTTACCAAGCCTTTCCTTTATGCAATTTACTTGAAACATTTTACTTAAAGCCTTATCCACCTTAATCAAACTTCAAAATCAACCTATGTCCATAGGATCAATCTGATCGATCCTGCGAGTAACCAAATAAGTAACCATTTGGAGGATCAGCGGTTGTTTACCAAAACCCGAGGTAAACAAATTGGCACACCCGGTGGGACTGTGTGTTGATTGTTGAAAAAATAATCTCATCTTTTCGAGTTGTATGTTATTGAGGAGTGGTAGAATATACACTAACGATAACAATACTGCCAGAAGAAGGGAAGAGATGGCGAATCCGCCAAACAATAACGAAATCCCACAAACGAGTGTGGGAGCAACGGTTAATATGACCGTAAGTGAAGCGACGAATGTTGGTTCGACACCAGCAGTGTCAGTCACAACCACGGGGCCAATAACTTCGTTTTCAGGCCCCAGAATACCTTTGGGAACTCCCCCTCCAAGGGGAAACATAGGCACAAGGCCTGTGGTTCCCCCAGGATTTATTCCATTCTATGGTATGCCAACTTCTGAAGTGGCAAGCCTGACGAATGCTGCGTCCACTTATTCAGACCCTTTCGTGAGTGCCTCTTCGCCACTCCAAGGCTCTGGAGTAGGCATGGCGAATAGAAATAGGACCCAACTCTTAGGAGGAACGTCCCAAGTAGCCCATGGCCTTACAAATGCCTCGACAGCAGTCTTGAGGCAACAGATGGACGAAAGCAACCATGATATGGTGCAAATGTTGGCACAAACTTTGAGTACAGTGCTAAATCCTCTAATACAAAATACTACTCAATCGAATCAGCAAGTTACAGCGCAAATGACGCGTTTGGCTGACTTCTTTGGAGTACCCCCACCTATTCGACAGCCCCAAAGGGCGCAAACAAGAGGAAATCAGGGGATATTTGTAGAGGAAGAAACCACCATTAATCAGGCTCAACAGCCTGTAGAACAACCTGTCGAAGAACCTAGGGTAATAGCCCCAGAGGTAAGGTTAGTTAACAGAAACCAAAATGCTGACGAAGTGGTTCAGCATGTCCAATACCAAAACATGGGTTTGGAAAACAATCTGGCAACCATGATCGAAAGAATCATGACTCAGAATGGAATGAACATGGGCTTTCGAAGGCCCAACTTTACATCTCCATTGTCAGAATATGTGTTACAAACTGACTTACCTCCTAGAAGCAAAGTCCCCAAATTTACTAAGTTCTCTGGGGACACGACAGAATCTACTGTCGAACATGTGGCGAGGTATTTGATCGAAGCAGGAGACATTTCAAATAATGAAAACCTAAGGATCAAATACTTCCCAAGTTCCTTAACCAAGAACGCTTTTACTTGGTTCACAACTCTACCCCCCAATTCGATCCACCATTGGACCCAGTTGGAAAGATTGTTCCATGAACAATTCTATATGGGGCAAACCAAGATAAGCCTGAAAGAACTGGCGAGTGTGAAGAGACGTTTCACTGAACCTATAGACGAATATCTGAATAGGTTTAGGTTGCTTAAGGCGAGATGTTTTACACAAGTGCCAGAACATGAGTTGGTCAAAATAGCCGCAGGCGGTTTAGATTATTCCATTAGGAAGAAGCTAGATACCCAGTACCTAAGAGACATGGCCCAACTGGCCGATAGAGTTCGACAGGTCGAACGCCTCAAAGCTGAAAAAGCTAAGGCAACGAAAACTCACAAAAGAGAGAGAATAGCGTACGTTGAGATGGACGACGACGATCTAGAATCCTTCGACGATACTTTAACTGTCGAAGAAGGAGAAGTCGATTTAGCAGAACTAAAACAAGGGCCACCATACTCTTGTAAACAGTTAGTCCCCTCAAACGGGAAAAATCCCATTGGTCCAGACAGGACCAACGATAGGTTCCCAAAAAAGACTTATAGTTTTGACATCACAAAATGTGATGAAATATTCGACTTGCTAGTTAAAGATGGCCAAATGATAGTACCCCCTGGGGTAAAAGTGCCTCCTCTTGATCAAAGAAAGAAGAGAGGTTTTTGCAAATATCATAATTTTTTGGGCCATAAAACTTCTCAATGTTTTCTTTTCAGGAATCTTGTGCAAGACGCTATTGAGGAAGGGAGATTAAAGTTTGCTGACAAATCCCCCATGGCTGTCGACTCCAATCCACTAAAGGCTGAAGCCCACTACGCAGAACCCTCTGAAGTGAACATGATAGAGGCGACCAGCATCCCGTCGAAGAAGCCAGGAATTACCATGGTCGAAGTCTCAAAGGACCACATCAACATGCCAATCTTTGGCAGTTTTTCTGGAAATTTATCCAGGAAGACAATTGAGGCTGTCCAGAAAGCGGTCGAAGACCCGAAGTCGAAGACTGCTGAAGCACAAAAAACTGGACCAAAGCCCAGTTCCCACTTGGCCACTGTTCAAGGCCAGACGGAGAATCTGGAGACACAAATGAAGCAACTAACTCTTGCTAATAAGGATACAATGAATATCAACATGGTTGAACTTTCTGACCCTAAAGTTTCAGAAGAAGCCATAAGGCAAGAGCAGGCAAATAAAACGGCTTTCCCTAGGGAAAACGAAAACTTGGCAGATTTTTTACAAAGATGCCAGAAGAAGAAATCAGAGGTGATGCTATGTCCAAGATGCAGTTCTATCTTTGATAAAAAAGCTGCTGAGCAAATACAAGGCGTAAGAGCAGCGAACAAGAGAAGGGAGAATGCTGACCTTCGACATGATCCCAGGAGGGGTTCTAATCAAGACAAGAGGCCATTGACTTTTAGGCCTCCAACAAATGTACCAGTAGACACTTGGTACAAAACATCTGGCCGGAAAAGGCCAAGTGAAGAGAAATGGCATTCTTTCGATGTGCCAAGAGGTTCCTCTTTAATTCAGAAGAAAGAGCCTCAAGTTGCTGCACCCAAGGTTGCTCAAGTGTCCAGCAACTACAAGGGAAAAAATCCTATGTCGCGATCCCAATGGAGGAGATATCAAAGAAGGCGAAAAGCTGAAAGGGAGGCTGCCAACGAACCTAAGGCAGAAACTAGTTCGAATGTGCCTCAAAGGAAACAAAGAAAGCCTCTTGAGAGAGAACCAGTTACCAACAGGCTAGTTTGGCCTAACCAAAGTGAAGTCGAAGACGAAGATGATGCTGAGTCCGACGATACTCTGGATATAATGGTGAATATTGTTTCAGTACTGCCTAGGGAATTCAATCGACAGGTAGAAGTCGAAGCCAGTGATTGGGAGGTGGAACAAGAAATGGCCAAACATAGGCCAGTGTGCTATTTTGTCATGGACAATGGCACTACAGAGGAACAAAATGGCTTCTTCGAGCCACCTACAGAGGCGATGAAGAATCACCTCAAACCTTTGTTCATAAGGGCTAAGCTCGAAGAGACCACTGTGAACAAAATATTGGTCGACTGTGGGGCCACTATCAATATTATCCCTCATTCTATGCTAAGAAAGATTGGCAAAAGAGATGAAGAAATCAAACCTCACAATATGGTCCTGTCCAACTACGAGGGAGGCATTGGGACCACCATGGGAGTGATCCAGCTAGACATAAAAGTTGGGTCGATCCTTCGACCAACAATGTTCATGGTCATATCGGCCAAACCTAACTACAACCTTTTGTTAGGCCGTGAGTGGATTCATGGTGTTGGCGCTGTGCCTTCATCGATGCATCAAAGACTGCTGCTATGGCGTCCAGATGGGATGGTCGAAAACATAGAGGCGGACCAAAGTTACTACCTTGGCAAAGTGAATCACTTGGGTGTAACAGATTTCGACAAAAACTTGGCTCACATAGGGCCATGTCCAACTCCTGACTTCGACATGGCGCCAGCGCCAAACACCTTTTGTTCCCTATACCTGCATCCTGAGCATGGTTTCCAATGGGACAGAGAAGACTTGTCCCACATAGACTTCAGTGGGCTAACTGATATCCAACCAACTGGTTGGGGAAGTGAATTCAGTGATAATGACTGAGTCACAATCTCTGAAGCGAATTTCGGCTTATGTGGCCGAAACCAAGATGATAACGGCTCTCGAAGCCGAGGTAAAGTACATGGCCACACAGGCCAATGATCAACAATTATCTGCTGTTGGCCCAGGAAAGGATTTCGATCCAAGACCTCCTGATATCATGCCAGATGAAATGCAGGAACAGAGGCTCGACGCCATCTATGACGATGAGCCTTTGGGCTTCGAAAAGGATCCCTTGGCGAACAACATTAAGATGTTAGCACAAGACCCTTTAGAAGAAATCAACTTAGGCGAAGGATCAGATAAAAGGCCAACTTACATCAGCGCCAAAATTGATCCAGAACTTAGGTTGGAAGTAATCCAATTGCTGAAAGAGTTTAAAGACTGTTTTGCATGGGATTATGACGAAATGCCTGGTCTCGACAGAGGATTGGTAGAACTTCAGTTGCCAATCAAACCTGGAAAGAAGCCAATCAAGCAAAATCCAAGACGCTTCGCTCCAGAAATATTGTCGAAGATCAAAACGGAGGTCGAAAGACTTCTGAAATGCAAATTCATCCGTGTTACAAGGTATGTCGAATGGATTGCAAATATTGTGCCAGTAATTAAGAAAAATGGCACATTAAGGGTGTGCATAGATTTCAGAGATTTGAATGCTGCCACCCCCAAAGATGAATATCCTATGCCTGTGGCGGAAATGCTAGTCGATTCTGCCGCTGGCTACGAATACCTGAGTATGCTCGATGGTTATTCAGGATATAATCAAATATTCATTGCTGAAGAGGATGTGTCGAAAACAGCTTTTCGATGCCCAGGGGCCTTAGGCACTTACGAATGGGTAGTGATGCCTTTTGGCCTAAAAAACGCTGGGGCAACGTACCAGCGAGCAATGAATACTATCTTCCATGATTTTATTAACACTTTTATGCAAGTTTACATTGATGATATTGTTATAAAATCTGTTTCCAGGAAGAGTCACATTGACCACCTTCGACAATCATTCGAAAGAATGAGGGAACATGGTCTGAAGATGAACCCTTTGAAGTGTGCGTTCTGTGTGAAAGCTGGAGATTTCTTGGGTTTCGTTGTCCACAAGAAAGGAATCGAAATCAATCAGAACAAGACGAAGGCAATTTTGGAAGCGAAAGCGCCATCGAATAAGAAGGAATTGCAATCTCTCTTAGGCAAGATAGATTTCTTAAGAAGGTTTATATCTAACCTAAGTGGGAAAGCTCAGGCCTTTTCACCCTTACTTCGACTGAATAAAGAGGGGTTCGAATGGGGGCAAGAGCAACAAGAAGCCTTCGACAAAATCAAAGGGTACCTCACTAAGCCACCTATTTTGGTGCCTCCTTGTAGCAATAGGAGTATGAGATTGTACATAGCTGCATCTGACAAAACTCTGGGAAGTATGTTAGCCCAAGAGGATGAGAATGGAGTCGAAAGACCCATTTATTATCTCAGTCGAGTTTTGAATGATGCAGAAACTAGATATAGCGAAGTTGAGAAATTGTGTCTATGTCTGTATTTCTCTTGTACAAAACTCAAGCAATATATAAAACCAGTTGATGTTTATGTTTCGTCTCATTTTGATGTTTTCAAATATATGTTGTCGAAACCTATCTTGCATAGTCGAATTGGCAAGTGGGCATTAGCATTGACTGAATACTCCTTGACCTTTATGCCTCTTAAGGCAGTAAAAGGACAAGTGGTTGCAGACTTCATAGTCGACCACTCAATTCAAGTCGAGGATATTAATTATGTGGAGATAGAACCTTGGAAATTCTACTTCGATGGTTCCAGCCATAAAAATGGAACAGGAGTAGGAGTCTTGATTATTTCTCCAGATAAAATTCCAACAACATTCAAGTACCAAATAGAAGGTTCTTGTTCGAACAACGAGGCTGAGTATGAAGCTCTAATTACTGGCCTTGAAATATTGTTGGAATTGGGGGCAACTCGAGTCGAAATAATGGGAGACTCAGAGTTAGTCATCAAGCAAGTCACAAAGGAGTATGAATGCATAAGAGAGAATCTCATTATGTACTTTGTGATAGCAAATCGTTTATTGAAACAATTTGAAAGTGTCAATATTCGACACATACCCAGAGTCGAAAATCAAATAGCCAATGACTTGGCACAAATTGCATCAGGGTATAAGATTTCAAAAACGAGATTACAAAGAGCAATCGAAGTCCGAGAAAAGATAAAGGCAACTTGTCTATCACCATCAGACTTGGAATCGACGAGGCTAGGTTATGCTGATCACTCAAACTTCGAGATTTCGTTCATTGATAATTTGTCAGAGCAAGATTGGAGGAAACCCATTGTGGACTATCTTCAAAATCCAGGAGCTCCGACAGAACGAAAAACAAAATACAGGGCGTTGAGTTTTGTACTCATGGGTAATGAGTTATTCAAGAAGACGCCTGAAGGGGTGTTGCTGAAATGTTTAAGTGAAACTGAAGCATACATAGCCCTTTCGACTACGCATGCTGGGGCATGTGGGGCTCACCAAGCAGGCCATAAGATGAAATGGTTGTTGTTTCGACAAGGACTATATTGGCCCACTATGCTGAAAGATTGTGTTGAGTTCGCCAAAGGTTGCCAAGAGTGTCAAGTTCATACAGGCATCCAGCATGTACCAGCAAGCGAACTTCACTCGATAGTGAAGCCTTGGCCCTTTCGAGGATGGGCATTGGATCTTATTGGAGAGATTCGACCAGCATCATCAAAGAGTCAGAAATACATATTGGTAGGCATTGATTATTTTACTAAGTGGATCGAAGCTGTCCCTTTAGTCAATGTAGACCAAGAAAATGTCATTGAATTCATTCAAAAGAACATTATATTTAGGTATGGAATCCCTGAGACAATAACAACTGATCAAGGTTCAGTTTTCACTGGTCGAAAGATGCAGGAATTTGCTCAGGAAACAGGTTTCAAACTCCTAACATCCACGCCTTACTATGCACAGGCGAATGGTCAAGTCGAAGCAGCTAACAAAGTAGTGATTGGCTTGATAAAGAAACATGTTGGGAAGAAACCAAAGAATTGGCATAAGACGTTAGACCAGATTTTATGGGCTTGTCGAACGTCCCCAAAAGAAGCCACTGGTACAACGCCATATAGGCTAACTTTTGGCCATGATGCAGTGTTGCCAGCAGAAATTTGTCTTCAATCTGCAAGAGTTCAGAGGCATTATGATATTCCTTCTGAGGTTTATTGGAATATGATGTTAGATGAATTGGTGGATTTAGACGAAGAGAGATTACACGCTCTCGACTTACTCAGGCTTCAGAAGAAAAGAGTAGAAGACTCTTATAATAGAAAGGTAAAACCTAAGGTATTTTTGCCTGAAGATTTAGTTTGGAAGGTAATTCTTCCCATGGATCGACGGGATCGAAGCATGGGGAAATGGTCACCCAAATGGGAAGGACCCTTCAGAGTTATCCAAACTTTTTCTGGTGGAGCCTATGAGGTCGAAGAGATAAGTGGTGATAAAAGGCTCTTGAGAGTAAATGGTAAATATTTGAAAAAATATAAGCCTATACTTCAAGAGATAAAAATAAAATAATAAAAGAACAAACTAAATTAACCATGAAAATGCCAAAATGGAAATTTTTATTAATTTCAGCCAAGATGGCAATTGTTGTCGAAAACGATTACAGAAGATGGTTACAAAAGAGAATCAATCAAAAGGTAAGAGAATTCTTGAGTCGAAGATACTTGGCATACTGCAGCTCCAACCTCTTTTTGCACCAAGAGTTTTCTTGCACTAGTTTGGCAATTTGAGCGTCGAGGCTTTGAGCCCTCTCAGCGAATTCCAGGCCTTGCTTGATCTCAGTCTGGCTCTCAGTGTCTGGGATGGTCGAAAGAATTTCCTCCTGGAGTACAGTGTTGGCGTTTATCTTCGCCTCTATCTCTGCAATTTGTGCTCGGAAGGAGACATTCTCTCGCTCAATAGCATCGACCCTTTCCTGTGCAGACGCTTTCTGTTTCGACAACTCGGCAATTCGAGAAGTCGAATCTGAGACAGCAGTCCACGCAGATGAGCTTTTGCCATGCAGCACTTCGAGCTGACTGTTAAAACCTCGTTGGCGCCTGTAATCCGCTGAGACTTGATCAATCATAGAATGTAATTCCATGATTAAGTCTGAGATTTCTGGGGCTACAGCTTCGAAGTCAACAGCATTCAAAACCTCTTTTAAGCATGATGGAGCAGTGGGGTCCCCCTCTAAAGTCTTCATTAAATCTCTCTTGAAGAACTGGGCCTTAACCTTCGCCAACGCATCATCAAGAGGAGAAGTTTCAGTAGATTTCCCCGACAGGGTAGGAATTTCCTGACTAGTGTCAGAAGAACTCTTACTCTCGATGATTGCATTGAGGTAGCTGACAGGGTCAGTTTGTTTCAAGATTTCCAAGTCCTCTTTTGACCTGTGCTTTGAGGAGGTGACCCTTGCCACAGTATTATCTTGGGCTTGAGGCTGTTGAATGCTGAGTGCCTCGTTTGGTTGCTTTTCGACTTGGACTGAGGCGGTACTAGCGTCGACTTGTGGTTCTTCGTTAACATCACCTTGGGGTCCTTCGCCAGCGTCATTTTGTGGCTCTTCGCTAGCGTCACCCTGGTGTTCTTCGCCAGTACCACCTTGGTGCTCTTCGTCAACAGCATCTTGATTCTCTTCGCCATTGCCTTGGTCTCTTCCTTCAGGATTCTCTTCTGACGACAAGTCCACCACAGGAACCGTTTCTGGCTGTGTTTCCTCCACCATAGGTTCTTCTGTTGTCTTCTCCACTGTTTCAGCATTGGCCTCATTCTCAGTATGGGCTTCGTCATTGCCCAAATCTTTTTCCTGAGGCCTGCTAAGGTCAGCAGATTCTAGAGTTTCTGAAGTCCTTGGTGGAGAACTTTCAGTAGTGTCCTGAAAAAGAGAAAGAAGACAAATCTTCAGATGTCGAAAGAGACATAATCGAATACTGGTATCTATGCCTAAGTTATAAGAAGGGTCCAATAGATTACCTGTGGATTAACTTCAGCCCCAGGGCTGGAATTGTCACTTTCGACAGGCTTGGTAAGAAGAGCGTTCAGTTCCTCCTCAGTTGGCTCCTCGATGATCACTGCAGGTGGCCTAGGCTTTCTCACAGCGACCTTTATTCTGACGGTTCGACCTTCAGGGGCAGGAGTAGGAACAGAAGCGTCCTTCGTTAACTTTCGCCTCTTTAAGGGAGCAGGAGGGGAATCACTTTCGTCATCACTCCCCGATTCGACCACCAATGCTGCCCTTTTCTTGGGCGAAGGGGCCTAGAAAACCAATAGGAATTCGATTGAATAATTACATCGAAAATAAAAAATCGAAATCCAGAAGAAAAATGAAGAAAATCTGGTTACCGATGCAGGAGGCCTCCTCGAAGAGCCTTCCCCCTGTTGGTTGCCTGTTGTCTTCGCCGGCGCTATAGTCTTCGCCGGCGGTGGAGGTTTTGTCGAAGGGACTCCTCCTTGTGGGCCTTCTGTAGCCTTCTTGGCTAGGGGCTTTCGAACAACTGAAAGCGAAAAGGAAAGTTAACAGGCTAACAGTCGAAGAGAAAGATAAAAAGTAATGTGAGAGCATGAACTTACATTTCTTTACTTTGTCCAACACAAGGACAAAAGACTTCTGCAACTCTGCCATGAAGTCCTTCTCGTCGAAGAAGTACTCAGCATAATAGCTTCTCCACCACTCCTCAAAGGATGGTGAGCAAAGGAAATTAAGCTGGTAGTCAAACAGCGAGAGGATTGTTCGACCAGCATATCTTCCGATATGCTTGATGGCAGCTTCTTCTGTATAATCGTTGCAGAAGTACAACATTGACTTCTCTCTTTGAAAAATAGGAGAAGGCAGGGTTTGGATGATACCAAACTGGCGCGATACCAGATTTGGTTGATAGGCAAGCAGACTCAAATGAGTCTTAGAACTCTTAAATCGAAGAGGCATGATCCTGGGTGTCAGGAACGCCTCCCAAAGTACAGTGTGCTCATCGACATTGGGACCACTCGACTCCTTTGGATGTGGCCTTGTGAACCATGCTGGCCCCACCCTCCGTTGAGCAAATGGAGCCATAGTTGAAACAAATTCCTTCCTTCGAGCGAACATCAGAACGAAGTTAGTGAAGGTTTGTTGAAACTCCAGCCCATCTTCCACAGGTGTCAGTAGAGCCAGCCTAATTCCTTCGATACGTCTATTAGCTATCGCTGGGGCTTGTTCATTTATCTGAATCTTCTTGGGTAAGAAAGATTCGAAAGTGGCGTTGAGCCACAGTTGAAGTAGCCAGAAAGGCCCAGCGAGTAGCAAACTGGCCCTATCTTCGATATGTTTCAAGAGAGTAACCCCATTGCTGATTGAGTCATAAAGACTGGCCAGAATTAGTTCTGCCAAACAGATGTTTTGGCGGTGATGCAGTTGGGTGGCAAGAGTGACCATCTTTTTGGTCACTTGTAGAGACTTCGAGCAAAACACAAAGCGAGTTAGCCATAAGGCTAGAAACGCTATGTGTTCGACATCCGACACTGTATCCGTCGACCTGTCGTGATAATGGTTGATAAAGGTGGTGTATGTTGGCTTGGTCTCAGAGAAGCCAATTTGGTCCTCCGACATCTCCTCCGGGTCGAAGTAATCTCCGGTTGGTCGAAGGCCAGTAATGGCTGCTACGTCGAAGAGTGTGGGGGTTAACATCCCACATGGAAGGTGAAAGGTGAAGTGAGAGTAATCCCAAAACAACAGCGAAGCTATAAGCATCTCTGGGGAGTAGTTTAAGCCTGTCTTCGACAGCATTACTAGGTCAAAGATTCCCATTTCCTTCCAGACTGGAGTTTGATGTTTCTCCAACTTTGTTAGCCAAGCAACATAGTCAGAGGTTAGATTAGGGCAAGACCTGAAGACCCTAACACTTCTGTTGAAGAAACGGAGGTCGATTCTCTCGCGTGTAGGGTCTTCGTTGTCTTCTGCGTCCTTCTTGGCGCATGCTACTGGCTTGAGTTTTTCGACGATGGGGAAATAGCTCTTGATCTTCAGAGCTTCAGAGATGCTTGGGTTCATGGGGCCAGACATTGCGAAGATCTGGTTGGAGTATCCAACCGGGATCATCAAGTGACGCGAGTAAGCATCGCGAACGGAGATGTCAGAAGGTTCAGGAACCCTTCGTTTCCCTGTAGAGTTCACTACCGGAGCAGTAACAAAGACCTTGGGTTTAACCAGTTGTTCAGTTGGTGCGTTAGTCTTGGGGGCAGTAGAAGCAGAGGCCATTATTGAGGATGAAGATGAAGTGAAAAAGGAAGAGTTTTTCTGCAAAGAGAGCAAGTTTGTACGAAAGCAAGGGAGTTTGAGGGCTAGTTTGCGTAAAAAGTCCCACAATGGGATATTCACTACTATTTATAGTAGTGGGAGAAATTCCCAATAACGAGGACATTAAATGTCATTTAATGCTGCAGGAATTAGTGGGACGCGTGGCAGCATCCTGTTGTTTTGGCCATTTCTGCAGAAACAGAGGGACGCAGCGTGCGTCCTCGTTTTTGGGATTTGTCATAATGACAAATTCTGAAGTGACGTTTGGTATTGCACGCCGTACTGAAAGTGACGTCCTAGGATCAAATCAATGATGGTTTCTTGGGATTGCCAATAGTTGGTAAAAAGCAACAAAAAAGTGCACAAGTTAACTTGTGACTAAGCATGGAAAAACAGGTGTCGAATGGCGTTTTCAAAGAATGCCTTTTTCTTTCAGAGTCGAAATAAGGCATTCTTGGGGGGCAATTTGTTGGCTCCTAAATTCGACACCTTTGTTTTGATTGATGGCAGCCATTAAAAGTTGAAAGATGCTTTCGACTGGCTAAGCCTGTCGAAGTGCCCGTCGAAAGATGGCAAAATACTTAGAAGATTTCTTCCAAGGAAGAAGGCTGATTGCCTTCGACGTCGAAGGAGTTTTCGTCGAAGACGTTTTTTGATGAAAGTGTTCGATGGTCCAGAGTGGAGCAGTTTGAAATTCAAAGCTTTGGGGGGAAAACGGTTTCCAGCAGTTACTACGTGCAAACGTGCAAGGATCTGGAGCGTCGAGCATGGAGAACGTGCCAAGTGGCTTAATCTCGAAGCAGTGTAACTGCCCGACGGTTACTTGGAATGTTTTAGTATAAATAGGAGTAGACATGTAGTTTCTGGTGTGTGTTCACAAATAGATACATAGTCACTCATTTAGATTCAAGTACCCAGTGTGAGCGAAAGAATTGTTGAGAAATGTATGTGTGAAACACCAATTTTATCAATTAAAGTCATTTACCTTTCCAGTATTTTACTTGCTTTTCTCCTTTAAATTCCTGTCGAACCTTTACTTTAAAGCCTTGTTTATTTTACCAAGCCTTTCCTTTATGCAATTTACTTGAAACATTTTACTTAAAGCCTTATCCACCTTAATCAAACTTCAAAATCAACCTATGTCCATAGGATCAATCTGATCGATCCTGCGAGTAACCAAATAAGTAACCATTTGGAGGATCAGCGGTTGTTTACCAAAACCCGAGGTAAACAGAAACATAGTTGGTATGGATAAGGTGACGTAGTTGATGAAAAGTAGTATGGATTGGGTGGTATGAAGGGTCACCTTTTAGGGTGATAGGATTGTCTAAGTGTGTAAAAGTCATAGATGGAATGGAAAATCAGCTTGTATAGGGCCTAGGGTGCGTAACCATGCCATGCCAAGAACAACATCAATGTCTTCTATTGGTAGTAAATAAAAGGGAATAGTGAAAGTTTTGTTTTGAAGGGTAAGTTAGACATTATTACAAATCCCTTCACATTGTAAATGAGAACCATTTCCCACCATAACTGAAAATTGTGTAATTGGGGTAGCTTTTAGGTTAAGATGATGTGCAATGCGTGGTTGCATGATATTATGTGTGTTGCCTGTATCAATTATTACCATAACAGGGAGGCCACCAATTAATCCTTTGAATTTAAGAATTTGGGTAGAAAATTGACCCGTTAAAGCTTGTGTGGAAATTTGAAAATATGTATCATTAAGATCCTCATGTATTTGCTCACTGTTGTCCTCAACCTCAGCATGATGGCCGGTGATGAACTCTCGTCACAATTGAAACACAAACCTTGAGCTCTCCTCTCTTGTAGTTGGTCTTGAGAGAGGTGTTTAATGGGTAGTTTAGAGGTAGGTGGGTGTTTGGTTTTGGTAAACGGTGTCCCCTTTGGATCAACATGTGTTGTTGGTTTAGAAATGGTAGGTTAGGAAGCGAAAAAAGTTGGTTTTGGGTAATGAGATTGAAAAGGCTTTGAGGATTTAGGTTTATCTTTCAGTTTGGATTTAATCAATTTGGCAAGCCCAGTAGCTTGAGAAATTGAAGTAGGTATATGAATAACCATTTCATTTTGAATTTCAAGAGACAATCTAGAAATAAAGCAATTTAAAATAGCCTCCAGAGGTAAACCAATAACCTGATTACTCAACTTCTCAAATTTTGTTTGACAATCCACAGGTGAACCTTCTTGCTTTAATTTAAATAATTTAGCCTAATGGTTATCGTATGTAGAAGGACCAAAATGTAATTCTAAAGCCCGTGTAAATGAAAACCAGTCTGTGAGTAATTGGTTTTGATGCATCCATTTAAACCAACATGAATCATCACCTTTCATGTAAAATGAAATTAATGATAATCTGTTTTCAGATGGTAAATTATAAAAACTAAAAAACTGATCCGTCTGGAATAACCACTCAAGGGGAGTCAAACCATCGAATACACCTAGTTCCAACTTAGGGATGCAAAATGGGGGTAGTGGGGGTATATGAGAAATGTTTGGGGTAAGGAAATTGAGGTATTAATGGAATGTTGTAGGGTGGGGGCGTGGTAAAAATAATTTGAAAAGGTGGAAATGGAGGCGGTGGTTGGGCCATTGTAGGTCTGACTGCTGCAGTAACATCGGGGTGTGTGGGTGGTTGAGAAAAAATAGTAGAGTTTCTAGTTGATGTATTGGAAGGAGTGACAATAGTGGAAACATGGATAGTAACCATAGGAATAGAGAATGCAATATGTGATATACCCGAAGAACCAACAATTGTATGGGCTGGGACATAATGAGGTTGTTCTCTTTGACTTGTTAATTTGGTGAGGATGGACATGAGGGAATCATAACGAACATTGAAGATCCGCGTTTCGTTATTCATTCACGTGTGTATTTGACCAAGCTGCCGGTGTACATCGTTTGAAACTTTATCAAAATGTTCATCTATTTGTTGTTGGATTTGCGTCATAACATTGTCAAAATGAATATGGACAGTTTGAACGACTGTTTGGACAACTTCTTCAATGATTTCTCTAGAAAAAAGATTAGTGGATTTTAGAGGAGCCATGAGAACAAACAATGAAAACACTAATGATAAACCATATTAAATTAATATAAATCTAAAATTGCATAAGATAAAACAACTTTTCTTTATCTCTTAACAATAACACATACATCATATAAATAGAGCTAGGGCTAGGGTTTAGAGTTAACTGAGCCATGAATCTTTTAAAAGGACCGATTGCTTCTTCTCTCTTGTGGACCTTAAATTCTTAACATTATTAAAAATTGAAAAATTAATACTAGTAACTTCTTTCTTTTCTTTTTTAACTTGAGAAAAAACAATATACATCTGTATTCTAGAAATTTAAAGAAAATATGAATGAAGAAAAATAACATTTACGTGGACTAACCGGTCTGGTCCACTCAATTCATGAAAAGAACATATATGCAATGACTGATTGTTGAGGAGTTTCGTTTTCTCTTCTTCCCTCTCTTGTCTTTTCTTCTTCTACCTCTTTCCTCTCAAATCATATCTCTCTCTCTCTCTCTCTCTCATGGATCATGATCACCCTTCCAAACACCGTATCATAACTCTCCTAAACTCCCTCAAAGAAGCTTCCAAAAATCTCCAAACCAAAACCAACCCTTTCACTTTCCTCTTCAAACCCGACTCCAAAACCGCCATTGAAGCTCTCCTAGACCTCGAATCAAAAGCAACCATCATCTTCTCATCTCACCCAAATCTCCACAACCTCTCTCACTCCCTCACCACCCTCAAAACCTTAATCCAAAATCTCCAAAAATCCAAACCCCACGGACTTAAATCCATCCTCCAACGCCAAATCATCGCATACAAGATTTCCCAAGCTTCCTCATCTCTAGAATCCGAAATTCAAATCTACTTAGACCGTGTCATCATCATAAACCTCGTTAAATCACTTCAAGAAGAACAAAACGAAGAAGAACAGCTTCAGGCTATTATCGAGTTTCAACAGAGATTATCCAAAGGTTTTGATTTGGAGTTTCAAGACTTGATTTTGAGAGCGAAAGTGTTTACCCTTTTGGAAACCACGTTGATTGAACGTTTTAACTCGAAAAGGGTTCGAGAAGAATCTGCTATGGCGATATCAGATTTGGTGAAATTCAACAAGAATGTGTTTGTTGGGTTAGTGTTGATGGGTCCAACGGTTAAAGCTTTGATATCGATGGCTTCTGAATGTTCTATAAAGGTTCTTTGTTTACTCGTTGGATTCATTCGAAGTCCTTTGGTTGATGAGATTTATTCCAACGGAGAGATTCCTAGTATTGTTGGGTTTTTGTTGTCGAGGGATTTGTGTGTTTGTGTTGCGGGTTTGGATTGTGTTCTTGAGGTTGGTTATATTGGGAGAAGGGAAGTTATTGAAGCTATGATGGGGCAGAACTTGGTGAAGATATTAATGGATTTGCAAAGAAGAGAAAGTTGTGTTTTTGATGGTTGTGTTTCGAGATTTGCGATACAATTGGAAGTTGGAGAAGGTTTGAGTAGTGAAGAGAAAAGTGAGGCGAAATTGGAGATGTTGAGGCTGGTTAAGGAAGCTTCAAGATCAGATGCAGAGTTTGCTAGTGTTAGTGCTGAGATATTGTGGGGTTCTTCACCTTAGAACATGAGATTAAGAAAATTTGTTTCTTTCTTTGGTTGTTTTTGGACCAAGATTTTTGTGGTGTGTGCTGGTTTAAATAGTGGTTGTTGAGGTTGTTCATTTTATCAGAAAATGGGGCACTTTTAAGATTCCTTTTTGGGTTTAGTACTTTTGAGTTGAGTTCTCTTGGTTAGGATGTTCTTTACTTTATGTATTTGTAATTACTATTGTGTAACAATGAGAAAGTGGGATAGACAAAAAAGAAAGAAAATAAGGGAGCAAAAGTGATATATATTGGATTGATTCAGATTTTTAAATACTTTATTTGTAACTGATCATTTTATTTGAGTAGGCTGTCAAATGGAAGTTAGATTTTATAACCAATTATTTACTTAAATAATCAATTATATTTAATCAATTTGTTAAAGAAAATAACCAATTACAAATAATTGATTAGTACCTCGTTGATAACTGATATAATTCTCTGTTTTTCGCATATTAAAAATATATTGATTATTCTACGAGAATGATAGAGTATTATCTTTTATTAATAATGTGAAAGATAATAGAAGAAAAAATAATACTTGAGATATTATAGATAAAATAATATATTCTAAAATAATTTTTTCATAAAGCAATATATAGTAAAAACATAGGGAGTATATAAATTAGTTGATAGTAAAGAGTAGTTCATTAGTTGAATTAACTAATTTTTAAATATGTTAATTATTTAATAAAAATTAATTAAAAAATTATGGGTGAAAATAAGGGAGAAAAATAATATGCCATCAATTATAAGCTCAAACACTAACTTCACTTTATTCCATTTGTTTTTAATATGTAAATATAGTCTCACAAAATAATTATTACGATATAGTAGTGTAATTGAAAGGGATCATGAGACACATCGAAATACATATATTTTGTTAAACATTCTTTCTATACATTCCTTTGTTGGTTGGAACGCCCCTCTTTTTGAATAGGGTGTCCCTTATTCGAATATGTCGCTCAAATCTTTCATTTCCCCGTCTATAACACGTGTGTATTGAATCAATAAACGACAAATGGGACTGAGAGCAAACATTAGTAGTGTATTAACAGCAAACATCACATTCGTTAAACC
This sequence comes from Vicia faba, assembly GCA_948472305.1. NCBI lineage: Eukaryota > Viridiplantae > Streptophyta > Magnoliopsida > Fabales > Fabaceae > Vicia > Vicia faba. Next base: position 1,155,518,675 of record OX451737.1, on the reverse strand, counting down.
TCTTAGATCGTCAGACGGGGACTGAGAGCCTAAAATCACCTTTTTGAGAGAAAATGTGATTGTTGTACTCCCCCATAATAATAATCCCATTGTCCATAGTTCATTGAGTCAATTAGGATGTGAAGCGAGTGTTGATCGACTGAGGCAACTCAACAAACATCATGTTCTATAGCGCCTTCTAGGGGCTCCAGCTTGATCCCAATAGCATTAGAGATTTTCAAGGATAATGGTCGGTCTTTCGAGCGAGCAGGTGAAGGTTAAAGACCACATTACGCTCAAAATAACATTCGGCTCAAGGGTAAGCACCAAAACCATCAAAGTAAAGTATGTTATGATAAACTTCATATCCCATTACAACTTCATCTTAGCAAGGAACTCCCTTAACCTATTGCGAGAGATCTTATCCACCCTTCATTTAAGCCTAAAATATCCACTACCTGACGAGCACTCGGGTAAGATCAAAGGGGATAAGGAAATCACACAAAAATGTTACCATAATAGCTTGGAAGTAACAAGAGAACCCCTCACCATGTGTTCCATCACTTGTCTAAAAATGGATGGTGCCGATACAATAATCTGGGACCCCGAATTAGGGGCAAAAAGTGATAGGCTTACCCCAATAAGAGAGGTCCAAATTGGGAATTTGCTCCACCAAGTCACTAAATTGGGCACCTCGCTGCCCGACTCTAAAGAATATGATTTGATCTCCATACTCAAGAAGAACAACGATCTGTTCGCCTTGTTAGACGATGTGATCGATCTAGAAGGGGGGTTGAATAGACCGTTTAAAATAATTTGCGCTTTTTAAATTTGTTTTCAGAAAAATATGCGAAAGCTTCCTGGAATCTCCAATCTACTAAACGATCCTCTATTGAAAAGATCAGATATACGAAACCGTATGGGATATAATGACAAAATAAGAATTAATGCGTTTTACATAATTAATCAATTACTTATACATTCTCAATGATTACTAATTACTACCAATGAGTTGAATGAGATAAGGATAAGCACAATCAATAATTTTGTGGATTAGTCCATTTGTCAAACACCTTGTGAGCAAAGCACCTTAGGTTTGGTTTTACAAAATTGTAGTGGTAAGTTTTCTTAGGTATCAATCAAAAGGATTGTTACCAATATTTTGAAATGAACTCAACACACTACAATTTCACTAAGTGCAGATTTGACAAATTAATTTTCGCACAGTTTAGTAATCAAGTATAGAGATGAAGAAAAATCAAAAGAACACACGATTTGTTAAGGCCGTTCCCCTTGTCGTCTTCGCGTAGGGTACGTCTTCCCCCAATTTTAGAATCTAGAATTGAGATATTTGATATTAAGTTGCAAATGATACAGGAGAAGAGATAGTTCATAATACAAACAAACTAATGTTGCTAATGTAACAATCTTCTTCCCTTTCCTTGGTTAGAGCAAAACCAAGTGCCAAATTATTCGAACAAACCTCCGGTTACCGCTACTTGATTAAGCAAATCCACCGTTTCTTAATCCTTTCACTCGGATGGTTTCAATCGCAAGCAATTTGACCCCAAATCTATCTTCACAATCCTCCAGTTACCGCTACTTGATTAAGCAAACCCACAGTTTCTTAATCCTTTAACTCGGATGAATTCAATGAAGCAAAGACTTATGCAAAACCCCCCGTATCAATAGGAATCTTGGAGGAGAAAATCCCAATGATTTTATTCAAGAACAACCCACAATTGCTCAACCCAAATCTGAATTGAATCCTTGATTTAAACATTATCACCACAACAATTTTTCTTGAATCAACAACCATGATTATGTGTAGATGTTGATTTTTGAGAAGAGAGGATGAAGATTATGAGCACTATGTGTATCTTTCACTAGTTCTTGTTAACTTCAAATAATGATGAATAATAAATATATATATATATATATATATATATATATATATATATATATATATATATATATATATATATATATATATATATATATATATATATATATATATATATATATATATATATATATATATATATATATATATATATATATATATATATATGTGTGTTACCTAATACCCAAGATTCACAAACATAGCAGAAAATCAGTTGATGCCAGCGAGCGGTTGACTCAACCAGAAGCAGGAGTCGGCACGACACAACCCGCACCCAGAGAGAAAACTGTTTTAAAGTGTAATGCATCAACCGCTTCAGGACTTGTGTCGATGCAAACTTTAAATATTCTGATTCCCAGGTTGATTCGACCGGAAGGGTCGACGCGATACATCCAGCAGTCAGAGAGAATTCCATTTTTAAGTGTAGTGCGTCGACCGCTTCAGGGCTTGCGTCGATGCAAACTTTGAGTGTTTTGATTTCCAGTTTGAGTCGACCAGAAGGGTCGACCTGACACATCCAGGGCTTGATTGAGGATGATGAGTCGATCGCACCTATCTTTGAGTCGACGCACAAATTGAATTTTCTCAAAAATACTTGTTTCTGGAGATCATCATTTCAATACTTCCATTGCAAGATTGTTCATAGAGCCAACCAAAATAGAGAGAGATTAATAATCGTTTTGACATCATTAAAATACTTATAGAGGGAATTTGACCTCACATACTCCCCCTTTTTGATGATGTCAAAACAATGCTCAAATATGCTTCCCCCTGAGTTTGCGCGTTCCGTTTGCAAGCTATGTATATTCTCCCCGTTTGACAATATCAAAAAGAGAAATTGCACAAGGTCAAAAGTAACGAAATATAACAAATGAAACATCATTTTCCATTTGTAACTAAAAACACCAACAATCATTCACATAAAATGAAATTAGTACGAATCATTAAATGCAATAATTAGACAAATGTATGTAGAATATTACAGACCAGTTCATAAGGATAAGTGCATGAGGTAATCAAAAGAAATGTAACATAAGAACTTAAACATAATTACATACACACACACACACACACACATATATATATATATATATATATATATATATATATATATATATATATATATATATATATATATATATATATATATATATATATATATATATATATATATATATATATATATATAAACATGAATCAATTCTCTAGGTTGTCGGTATCATTGTTTTTTGGAGCATCAGGTGGAAGGTTTGGAAAATGCTGAAGGAAGGTGGAATGAAGGGAAGCAAGGTTCTCAGCTTGTGAATGAAGCATGCCTTCCAATATGGAGTACCGCTGACTTTGAATATTTGAATAGTTTGAGAACATTTCGTTTTGGACTTTGACAAGGTTGTAAATGTTCGAAATCCTCTCATTTTGAAGGGATGTGTCTTCCTTGTGTTGGATCTACATTCTCTCCAAAAGAGCTATCACATTGGCATTGTTTTCTTGAGGAGCCGAAACATCCTCGTCCATATTTGCTTAATTTTCTTCTTCCTCAGACTCTTCTTCTTCTTCATTATCATCCTCTTCACCATCACTATTTTGGAATGAAATTGATGTACTTCTCACAACATAACAGTATTTTTGTTCCTTGTGATCCCATTGGAAGCCCATCAAGGTAAATGGTTTCTTTGTGAATTCAAGATTAGAGGTCATACCAACATAAGGAATTCCTTCAATTTTAATCTTTTCTAGATCGAGAACTCTTTGAATGAAAGAGGGATAGCATAGTGTTGTGTCTCTTCCAGAGTTATGCAGATCAAAAATTCGGCTAGCAAAATAGTGTGGCCAATGAACCTTTATTTTATGTTTTAAAACATAAAGCAGTTGAACTTCGGGTTTATCCATACGAGAAAGACCACCCTTCTTGGGTCGAATGATATGGAAAACGATCAAAAAGAGAATTCAGTCAAATGGGGCTAGGGCACCAGTTGTTACAGATCTTGGAAATATATCATTGTTTACTATTCTGTCATTGTAGGGTTTCTTTAGCATGGAGTTTAAGGCCGACTTGAATTCATAGTTGGGAGCAAGAACAATATCAGAGATTTTAATAGCATCAGAATCAACTGGCCATATACCAAATAGGTCTTTCCATACATGCGAGCTAACCATATAATATTTGTTGTTCATTCTATATTTAAATTCAAACCCCTCAAACTTTCCTTGCATGCCAGCATAGAACATTTTGACTAAATCCTCATTATACGATGTATCACATTCAAGAAATAAGTGGAAGTTCTGAAATCTTAACAATTCAATAATTTCAGGAAGCTGCATATGACCCAAGGTTTTCAGATATAAAGTCAATTGTCTAACTATGTTTCTCTTACCAAAAGTGTCTACAAAAGTGACAGCAATGTCATCAGAGAGAAGTGAAAGAGCAGTTACCGGATTATCCGACGGAACATTGAAGGAGCTTCCTCTGAAGGTTCTCTTCTTAGCTACCCTTGAATCCATTAGGGAAATTCCTTGATAAAAATGGGTATGTGAAGTATGTTTGGTTTTGAGAGAGATTTTGAGAGAGATGGGTTTTGAGAGGTTTTAGGGTTTTGAGAGAAGAGAGGAAATATAGAAAATGAGAGAACAAAATGATAAAGAAATATAAATCAGACATGATTCACGATGCTTCAACCGCTCATAGAGCGTTGTGTCGATGCAAGAGTTGTTTTAGTTGATGTTGAGAGAAATACAAAGCATGCATCGACGCATGTAAGCTATGAGTCGACTCAAAAGTAAAGAATTTTGTATTTATGCAACTTTGTTTAATTGATTTCATGCAATTTATGTAACTTTTAGAATCCCTATGTACTTTAATAATAACGATAAAGAAGAACCAGTTTACCCTTTGTTGTACCCCAAAATTTTCCCTCTCAATTCTCAAGGGTTTTTTTGTCACAAAGATTCTCAGGATTTAAGCTTGCACAAGTGCATTGGGATTTTCCAGTACCAAAATTAAAAGAAAACTGTCAAAAAGGGAGAAAACAGATAAAAATAACATTTTGACAAATTTGGAGGAAATTAGGTCTCCTTCGATTAAGCACCCTTCGGTTGACTCTTGGCCTCATTCGATTGCTCAAAATGGATGCTAGCATGCCTCTTTCGCCTGGGCATGTGACTTCTAGTTGCAAGCTTCGTTTGTATCTTTTGCCACATACATTGCTTGCTTGAAATACCAAGTTTGCTGGCCACAAGTGCCCCCTGCAAGGAAAACCCTTCGATTCACCAAGCATGCTGCCTGCGTGCTTGCAATCGAAGGCCATGACCTGCTGGCCACATGTACCCCCTGCAAGGCAAAGTCTTCGCTTAGACACAAGTGCCTGCATGCAAGTATTCATTTGGGCACTCACCTCTTGCATGCCTGCATGCAAATCTTCGTTTGGGGACTCACCTTCTGCGTGCCTGCATGAAAACTTCAGTTGAGCAAGGGCCTTATGCCCCTTGGATTACATCTTTCTTTTTAAGCAAGAGCCTCCTTCGAATGCAACTTGGGTATGTCCTTAATTTTGAACTTAAAGCCTCATTCGAATGCAAGTTTAGGTACATCCTTCATTTGGATTTGAAACCTCTTTCGAAGCTGCCTGCTTGATCCATTTCAAGAAAACCTTCGACACACAAGTAGAAAGTAAATTTTTTGAAAGATCACTGATCAAATCCACAAATCATGCTACATGATCTTACTTTTCAGACCTCAATGCTTGTGCTTCACTCCATAATTAATTGTCTACACCATGAATTAAGCTATTATCCAGATAATTAAGCTTTTGCCCAAAATATTTTTTCATAAAATGAGCTTGCTAGTAAAAAAGTTATCTTAAACCCATACTTTGCTAAAATACTGATTTTACTTCACCATTAAGTCATGGAAGTCATCCCCTTTTAACCAACCACTTTAGTACTTCACCTTGGGACCATGGAAAATCTGACATAACTCAAATTTCATGTTTTAAACCAAGCCATACTTTTGTTCAAACTCCCACATCTTTTCTCTATAAATAGAGAAACCATCAACAAAGACAAGGACCCCCCCAGATTTTGGCTGTATGAGAAAAATACTCTCAAACTCTCAAACTCTCAAACTCTAAAAAATCTCAATTTCTCCAACTCAGAAAAAGCTCTCAAACTCTCAAAAAATATCAAACCATTTTATTGCATTAGTAAGCCTTTTGATTCACCTCCCTAACCCACATATATCAGCCATTCGATTCACCTTCCTAACTCACCTGTATCAGTCTTTCGATTCACCCTCCCAGCTTCCATACACCGGCTTTGGAATATTCCAAAAGCCATCAAAAAACCACTCAAGGAAGTCAGTGAATCCTTAGATTCACTCCTAACCTCCATATACCAACCTTCGATTCAGTGCCCTTTTTCAAAGCAAAGCAGTAACTTAAATAGTTCCAGGGAGATCCCAACCAAGCCTAATCCATCATCAAGCCATACACATCTCCTTCAACTGGAACTTTAAGAGGTAAGTCTTTTATTAACTTGAAACTTTTTCGTTCTAGCTTCATTTGTACATACAATGTAAAAGGAAAATGTAGATATCATAGGTAGGACCATGCCTTAACCTTCAATTACTACTGCTTGTTTGATGAGAATCTTAACTCTGATTTGTTAGCCTTTGGGTTGGTGCCAAATAAATTTATACTAATCCCTGGCCTGTTAGCTTTTGAAAATTGCATTGTTAGATTCGTTTCAAACTTTAGGCAGGGGTTTTCCATATCCTTCGATTGGATGAATATTGAGGTCCTTCAGATCTCAATATGGAAGTCTTGGCACCCTTCTATTCGAAGGAAAATCTGGTTATTCTAAATCTTCAGAAGCAGGTTCATCTTGTATCTAATCACAATCATCTTGTGGACGGATGAAACAGACCACCCCAGTGGTGCAAACAGCACGCGCGAAAGGTATTTATGTATTGGGTCCTGGGTTTAAACCCTGGCAGGACCAGATTTGTTTTTAATATTTGTTTGTTTCCTTTTCCTTTTTAATAAACCTCCAACATTTTTTTAACCCATCAAAACAACTCCTTTTGAGTTGATTTTTTTGCACACTATTTATTTATAATATTTATTTTATGGACATATAAAAATATCATCAAAAATATTTTATTTTCATAATTACTTTAATTAATCAAAACATTTTCCTTAAACATAAAAATCCAAAACACAAAATCATTTCTTTTCCATTTATCTTCTTACATCATTTATTCAATTCTTGTACAATATTCAATATGGTTATAATAGATAATTAGGTTTAATTTTCTTACAATCCCCATTTGTAAATTTGTACACCCCTCCCCTAATGATGTCATAGCTTAGTATATTTACTTTCCGCAATTTATCGCTTTATATAAATGCTAGTAAATTAGGGTTTGTTGGAAAGATTAAAATCAACAAGTTATCATCCTAATTCAAGACAAAACAATGCATGTAAATCAACACACTTACACACTTGCACCCTTAGGGTAATTCCACTTGTTGCCTTACAAAAAATTGGCCATGTTATGCATGTGGGATATCTTAGCAAAAAGCAATCAAAGAATACAAGATCATAGTCCCTCGATGACGCTATCAAAGTTGCCTTTCAAAATGATATTAGTCCCTCAAAGAGAATTTCTAAGATATTTCACAACATTGCTATCATGGCTATACGATGACCCACGCCCGTTCCTCTACATCCAAAGATAGGGCTTATTACCAAATCAATGGTAAGATAGAAATATCAAAGGAAAGGAAGAAATGAAATAAGACTTTTGAGTAGGTATATTATTCCTAGTTGCTTGCTCAAATTCAAATCAAACACTCTTGCTTATTTTCAAAACAAACACCAACACTTTCAAAAACACTTTCAAAACATTTTCCAAACTTGAAACATTTTCAAAAGATCAACACTTTGTATATGTTCTTACAAATGAGAACTATTACAAAGTTTGCCTAAACGATGGCGCCTTTTCAAAATAATTTCAAAAACCACACAAAGCACATTTTCAAACAAAAGCAAGTGATCTAGAAAGCAACTAAGAGCCCATAGATAACTATGGATGAAAAGGGTGCTAACACCTTCCCTTTTCATAATCTGCCCCCCGAACTCAGAAATAATCTCAAAGGTCTTTCCTGTTCTTTTTAGCCTTTCCTTTTTTTGATAAAAGAAAAGTCGGTGGCGACTCTTGCTAACCGCAACATTTGCGATAAAACGCAAAACACCCAAGTCATTTCTCCCACCACGTTACAGAACTGGCGACTCTGCTGGGGAATATCTCTTAAAAAGTGGAGTCACCTTAGGGATAGATCACCTATATTTGCTTTCATTGTTTGACTTGCTTGATTTACATTTTTGATTCCTTGTTTGGGATTACTTTGATCCTCCATCCGGATCTGGGACACCTTTTAGGTAAGTAGCAATAGATTATGGAAATTGTACGGCGTAGACCGATATGGTTGAAACAATGGCTATGTTAGTGTGACACATTTGTGGGTACCGGTGTCCCTTGTGTTGAATCGAGGAGAATACGGGGCCGATGAGTAGCGTCATGAAGCATTAACTGACTTTAGAACCTTAATTGAACAAACTTGGACATTAGGACATAGTGAGATAACCGGTTTTGGTGGAAAGCTAAAAATTGGTTGATACTTGATACTACACTCATTGAGACTAGACTTTTGGGATATCTCGGCCGCAAGAAAAGATTGATTGTGCTGAGACAATGCCTAAAAGAAAGGTCGGTGATATTGAGACCCTTTAGAACCCAGTTACTATTACTAGGACATGTTTGAGCCAACTAAACTTCAAGAGGGTACTTACCTACAAACTACATGCAAGCCTAAGCCTAAGGACTTATTTGCCTTGTGTGTATACTTACTTGTACATAACATCATAAACATCATAACATCATACGCATTCTCACTAACCATTTCAAGGATTTAGGAATTTATCTTTGTCTTTGTTTTGTAGGCCATGAACTCCGTCCGAAGAAATACGATTAGAATCAATTTTGTGAAAGCACATCCTCAACTCCAAGAGTTAGCGTCAAGAGTACCTGAAGACTCTCCTTTCACCAAGAAATATGGTCGACTCCTCAATTTGGCTACCTCTAATTTCCAAGAAGAGATGATGTGCGTGCTCTTCCAATTCTTTGATCCCATGCATCATTGCTTCACCTTCCTCGACTATCAGTTAGTGCCAACACTAGAAGAATTCTCTTTGCTATTAGGAGTTCCCGTGCTTGATTAAACACCATTCACTAGTTTAGAAGGGATTCCAAAACCTGAAGTCATTGCCGAAGCCTTGCATCTAAAGAGAGCTGACATTGTAGCAAATTGGGAAACAAGAAGTGGAGTTCAAGGGTTCCTAGCCAAGTTTTTATTAGAGAAGGCTCGTTTATTCCGGGAAGATATGGATTTTCAAGCCTTTGAAGACATCCTGGCCCTTCTCATCTATGTTTTGGTTCTATTTCCCAACTCGCACTAATTCATATATGTGAATGCCATCACAATCTTTCTCTCTCGTAGTCCTATACCCACCTTGCTAGGAGACATGCATTGTTTCCATACCTACACCATGAAGAAAAGAGGTACTCTTTTGGGTGTACTCCCCTACTTGCTAAGTGGTTTATTTCGCACTTACCTCGATCGACATTGAAGAACGATAAAAGATTGACATGGTCTCAAAGGATGATGTCTCTCACCCACTATGATATCCATTGGTGTTCAAGATCCTTGGCGGATACTTCTATCATTGATCGTTGTGGGGAATTCCCTAATGTCCCTTTACTTGGCATTAGGGGAGGTATCACTTACAACCCCTTCTTAGCTTTACGACAATTTGGTTACGCCCGAAGGGATGGTTCACATGAGATGCTCATTCAAGGAGTGGTATTCGACTATGAGAGCGACGATCAAAGTTACCATCAAAGGTTTGCACGAGCTTGGATGATGGTGAACAAAGCAGATAGTGGGACATTGGGACACAAGAATTCCATTCCCCTCGAGCCTTACCTTAAGTGGGTACGAGCTCATGCTCAAAAACTTGTGATGCCTTATCCCTCCATCTTACCAGTTATCATGGAGCCTGCAGTTGAAGGAGACGTTCCCTACACTATCCTCCACCCCGACATGCCAACTTCTCTCGAAGACTTGCAAAAAGGATGGATTCAGATTAAGGAAGAACGAGATACTTTCGAGGCTCAATTATATGCTAGTGAGAAGAGGTTCTTGGAGCTTACGAAGAAGCTAGAAGAAGAGCAAAGTGTGAACACCTACCTTGCGCCAAAGAGGACGCGTTCAGTTTTTTTTTTCTTAGAGAGTTATTTTCTAAGCCCAAGAGGCATGTTGTAATCTTTTCAAGTTAATTAATAAAAATTGACGTTTGTTCATTCTTTTGTCTATGCAAATTTAAATTCCATAAATCCTTGAAATCATTTGCATATACATATTCCATGCATCATAACATGACAAGTTTTCGCATAACAGGTTTCCTTATCTTTCTGCTGTTTATTTCAGCAAGATGGATCTAGAGAAAACTGTGAAGGATCTTCAGGCACAAAACTCTCAATTCCAAGAAACTCTACTGGACCTAGCCAAGGGACAACAAGACATGATGGCATTGTTGGTAGTTAAAAAGAAGCCCAAGAAGAAAGCTCTACTCAACATGGGTAGAAGGTTCAAGGAGACAGTCTGTCAGATCCCAGTAGGAGAAGACTCATCTGAAGAGGACGAGAACCAGATTGGTGAGGTCAAGAGTACTCCGGCTGACTGTGTTAATGATCAAGCATCTGATGATGATTATTTCGACGAGCAGTATCCACCCGCCGATATCAAGTATAAGCAGTTAGAAGACATATTGAAAGTTGTTTAAATCTAGGCTGTCCCTGGTTAAGATTTTGATGATTTGGGTTTAATCTACGAGGTTGTCATTCCCCACAAATTCAAAATAACAATCTTTGCAAAGTATGATGGAGTTTCTTGTCCAAAACTTCACCTGAAATCCTATGTGCGCAAGATACAGCCGCACATTGTTGATAAGAAACTCTGGGTTCACTTTTTCCAAGAGAGCTTGGCTGGAACGCAACTTGAATGGTTTTATCAGTTAGATGGTTCCCGTATCAATACCTGGGAAGATTTAGCTACCGCATTTTACCATCAGTATCAGTATAACACCGACTTGGCGCCAACGAGGGTTCAGTTGCAAGATATGACCATGGGGAAGAACGAAGGATTTAAGGAATATTCACAAAAGTGGAGAGACCTTGCTATTAGGGTTCAACCACCCTTGACTGACAGAGAGCACATAGACATGTTTATGGGCACTTTATCTGGTCCATTATTTAACTTGTTGGTAGGTTGTTCCTCCTCCGGATTCACCAAGTTAGTCTTAACTGGTGAAAGAGTTGAAAGTGACATAAAAAATGGAAAGATCTCTTTAGCGTCTGCCTCCACTTCAAATCCTGTCAAGAAACCTTTTGTTACAAAGAAGGAAATCAATGTTGTGTACGGGGAAAGGACCCGTACCAAGAAGAGTGATCATCCATTTGTTAATGCAGTCCGAATCTCTAATATAACTCCCACTCCAAGGCCATCTGCTAATCATCAACGCTTCGAAACTTCGAGAAGACAATTTACAAGGTTGGGAATGTCACTGTCTCAAGCCCTTCAACATTTACTAAAGCCTAATTTAGTGACATTGCACGATCCACCTGCCAACCCAAATACCTCTTCGCCAAAGTACAATCCAAACGCTAAATGTGCTTACCACTCAAGCAGCCCCAGGCACGAGACTGACCAGTGCTAGGCCTTGAAGGGTGTTAATGTTGTTGAAGATACAATTTTTGTTGCCTCTGTTGAAGAATTGACTACTCTGTTGAATATCATGAAAAAGAACCTGTTGAAAGCTGGGATTTTTCCTGGATGTGTAAAAGACTGTGTTTGCTTTACCCAACAACTCAATGGATGTGAAGGGCTGAAGAAAGGCATACAACGCCTGATGGATAGCCATAAAATTCTATTTGAGAAGACTCCGCTTGCCAAAAGCTTGACTAAAAATGTGAAGACCTCTCCATTATTACCATCTCAAACAAGCCTCTTAGGATCACCTCCAAAGGTCCTATTAGGATTTCAAATGAACCCACTGTTGCTCCCTTAATAATTACCAATCCCGGACCAATTCCCTACTCTTCAAACAAGGCAATACCATGGAATTATGGTGCTGAGGTGTTCTATCATGGGATTAAACAAGACGCTTGGATCGAAGAAGAAAAAGCCGATAATGTTATAACATAACTGGATCAAGAAAAGTAACTCAAACTGGAAGAATATTTTCACCCAATATCTCACTACCAGTTATTACAAAGGCGCCCATCCGCATTACTGCTGCCAAGCCAAGTACCGATACAAGAGGGAAGGAGAAGGTTGTTGAGCCGATCATAATAGAAATACCCGCAAAGGACGTTGCCAATAAAGAATCCTTCACTCGTGAGATGGACAAGATCTTGAAGATAATAAAAAGGAGCGACTTCAAGATTGTGGAACAATTGGGGTAAAACCCTTCTAAGATTTCGATGTTGTCATTACTACTCTGTTCCGATGCCCATGCTCAGACATTAATCAAATTCCTAAAAAAGGCTCATGTCCCCCATGAGACAACAACGGACCAATTTGAGAATTGCGTGGCTAGCCTGACAGCTGATAATGGCTAGGGATTTTCAGATGCTGACCTAACACCGCTTGGGAAGAATCACAATAAAGCTCTACATGTGTATGTCGAGTGCAAAGGGACTACCTTAGCACATGTGCTAGTCGACACTGGTTCTTCTCTGAATTTACTACCCAAGGGGGCATTAGACCGTCTAGAATGTGAAGGTTTAGTCTTGAAGCCAAGTGATATCATTGTAAGGGCGTTCGATCGATCAAAGAGGACAATTCATGGGGAGGTAGATCTTCCAATCAAAGTGGGCTCCTAATTCTTCAATTCCACCTTCTATATTATGGATATTCATCCTGCCTATTCTTGTCTGTTAGGTCACCCGTGAATCCATAAAGCTGGGGCAGTAACCTCAACTCTCCATCAGAAACTCAAATATCCAATCAAGGGAAGAATTGTCACCGTCTGTGGTGAGGAAGAGTTTATGGTAAGCCACCGTAACTCGTTCAAATACGTAGAGATGGATGTAGAATTCATTGAGACCCCATGTCAAGCCTTTAAAGTCGTACCACCAATGGTTGCTACCACCAAGTGTTCCTCTGATGAACCCAAAGCTGTTAAAGCCGTGCCGAAGATGGTTTCAGTCAAAGACGGTCGTGCTGCTATTGAAGAAGGAAGCTGTGATAATTGGGGGCAACTCCTCGATATCCCATTCAAAGTGGACAAGTTTGGCTTGGGCTTCACCATCAAAGCTCAGAAGGAAGTGAGGCGTGCGCGTGCAGGAAAACCACCTCTCCGCATTGGAAGCCATGAAGTCAACATTGTGGGTGACTCTGATGAAGAAGATGCATTTGAAGATTGGGTGTAACCAACTACAACGGAGCTGAAGAATTGGCATGCCAAGGACTTCGTGTCGATCTCCTTCCTTGAGGAGTAATCTACTTGTTATTGCTTTTCTTTCAATTCAAGAACATGTTGTCTGTAATATTTAACAATGACTTTTAAGCCATGTGCCTGGCCCGGGGCATTTTGGTCCATTTGTCAAGGGTTTTATTTATGTTCATCTAATCATATGATCATTCAATACGAATCATTGAACTCTTTTGCATTCAAATCTTTGTGTTCATTGTCTTTATTTTCTTCAAATACATTTTTCAAATATCCATGTATCTTATATGCACACACACACATTCTTGCAGGTCATCATCCAATCCGGATTCTATTGCCAATGAATCTACTATTGCCGACTATGACTTCGAATGTCCAATTAACCAAGCCGAAGACGAAGGCAAGGAAGATTGTGAAATACCAGGAGAACTAGCCAGACTACTACTACAAGAGGAAAAAGCTATTAAGCCGCACTAAGAGTCAGTTGAAGTCATTAATATGGGTACTGAGGCAGATAAAAAGGAAATCAAGATCGGTGCTAACTTGGAAAGCAATGTCAAGAGCAGGTTGGTTCAGATGTTGCATGATTATGTGGAAGTATTTTCTTGGTCTTATGAAGATATGCCAGGGTTGGATACCGACATCGTAGTTCATCGCCTGTCGACAAAAGAAGACTGTCCCCCCATCAAACAAAAGGTTCTTCACATGAGGCCTGATATGTCTGAGAAGATAAAAGCTGAGGTGATGAAACAATTTGGCGCATGGTTCCTAGTTGTGACATCTTATCCTCAATGGGTTGCAAATGTGCAGTGCCAAAGAAAGATGGAAAAGTTCGCATGTGCATAGACTATAGGGATCTGAATAGGGAAAGCCCCAAGGATGATTTCCCTCTACCTCATATTGACGTTTTGATTGATAACACTGCTCAGCATAAAGTCTTCTCTTTTATGGATGGCTTCTCCGGCTATAATTAGATAAGGATGGCTCCCGAAGACATGGAGAAGACCACTTTCGTTACGCAATGGGGCACCTTTTGCTACAAGGTCATGCCGTTCGGATTGAAGAATGCAAGGGAAACATATCAAAGGGATATGGTAGATTTGTTTCATGACATGATCCATCATGAGATAGATGTATACGTGGATGATATGATCGCGAGATCACAAACTGAGGAGGTACATCTCAATCACCTGTACAAACTATTCGAGAGGCTGAAAAAGTACAAGTTGAGGTTAAACCCTAACAAGTGAACATTCGGGGTACGATCTGGAAAGCTTCTAGGTTTTGTTGTCAGCAGTAAAGGTATCAAAGTTGATCCTGCCAAATTAAAGGCCATCCAAGAAATGTCAGTCCCCCACTCTGAAAAGGAGGTTAGAGGATTCTTGGGGCGTCTCAATTACATTGCTGGCTTCATATCACACTTGACTGCTACTTGTGAGCCAATCTTCAAACTCTTGAAGAAAGATCAGGTAGTCAGATGGAATGATGAGTGCTAAGCTGCCTTAAAAAAATCAAAGAATACCTACAAGAACCTCCTATTATCATGCCTCCAGTTGAAGGAAGGCCCTTGATCCTGTACTTGACAGTACTAGATAACTCTATGGGGTGTGTTTTGGGTAAACATGACGAGTCTGGTCGAAAAGAGTATGCTAATTATTTTCTGAGTAAAAAGTTTACCGACTATGAAACTAGATATTCACTGCTCGAGAAAACTTACTGCGCTCTGACATGGGTTGCTCGCCGGCTAAGACAATATATATTAACTCATACCACTCTGTTGATTTTTAAGATTGACCCAATCAAGTACGTCTTCGAGAAACCTTCCCTCTCCGGACGGATAGCCAGATGGCAAATGATCTTGACTGAGTATGACATTCAACACACAACTCAAAAGGCCATCAAAGGAAGCGTACTAGCAGATCATTTGGCCCATCAAGCTGTTGATGATTATACATCCATGAACTTTGACTTCCCAGATGAGAACATCATGCTGGTGACCGACTATGCGAAACCTGAACCATATGACAGACCTGAACAAGGATCCCTATGGACTATGGTCTTCGAAGGGGCTTCCAACGCCTTAGGTAACAGAATTGGTGCTGTAATCATATCTCCTAAAGGTTGCCACACTCCATTCACTTCCAGACTATGCTTTGATTGCACGAACAATATGGCCGAGTATGAAGCGTGCATTTTGGGTCTGAAATCTGCCATTGACTTGAGGATAAAGTATTTAAACGTGTTTAGGGATTCCGCTCTAGTGATTATCCAAGTAAAAGGAGATTGGGACACTAAGCACCCTAATCTTAGCCTACAAGGAACTTGTGCTATCGCTAATTCCTTATTTCGAAGAGATCACATTTGAGAACTTCCCTAGGGAAGAAAATCAGTTGGCTGACGCCTTGGCAACCATGTCTTCAATGTTCAAGGTCAGATGGGACAACGAAGCCCATATGATTACGATTGAGCAATTCGACGAACCTGCACATTGCTGTGAGCTTGACACTAATACAGAAAATCCATGGTACCATAAGGTGATGAGATACCTCGAAGCACAAGAGTATCCCGAGGGAGCATCCATCAATGACAGAAAGTTCTTACGAAGATTTGCAGCCAAATTCTTCCTAAGTAACATGATATTGTACAAGCGCAACCATGAATCTACTCTACCACGATGTGTGGACAAGAAGGAGGCAGAGGAAATAATGGAAGACATACACGATGGTCTCTTTGGGACTCACTCAAGCGGACATACGATGGCTAAGAAAATCTTGAGAGCTGGCTACTATTGGTCAACAATGGAGACAAGTTGCCATCAATATTAAAGAACTTGTCACAAATGCCAAATCTATGCTGACAAGGTCCATGTACCTCCTATCCCTCTGAACGTCATGACCTCTCCGTGGCCATTTGCAATGTGGGAAATTGATGTGATTGGAGAGATCAAGCCCACCGCTTCCAATGGACATCGCTTCATTTTGGTCGCTATTGATTACTTCACCAAATGGGTCGAAGCCGCCTCGTTTGCCTCAGTTACACAGAATATGGTATCCAGATTCATCAAACAAAACCTCATTTGCCGCTATGGTATCCCCGAAGGGATCATCACCGACAATGGGACTAACCTCAACAATGCTATGATTACTAAGCTTTGTACTCAGTTTAAGACCAAGCATCACAATTCTTCTCCATATAGATCGAAAATGAATGGTGCAGTCGAAGCGGCCAACAAAAACATCAAGAAGATTATGCAGAAAATGGTAGTAACCTATAAGGATTGGCATGAGATGTTTCCGTTTGCTCTACATGGCTACCGCACTTAAGCTAGAACATCAACTGGGCCAACTCCCTTTTCCTTAGTCTATGGCATGAAAGCTGTTTTGCCAGTAGAAGTTCAGATTCCCTCTCTAAGGATTATGAATGAGGCAGGCTTAAGCGAAGACAAGTGGATTCAAATGAGATTGGATCATCTGAACTTGATCAACGAAAAACGATTGGCTGCTGTTTGTCATAGTCAGACGTACCAAAAATGGATGATCATGGCTTTCAACAAAAAGATCAAGCCTCGAGTATAACAAGCTGGTGACTTGGTGATAAAACACATCATTTTGCCACAAGGCGACCCCAGAGGCAAATGGACTCCCACCTACGAAGGGCCATTTGTTGTCAAGAGAGTTTTCTCTGGTGGTGCCATGATGCTTACTACCATGGATGGTTTAGACTTCCCACATCCTATAAACACATACATAGTTAAAAAATACTACGCATAAGAGACCCGCTAGGTTGACACACCTAGGAAAAATAAGGGCATCCCGGCAAACCAAAAGGTTTGGGCAAAAATTAGGGATATCTGCAAAATATTATACACCCGGCAAGTTGAAAACCCGAAAGGGCGACTTGGGCCAATTTGGGTATCCTGGTGGGCTAAAAACTCGAAAGTGCGGTCCAGGAAAAAGTTAAGGATTGAAAGCGTATGACTATGTCCCATGGAATCACCACTGTCAACTTTATCACCAAGGTCAGAGTTCAAACGGTTCAAGATCAATCCAATCAATTTCTATCAACGACAAGGGGAATTCGAAGACATTGGGGCAATAATAGAGTTGGAATGCAACGAGATCATTTTAACATGATTATTTGTTTTTGTTTTCAATCCTTTTTTTCCTTTCGACGATTTCCTCTTACTAGGATCTTCGTCTCTTTGTACAAAAAACAGCTATTCATGGGCAAAATATCAATACAAATATACTTTGAAGTGAAAACTTTCTGTTTTAATTTTGAATACAAATTTGTCCAATGACTAAAATTGAATGAACATATGCATATGAACATAATTAAAACTATTTGGCCCATGTGTCCTGCTAAGCAGCAACAAACATCTCTTTAATGTATTTGGAATATCCCCACATAGTTATTTCATTGGAATTACCCCCACAAAATGGTAAACCAATCCTCAACAGAGTTACCCACAAAGTCTCTTTGTATAGGTTGATCTCCAGCCAGAGTTTCAATCTCTTGACATATCTCTCTCCACAGCTAAGTTGGTCCTACAAGTAGAAGCCTTGTGGAACTCTTCCTAAAAGAACTCATCTCGTCAGCAGTTCATCAAGTATTCATCAACAGGATTTATTTCCCCAACAAATAACGAGTAACCTAACTCCCCAGCCGAGTTAAAATTTCCATGACATAGTCTAATCTCCCCAAGCTGAGTATATTATCCCTAAGCTGAGTATACCCTCCCAAGCTGAATCTGTTATCCCCAGCTGAGTTTATCCTCTCCAGCTTGAGTTTGCCTTTCAAGATTATTACAAATCATAGGGCCACAGCCCCTAATCCCCAGTAAAGTCGTCAACAAAACCTTTACTATCTCCACAAGATACTATGAAGACTGGACCCAACCAGATATTAGTATAACTTTCAAGCCAATGCGAAGCCTGGACCCGACCAGATAATAGTTAACACCTCAAGACGCTATGGAGCCTAGACCCGACCAAATAATAGTTTAACTCTTTGAGATATTGAAGAGCCTGGACTCAACCAGACCAGGGTTTAATTTCCTTTCCCCAGTAGAGTTTACCTCTACCCCAACAAGTTACTGTGAAGCCTGGATCTGACCATATATTAGTTCAACTTCGTCTATTCAAGCGAGTTATTATGAAACCTAGAATCCTACCAGATAGCAATTCCCCTAATAAGTTTACTATGAAGCCTGGATCCGACCAGATATCAGTTCAACTTCGTCTATTCAAGCGAGTTATTGTGAAACATGGAATCCGACCAGATAGAAATTCCCCTCAGAAGTTTACTATGAAGCCTGAATCCGACCAGATATTAGTTCAACTTCGTCTATTCAAGCAAGTTATTGTGAAACCTGGAATCTGACCAGATAGAAATTCCCCTCAGAAGTTTACTATGAAGCCTGGATCCGACCAAATATCAGTTCAACTTCGTCTATTCAAGTGAGTTATTGTGAAGCCTGGGATCCGACCAGATAGAAATTCCCCTCAGAAGTTTGTTGTGAAGCCTGGATCCGACCATATATCAGTCCAACTTCGTCTATTCAAGCGAGTTATTGTGAAGCTTGGGATCCGACCAGATAGGAATTCCCCTCAGAAGACACTATGAAGCCTGGACCCGACTAAATAATAGTATAATTTTTCAAAGAAGAAACTATGAATCCTGGACCCGACGCGATAATAGTTATCACTTCAAGAAATTTTCTACGAAGCCTGGATCCGACCAGATAACATTTCAATTTCAAGAAATTTTCTACGAAGCCTGGAATTCGACCAAATAACTGTTTAATTTATTCTTCCCAGCAAGTTATTATAAAACCTGGAACCCAAAAAAATAGCAGTTGACTTCCTCATCCTCAGCAAGTTGTGAAGCCCGGATCCGACCAGATAACAGCTAATATTCAAGAGATAATCCCTGGTGGAAGCATTCTTTCAACAAAACTTGAAGATATGTATGTTCTTCATCCCCAACAGTAATCCAGGATTCAGCTTCCCAGAACTCCTCAGCAGTAGTCGGGGATTCATTTTCCCAAACAAATGTGCATCCCACATTCATTCATCATAGCATATACATACGAAACGCATTTAACACAATCTCATTTACCTTGTGAACATCATGCATACATCTGCATTTTGCTAACTCTTTTTTCCAACAGGTAATACATCAAGTTTTAGTATAAATCGACCAAAGATTTGTGCTGATGCTTATTTTAGTATTTACCATCATTTCTCCAAATGGCATCTATAAGCCCATTCCCAATCCATCTTCAAGTGAAAATTTCTGGGCACTCTAGTGTTCAATCATCTTCCACCTTCAAGTCACGAATGGCATATTTGCTAATCTAACTCTTCAGGTATAAGGAGATTGAACAGGGGCAGCTGTTGTACCCCAAAATTTGCCCTCTCAATTCTCAAGGGTTTTTTTTCTCACAAAGATTCTCAGGATTTAAGCTCGCACAAGTGCATTGGGATTTTCCAGTAACAAAATTAAAATGAAACCGTCAAAAAGGGAGAAACCAGATAAAAATAACATTTTTACAAATTTGGAGGAAATTAGGTCTCCTTCGATTAAGCACCCTTCGATTGACTCTTGAACTCTTTCGATTGCTCAAAATGGCTGCTAGCGTGCCTCTTTCACCTGGGCATGTGACTTCTAGTTGCAAGCTTCGTTTGTTTCTTTTGCTGCCTACATTGCTTTCTTTGAATACCAAGTTTACTGGCCACAAGTGCCCCCTGCAAGGCAAACCCTTCAATTCACCAAGCATGTTGCCTTCATACTTGCAATCGAAGGCTATGACCTGCTGGCCACATGTACCCCTGCAAGGCAAAGTCTTTGTTTAGACACAAGTGCCTGCATGCAAGTATTCATTTGGGCACTCACCTTTTGCATGCCTGCATGTAAATCTTCGTTTGGGCACTCACCTTCTGCGTGCCTGCATGCAAACTTCAGTTGAGCAAGGGCCTCATGCCACTTGGATTACATCATTCGTTTTGAGCAAGAGCCTCCTTCGAATGCAACTTGGGTATGTCCTTCATTTTGATCTTAAATCCTCATTCGAATGCAAGTTTAGGTACATCCTTCATTTGGATTTGAAACCTCTTTCGAAGCTGCCTGCTTGATCCATTTCAAGAAAACCTTCGACACACAAGTAGAAAGTAAATTTTTTGAAAGATCACTGATCAAATCCAAAAATCATGCTACATGATCTTACTTTGCATACCTCAATGCTTGTGCTTCACCCCATAATTAATTGTCTATACCATGAATTAAGCTATTATCCAGATAATTAAGCTTTTGTCCAAAAGATTTTTTCATAAAATGAGCTTGCTAGTACAAAAGTTATCTTAAACCCATACTTTACTAAAATACTGATTTTACTTAACCATAAAGTCATGGAAGTCAGCCCCTTTTAACCAACCACTTTAGTACTTCACCTTGGGACCATGTAAAATCTGACATAACTCAAATTTCACGTTTTAAACCAAGCCATGCTTTTGTTCAAACTCCCACATCTTTTCTCTATAAATAGAGAAACCATCAACAAAGACAAGGTTCCCCCCCCCCCCCAGATTTTGGCTGTATGAGAAAAATACTCTCAAACTCTCAAACTCTCAAACTCTCAAACTCTCAAACTCTCAAACTCTAAAAAATCTCAAATTCTCCAACTCAGAAAAAACTCTCGAACTCTAAAAAAATATCAAACCCCTTTATTGCATTAGTGAGCCTTTCGATTCACCTCCCTAACCCACATATACCAGCCTTTCAATTCATCTTCCTAACTCACATGTATCAGCCTTTCGATTCACCCCCCCAACTTCCATACTGTGATTCAGTGAGAGAACTGACTTGGGTGTTTTGTGTTTTATCGCAAATGTTGCAGTTAGCAAGAGTCGCCACCGACTTTTCTTTTATCCAAAAAGGAAAGGCTGAAAAGAACAAAAAAGACCTTTGAGATTATTTCTTGAGTTCGGGAGGTAGATTATGAAAAGGGAAGGTATTAACACCCTTTTCATCCATAGTTATCTATGGGCTCTTAGTTGCTTGCTAAATCACTTGATTTTGTTTGAAAATGTGCTTTGTGTGGTTTTTGAAAGTATTTTGAAAAGGCGCCATCATTTAGGCACACTTTGTAATAGTTCTCGTTCGTAAGAACGTATACAAAGTGTTGAGATTTTGAAAATGTTTCAAGTTTGGAAGATGTTTTGAAAGTGTTTGGTGTTTGTTTTGAAGATAAGCAAGAGTGTTTGATTTAAAATTGAGCAAGCAACTAGGAACACTCTACCTACTCAAAAGTCTTAGTTCATTTCTTCCTTTCCTTTAATATTGCTATCTTACCGTTGATTTGGTAAGAAGCCTTATATTTGGATGTAAAGGAATGGGCATGGGTCATCGTATAGCCATGATATCAATGTTGTGAAATATCTTAGAAATTCTCTTTGAGGAACTAAGATCATTTTGAAAGGCAACTTTGATAGCGTCATCGAGGGACTATGATCTTGTATTTGATTGCTTTTTGCTAAAATATCTCACACGCATAACATGGCCATTTTTATAAGGCAACAAAGTGGAATTACCCTAAGGGTGCAAGTGTGTTGATTTACATGCATTGTTTTGTCTTGAATTAGGGTTTGCTAACTTGTTGATTTTATCTTTCCATACAAACCCTAATTTACTAGCGTTTTTATAAATCGGAAAATAAAAATTCTAAGCTATTACGTCATTAGGTGAGGGGGTGTACAAATTTACAAATGGGGATTTTGCAAGAAAGTTAAACCTAATTAACTATTACAACCATATTGAATAAATGTACAAGAATTGAATAAATGATATACAAATGCAAATGGATAAAAACATGATTTTCGCTTGGATTTTTATGAAAGAGGTTTTAATCTTGACCTAATTTAGAAAAGGATTAATGAAAATTAACTAAAATTAATTTAAACTAATTAAGAAAAGAAATTAATTCAAAAGGGTTTTTTAAGTTTTTTTAATGAAAAGGTTTTAAATAATGAAAATAACATGAGAATTGATTAATTAAAAAGAAACCTAAGTTCTAAATTAGTTTTTAATTTACAAGAAAATAATTTAATAATTAACCTAAGTCTAAACATTAATTGTTATAAAAAAAATTTGTTAAAAGAAAATATTTTGGTCTTTTGTTTTATAAAATATTAATGAACATTTTTAAATATGCAAATAAATAAAAAAAATATATTTTTGGATTTTTATTAATAAAAATGATAATGATAATAATAAAAATAATAAAAGTAATATGGAAAAGAAAAGAAAATAAAGAAAAGAAAAATGAAAATATAAAAAAAGGGCCAAGGGTGCAAACGTAGTCAGGGGGGGGGGGGGGGGGGAAGTCAGCAAACAAAATAAGGCCCAAGAAGGGGGAGGCCCAGCGCTGTTCAAACAAAAAAAGAAAACAGAAAATATGAAAAAAAGCAAAATGTCCGCTGGGGCTCGAACCCAGGTCATAAGGGTGACAGACGCGCACTTTAACCACTGGGATGGTGATACATCTGTTAACTTGTACACAACAATAAATATATGATATAAATCCTGCCCTGACTGTACTTCATCTTCAACCTCCAGTCAAAGGATCTGTAACTTGGTTATTTATCATCCATTCACAATACTTCCAACATCAAACTATTTAGAAATCTTCTCACGATTCTGAATATGTAAATAACTTAATCTAATTCTCAAAGATGAGCATGAATTTCTAACAGTACCAAATTCTGACCTAAATATTTTTAGAAGTTCAAACTCAAAATTCTCCCTACTCAAGCAACATAAATGAAATCTATGGACATGTATAGTTGCAGGGCAATGATGTCTACATTTTATCTTCACAAATGCAAGCCTAACAGTGCCTAAATAATGAGATAGAAGTTCAAGAAAAATACCTCAAAATTGGAAATCGTGAAATAAGTTTAAGCTTGTTTCAAGTGATGGTGATGATCAGGTTAGCTTCCTTGAACCTCTAGGAAGCTAATGCGGTGGCTGGCTTGAACTGAAAGTGGCTGGAATGGTCTGGAGAAGTCCAACTGCAATGCTCTATTTTTGAACTTGGAAGTTGATGAAGATGATGTTGCAGTCGTGTAACAAGGATATGGATGGTTTGTATTTGATGTGAGGAAGATTTTGAAACTAAAAGGCCAAGAAACGCACGAGGGAAATGGAAGTTTGAAGTTCTTGGTCAGAATGTGCAACAATGGTGGTTTATGATGCAGTTCTTAGTTTTTGGGAGTTTGAGAGCTTGTGTGTTCGTGTGTTAGCTTTAAAATAACTTGTATAATCATATGGAAAAGGTTAGAGCACTTGAGGTGGTCAAAAGCACAAGATATAGAGTTATGGCTATGTTACTCGATTTTGAAGAAAAGTGAAAACATGGTTTCAAGGCATAGTACAAGCATGGCCTGAGTTTATGGGAGGCTCTAGACATTTTTCTTTTGCCTTTGACATTGCTTGTGATCAGAAGGAACAAGTACAAGGCTCTATGCATTGACTTTGTGATTAAAGCCTCTTTACAAGAATGGAATGGTAACTTTGTGCCATAAATGGAAATGCAATTTGGATAATGACTCAAGTGCTTGGATCAAAGCTCTAACAGCTATGTAAACATTTAATTATGGAGTGACAAACAAGTTTAAGGTCTGCAAAGCAAATATTATGCAGCCTAGGCTTGGATTTGAATTCTTGTTCATCATGAAATGGCTTGTAATTCAAGTATGAATGTCCAACTTCTTGTCTTTGATTCTCTTTGCTCAAACATGATCTCAATGAGTTCTTTGACATTTTGGAAAGCTTGTAACATAATCTACAAACTCTATGTTGTTCATTTATGAAAATTCCTCTTGGAACCATGTGAAAAATTGCCATGAAGTTAGGTCAAAATCCTACCTAAACTAGGGCGAAATTTCACTAAGTTTCCAAGTTTCATGAACATGTATTCACAAAATCATAACTTGAAATACATGCATTTCTAGGAGAAGTTGTGTTCTACAATGTTTTATATCTCATTGAGATCTAAAACTTTAATGTTGAAAGTTTCCATTGATTCATCTTGCATCATGGTGAAAAATTGGCTCAAAGTTGTAAAAAAATATGAATGTTCCAACACTTAGAAAAATTTCTAAAAAGTTTAGAAATTTTGACTTTTCAAAATGAAATCTTGACTTTTTGAGTTTTTGATGAACAAGTATCATATTTTTACATGTTTTGATGAATTTTGATCTTTGACACTTGATGTTGACCAAAAAGTCGAAGTTTGACTTTTCAGTATGCAGTTGACTTTTGATCAGTTGATTGAAAATCAACTATCAATCAATTGATCTTGAGGGAAGTTTTGAGTCATGCCATTAGGTCAGAATTATGCAATTAAATCCTTGAGATCATGTCTCCAACCAATCAACGATTTGCTAGGTCAAAAATAAAAAATTGCCCTTTCTCAACCAAAACCCCAATTTTGACCATTTTGCTCTTTTGATGATTTGATCAAATTTATTGAGGAAGTATGGTCCAAACTTTATCAAATGACATATATGAGTTCATAATGTTGATATGGATAAAAAATTATGAAGTTTGACTGTAAATTGACCATAGTTGACTTTCCCCCCAATACAACTGATCTTTAGGTAAACCGATCAATTGATTGAGCAAAAATGTGATCTAAGACTTGAAACTTGACATGAGAAATCTTGAGGGTCCATAATGATCCATGAAATTCATATGGGGCATTAAAAGTCCATTTATCCTTGTGCAATCTCAAACCCTAATTTTCAGTCATCAGTGCTTGAGGAGGTGTCTTGAGCTGATCAACCCTAGTGTAGTCTTGAACCAAAGGAGATCTTGTGAGAGATTACTTAATAAATGAGAGGGAAAATTTTGGGGTACAACACCTGCCCCTGTTCAATCTTCTTAAACCTGAAGATTTAGATTGGCGGATCCGTCATTCGTGACTTGAAGGTGAAATATGATTGAACACTAGAGTGCCCAAAAATTTGCACTCGAAGATGGATTGTGAATGGGCTTATAGATTCCATTTGGAGGAATGTTGGTAAATACTGGAAGAAGTATCAACACAAATCTCTTATTGATTTATACTAAAACTTGATGTTTTACCTGTGAGAAAAAGAGTTAGTAAAATGCAGATGTATGCATGCTGTTCACCAGATGTGGTATAATGCTAAATGCATTCTATATGTACATGCCATGATGTATGAATGTGAGATGTATGTTTTTCTCCAGGAAAATAAATCCATGATTGTTGTTGAGGAAATTCTGGGGGGTTGAATCCCTGATTGCCGTTGGGGATGAAGAATATACATATCTTCAAGCTTTGTTGAAAGGATGCTTCCGCTGGGGAATATCTCTTGAACGTCAGCTGTTATTTGGTCAGATCCAGGCTTCATAACTTGCTGAGCATGAGGAAGTCAACTACTATCTGGTCGAGTCCCAGGCTTCACGGTAACTTAATGGGGAAAAGATAAATTAACTGTTATTTGGTCGGATTCTCAGCTTTGCAGAAAATTTCTTGAAATTGACTAGTTATCTGGTCGGATCCAGGATTCGCAACAACTTGCTAGGGATAAGGAAGTTAATTGTTACCTGGTCGGATCCAGGATTTACAGTAACTTGAAGTGGTAACTACTATCTGGTCGGGTCCAGGTTTCATGTTTTTTTGGAAAGTTGTACTATTATCTGGTCAGGTCCAGGTTTCAGTGCCTCTCTGGGAATCGTAGTTAATTGTTATCTGGTCGGGCTCTAGATTTCACAATAAATTACTTGAAAATTGACATCTGGTCGGGTCTAGGCTTTGTAGATTTTTGAGGTTGATGAGGTTAATTGTTATCTGGTCAGGTCCAGGCTTCATAATAAACTGTTTGGGGATTTAGTCGTTATCTGGTCGGGTTCCAGGTTTCACAATGAACTTCTGAGAGTAATTGCTATTTGGTCGGATCCAGGCTTCACAACAACTTGTTGGGGTAGAGGCAAACTCTACTGGGGAAAAGAAGTTAAACCTTGGTATGTTTGAGTCCAGGTCCTTCTATATTTTGAAGTGTTAAACTATTATCTGGTCGGATCTAGGTTTCATAGTATCTTGTGAAGTTAACTATTATCTGGTCGGATCCAGTCTTCATAGTTAGTTTGAAACGTTACACTATTATCTGGTCAGTTACAGGCTCTATGGTGACTTAAGAAGTTGACTACTATCTGGTCGGATCCCGACTTCATAGTGGTTTGAAAGTTATACTAATATCTGGTCAGGTCCAATCTTCATAGTATCTTTTGGAGATAGTAAAGGTTTTGTTGATGACTTTACTGGGGATTAGGGGTTGTGGCCCTATGATTTGCAATAGTCTGAAAGGCAAACTTAAGTTGGGGAATGTAGACTCAGTCAGGGAGGACAAACTCAGCTTAGGGAGAATAGACTCAGCTGGGGCTAACAGGCTTAGCTGGAGAAGATAGACTAAAGTTGGGGAATCTAGACTCAGGCGGGAAGGACAGACTCAACTTGGGGAGAATAGACTCAACTGGGGGTAACAGGCTTAGCTGAAGAAGATAGACTAAAGTTGGGGAACCTTGTACTCGGCTGGGGAGTTATGCTACTCGTTGTTTGTTGGGGAAATAAACCCTATTGGTGAATGCTTGATGAACTGCTGACGAAGCGAGTTCTTTGAGGAAGAGATCCACGAGGCTTCTACTTGTAGGATCGACTTAGCTGGGGAGAGAGATGCCAAAAGATTGAGACTCTGGCTGGGAGATTGGTCTATTGTGGCTGATCTGTGGGGCATAATGTTAATGAAATAACTCTGCAGGGATATTCCAATATACATTAAAGAGATGTTTGCTGCTGCTTATCAGGTCACATGTGCCAAATAGTTTTAATTATGTTCATATGCATATGTTCGTTCAATTTTAGTCATTGGACAATTTTGCATTTAAAACAAAAACAGAAATTTTGCACTTCAAAGTATATTTGTATTGATATTTTGCCCATGAATAGGCGTTTTTGTACAAAGATACGGAGATCCTAGTAAGAGGAAATCGTCGAAAGGGAAACAAAATTGAAAATAAAAACAAATAGCCATGTGAAATGATCTCATTGCCTTCCAACTCTACTATTGCCCCAATGTCTTTGAATGCCCCTTTCCGTTGACAGAAATTAGTTGGATTGATCTTGGACCTTTTGAACTCGAACCTTGGTGATAAAGTTGATTGTGGTGACTCCATGGGACATAGCCATACACTTTCAATCCTTAATTTTTGCCTGGACCGTCCTTTCGGGTTTTCAGCCCACCAGGATACCCATTTTTGCCCAAGTCACCGTTTCAGGTTTTCAACTTGCCGGGTGTACAATCTTTTGCATATATCCCTAACTTTTGCCCAAACCTTTTGATTTTTCAGGATGCCCTTATGTTGCCTAGGTGTGTCAACCTAGCGGGTCTCTTATACGTAGTATTTTTTAACTATGTCCGCGTTTATAGGATGTGGGAAGTCTTCACCATCTATGGTAGTCAACATCATGGCACCGCCAGAGAACACTCTTTTGACAACAAATGGCCCTTCGTAGGTGGGAGTCCATTTTCCTCTGGGGTTGCCTTGTGGCAGAATGATGCGCTTTATCACCAAGTCACCAGCTTGATATACTCGAGGCTTAATCTTTTTGCTGAAAGCTTTGATCATATGTTTTTGGTACGTCTGACCATGACAAACAACAACCAATTTTTTTTGTCGATCAAGTTCAGCTGATCCAATCTCGTTTGAATCCACTCGTCTTTGCCTAGGCCCGCCTCATTCATAATCCTCAGCGAGGGAATCTAAACTTCCACTGGCAAAACAGCTTCCATGCCATAAACTAAGGAAAGGGGAGTTGCCCTAGTTGATGTTCTAGCTGAAGTGCGGTAGCCATGTAGAGAAAATGACAACATCTCATGGCAATCCTTATAGGTTACTACCATTTTCTGCATAATCTTCTTGATATTTTTATTGGTCGCTTCGACTGCACCATTCATTTTGGGTCTATAAGGAGAAGAATTGTGATGCTTGATCTTAAACTGAGTGCAAAGCTCAGTAATCATGGCATTGTTGAGGTTAGTCCCATTGTCGGTGATGATCCTTTCAGGGATACCATAACGGCAGATGAGTTTGTGTTTGATGAATCTGGCTACCACATTCTTGGTGACTGAGGCAAACGAGGCAGCTTCGACCCATTTGGTGAAACAGTCGATAGCGACAAGAATGAAGCGATGTCTGTTGGAAGCAGTGGACTTGATTTCTCCAATCATATCAATGCCCCACATTGCAAATGGCCACGGAGTGGTCATGACATTCAGAGGGATAGGAGGCACATGGACCTTGTCAGCATAGATTTGTCATTTGTGACAAGTCCTAAAGTGTTGATGGCAATCAGTCTCCATTGTTGACAAATAGTAGTCAGCCCTCAAGATCTTCTTGGCCATCATATGTCCACTTGAGTGAGTACCAAATAGTCCATCGTGCATGTCTTCCATGATTTCCTATGCCTCCTTCTTATCCATGCATCAGAGTAGAATGGAGTCATGGTTTTATTTGTACAATATTCTGTTACTTCAGAATAATTTAGCTGAAAATCTTTGTAAGAACTTTCTGTCATTGATAGATGCTCCCTCTGGATACTCTTGTGCTTCAAGGTATCTCATCACCTCATGGTACCATGGCTTTTCCGCATCAGTGTCAAGTTCACAGAAATGTGTAGGTTCATTGAATCTCTCAATTGTAATCATAGGGGCCTCGTTATCCCATCTGACCTTGAACATTGAAAACATGGTTTCCAAAGCGTCAACCAACTGATTTTCTTCCCTAGGGAAATTCTCAAAAGTGATCTCTTTGAAGTAGGGAATCATGGATAACACAAGTTCCTTGTAAGGGATGATATTAGGGTGCTTAGTGTCCCAATCTCTTTTTACTTGGCTAATCACTAGAGAGGAATCCCCAAACATATTCAAATGCTTGATCCTCAAGTCAATAGCAGCTTTCAGACCCAAGATGCATGCTTCATATTCGACCATGTTATTCATGCTATCAAAGCATAGTCTGGCCGTAAATGGAGTGTGGAAACCTTCGGGAGAGATGATCACCGCGCCAATTCCGTTTCCTAAGGCGTTGGAATCCCCATAGAATACCATAGTCCATCGGTATCCTTGTTCAGGTCCGTCATACGGTCTAGGTTTTGCATAGTCGGTTACTAGCATGATGTTCTCATCAAGGAAGTCGAAGTTCATAGACTGATAATCATCCATAGCTTGATGGGCCAAATGATCTGCTTGTACGCTTCCTTTGATGGCCTTTTGCATAGTGTATTGAATGTCGTACTCAGTTAAGATCATTTGCCATCTAGCTATCCGTCCGTAAAGGGTAGGTTTCTCGAAGATGTACTTAATTGGATCCATCTTAGAAATAAACAGAGTGGTATGAGTTAACATGTACTGTCTTAGCCGGCGAGCAGCCCATGCCAGGGTGCAGAAAGTTTTCTCGAGCAGTGAATATCTGGTTTCACTGTCGGTAAACTTTTTGCTCAGGTAATAAATAACATGCTCTTTTCAGCCAGACTCGTCATGTTGGCCCAAAACACACCGCATAGAGTTCTCTAGTACTGTCAAGTACATAATTAAAGGTCTTACTTTAACTGGAGGCATGATAATAGGAGGTTCTTGTAGGTATTCTTTGATTTTGTCTAAGGCATCTTGACACTCATCATTTCATCTGACTACCTGATCTTTCTTCAAAAGTTTGAAGATTGGCTCACAAGTAGCAGTCAAGTGTGATATGAAGCGGGCAATGTAATTGAGACAACACAACAATCCTCTGACTTCTTTTTCATAATGAGGGACGAGCATTTCTTGGATGGCCATCACCTTGGAAGGATCAACCTCAATGCCTTTATTGCTGACAATAAAACCTAAAAGCTTTCCAGATCGTACTCCAAACATGCACTTGTTAGGGTTTAACCTCAGCTTATACTTTTTCAGCCTTTCGAATAGTTTGTACAAGTGATCGAGATGTTCCTCTTCATTTTGTGATCTAGAAATCATGTCATCCACATAGACCTCTATTTCATGATTAATCATGTCATGAAATAAAGCTACCATAGCTGTTTGATATGTTTCCCCTGCATTCTTCAATCCGAACGGCATGACCTTGTAGCAAAAGGTGCCCCATTGCGTGAAGAAAGTTGTCTTCTCCATATCTTTGGGGAGCCATCCTTATTTGATTATAGCCGGAGAAACCATCCATAAAAGAGAATAATTTATGCTGAACAGTGTTATCGACCAAGACATCAATGTGTGGTAGAGGGAAGTCATCCTTGGGGATTTCCCTATTTAGATCCCTATAGTCTACGCACATGCGAACTTTTCCGTCTTTCTTCGGTACTAGAACTACATTGGAAATCCATTGGGGATAGGATGTCACAACTAGGAACCCTGCATCAAATTGTTTCATCACTTCAGCTTTTATCTTTTCAGACATATCATTCCTCATGTGACAAACCTTTTGTTTGACAGGAGGACAATCTTCTTTTGTCGGCAGACGATGAACTACGATGTCAGTATCCAACCCAGACATATCTTCATAAGACCAAGCAAATAATTCCATATAATCATGCAACATCTGAACCAACCTGCTCTTGACACTGTCTTCTAAGTTAGCACCAATCTTGACTTCCTTCTTATTTGCTTCAGTACCCAGATTGATGACTTCAATTGACTCTTCGTGCGGCTGAATAGCTTTTTCCTCTTGTAATAGAAGTCTGACCAGTTCTCCCGGTATATTACAATCTTCCTCGCCTTCGTCTTCGACTTGGTTAATTGGACATTCTA
The DNA here is from genome assembly GCA_948472305.1 of Vicia faba. Taxonomy (NCBI): domain Eukaryota; kingdom Viridiplantae; phylum Streptophyta; class Magnoliopsida; order Fabales; family Fabaceae; genus Vicia; species Vicia faba. The sequence goes on along the minus strand of OX451737.1, from coordinate 1,155,487,337 downwards.
AGTCATAGTCGGCAATAGTAGAGTCAATGGCAATAGGATCCAGAGTGGATGAGGACCTACAAGAATGTGTGTGTGTGTGCATGTAAGATACATGGCTATTTTTGAAAATGTATTTGAAAGAAAATAATGATAATGAACACAAATATTTGAATGCAAAAGAGTCCAATGTACTGAATGATCATATGATTAGATGAACATAAATAAAACCCTTGACAAATGGACCAAAGTGCCCCGGGCCAGGCACATGGCTTAAAAGTCATTGTTGAATATTACAGACAAAATGTTCTTGAATCGAAAGAAAAGCAATAACAAGTAGATTACTACTCAAGGAAGGAAACAGGCACAAAGTCCTTTGCATGCCAATTCTTCAGCTCTGTTGTAGTTAGATACACCAATTCTTCAAATGCAGCTTCTTCCTCAAAATCACCCACGGCGTTGACTTCATGTCTTCCAATGCGGAGAGGTGGCTTTCCAGCACGAGCATGCCTCACTTCCTTATGAGCTTTGACGGTGAAGCCCAAAAAAAACTTGTCCGCATTAAATGGAATATCGAGGAGTTACCCCCAAGTATCACAATTTCCTTCTTCAATTTCTGCATGAGCATCTTTGACTGAAACCATCTTTGCTATGATTTTAACAGCTTTGGATTCATCAGAGGAACATTTGGTAGCGGTGACCATTGGTGGCACGACTTCAAAGGCTTAACACGGGGTCTCAATGAATTCTCCATCCATCTCTATGTATTTGAACGAGTTAAGGTGGCTTACCATAAACTCTTCTTCTCCACAGACGGTGACTATTCTTCCCTTGACTAGATATTTGAGTTTCTGATGGAGAGTTGAGGTTACTGCCCCAGTTTTATGGATCCACAGGCGACCCAACAGACAAGAATAGGCAGGATGGATGTCTATAATGTAGAAGGTGGAGTTGAAGGTTTGGGAGCCCACTTTGATTGGAAGATCGACTTCCCCATGAATTGTCCTCTTTGATCCATCGAACGCCCTTACAATGATATCACTAGGCTTCAAGACTAAACCTTCATAGTCTAGATGGTCTAACGCCCCTTTGGATAATACATTCAAAGAAGAACCAGTGTCAACTAGAACATGTGCTAAGGTGGTCCCTTTGCATTCGACAGAAACATGTAGATTTTTATTATGGTTCTTACCTAACAGTGTCAAGCCAGCATCTGAAAATCCCAAGCCATTATTAGCCGTCAGGCTAGCCACGCAATTCTCAAATTGGCCCGTTGTTGTCTCATGGGGGACATGAGCCTTTTTCAGGAACTTGATTAATCTCCGAGCATGGGCATCGGAACAAAGCAACAATGACAACATTTAAATCTTAGAAGGGGTTTGCCCTAATTGTTCCACAATCTTGAAGTCACTTATTTTTATTATCTTCAAGATCTCGTCCATCTCACGAGCGGATGGCTCTCCATCAGCAACGTCCTTTGTGGGTACTTCAATCACATCAGGCTCAACAACCTTCTCCTTCCCTCTTGTATCGGTACTTGACTTGGCAGTAGTAATGCGGATGGGCGTCTTTATAACAACTGGTGGTGAGATATTGGGTGAAAATATTCTCCCAGTTCTTGTTACTTTGCTTGAGCCAACTATGTTACAAACATTGTCATCTTTTTCTTCTTCGATCCAAGCGTCTTGTTTAATCCCATGATAGAACACCTCAGCACCATAATTCCATGGTACCTCCTTGTTTGAAGAGTAGGGAATTGGTCCGGGATTGGTAATTATTAAGGGAGCAATAGTGGGTTCATTTAAAATCCTAATAGGACGTTTGGAGGCGATCCTAAAAGGCTTGTTTGAGATGGTAATAATGGAGAGATCTTCACATTTGTTAATCAAACTTTTGGCAAATAGGGTCTTCTCAAATAAAATTTCGTGGCTATCCATTAGGCGTTGAATGCCTTTCTTCAGCCCTTCACATCCATTGAGTTGTCTTGTACAACACGCACAGTCTTTTACACAGCCAGGGAAAATCCCAGCTTTCAACAGGTTATTTTTGATGATATTCAGCGGAGTAGTCAATTCTTCAACAGAGGCAACAAAAATTGTATCTTCAATAACATTAACACCCTTGTCATGCTTCGGAATTGGAGCGGTGATTAAATTTGGAGTTGGAGGAGGATCAAACTCAATAGTTTTGTTATCGATCAAATCCTGAATTTTGTTCTTCAAGGCCCAGCACTGGTCAGTCTCGTGCCCGGGGCTGCTTGAGTGGTAAGCACATTTAGCATTCGGATTATACTTTGGCGAAGAGGTATCTGGGTTGGCAGGTGGATCACGCAATGTCACTAAATTATCCTTTAACAAATGTTGAAGGGCTTGGATAATGACATGCCTAACCTCGTAAATTGTCTTCTCGGAGTTTCAAAACATTTATGATTTGTAGATGGTCTTGGAGTAGGAGTTGGATTGGAGATTCGGACGACATTGACATACGGGTGATCATTCTTTTTGGTACGGGCCCTTGCCCCGTACACAACATTGACTTCCTTCTTCGCAATAAAAGGTTTCTTGACAGGATTTGAAGTGGAGGTAGATGCCACAGAGATCTTCCCACTTTTGATGCCGCTTTCAACTCTTTCACCGGTTAAGATTAATTCGGTTAAACCAGAAGAAGAGCAACCAACCAACTGATTAAAGAAAGGACCAGATAGAGTTCCCATGAACATCTCTATGTGCTCTCTATCATTCAAGGGTGGTTGAACCCTACTGGTGAGGTCTCTCCACTTTTGTGCATATTCCTTAAATCCTTCATTCTTTCCCATGGTCATATCTTGTAATTGAACCCTCGTTGGTGCCAAGTCGGCATTATACTGATACTCATGGTAGAAGGCGGTAGCTAAATCCTCCCAAATATTGATACGAGATCCATCCAACTGATAAAACCATTCAAGTTGCGTTCCAGCCAAGCTCTCTTGAAAAAAGTGAACCCAGAGCTTCTTATCAACAGTGTGCGACTGTATCTTGCACACATAAGATTTCAAGTGGAGTTTTGGACAAGAAACTCCATCATACTTTGCAAATATTTGTATTTTGAATTTGTGGGGACTGACTACCCCAGAGATCAAACCCAAATCATCAAAATATAAACCGGGGACAACTTGGATTTCAACAGCCTTCAATCTGTCTTCTAACTTCTTATATTTGATATCGACGGGTGGATACTGCTCGTCGAAATAATCATCATCAAATGCTTGATCATTAACACAGTCAGCCTGAGTACTCTTAACCTTACCAATCTGGTTCTCATCCTCTTCAGATGAGTCTTCTCCTACTGGGATCTGACGGACTGTCTCATTGAACCTTCTACCCATGTTGAGTAGAGCTTTATTCTTGGGCTTCTTCTTATCTGCCAGCAAAGCCATCATGTCTTGCTGCCCCTTGGCTAGGGCCAGTAGAGCCTCTTGGAATTGTGAGTTTTGTTCCTGGAGATCCTTCACAATTTTCTCTAGATCCATCTTGCTGAAATAAACAACAGAAAGATAAGGAAACCTGTTATGCGAAAACCTGTCATGTTATGATGCATGGAATATGTACATGCAAATGATTTCAAGGATGAATGAGATTTAAATTTGTATAGACAAAAGAATGAACAAACATCAATTTTCATTAAAAAAATCAAGAAATATTACATCATGTCTCTCGGGCTTACAAAATAACTATCTAAGATAAAAAGACTGAACGCATCCTCTTCGGTGCGAGATAGGAGTTCACACTTTGCTCTTCTTGTAACTGCTTCGTAAGCTCCAAGACCCTCTTCTCACTAGCATAAAATTGAGCTTCAAAAGTATCACGTTCTTCCTTCAGCTGAATCCAACCCTTTTGCAAGTCTTCGAGAGAGGTAGGAATGTTGGGATGGAGGATGGTGTAGGGAGCATCTCCTTCAACCACAGGCTCCATGATGACTGGTAAGATGGAAGGATAAGACATCACAAGTTTCTGAGCGCGGACTTGTACCCACTTAAGGTAAGGCTCGAGGGGAATGGAATTCTTGTGTCCTAGTGTCTTACTATCCACCTTGTTCATCATCCTCCAAGCTCGGATAAACCTCTGACGGTAACCTTGATTATCATTCTCGTAGTCGAATACCACTCCTTGGATTAGCATCTCATGTGGACCATCCCTTCGGGCGTAACCAAACTGTCGTAAGGCTAAGAAGAGGTTGTAAGTGATACCTCCTCTATTTCCAAGCAAGGGGACATTAGGGAATTCTCCACAACGGTCGACGATAGTAACATTCTCCAAGGATCGGGAACACCAATGAATATCTGAATGTCTGAGTGTCATCAACCTATGGGACCACCTTGAACCTTGCTCATTCTTCAATACAGATTGGGGAAGATGCGAAATAAACCATCTTGCCAAGAGAGGAGTGCAACACATGAGGATACCTCTCTTCCTTATAGTGCGAGAGTGAAAAGAATGCAGGACGTCTCCTAACAAAGTAGGTACTGGGTTACGAGACATGAAGATTTTGACAGCATTTACATCTATGAGTTGGTCAGGATTTGGAAACAAAACCATCCCATAGATGAGAAGAGCCACAATTTCTTCAAAAGCTTATAAGTCCAAGGAATTACAACAATCTTTAGCTTTCTCAAACAAGAACTTGGATAAGAAACCTTTGACACCACTCCTTGTTTCCCAATTAGTTGTGATATCAGATTGTTGCAAGTGTAATGCTTGGGTAATGTCTTTAGGCTTTGGTTCTCTTTTCGTACCGTTGAAGGGTAGTTGATTGAGAATGGGAATCCTCAAGCGTTGGGAGAATTCTTTTAGAGTAGGCCTAAGTTGATAATCGGGAAAAGTGAAGCAATGGTGTAGAGGATCATAGAATTGGAAAAGCACCTTCATCATATCTTCATCAGTATTGGAGGTAACCAAGTTCAGGAGGCGACCATATCTCTCCGTGAATGAAGACTTTGCAGGGACCCTTGATGCTAACTCTTTGAGTTGAGGAGATATCATTACGAGATTGACTTGAATGGCTTTCCTGCGAATAGAAGCCATGTCCTACAAAACAGAACAAAGATAAATCCCAATAATCCTTGAAATGGTTAGTGAGAATGAGTATGATGTTATGATGTTTATGATATTATGTACAAGTAAATATTTACAAACAAGGCAAACAAGTCCTTAGGTTTAGGCTTGCATGGAGTATCATAGGTAAGTATCCTCTTGAAGTTTAGTTGGCTCAAACCTGTCCTATTAATAGTAACCGAGTTCTAAGGGATCTCAATATCACTGATTTATCTTCTCGGGCATTGTTTCAGCGCAAGCCTCTTTCACGAAGACCGAAATATCCCAAAAAGCCAAACCTCAATGAGTGTAGTATCGAGTATCTACCAACTTCGGACTGCACCAAAGCCGATCATCTCACTACGTCCTAATGGCCAAGTTGGTTAAGTAAAGGTTCTAAAGTCAGTTAGTGCTTCATGACATCACTCAACGACCCCGTATTCTCCTTGACTACTCAAGGGATACCGGTACCCACAAATATGTCACACTAACATAGCTATTTCTTAGACCATGTCGGTATACCCCACACAGTTTCCACAATGTATTTCTACTTACTTATAAAGTATCCTAAATCCGGGTAGAGGATTTAAGCCCAAACAGAGAACCAAAATGGAAAGCAAACAAGTCAAACAATAAAAGAAAGTAAAGGTGATCTAGCCCTAAGGTAACCCCACTTTTAAGTTTCTCCCCAGCAGAGTTGCCATTTCTATGATATGGTGGGAGAACTGACTTGGGTGTTTTGCATTTTATCACAAATGTTGCGGTTAGCAAGAGTCGCCACCGACTTTTCTTTTATCCAAAAAGGAAAGGCTGAAAAGAACAGGAAAGACCTTTGAGATTATTTCTTGAGTTCGGGGGGTAGATTATGAAAAGGGAAGGTATTAGCACCCTTTTCATTCATATTTATCTATGGGCTCTTAGTTGCTTGCTAGATCACTTGCTTTTGTTTGAAAATATGCTTTGTGTGGTTTTTGAAAGTATTTTGAAAAGGCGCCATCGTTTAGGCAAACTTTGTAATAGTTCTTGTTCGTAAGAACATATACAAAGTGTTGAGCTTTTGAAAATGTTTCAAGTTTGGAAGATGTTTTTAAAGTGTTTTTGAAAGTGTTTGGTATTTGTTTTGAAGATAAGCAAGAGTGTTTGATTTAAAATTGAGGAGAGAACTAGGAACAATCTACCTAATTAAAACTATTAGTTCATTTCTTCCTTTCCTTTGATATTGCTATCTTACCATTGATTTGGTAAGAAGCCTTATCTTTGGATGTAAAGGAACGGGCATGGGTCATCGTATAGCCATGATAGCAATGTTGTGAAATATCTTAGCAATTATCTTTGAGGGACTAAGATCATTTTGAAAGGCAACTTTGATAGCATCATCGAGGGACTATGATCTTGTATTTGATTGCTTTTTGCTAAGATATCTCACATGCATAACATGGCCATTTTTATAAGGCAAAAAGTGGAATTACCCTAAGGGTGCAAGTGTGCAAGTGTGTTGATTTACATGCATTGTTTTGTCTTGAATTAGGGTTTTCTAACTTGTTGATTTTATCATTCCATACAAACCCTAATTTACTAGCATTTATATAAAGAAGAAAATAAAAATTCTAAGCTATTACATCATTAGGGGAGGGGGTGTACAAATTTACAAAAGGTGATTTTGCAAGAAAATTAAACCTAATTAACTATTACAACCATATTGAATAAATGTACAAGAATTGAATAAATGATATACAAATGCAAATGGATAAAAACATGATTTTTGCTTGGATTTTTATGAAAGGGGTTTTAATCTTGAACTAATTTAGAAAAGGATTAATTAAAATTAACTAAAATTAATTTAAACTAATTAAGAAAAGAAATTAATTCAAAAGGGTTTTTTAGGTTTTGTATTATGAAAAAGTTTTAAATAATAAAAATAACATGAGAGTTGATTAATTAAAAAGAAACCTAAGTTCTAAATTAATTTTTAATTTACAAGAAAATAATGTAATAATTAACCTAAGTCTAAACATTAATTGTGATAAAAAAAATTTGTTAAAAGAAAATATTTTGGTCTTTTGTTTTATAAAATATTAATGAACATTTTTAAATATGAAAATAAACAAATAAAATATATTTTTGGATTTTTATTAATAAAAATGATAATGATAATAATAAAAATAATAAAAGTAATATGGAAAATAAAATAAAATAAAGAAAATAAAAATGAAAATATAAAAAAAAAGGGCCAAGGTTGCAATTATAGTCAGGGGGGGGGGGAGTCAGCAAACAAAATAAGACGCAAGAAGGGGGAGGCCCAACGCTGTTCAAACAAAAAAAAGAAAAAAGAAAATACGAAAAAAAGAAAAACGGATGTTGGGGCTCGAACCCAGGTCCTAAGGGTGACAGGCGCGCACTTTAAACACTAGGGTGGTGATACATTCATTAACTTGTACACAACAATAAATATATGATATAAATCTTGCCCTGATTGTACTTCATCTTCAACCTCCAGCCAAAGGATCTGTAACTTGGTTATTTCTCATCCATTCACAAAACTTCCAACATCAAACTTGTTAGAAATCTTCTCACGATTCTGAATATGTAAATAACTTAATCTGATTCTCAAAGATGAGCATGAATTTCTAACAGTATCAAATTCTAACCTAAATATTTTCAGAAGTTCAAACTCAAAATTCTCCCTACTCAAGCAACATAAATAAAATATATGGACATGTATAGTTTCAGGGCAATGATGTCTACATTTTATCTTCACAAATGCAAGCCTAACAGTGCCCAAATAATGAGATAGAAGTTCAAGAAAAATACCTCAAAACTGGAAATCGTGAAATGAGTTTGAGCTTGTTTTAAGTGATGGTGATGATCATGTTTGCTTCCTTGAACCTCTAGGAAGCTAATGCAATGGCTGGCTTGAACTGAAAGTGGCTGGAATGGTTTGGAGAAGTCCAACTGCAATGCTCTGTTTTTGAACTTGGAAGTTGATGAAGATGATGTTACAGTTGTGTAACAGGGACAAGGATGGTTTGTATTTGATATGAGGAAGCTTTTGAAACTAAAAGGCCAAGAAACACACGAGGGAAATGGAAGTTTGAAGTTCTTGGTCAGAATGTGCAACAATGGTGGTTTGTGATGCAGTTCTTAGTTTTGGGGAGTTTGAGAGCTTGTGTATTCATGTGTTATCTTGCAAACAACTTGTATAATCATATGGAAAAGGTTAGAGCACTTGAGGTGGTCAAAAGCACAAGATATAGAGTTATGTCTATGTTACTCGATTTTGAAGAAAAGTGAAAACATGGTTTCAAGGCATAGTACAAGCATGACCTGAGTTTATGGGAGGCTCTAGACATGTTTCTTTGGCCTTTGACATTGCTTGTGATCAGAAGGAACAAGTGCAAGGCTCTATGCATTGACTTTGTGATTAAAGCCTATTTACAAGAATGGAATGGTAACTTTGTGCCATAAATGGAAATGCAATTTGGATAATGACTCAAATGCTTGGATCAAAGCTCTAAAAGCTGTGTAAAAATTTAATTATGGAGTGACAAACAAGTTTGAGGCCTGCAAAGCAAAGATTATGCAGCCTAGGCTTGGATTTTAATTCTTTTTCATCATGAAATGGCTTGTAATTCAAGTATGAATGTCCAACTTCTTGTCTTCGATTATCTTTGCTGAAATATGATCTCAATGAGTTCTTGGACATTTTGGAAAACTTGTAACATCCTCTAAAAACTCTATGTTGGTCAATTTTGAAAATTCCTCTTGGAACCATGTTAAAAATTTCCATGAAGTTAGGTCAAAATCCTGCCTAAACTAGGGCAAAATTTCACTAAGTTTCCAAGTTTCATGAACATGTATTCACAAAATCATAACATGAAATATATGAATTTCTAGGAGAAGTTGTGTTATACAATGTTTTAGATATCATTGATATCTACAACTTTCAGGTTGGAAGTTTCCTTTGAATCATCTTGCATCATGGTGAAAAATTGGCTCAAAGTTGTGAAAAAATATGAAGTTTCCAATACAAAAAAATTTCTAAGTTTAGAAATTTTGACTTTTCAAAATGATATATTGACTTTTTGATTTCTTGATGAAAAAGTTTCATATTTTGACATGTTTTGATGAATTTTGATCTTTGACACTTGATTTTGACCAAAAAATCAAAGTTTGACTTTTCAATATGCAGTTGACTATTGATCAGTTGACTAAAAATCAACTATCAATCAATTGATCTTGAGGGAAGTTTTGAGTCATGCCATTAGGTCAAAATGATGCAATTGAATCCTTGAGATCATGTCTCAAACCAATCAACCATTTGCTAGGTCAAAAATAAAAAATTGCCCTTTCTCAATCAAAATCCTAATTTTGACTATTTTGCCTTTTTGATGATTTGATCAAATTTCTTGAGGAATTATGGTCCAAACTTTATCAAATGACATATATGAGTTCATAATGTTGATATGGATAAAAAATTATGAAGTTTTACTGTAAATTGACCATAGTTAACTTTTTCCCCAATACAACTGATCTTTAGGTGAATTGATCAATTGACTGGGCAAAAATGTGTCCAAGACTTGAAAATTGACATGAGCAATATTGAGGATCCATAATTATCCATGAAAGTGATATGGGGCATTAAAATTCCATTTATCCTTGTGCAATCTCAAACCCTAATTTTCAATCATCAGTGCTTGAGGAGGTGTCTTGAGCTGATCAACCTTAGTGCAATCTTGAACAAAAGGAGATATTATGAGAGATTACTTGATAAATGAGAGAGAAAATTTTGGGGTACAACACATACACCAGCTTTAGAATATTCCCAAAGCCCTCAAAAAACAACTCAAGGAAGTCAGTGAATCCTTCGATTCACTCCTAACCTCCAAATACCAACCTTCGATTCAGTGCCCTTTTTGAAAGAAAAGAAGTAACTGAAATAGTTCCAGGGAGATACTAGCCAAGCCTAATCAATCATCATGCCATACACAGCTCCTTCGACTGGAACTTCAAGAGGTAAGTCTTTTCTTAACTTGAAACTTTTTTGTTCTAGCTTCATTTGTACATACATTGTAAAAGGAAAAATGTAGATATCATAGGTAGGACCATGCCTTAACCTTCAATTACTACTGCTTGTTTGATGAGAATCTTAACTCTGATTTGTTAGCCTTTGGGTTGGTGCTAAACAAATTTATACTAATCCCTGGACTGTTAGCTTTTGAAAATTGCATTGTTAGATTCGTTTTAAACTTTAGGCAGGGGTTTTCCATGTCCTTCGATTGGATGAATATTGAGGTCCTTCGAATCTCAATATGGGAGTCTTGGCACCCTTGTATTCGAAGGAAAATCTGGTTATTCTAAATCTTCAGAAGAAGGTTTATCTTGTATCTAATCACAGTTATCTTGTGAACAGATGAAACAGACCACCCCAGTGGTGCAAATAGCGCGCGCAAAAGGTATCTATGTATTGGGTCCTGGGTTCAAACCCTGACATGACCATATTAGTTTTTATTATTTGTTTGTTTCCTTTTCCATTTTAATAAACCTCCAACATTTTTTTAACCCATCAAAACAACTCCTTTTGAGTTGATTTTTTTGCACACTATTTATTTATAATATTTATTTTATGGACATATAAAAATATCATCAAAAATATTTTATTTTCATAATTACTTTAATTAATCAAAACCTTTTCCTTAAACATAAAAATCCAAAACACAAAATTATTTCTTTTCCATTTATCTTCTTACATAATTTATTCAATTCTTGTACAATATTCAATATGGTTGTAATATATAATTAGGTTTAATTTTCTTGCAATCCCCATTTGTAAATTTGTACACCCCTCCCCTAATGATGTAATAAATTAGTATATTTACTTTCCGCAATTTATTGATTTATATAAATGCTAGTAAATTAGGGTTTGTATGGAAAGATTAAAATCAACAAGTTAGCAAACCCTAATTCAAGACAAAATAATGCATGTAAATCAACACACTTACACACTTGCACCCTTAGGGTAATTCCACTTGTTGCCTTACAAAAAAATGGCCATGTTATGCATGTGGGATATCTTAGTAAAAAGCAATAAAAAATACAAGATCACAGTCCCTCGATGATGCTATCAAAGTTGCCTTTCAAAATGATCTTAGTCCCTCAAAGAGAATTGTTAAGATATTTCACAACATTGCTATCATGGCTATACGATGACCCACGCCCGTCCCTCTACATCCAAAGATAGGGCTTCTTACCAAATCAATGGTAAGATAGCAATATCAAAGGAAAGGAAGATATAAACTATTACTTTTGAGTAGGTAGATTGTTCCTAGTTGCTTGCTCAAATTCAAATCAAACACTCTTGCTTATTTTCAAAACAAACACCAACACTTTCAAAAACACTTTCAAAACATTTTCCAAACTTGAAACTTTTTCAAAAGATCAACACTTTGTATATGTTCTTATGAACGAGAACTATTACAATGTTTGCCTAAACGATGGCGCCTTTTAAAAATACTTTCAAAAACCACATAAAGCACATTTTCAAACAAAAGTAAGTAATCTAGCAAGAAACTAAGAGCCCATAGATAACTATGGAGGAAAAGGGTGCTAACACCTTCCCTTTCCATAATCTACCCCCAAACTCAAATAATCTCAAAGGTCTTTCCTGTTCTTTTCAGCCTTTCCTTTTTGGATAAAAGAAAAGTAGGTGGCGATTCTTGCTAACCGCAACATTTGCGATAAAACACAAAACACCCAAGTCAGTTCTCCCACCGAGTTACACCCTTCACACATGGTTAAGAGTGGAGAATAGTTGAGAATGATATTACCTTTATGAGAGTTGATAAGAGCTTTAACCAAGGCTATTCATAAGAGCATCAAGCATTAAGAGAATATGTTCAATAAAATAAAATAAAAGGTATGCAACTTACTTAAGTTACAACCTATCCGAGATATCAAGAACACCAAGTTCCCTACAGCTGTGATGAAATGGATCCGTAGCGAGTGGTTTAGTAAAAATGTCAGCAAGTTGATTTTTGCTATCAACATGCTCGAAAATAACATCACCCTTTTCAACATGATCCCTTAGAAAATGATGCCTTATTTCAATTTGTTTTATGCGAGAGTGAAAAATTGGATTTTTGGTTAGGTTGATGGCACTTGTATTATCACAGAAAATAGGAATGTGATCAAGTTGGACATTAAAGTCGAGTAATTGTTGTTTAAGCCACAAGATTTGGGCACAATAATTACCGGCTGCAACGTATTCCGCTTTGGCGGTTGACAATGCAACTGAAACTTTCTTTTAGCTATGTCAACTTACCAAAGAATTTGAAAAGAAATGACAAGTACAACTAGTGCCTTTCCTATCCTAATTGCAACTGGCAAAGTTAGAATCAGAATAGCCAACCAAAGAACAATCACTACCCTTGGAGTACCAAAGTCCATACTTAGTCGTACCACTAAGGTACCTAAGTATGCGCTTTACAGCTTTTAAATGTTACTCCTTAGGACATGATTGAAACCAAGAACACATGCAAACACTAAACATAATATCTGGATGAGAGGTCGCAAGATAAAGAATGGAACCAATCATACTTCTATATATTTTTATATCGACGGGCTTACCATTATCATCACGGTTTAAGTTCACGGAGGTAGGCATAGGAGTATCGATAGCTTTAGAGTTTTCCATGTCAAATCGCTTGAGTAGGTCAAGAAAATTTGGTTTGAATCAAGAAAGTTCCATAATTTAATTGATTATTTTGAAGTCTAAGAAAGTAGTTTAACTCTCCCATCATGCTCATCTCAAATTCTCCCTGCATCATCTTAGAGAATTTCTTGACCAAAGATGCGTTAGAAGAACCAAAAATAATGTCATCTACATAAACTTGAACTAAAATAAAATGATTTCCTTCATGCTTAATAAAAAGGGTTGTGTCAACCTTTCCTCTTGAGAATCCTTGATATAATAAGAATTTGCTAAGACGTTCGTACCAAGCCCTAGGGGCTTGTTTAAGACCGTATAGCGCACGTTTAAGTTTGTAAATATAGTTAGGATTCTCAAAATTCTCAAAACCGGGAGGTTGAGATAGATAAACCTCTTCATTAATGTATCCATCTAAGAAGGCACTTTTTACATCCATTTGGAATAATTTGAAATTTTTCGAGCATGCATATGCAAGCAAAAGGCGTATAGCCTCGAGTCGGGCCACTGGAGCATAAGTTTCCTCATAATCTATCCCTTCCTCTTAGTTATACCCTTGGGCTACAGGTCGAGCTTTGTTGTGAGTTATAATTCCATTTTCATCTAATTTGTTCCTAAAAACCCATTTAGTTCCAATAACTCGATGATCTCGCAGAGGGGGGACAAGGTCCTAAACCTCATTTCTTTTAAACTAATTAAGTTCCTCTTGCATGGCTAAAAACCAATGTTCATCGAGTAAGGCATCTTTAGAGTTTTTGGGTTCAATTTGAGAGACGAAAGCAAAATGATAACAAAAGTTACTTAACTTAGAGCGAGTTGTTACTCTCTTTGATATATCTCCTAGGATGTTGTCGATGGGATGATCCTTAGAGGTTTTCCATTCCAAAGGAAGATCATTTTTATTGCTTGGATGATCTTCCTCTCTTTCTTCGGATACTTGATCCAACTCTTCTTCAATTTTAGTAGATTCCGAGTCTTTTTCTTTGGAATCTTGTAGTATGCTTTCCGAAGATACACCTGCACCATCATAAACACTACCCTTTTCGACTAATTTCGGATTGGATTCATCAAAGGAAACATGTACAGACTCTTAAACTATATGTAATCTTTTATTAAATACTCTATAGGCTTTTCTTGATTGAGAGTATCCGAGAAAGATACCTTCGTCAGCTTTTGGATCAAATTTACCTAAATTTTCTTTACCATTATTTAACACAAAGCATTTACATCCGAAGACGTGAATATGAGAAATATTTGGTTTTCTTCCTTTCAAAATTTCATAGGGATTTTTGTATAGAATAGGAAGTATTAGAACCCTATTCAAAACATAACATGCCGTGTTGATGGCATCAGCCCAAAAGTATTTTGGAAGATGGTGTTCATTGATCATAGTTCTTCCGAGTTCTTCTAAAATACGGTTTTTACGCTCTACCACTCCATTTTGTTGAGGAGTACGTGGAGCATAAAATTATGATCAATACCGTATCTTTCACAAAATTTATCAAAGAGATCATTCTCAAATTCACCACCGTGATCACTTCGAGTAGTAACTATGCTAGTGTTCAATTTGTTTTGAGAAAGCTTGGCAAATTTTTCAAAAGCCAGAAAGGTGTCACTTTTATTTGCCAAGAAAATTGTCCAACAAAATATTGAGTAGTCATCTACAATAACAAATCGATAGTAGTTACCACCTAGACTTTTAATTCTAGATGGTCCAAAAAGATCCATATGAAGAAGTTCGAAAGGTCTCATTATGGAAACAATGTTTTTAGATTTAAACGAGATTCTAGTTTGCTTCCCCATTTTGCAAGCACCACATAAATGATCCTTGGAAAATTTTAGTTTTGGTAAACTGACTACTAAATCTTTTGAGACAATTTTATTTAGAAACTCAAAATTCAAATGAGCTAGACGTCTATGCCACAACCATGAATCCCCATTTAAAGTGACTAGACATCTAGTTCCAGTTAGAGATACATTATTCAAGTCAAGCATGTATACATTGTTTACCCTCAAGCCTTTGAACACATCATCTTTCTTATCATTGTGTTCAATTATGCAATAATCTTTTGAAAATGATACATTATATTCTTTGTCGCATAATTGACTAATGCTAATAAGACCGTGTTTAAGACCATCAACTAATAGGACATCTGAGATAGTAGTAGAAGAGGGGTTACCTACACTACCTTTACCGAGTATTGCTACCTTTTTATTGTCGCCATAGGTAACAAATCCTTTCTTTTTCGCCACAAAGTCAAAAAATAGGGAGATTTCTCCCGTCATATGTCTTGAGCATCCACTATCGAGAAACCATCTTTTCTCTGTAGTCTCAAGACATTCCATCTACAAGTTTAAACAAGGGATGTAGGTACCAAATTTTTATTGGGTCCTTGTGTTTGAATGATACTTGAGTTACATTTTGGCAACCATTTGAAAATTCCTTGAGGAACCAAAAATCTCCTAAGTCGACATTTGCTAATGGTGTGTCCCCTTTTGCAACAATATAAACATGTTAGAGTTTTGGACAAGTTACTTTTGCTTGGAGGATCTTTTATTTCATAAGTGTATTTTTTATATGGATTTATCATACTACTTCTGAAATTAGATTTATCAATGCTAAAAGTAATTTTGAGTTATAAAGCCTTGTCAAGATTGGCTTTAAGAGTTTTTACTTCTTTTTGCCAAATGTAGCAAGTTTCACATACAGCCCAATCATGCCAAGAAAGCTTATTTTTGTACCCCAAAATTTTCCCTCTCATTTCATCAACATTTTCTCATCACAAGACTCTTGGAACTCAAGATCAAGTTAGGGTTTGCTCTGCTCAAGACCCCTCCTTGCACTGTTGACCCAAATTAGGGTTTGAGTTTGCACAAGGATGTTTTGACCTAAAAAGCCCAAAGTGACTTTCATGCTTCATGTTGGACTTACAAGTTTATCCATACCAAGTTTCAAGCCTTGATTCCAATCTTTGCCCAGTCAATTTGACAGTTGACCTAGAAATCAGCTGTATTGGGGAAAAAGTCAACTGTGGCCAATTGGCAGTCAAACCTCATGATTTTTGACCCACATCAACATTATGAACTCATATGAATCATTTGATCAAGTTTGGATCACAACTCCATAATAAATTTGATCAGATCACCAAAAGGGCAAAATGGTCATTTTTAGGGTTTTGACTGCACAAAGGCAATTTTTGACTGTTCGACCTAACCAATGGCAAACCAAGCTCATATATGGACTCAAGGACTCAATGGAATTGTCTTGACCCATTCAACAAGTTCAAAAGATCTCAAATGTATAGGATTGACAGATGAATTTTTCAGTCAACTGATCAAAATTTGACTGTATACTGAAAAGTCAAACTTTGACTTTTTGGTCAAAATCAAGTGCCAAGATTCATTTTTCATCAAGACATGTCAAATTATGAAACTTGTTCATCAAGAAACCAAAAATTGCAAATTAGGGTTTTAAAATGAAAAATTTCATAACTTAGAAATTTTCTAAGTTATGAAATTTCCTTATTTTTTCCTAACTTTGTCCCATTTTTTCACCAAGATGAAATTGGATTCAAACAAAACTTGAAAAATGAAAGTTGTAGTCCATTTCAAAATCTACAACTTTGATTCACAAAGTTTTCTCAAAGGAAGCTTGTATCTCAAGTTATGATTTTTGGAACAAAGGTACAAAACATTTTTAACTTAGAGAAATTTTGCCCTATTCTAGGCAGGATTTTTGTCCAACTTCTTGGTCATTTTTCACATGGTTCCACTTGGAGTTTCAATTTTCATTACAAATATGGATTATAGTACACATTCCAAGCTTTCCAGATTTTCCAAGAACTTCTCAAACACCCTTGTGGTTAGAGAGAATCGAATTTGCAAAGTTGGCAAAAACTCACTTTTGTTCATGACCAATACATGTTCATAGCAAATGGCATTTTCAAATCAGCTTGGTTTGTGCTAGCTTGCAGGCCTCTAAACCCTTTTACACTCCTTAATTTAATGCAAATCCACTGAGCTAATGCATTATTTTGTTCATTTGGATATTGCACACAAAATTAACCCTTAAATGGAAAAAGGTAGAATGCCATTTTGATAAAGTTATGGTTTATGTCAAATACCAAATCCTTGAGGCATGGGGCCAGATATTAGAGCCAAATCAAACCCACAAATCCCAGTTATCAAGAGCCTAACTTGCAGCATACATTAGGGTATTGTACTGGCTTGTATCACAACTTACATTTCTTTGCTTACACTTGAAGAAACATTGCAAAACAACTCCAACTTCCACTTCCTGTCAACACAGCCAAGAACAAACCTTGTGAACCTTTTCCATACATCAAGCCAAGCCTAAAACATGATTGAACCATCCCTCACACTTCTTAATACTCAGAATCCCTGTTTTGCTGCAAAACAGGGCATTCTCTGCAGATTGACTTGCCTAGCATTATCCACTCGTGCATTTTTGCCCAAACAAGTTCCAACACATTCCACACCATCCACACAAACTATTCCAAGCCCTAAACACAAGCTGTAACTCCCCTAACCTCAGTTTCCATTTTCATTTTTTAGTTTTGCAGGTGAACTTCCATAGCATGATACAGAGTGATTCAAAGCAAGCTAGGTGTTGGAGAAACTTCCTTGGACTTCAGGCAAGCTATACAGAAGCTCAAACTCCATTGAAGTTGGCCACATTACCGTATACGATTCAAGCTGAAACAGGTAAAACCATGGACTTCTATCTCTCAATCTAGGAAGAGTTAAGCTTAGGTTTGTGAATGAAACATGCTCTACTCATAGCCCTGAAGCCATACGTGTGTTCACTTTTCATTTATATTAAGCATGCTGTGAGAATTTTAGCCATGAACATTGAAGAAAAACTAGGTCAGAAATTGGGGGTGAAGAAATTCTCCCTGTTTTCTTAGAGTTAGGTCAAGTTTTTTTACATATTTGGAATCATGATTTGATGCTCTACATTGTTTGTGTTATGAGTTTTGGCTAAAAATCAAGGAATCAGGAGTTTGTTTGAAGCAAGGAAACGCGCGTTTTTTGTTGTTCGAACAAGACTGAAGGTTGAAGATGACTGGCTTGGGCTGGGCCTGAGTCAGCTTTGCTGTTTGCACCCCTTTTTCCCATTTGCACCCCCCTGGCCCATTGTGTGAAATACTTGACATTTTTGCATTTTTCTTTTTGATTCTGATTTTATATTTTTTGCTCAAACATAAAAAACACCAAAAATATTTTTCCACCCTTTTTTACATTTATTTGGCATTTATTTGTTTTATTAAATATATGTATGTAAATAAATATATTTCCTTTTCATTTTAAAACCCTAAAAATAATACAAAAATATTTATTTTTTAGTTACTATTTTTTATTTACATTTTGAAAACATTTTCTAAAATATATATATATACTTGTATATTTCATTTTATTAAATATTTAGGGCAAAAATACAAAAATAATACCTTTTATTTTTTTATTTAATATGTGACAATAAAACACTTTTTTAACAATATACTTTTTATTTTTTGTATAAATTAATATGTTTTATACATAATCAATAAATAATACTATTTACTTGAAAATTAGGGTTTTGCCCTAAACCATAAAAATAATCAAAAAATGACTTTTTCTTATTTTGTTCATACTTCAAACATGAAAACCTTTTTACATACATAACAAAAATCATTTTTGTGCATAATACATTTTGTATATTTATTGTATTCACTTAAATATTGTACAATTAAATATTTGTATCCTATACTTTCGATATGGTTGTAATAACTTAGATTTTATTTCCTTGTCAAATATCCCCAATGCAAACTTGTACCCCCCTCCCTATATCTTGTTGTAATAGCTTAGCATTTAAATTCTCGCATTTAAAAGCTTTCAATTATGCCATGATTAGAGAATTAGGGTTTGTATGCCAAAATCAAATTAACGAGTAGTTTGACCTAAATCCAAGATAAACATGCATGAAAAACAAACACAATGCACACTTGCACCCTTAGGGTTATTCCACTTGTTGCCTAAACAAAATGATCATAGTCGCTCAAGAAAATTGCCAAAATACTTGACACTATTGCATTCATGGTCTAAACGATGACCCGCGCCCGTCCCGTTAACATCCTAACACAAGGTTGTTCACCAAATACAATGGTGAAACAACACTGTTAAAAGGGTTAAAACATAAGAAAGATCTTTGAGAAATTTAGGGTAGATAGCTCTTGGTTACTTGATCCAACTTGCAAAACACACTTGCCATTTTTCAAAACACACTTCACAAACACAATTTCCAAAACAACTTTCAAAACATTGAAACATATTTTCAAAAAGACAAACACCTTTGTAAAACATTCAAACAAGAATTGTTACAAAGGTTGCCTAGACAAGGCATCTTTTTCAAAACATTTTCAAAACCACACACACAAAGCACCATTTCAAACAATTGAAAAGCAAAGGAAAGTGATCTAAGCAAGTAACTAAGAGCCCATGGATAACCATGGATAGAAAGGGTGCTAATACCTTCCCTTTCTATAATCTACTCCCCGAACCCAAGAAAACATCTCAAAGGTTTTTCCTGTGCTTTTTAACCTTTCCTTAGGATAAAATAAAAATTCGGTGGCGACTCTTGCTAAACCGAAACATTTGCGAACACAAACGCAAAACCTCAAGTCAGTTCTCCCACCGTATCACAGAACTGGCGACTCTGCTGGGGAACAATTTGAAAGTGGAGTAACCTTAGGGCTTAGATCACCTTTTGTATGACTAATTGTTTGCTTTGATTGCTTTACATTTTGGTTCTCTTGTTTGGGCTTGAAATCCTCCACCCGGATTTGGGAAACATTCATAGATAGCAATACGTTGTGGAAACTGTGCGGGGTATACCGACACGGTTGAAGCAATAACTATTTTAGTGCGACATATTTGTGAGTACCGATAACCCTTGATTTCAATCAAGGAGAGTACGGGGCCGCTGAGTGATGTCACTAAGCACTAATGACCTAGAACCTTACTTGACCATCTTGGCCTTTTATTAGGGGTAGTGAGATGACCGGCTTTGGTGCAGTCCGAAGTTGGTAGATACTCGATACTACACTCATTGAGGGTTGTTTTCTTGGAATATTTTGGTCGCTAGTTAAGTGGCTAAACCAAAACAATGAATATAGAAAACAATCCAATGATATTGAGCTCCTTAGAACCCGGTTACTATTTAGGACAGGTTTTAAGCCAACTAAACTCAAGAGGGTACTTACGTATGAAACCCCATGCAAGCCTGAAACTAGGGTTTTGTGTGACTTGCTTGTACATGTGTTTGTGCATACATCATGAACATCATAAAGCATCATATGCATCCACTAACCATTTCACGGGTTTGGATCTTCATCTTTGTTCTTATTTTGTAGGTCATGGAAACTCTTCGCAGGAAAACTATCCAAGTCAACCTTGTGAGAATCCCTTCTCAACTCAAGGAGCTTACATCCAGAATTCTAGAAAGCTCTCTCTTCAGTGAAAGACATGGTAAACTTCTCAACCTAGTCAACACCAGCATTGAAGAAGACATGGTGAAAGTGCTGTTCCAGTTCTTTGACCCCCTTCACCACTGTTTCACCTTTCCCGACTACCAATTGGTGCCTACTTTGGAGGAATTTTCTCAACTCCTTAGAATTACTATTCTTAATCAACTACCCTACAACGGTACGGAAAAAGAACCAAAACCTGAAGATGTTGCTCAAGCACTACACTTGCAACCATCTGACATCAAGGGGCATTGGGAAACCAGAAGTGGTGTCAAGGGCTTCTTGGTAAAATTCTTGTTTGAGAAGGCACAAGAGTGTTGGAATTCTTTGGATCTGCAAGCCTTTGAAGAAATTGTGGCACTCCTTATTTATGGGTTGGTCTTGTTCCCAAATCCTGACCAACTTATAGATGTAAATGCTGTCAAGATCTTCATATCCAGGAATCCCATACCTACATTGCTTGGGGACATCCTCCACTCATTTTACACACGAACAATGAGGAAGAGAGGTGTTATCACGTGCTGTACTCCTCTCCTCGCAAGGTGGTTTATTTCTCACCTTCCACAATCAGTTTTGAATAATGAACAAGGATCAAGATGGTCACAACGATTGATGACCCTCACACATTCTGATGTACATTGGTGCTCTCGGTCCAGAGAAAATGTCATCATCATTGATCGTTGTGGTGAGTTCCCTAATGTTCCATTGCTTGGCATTTAGGGAGGCATTACCTACAACCCCTGTCTAGCTTTAAGACAATTTGGATATGCTCGGAGGGATGGCCCTCATGACATGCTGATTCCTGACCTAGTTTTTGACTTTGACAATGATGCGCAATGACTTCGACAAAGATTCATCAGAGCTTGGAGGATGCCTAACAAGGTAGATAGCAAGACACTGGGACACAAGAACTCCATCCCTCTTGAGCCTTACCTCAAGTGGGTACAAACCCACGCCCAGAGTCTTATGATGCCTTACCCTCACATTATCCCTTTGATCAAAGAGCCTGTTAAGAAAGGAGAGGTTCCATACACCATCTTACATCCTGACATGCCAACATCATGGGAGGAAATGCAGAAGAGTTGGATCCAACTCAAGGAAGAAAGGGATACTTTTGAAGCCAGCTTCTACGCCAGTGAGAAGAAGGTTTTGGAGCTTACCCGCCGACTTCACGAGGAGGATACCCTCAACACTTACATCGCACCAAAGAGGATGCACAACGTCTTTTTACCTTAAGAAGTTTTTGTAATATTTGGCCCATGGGGCATTTATGTACTGACAAAATTTCTTCTTATTAATATGACGTGTGTTCTTTTTGTTTGCAACAACTTTGAATTTCTAAATCCTTGAATGCATTACATGAATAAACATATCATTCATCATATGCATAAACAGGTCTTCACACCAGGTTTCCTTATCTTTCTGCTTTCATTTCAGTAAGATGGATATTGAGCAGATGGTCAGAGATCTGCAGTCACAAAACTCGCAGTTTCAACAGCTCCTTATGACCTTGGCAAAGGGTCAGGAGGATCTTAAAGCACTGTTAGGGAATAAAGAGCAAGAAAAAGGAAAAAAGAAAAAGAAAAGAGTTGGGGTAGCTACACTGGGAAGAAGATTTGAGAATGAAGCTAGGAGAGTTCTTGAATTCCCCTCCACATATGATGAGGGGACCGGTAAGGGAAAAGGAGCTGCATTACCTTCTGAATTTGAGGCTGAAGAGGAAGAGGTTGAGGAAGATGAAGATTATTCAGAGCAGCAATATTCGCCAGCGGATGACAAATACAAAAACCTGGAGGATAGACTGGCAGCTATGGAGCTGCAAAGGGTTCCCGGGTTAGATTTTGAAGAATTGGGATTGATTGCTGGGATTGTGATCCCTCCAAAGTTTAAGGTGCCAACTTTTGCAAAATATGATGGTCTGTCTTGCCCAAAGATGCACCTGAGGTCATATGTCAGAAAAATTCAACCTCATTCATCCGATAAAAATCTTTGGGTACACTTCTTCCAGGACAGCCTGTCCGGTACACAACTAGATTGGTTTTACCAGCTTGAGAGGTCAGAAGTGCATAACTGGGAAGATTTGGCAGCTGCCTTCTATCGCCAATATCAATACAATGCCGACTTGGCGCCGACCCGTACTCAGCTACAAAGTATGGGGATGGCCTCAAATGAGGGATTCAAAGAATACGCCCAGAAATGGCGCGACTTGGCTGGAAGGGTGCAACCACCTCTTTCAGATAGGGAGCTAGTTGACATGTTCTTGGGGACCCTATCTGGCCCTTTATTCAACCATTTGACCGGGAGCTCTTCCGCAGGGTTTACTGAACTGATTCTGACTGGCGAAAGGGTGGAAGCTGGTATTAAGAGTGGGAAGATTTAAAGGGATGCCTCTGCCTCCACAACTGTTAAAAAACCATTCCCGGCCAAGAAGGAAGCAACTGTTATATACTCTCAGAAAGGGTTGGGAAGAACTGAGCGCCGACCAACTGTAGGGGCCGTGATGATTCAAAATTCGTCAAATGATCAGCCTCGTAACAATCAGTCTAGACCTAATCAGCAACGGATAGAACGGCCACAACGGCAGTTCACCCGCATCAACATGATGCCTGCACAAGTTCTTCCCTATTTATTGAAGCTAAATCTGACCAATATTAGAGAGGCGCCAAAGATTGTGAATACCACTTCCCCACATTATCATCCCAACGCAAAATGTGCCTATCATTCTGACAGCGCCGGGCATGACACCAATGATTGCTGGGCGATTAAGAATAAAATTCAAGATTTGATAGATGCTAAAGAGGTTGAGTTCGACGCCCCTGAGAAGCCGAATGTAATCTCCGCTCCAATGCCAAAGCATGGTCGCAATGTCCATGCTGTTGAAGAAGATCTGTTTGTTTCTACTGTTGATGATCTGATAACTCCACTACTGACAATCAAGCTGAGTTTGTTGAAAGCTGGGATTTTCCCAGGTTGTAAAGAAGATTGCTACCTTTGTTCCTCCTTACCAACCGACTGTCCATTGATGAAGATAGGCATCCAACGCCTAATGGACAACCAAGAAATTCTTTTCGAAAAGACTCCTATTACTCCAACTCCTATCAATGAAGTTTCAATAATAACCATTTCCGCAAATCTTTCCAAGGTCCCTAAAAGGCCTGTTAAGATTACATCCGCTCCGAAGATTGTACCCTTGAAGATAACCATGCATGGGCCCGTCCCATACAAATCTGACAAATCAATACCGTGGAATTATGGTGGAGAAATATACTACCACGGTGTTAAACAAATTGAGATAACTGAAGAGAGCTCTGACGAAGAAACTGCCGACATTGGAAACATTGCCGGTACGAGCAAAATTACACGAAGTGGAAGAATTTTCTCTCCAGAGATTGCCCCTCCAAAGGCAATCTTTGGACCCTCAGTTGTTCCCAAGGTTACCCCTGCACCGGTAAAACTATCTGCAAGAACTCCAATGATTGAAGAATCTGTTACTCCTGTGGTTGTCCCTTCTGTTGCTACTGATAAAGGGAAAGGGATCCAAGAAGAGCTCGTCAGGACGAGGGCTCAGCCATTGGTCATCCCTGAGACCTCTAAAAAAGAAATGGAGGAGATTCTGAAAATAATTAAGAAGAGTGATTACGATGTTGTAGAGCAACTGGGGTAAACCCCCTCGAAGATCTCCATGTTGGCCCTACTGCTTTATTCGGAGGCTCATGCCAAAGCATTGATAAGATTTATGAAGACAGCCCATGTGCCCCAGGAAACCTCAGCTGACCAATTCCAGGATTGTGTAGCCAGCCTTACCGCCGACAACGGCCTGGGTTTCTCTGATGCTGACCTGACTCCGAAGGGAAGAAAGCACAATGACGCACTGCATGTGTCAGTTGAATGCCGAGGAACCACTCTCGCCCATGTCTTGGTCGATACTGGTTCTTCTCTAAATGTGCTGCCTAAGAAAGCTCTGGACCGGTTGGATTGTGAAGGCTTGGAGCTGAAACCAAGTAATATCATTATCAGGGCCTTTGACGGGTCTAAAAGGATGGTGCATGGGGAGGTCGACATTCCCATCAAGGTAGGCACTGAAGTGTTCCACTCAACCTTCTATGTGATGGACATCCGCCTATCTTATTCTTGCTTGCTAGGAAGACCGTAGATACATAATGCTGGGGCAGTCACTTCTTCTCTACATCAGATGCTGAAATACCCTGTTAAGGGAAAAATCATAACTGTACACGGTGAGGAGGATTACATGATCAGTCATCTGAATTCCTTTCGGTATGTGGAAGTGGATGACGAATTCATCAAAACACCCTTTCAACACTTTGAGGAAGTTTCTCCCGAGGTGGCAGTAGCAAAGGAAGTAGCTGAGGTACCCAAGCAGGTGGCCAGGATGGCATCTCTGAAAGACGCAAAGGCTGCAATGGAGGAGGGAAAGAGCACGGCATGGGGACAGTTACCTGACTTTCTCCACAAGACAGACAAGTTTGGGTTGGGATTTACTGCTGCGGAGCAAAAGGCTATGCGTCGCTCCAATATTGAAAAGGCACCCATCAAGATTTCTCCTCATGGAATCAATGCTTTAGAAGACAAAGACGAAGAGGGTAACGTTGAAGATTGGATCTTCCCAACCATTGAAGGAGGACTGCACAACTGGGAGGCGAAAGACTTCGTTCCCATTACTTTCATCAATCAGTAATTTATCTTTCGAACATTTCCTGTTGGTCTATAATAATTACTCTTAAACAATTCGCACACTGGTTTTCACCTCATGCCTTGCCCGGGGCATGTAGGTCCATTTGTAAGGGTTTTGATTCTCTTCATAATCATATGCCATGTTTAATGAATCATTGGACGTTTTTCATTTATAAACTGCTGTGTTCATTTTCTTTCCTTTTGCATTTTTGTTTGTTTAAGGATGGCTATCCCTTACACACACCCACACTCACAAATGCAGGTACCCATCCACTCCGGATTCCATGGGTGACTATTCTGTTGTGTCCTTCAAAAACTCTGAAGATTTGGTCAATCAGGCTGAGTACGAAGATGACGAAGATTGTGAAGTACCGGGAGAGTTAGCCAGACTTCTACAATAAGAAGAGAGAGCCATCTTACCTCATGAAGAGTTGTTGGAAACAGTCAACTTAGGAACGGAGGAAGACAGGAAAGAAGTACAAGTGGGTGCCAATCTGGAACCAAGTGTCAAGGAACGCTTAATACAGCTGTTGAATGAATACGTTGAAATATTCGCCTGGTCTTATGAAGACATGCCGGGGTTAGACACAGACATCGTGGTTCACCGTCTCCCTACAAGAGAGGACTATCCACCGATCAAGCAAAAAGTCCGCCGAATGAGGCCCGACATGTCTGAGAAGATTAAAGCTGAAGTAATGAAGCAATTCAACGCGGGCTTTCTGGCAGTTACATCCTATCCGCAATGGGTTGCTAACATTGTGCCCGTTCCCAAAAAAGACGGCAAGGTCAGAATGTGTGTGGACTATTGGGATTTGAACAGGGTTAGCCATAAAGATGATTTTCCGCTACCACATATCGACATTTTAATTGACAACACAACTCAGCACAAAGTATTTTCTTTCATGGACGGATTCTCGGGCTACAACCAGATTTAAATGGCCCCCGAGGACACGGAGAAAACAACCTTTGTTACACAATGGGGTACCTTCTGCTACAAGGTGATGCCGTTCGGACTGAAGAACGCAGGGGCAACTTATCAACGCGTCATGGTAGCTTTGTTTCATGATATGATACATCATGAGATTGAAGTTTACGTAGACAACATGATAGCTCGATCACAAACGAAAGAGGAACACCTTGAACATTTGCAGAAGCTGTTTGCCAGGTTGAAGGAATACAAACTTAGGCTGAATCCAAGTAAGTGCACTTTTGGAGTCAGGTCTGGTAAACTTTTGGGATTTATTGTCAGCAACAAAGGCATTGAGGTCAATCCAGCAAAAGTAAAGGCTATACAAGAAATTCCCTCCCCCGTACTGAAAAGGAGGTTAGAGGATTCTTGGGACGCTTGAATTATATTGCAAGGTTCATCTCTCATCTGACGTCTACCTGTGAACCAATTTTCAAACTATTAAAGAAAGATCAGGTAGTCGAATGGAATGATGATTGTCAAATTGCTTTTGATAAGATCAAGGAGTATTTGCTAGAACCTCCTATTCTGATGCCACCCGTCGAAGGAAGGCCGCTGATCATGTATCTGACTGTTTTGGACAACTTAATGGGGTGTGTACTGGGCCAGCATGACGAGTCTGGTCGAAAAGAGCATGCTATTTATTACCTTAGCAAAAAGTTTACCGACTGTGAGACCCACTACTCACTGCTCGAGAAAACTTGTTGCGCTTTGGTATGGGCTGCTCGCCGACTAAGGCAGTATATGTTGACTTATACCACTTTGCTGATTTCCAAAATGGACCCGATCAAATATATCTCCGAGAAGCCTGCATTATCTGGAAGAATCGCTAGATGGCAAATGATCCTGACTGAGTATGACATCCAATATACTACCCAAAAGGCTATAAAAGGGAGTGTACTAGCTGACCATCTAGATCATCAAGCAATTGAAGATTATCAATCCATGAGATTCGACTTCCCGGACGAGGACATCATGACTTTGGACAACATTGAAGGTAACAGACCGTATGACGGACCTGAAAATGGATCCCGATGGACCCTGTACTTTGATGGTGCTTCAAATGCACTTGGAAACGGTATCGGTGCGGTACTCATTTCCCCATAAGGTTGCCATACACCTTTCACGGACTGAATTTGTTTCAGCTGTACCAACAACATGGCCGAATATAAAGCTTGCATCTTTGGTCTCAAGGCTGCTATAGACTTGGGAATCAAATCTTTGGTCGTATTTGGGGACTCGACTTTGGTTATCAGTCAAGTCAAAGGAGAATGGGATACCAAACATCCTAATCTTATCCCATACAAAGAACATGTCCTGACGTTATTGCCTCATTTCGAGCAGATCACCTTCGAGCATTTCCCGCGAGAAGAAAATCAACTAGCAGATGCTCTGGCTACAATGTCTTCCATGTTTAAACTCAACTGGGATAACGAGGCTCCCCAAATCACCATCGAGCGAATGGATGAACCTGCGCATTGTCTTGAGATTAATACCGAAGAAGTAATGGAACAACCCTGGTTTCATGAAATCAAAAGGTATCTCCAGACTAGAGAATATCCTGAAGAAGCTTCCGTAAATGACAAGAAGTTCTTAAGGAGATTTGCGGCCAAGTTCTTCCTAAGCAATGGCATCCTTTATAAACACAGCCATGATTGTGTTTTACTTCGTTGTGTGGACAAAGCTGAAGCAGAGTTAATCATGACTGAGATACACAGCGGCACATTTGGCACCCACTTGAGCAGACATACGATGGCTAAGAAGATTCTAAGGGCAGGCTATTACTGGTCTACTATGGAAGTTGATTGCTATCAACATTCCCGTACTTGCCATAAATGCCAAATCTACACCGACAAGGTACATATCCCTCCTGTTCCTCTCAACGTTCTGACAGCTCCTTGGCCATTCACAATGTGTGGCATTGACATGATTGAAGATATCAAGCCCATGACATCCAATGGACATCGCTTCTTCCTGGTCGCCATTGACTATTTCACCAAATTGGTCGAAGCAGCTTCCTTTGCCTCTGTTACAAAAAATGTGATTGCCCGCTTCATCAAGCAGAACCTCATATGCCGGTATGGTGTCCCCGACAGGATCATCACAGACAACGGTACAAACCTGAACAATACTATGATCACCGCTCTATGCGAACAATTCAAGATTTATCATCATAATTCATCTCCCTATCGACCGAAGATGAACGGTGCTGTTGAATCCGCGAACAAAAACATCAAGAAGATCATTCAGAAAATGACAGTTACCTACAAGGACTAGCATGAGATGTTACCGTTTGCTCTGCATGGATATCGTACCACGGCGCGTACTTCAACAGGGGCAACACCATTTTCCTTGGTATATGGCATGGAAGTTGTCCTACCCATGGAAGTTCAGATTCCTTCTTTAAGGATTATGAAGGACGCTGGTTTGAGTGAAGACGATTGAATTCAGACCCGACTTGATCAACTCAATTTGATCGACGAGAAACGACTCACTGCTGTTTGCCATGGTCAGACGTACCAAAAACGGATGATCAAGGCCTTCAACAAGAAAGTCAGACGTCAAGTATACCAAGTCGGAGATCTTGTAATCAAGCGGATCATCTTGCCGCAAAGTGATCCCAGGGGCAAATGGACTCCTACTTACGAAGAACCATTTGTAATCAAGAGCATCTTTTCTGGTGGTGCAATGATTCTGACCACCATGGACGACGACGATTTGCCACACCCTGCAAACGCAAACATAGTCAAAAGATACTACGCATGAAACAACCCGACAAGTCGAAAACCCGAAAGGGCGACTTGGGCAAAAATGGGCATCCTGGTGAACCGAAAACCCGAAAGGGCGGTTCAGGCGAAAATTAGGGATAAAACAAAAAAATCTGTACACCCGGCAAGTTGAAAACCCGAAAGGGCGACTTGGGCAAAAAAGGGTTTCCCGGTGGATTGAAAACCCGAAAGGGCGATCCAGGCAAAAGTTAGGGAATTAAAGCGTATGACTATGTCTCGTCGGATCACTTTAAAGAACAATCTCTTCATCAACAAGCTCCGAGCTTCTGATCAATCCAATCATCGGAGGACGAAGCATTGAATGGACAAGATATTCAAAGTTGTGAAGGCTATAACAGAATGGAATCCCATGGAATTGTTACACATAGCCATCTTTCTTTTGTATAAAATTTTCAATTTTTTACGACGAAATCCTCTTACTAGGATGCCTGTCTCCTTTGTACAAAGATACTCATAAAAAGTTAATACAAACACTTTTCCAAATATAGAAATTTGCTTTGTCTTCCTTTTGCTTTATTACACTTATGTTTTATTTGAGAAACGTCCAATGTTTTGTTAAATAGGCATATGCATTTGAACATAATCATTTTCTTACAAATCAAGAAAGATGATTGCTGATAGGTTGAAGGTACAAATAGATATCTTGATGCCCTTTCAGAAGGAATCCCCAGCGGAATTAAACTCCAAATTCCTCAACAAAGTTAAAATCCAGAACTTAATTCCCCAAACAGAGTTAAACTTCAGGATCCTCAGCAAAACAAAAGCTTTCTCAAAGCTGATTTCCCTAGCCAGAGAGCCTTCTAGAATCTAAATCCCCTCAGAGTTAAGTTTCAAGATTCCTAGTGGAGCCAAAACTGTTAATCCCCAGCGGAGCTAAAACTTCCAACTATCAATCCCCAGCGGAACCAGATTAGTAAACATTCTCCCCACATAGATACTTCCCATCAGATTGAAGATTCTCAGTCTCACTCCTCTAGCATGAGTCTCCCAGGTTTTGAACTCCTCAGTAGAGATCATCAGAATTCTCATTCCTTACAAGTTACCAAGGATTTTCAATTCCCAGCAGTGGTCCTAAAATCCCTCAACAATTGAAGATCTTGCTCCCCAAGCAATCAGCAGTCAGCAAGGATTTCTCACCCTCAGTAATCAAAGGATTTTCAATCCCCAGCTTCGGTTATGGGTTTATTTCCCCAACATTTGTCAAGGATTTATCCTCCAAAATAAATTACATTTCAAATTGATCGGTCGTTCAAAAGTTCCTTCATCACCTGTTGGAAGTTACGGTCGTCAAAGATCAAATTCTCACAAAATTCAAGTTATGAAGCCCGAATTCGACCGGATAGTATCTTGATCTCTACAGCATATTGTGAAGCCTGGATTACGACCGAATAACGGTACCAGACTACCGTGAAGCCTGGATTACGACCAGATAGTGGTATCTCCTAAGAGCAAGCTATGAAGCCCAGATTCGACCGAATAATAGTTTAATCCCCAACAAGTTATTGTGAAGCCTGGATTATGACCAGATAGCAATACAAGTTTCTGTGAAGCCTGGATTACAACCAGACAACATCCAAGAATACTACGAAGCCTGGAGTCGACCAGATAGCAGTATATCTTTAACACAAGCCATGAAGCCCGGATTTGACCGGATAACAGCTCAACAAGTTATTGTGAAGCTTGGATTACGACCAGATGGCAATACAAGTTTCTATGAAGCCTGGATTACAACCAGACAGTAACCAAGAATACTACAAAGCATGGAGTCGACCAGATAGTGGTATATCTTTAACACAAGCCGTGAAGCCCGGATTTGACCGGATAGCAGCTCAACAAGTTATTGTGAAGCTTGGATTACGACCAGATAACAATACAAGTTTCTGTGAAAGCCTGGAGATCGACCAGATAACAGTTAATCGTTAACAGAATGAAGATTCTCATCCTTGAAACCTCAGAAGATTGGTATGCTCCCAATTTCTGACCCTTAACAGAATGAAGACTCTCGTCCTTGAATCCCCAGTAGATTGGCATACAACCCAAGCTCCTGAATCCCCAACAGTGGTCCCAGGACTTCTCATTTTCAACGATCAAAAGATTCTTGCAATCCCCTGCAGCAGTCAAGGATTTACTTTCCCCTGCAGCAGTCAAGGATTCACTTTCCTCGGGAGCAGTCAAGATTCTATTATCTCCGACTGTCCAGGATTCATCTATCCTCAACAAGACAGCTCATCAGCTTACATGCACATTCACTACATTCATATATCATAAACATTGATATAACATATATATTGCATCATATATTTCATGCAACATAACTTTGTGTTTCAGCTAATATTTTACCCTTTTTAGGATAAGATTAATAAGCTTCAACTTCGATTTCTGAAAATAGTTTATGGATTCTCCAAACATGGATGTTAATCTATCGCTTGTTCAGATTCTCAACTTCTGAAAACAGTTTCCAGGTTCTCCAGATATGGATATTAATCTATCGCTTGTTCATACTCAACTTCTGAAAATAGTTTACAGGTTCTCCAGATATGGATGTTAATCTATCGCTTGTTCAGATTCAAAACTTCTGAAAACAGTTTACGGGTTCTCCAGACATGGATGTTAATCTATCGCTTGTTCAGACTCAACTTCTGAAAACAGTTTACGGGTTCTCCAGATACGGATGTTAACCTATCGCTTGTTCAGATCCAAGACTTCTGAAAACGTTTTACGGATTCTCCAAACACGGATGTTAATCTATTGCTTATTCAGACCCCCAGTCCAGAGATGTTCCAAACATGGACACCTTTCTGATACTCATTTCTTTCACCTACAACATACATTCCAGATGGCATCTTTAAGCCCTTCTCCAAATGGCATCTTTAAACCCATTCCTGCACCTACGCTTTGACGAGTGCAAATTTTTTGGGCACTCTAGTGTCCAATCTACTTTTACCTTTGAGTCGCGAACGACAAAACTGCAAATCTGACTCTTCAGGTGCAAGAAGATTGAACAGGGGAAACTGTTGTACCCCAAAATTTTCCCTCTCATTTCATCAACATTTTCTCATCACAAGACTCTTGGAACTCAAGATCAAGTTAGGGTTTGCTCTGCTCAAGACCCCTCCTTGCACTGTTGACCCAAATTAGGGTTTGAGTTTGCACAAGGATGTTTTGACCTAAAAATCCCAAAGTGACTTTCATGATTCATGTTGGACTTACAAGTTTATCCATACAAAGTTTCAAGCCTTGATTTCAATCTTTGCCCAGTCAATTGGATAGTTGACCTAGAAATCAGCTGTATTGGGGAAAAAGTCAATTGTGGCCAATTGACAGTCAAACCTCATGATTTTTGACCCACATCAACATTATGAACTCATATGAATCATTTGATCAAGTTTGGATCACAACTCCATGAGAAATTTGATCAGATCACCAAAAGGGCAAAATGGTCATTTTTAGGGTTTTGATTGCACAAAGGCAATTTTGACTGTTCGACCTAACCAATGGCAAACCAAGCTCATATATGGACTCAAGGACTCAATGGCATTGCCTTGACCCATTCAACAAGTTCAAAAGATCTCAAATGCATAGGATTAACAGATGAATTTTTCAGTCAACTGATCAAAATTTGACTGTATACTGAAAAGTCAAACTTTGACTTTTTGGTCAAAATCAAGTGCCAAGATTCATTTTTCATCAAGACATGTCAAATTATGAAACTTGTTCATCAAGAAACCCAAAATTGCAAATTAGGGTTTTAAAATGAAAAATTTCATAACTTAGAAATTTTCTAAGTTATGAAATTTCCTTATTTTTTCTTAACTTTGTCCCATTTTTTCACCAAGATGCAATTGGATTCAAACAAAACTTGAAACATGAAAGTTTTAGTCCATTTCAAAATCTACAACTTTGATTCACAAAGTTTTCTCAAAGGAAGCTTGTATCTCAAGTTATGATTTTTGGAACAAGGGTACAAAACATTTTTAACTTAGAGAAATTTTGCCCTATTCTAGGCAGGATTTTTGTCCAACTTCTTGGCCATTTTTCACATGGTTCCACTTGGAGTTTCAATTTGAATTACAAAGATGGATTATAGTACACATTCCAAGCTTTCCATATTGTCCAAGAACTTCTCAAACACCCTTGTGGTTAGAGAGAATCGAATTTGCAAAGTTGGCCAAAACTCACTTTTGTTCATGACCAATACATGTTCATAGCAAATGGCATTTTCAAATCAGCTTGGTTTGTGCTAGCTTGCAGGCCTCTAAACCCTTTTACACTCCTTAATTGAATGCAAATCCACTGAGCTAATGCATTATTTTGTTCATTTGGACATTGCACACAAAATTAACCCTTAAATGGAAAAAGGTAGAATGCCATTTTGATAAAGTTATGCTTTATGTCAAATACCAAATCCTTGAGGCATGGGGCCAGATCTTAGAGCCAAATCAAATCCAAAAATCCCAGTTCTCAAGAGCCTAACTTGCAACATACATTAGGGCATTGTACTGGCTTGTATCACAACTTACATTTCTTTGCTTACACTTGAAGAAACATTGCAAAACAACTCCAACTTCCACTTCCTGTCAACACAGCCAAGAACAAACCTTGTGAACCTTTTACATACATCAAGCCAAGCCTAAAACACGATTGAACCATCCCTCACACTTCTTAATACTCAGAATCCCTGTTTTGCTGCAAAACAGGGCATTCTCTGCAGATTGACTTGCCTAGCATTATCCACTCGTGCGTTTTTGCCCAAACAAGTTCCAACACATTCCACACCATCCACACAAACTATTCCAAGCCCTAAACACAAGCTGTAACTCCCCTAACCTCAGTTGCCATTTTCATTTTTCAGTTTTGCAGGTGAACTTCCATAGCACGATACAGAGTGATTCAAAGCAAGCTAGGTGTTGGAGAAACTTCCTTGGACTTCAGGCAAGCTATACAGAAGCTCAAACTCCATTGAAGTTGGCCACATTGTTGTATACGATTCAAG
Organism: Vicia faba; assembly: GCA_948472305.1. NCBI lineage: Eukaryota > Viridiplantae > Streptophyta > Magnoliopsida > Fabales > Fabaceae > Vicia > Vicia faba. Next base: position 1,155,453,623 of record OX451737.1, on the reverse strand, counting down.
CTGAAACAGGTAAAACCATGGACTTCTATCTCTCAATCTAGGAAGAGTTAAGCTTAGGTTTGTGAATGAAACATGCTCTACTCATAGCCCTGAAGCCATACATGTGTTCACTTTTCATTTATATTAAGCATGCTGTGAGAATTTTAGCCATGAACATTGAAGAAAAACTAGGTCAGAAATTGGGGGTGAAGAAATTCTCCCTGTTTTCTTAGAGTTAGGTCAAGTTTTTTTACATATTTGGAATCATGATTTGATGCTCTACATTGTTTGTGTTATGAGTTTTGGCTAAAAATCAAGGAATCAGGAGTTTGTTTGAAGCAAGGAAACGCGCGTTTTTTGTTGTTCAAACAAGACTGAAGGTTGAAGATGACTGGCTTGGGCTGGGCCTGAGTCAGCTTTGCTGTTTGCACCCCTTTTTCCCATTTGCACCCCCCTGGCCCATTGTGTGAAATACTTGACATTTTTGCATTTTTCTTTTTGATTCTGATTTTATATTTTTTGCTCAAACATAAAAAACACCAAAAATATTTTTCCACCCTTTTTTACATTTATTTGGCATTTATTTGTTTTATTAAATATATGTATGTAAATAAATATATTTCCTTTTCATTTTAAAACCCTAAAAATAATACAAAAATATTTATTTTTTAGTTACTATTTTTTATTTACATTTTGAAAACATTTTCTAAAATATACATTTTTGTAAATAAATAATATTTTATTTTTGTACAAATTTAGCATATTTAATATATATATATATATATATATATATATATATATATATATATATATATATATATATATATATATATATATATATATATATATATATATATATATATATATATATATATATATATATATATATATATATATATATATATATATATATATATATATATATATATATATATATATATATATATATATATATATATATATATATATATATATATATATATATATATATATATATATATATATATATATATATATATATATATATATATATATATATATATATATATATATATATATATATATATATATATATATATATATATATATATATATATATATATATATATATATATATATATATATATATATATATATATATATATATATATATATATTTCATTTTATTAAATATTTAGGGCAAACATACAAAAATAATACCTTTTATTTTTTTAATTAATATGTGACAATAAAACACTTTTTTAACAATATACTTTTTATTTTTTGTATAAATTAATATGTTTTGTACATAATCAATAAATAATACTATTTACTTGAAAATTAGGGTTTTGCCCTAAACTATAAAAATAATCAAAAAATGACTTTTTTTTACAAACATGAAAACCCTTTTACATACATAACAAAAATCATTTTTGTGCATAATACATTTTGTATATTTATTGTATTCACTTAAATATTGTACAATTAAATATTTGTATCCTATACTTTCGATATGGTTGTAATAACTTAGATTTTATTTCCTTGTCAAATATCCCCAATGCAAACTTGTACCCCCTCCCTATATCTTGTTGTAATAGCTTAGCATTTAAATTCTCGCATTTAAAAGCTTTCAATTATGCCATGATTAGAGAATTAGGGTTTGTATGCCAAAATCAAATTAACAAGTAGTTTGACCTAAATCCAAGATAAACATGCATGAAAAACAAACACAATGCACACTTGCACCCTTAGGGTTATTCCACTTGTTGCCTTAAAAAATGGGCCATGTTTGCATGTCAAGTACTTTGGCAAAACAAAAACAAACAAAATGATCATAGTCCCTCGATGATGCTATCGGAGTTGCCTAATCAAAATGATCATAGTCCCTTAAGAAAATTTCTAAAATACTTGACACTATTGCATTCATGGTCTAAACGATGACCCGCGCCCGTCCCGTTAACATCCTAACACAAGGTTGTTCACCAAATACAATGGTGAAACAACACTGTTAAAAGCGTTAAAACATAAGAAAGATCTTTGAAAAATTTAGGGTAGATAGCTCTTGGTTACTTGATCCAACTTGCAAAACACACTTGCCATTTTTCAAAACACACTTCACAAACACAATTTCCAAAACAACTTTCAAAACATTGAAACATATTTTCAAAAAGACAAACACCTTTGTAAAACATTCAAACAAGAATTGTTACAAAGGTTGCCTAGACAAGGCATCTTTTTCAAAACATTTTCAAAACCACACACACAAAGCACCATTTCAAACAATTGAAAATCAAAGACAAGTGATCTAAGCAAGTAACTAAGAGCCCATGGATAACCATGGATAGAAAGGGTGCTAATACCTTCCCTTTCTATAATCTACTCCCCGAACCCAAGAAAACATCTCAAAGGTTTTTCCTGTGCATTTTAACCTTTCCTTAGGATAAAATAAAAAGTCGGTGGCGACTCTTGCTAAACCGAAACATTTGCGAACACAAACGCAAAACCTCAAGTTAGTTCTCCCACCGTATCACAGAACTGGCGACTCTGCTGGGGAACAATTTGAAAGTGGAGTAACCTTAGGGCTTATATCACCTTTTGCATGACTAATTGTTTGCTTTGATTGCTTTACATTTTGGTTCTCTTGTTTGGGCTTGAAATCCTCCACCCGGATTTGGGAAACATTCATAGATAGCAATACGTTGTGGAAACTGTGCGGGGTATACCGACACGGTTGAAGCAATAACTATTTTAGTGCGACATATTTGTGAGTACCGATAACCCTTGAAACATTCTCAGTTTGTAGTGGCCGGGTTTTCCGCAGTTGAAACATGATCCTCTTGATTTATATTTCTTACCTTCATCTTGTCTAGAAGGTTTTGATTGGTTTCTATAATTGATGAGATTTTTATCCGAGTGTTGGACTTCATTCTTTCAGAGATATCTGTGATATTTTCTCACAAACAGCCCCATGTCTTCACTTGAGCTTTCATCTTCATCACTAGAATCACTCACACAAGAGTTATTGGTGGAGGACTTTGAGCTTGAAGCCTTTAAGGCGACATACTTCTTTTCAATGTCTTTTGGTTTTTCCTTCTTTTCCTTTTTCTCATGATTATTGAGATTGATGAGCTCTTGCTCATGCTCTTGAAGCTTTCCAAACAGTGTTGTTATGTCGAGTTTAGATAGATTGATTGCTTCCTTGATTTTTGTAACTTTAGGCTGCCATTCTCTATTAAGACATCTTAAAATTTTGTTAGTAGCAACAACATTGGGAGTAACATGACCAAGAGTGTGTAAGCGATTGATTATATGAGAAAATCTCTTTTGCATATCAGCAATGGTTTAACCATGCTTCATATGAAAGAGATCAAACTCTTGAGTTAATGTATTGATTCTAGCAAGTTTAACATCATTTGTCCCTTCATGGGCCATTTTAGAGCATCCCACATTGCTTTAGCAATCGCACAATGTGATACTCTAAAATATTCATCAACACCTAAAGAAGTAATAAGCACATTTCTACCTTTCCAATCATAGCTATACTTTTTCTCATCTTCCTCATCCCATAGTGCTTCTAGTTTTGGTATGGTAATGTTATCCTTATTGGTCATGGTTGTTTGCATAGGACCATCCTCGATAACTTTCCATATCTTTCTATTAACAGAGTTAATATGCACACACATACAATCTTTCCAATAGCTATAGTTTTCATTGGTGAAAACAAGAGCTCTCGTGTAAGCCCCTTTTGGTTCGTTCTCCATTTTCTACAAATTAATATGTGAAGCACCAGATGAACCGGTGCTCTGATATCACTTGTTAGACAATGTGATCGATCTAGAAGGTGGGTTGAATAGATTGTTTAAAATGATTTACGCTTTTTAAATCTGTTTTCAGAAAAATATGCGAAAGCTTCCTGGAATATCCAATCGTTTAAACGATCCTCTATTGAAAAGATCAGATATGCGAAACCGTATGGGATATAATGACAAAATAAGAATCAATGCATTTTACTCAATTAATCAATTACTTATACACTCTCAATGATTACTAATTACTACTGTGATACGGTGGGAGAACTGACTTGGTGTTTTTGCGTTTTATCATAAATTTTGTGGTTAGCAAGAGTCGCCACCGACTTTTTTTTTATCCAAAAGAAAAGATGAAAAAGCACAGGAAAGACCTTTGAGATTATTTCTTGAGTTCGGGGGGTAGATTATGAAAAGGTAAGGTATTAGCACCCTTTTCATCCATGGTTTTCCATGGTCTCTTAGTTACTTGCTAGATCACTTTGCTTTTGTTTGAAATTGTTCCTTGTGTGATTTTTGAAAGTATTTTGTAAAGAGGCCATTGTTTAGGCAAACTTTGTAATGATTCTCGTTCGTAAGAATGTATACAAAGATGTTGATCTTTTGAAAATGTTATCAAGTTTGTAAGATGTTTTGAAAGTGTAGGTGTTTGTTTTAAAAAATATCAAGGATGTTTTGTTTTGAAATGGAGCAAGTAATTAGGAGCATTCTACCTTCTTAAAAGTATTTCATGTTCATTTCCTCTTTCCTTTGACATTGTTATCTTACCATCGATTTGGTAAGTAACCCTATCTTTGGATGTAAACAGGACGAGCGTGGATCATCGTATAACCATGATTGGCAATGTTGCAAGGTATCTTAGCATTCTCTTTTAGGGACTAAGATCATTTGAAAGGAAACATAGATAGCGTCATCGAGTGACTATGATCTTGTATTTTGCTTGTTTTTTGCTAAGATACCTCACATGCGTAATATGGCCATTTTGTAAGGCAACCAAGTGGATTTACCCTAGGGGTACTTGTGTGCAAGTGTATTGTTTTTCATGCTTGGTTTTGTCTTTGATTAATGTTTTCTAATTGATTGGTTTTAGTCTTTCCATACAAACCCTAATTACTAGCATTTGTATATAAAGCGATAAACTGCAGAATTTAAAATTACTATGCTATTACAATACTTGTGGGAGGGGGTGTACAAATTATAAATGGGGATTGCAAGAAAATAAACCTAATTATCTATTACAACCATATTGAATTGGATAAATAATGTACAAAAATGAATAAATATACAAGAATGTAAATGTGAAGGAAATGGATATTTTTAGGAAAAAGAGTTTTTGTTTTAACCTAAATAACTAAAAGAGAAATAGTTAAGTAAATTAGTAAAAAGTGAAACCTAAATTTACTAGCAAAAGAATTTAAATAAAAAACCCTAATTTATTAATTGATTAAAATAGAAATTAAGTATGTAAGAAGAATATTTTTGGTATTTTTGTCTTAAAAATAATTTATAGTATTAAAAAATATTTTTGGTCTTTTTATATTAAAATAATATTTTAATGGTGTAAAAGAAAATAACTAAAACCCTAGTTTTTTTTAAATTAAATTTACAAATCAAATTAGTAAAATAAATAAAGTATGATTAAATAAAATAATTTTTTTATGTAAAAAATAAATAAACTACAAAAAAATATAAATCTAATGTTTTTATATTTTTTTTTTGATTTTTTAGTATTAGATAAAATATTTAAGAAAATAAATAAATAAAAACGAGCAAAAGAAAATAAAATGGGCCAGGGGTATGAATAGCCAACAGGGAGGTCAGCAGTAAGAAAAAAAATAAAAGCCCAAGACTGTTAGGCTCAAGCGCCTGTCCAAAAAGTCAGAATGTGAGAAATATACAAAAAGTATCCAAAAGGGTACCACTGGGGCTCGAACCCAGGTCCCTATAGTCACAGGCGCGCGCTTCTACCACTGGGGTGACTATACATCCGTTTATATAAAAAAACAATAAATATATGATAGTAAACAAGTCCACGTCCTGAACTTCATCTTCAACCTCACGCCCAGCCAGAGCCTCTGTATCTTGTTCAATTCTCAACAAAAATGAAAAATGTAAACAGGAAACTTGTAGCAAATTTCCTCACGATTTCAGAAATGCAAAGCAATAAAATTATATATCAAAGACAAGCATGAATTTTAATGGCCCTAATATGAACCCTAAAAATTTCAGAAACTTCAGTCTTAAAATTCTCTAAGCTCAAGCAATATAAATGAAAACTATGAACATGGTTAGCTTTAGGGCGATGATATCTACATTTTTCATTCACAAATAAACCATTAATGATGCCTGTATGAAAAGTTCAAAAGTCAGAAAACTTACCTTGCAAGAGGGTATCAGGTTTGGAGTTTGAGTAGCTTTTAGTGAGTTCCAATGATTGGATTAGCTTCCTCAAGTTCCTAGGAAGCTAATGGGATGCTTAGCTTTAGCTGAAAGTGCCTGAGGAGTTTTGGAGAAGTCAAGGTGCAAGGTGCTGTTTTTGAAAATGGTGGATAATGATGGAGGTTTTACAGTGGTGTTGCAGGTGTTGGGATTGTTTGTGTATGTTGTTTAGGAGCTTTTGAAAGTGAAAGGCTAAGAAACGCAGGAGCAAATTTGGAGATTGAAGTCAAAACTCAGAAATGGCAAGTTTTGAAGTGTTTTTGGTGATTCTGTGTTCTTGGTGTTTTTAGGGCTTAAGCATGCGTGGGATTTATGGCAAATAACTTGTGTATCTATCAGCAAAAGGGTTGGAGTGCTTTGGAGGGTCAGAAGTACAAGTTACAAGCTAATTGCTAGGTTACTTGATTTTGAAGAAAAGTGGGAAGATAAGTTTCAATGTGTAGTACAAGCATGAGATGGATGATTGTAAGTGTATAAACAAGTTTCTCTTGAGTTATGGGACTTGTATGATCAGAAGAAAACAATTGCAAGGCTCAAGGACAAGTTTTGTGCAAAAAATCCACTTTATCAAAATGGCAATGTGCACTTTCTTCTCAAAATGGATATAAAGCACGACCTTACATTAAATGCTTGAATTGAGACATCTAACAGCTGTGCAAGCAATTAATTATGGAGTGCCTAACAAGTTCGAGGCCTGCAAAGTAGAGGTTATGCAACATAAGTTTGAATTTGAATTTTGTTTATCACAAAATGACTTGTAATTCAAGTATGAAAACCCTAACTTCATCTCTTCAATTCTCCCTACTCAAAAATTATCTCAAGGAGTTCTTGGACATTTTGGAAAGCTTTTAATGTTCTCTACACCCGTATTTGAATCACTTTTGAAAATTCCCCTTGGAACTATATGAAAAAGTTCCATGAAGTTGGGTCAAAATCCTGACCAAATTAGGGCAAAAATTTCACTAAGTGTTTTGTTTCATGACCATGTGTTCTTAAAATTATAACTTGAGATCCAAGCACTTTTGGAAGGAGTTGTATACAGAAAAGTTGTAGATTTAATGGAGGTCTACAACTTTCATTTTGAAAGTTTCTTCAGAATCCTCTTGCATCATGGTGAAAATTTTGCTCAAAGTTGTGAAAAAATAAGAAATTTCCAACACTTCGAAAAATTTCTATGTTTAGAAATTTTAACCTTTCAAAATGTGTTGTACCCCAAAATTTGCCCTCCCATATTCTTCAAGAATTTGCCAAGTCAAGCTACAAAATTCTCCAAGGGGTTGCACAGTCAAAGATCTCCTATACAGTCAAAATTAGGGTTTTGATTCTGATCAAGAAAATGAAGTTTCCAAAGGTCCAATCAAGTCTCACATGCCTACAAATATGGTCAAACATCCTCATATCAAGTTTCAAGTCATTCAGCACAAAATTGCACAGTCAAAACCCTAATTGCACTACAGTCAACTGTAGGGGCAAAATGGTCATTTGACAGTCAAAAGTTCAAATTTTTGATCAACATATCATTTTGAAGCCACAAACATCATTTGATCAATGCTTGATCATGATTCTCAAAGTTTGGCTCAAAAAATCATCAAGATGCAAAAGTTTCCTTATTTGGACAGTTGAAAAAGTCAACTGAAATTGACCAGGGCATAACTTTCACATGGATTATCAGAAAAATTCCATCCAAAGCTCATTTTGAAGAGAAAGACATTTCCTACAACTCATCTTCATACTTCAAGTCCAAGAAATGCTCTCACAAAAAGTTATCAGTTTCAACATTATAGGTCATTTTCAAAAGTCAACAAAAAGGGACTTTAAGTCAAAGGCCATAACTTGAGATTGGTAAATCAAAATGACATGGTACCAAAGGCATTGGTTAGAGGACTCAAAGACCTTTCCAAAATGTCCAAGAACATGAGAAAAGCTTAAAAATTGAGCAAGTTATGCCTTGTGGAAGTTGGGAAATGTTTGGATATTTTGAAAAGTCAACATTACTTCAAATGACCTAAAATTGCTAATGGGCCCATTTTTCTTCCACAATTCATCATTCCAAGCATGTGCACGACCACTTGGCCCAAAGGGAAGTATTTTCTCATTTTTTATTTATTTATTTGAATTTTTATTTATAATAATTCACTTAAATCAATTAAATATGTGAAAAATATTTAACTTAACCTAACCAATCTTTTTATACATGTTTTAGCCTCAAGATTTCGTGTATATGCAGATAAGGAAAGATTTGGAGAGATTGGAGATGATTTGAACCAAAAACACATGGAAAAAGATATGAAAAAATCTTAGAAAATCAAATTTCCAAAATCAATGAATGCAATGGATTTGATTGATTTTTCTTGACCTAATTCACTACTACATATGCTAGGATCACAACCCTAATCAGAATAGACGCACAGCTGCTCCAGAAACTCCATTGAGAACTTGAAATTTTCTCTAAAAAAGTCAAAATTGAAAGTATACTTCCAGGGCGATTCAAGACCTAATTCTTGTTCCATTAGCTTCCTTGAAGGTCACTGGACATATTCCAATCAAAAACAACCATCAAAGCGCAAGGAATTGGTATACAGCATTCAAGATATCTCATGAAAAATCCATGATCGCATTTTAACTTCTAGGCATTCTCATGGCATTTTAATGGTTGATTTACATTTTCTGGAGCTAACCAATATCTTTAATTGTCTTTTTATTTGCTATACGTGATTATGCCATGTTTGAGTTTTAGGGTTTGCAGGGTTTTAAATTGGGGATTTTGAAACGAGGAAAAATTGGAACCCTTGGCCACCACCATTAGAATCATCATGACTGGACGAAGAAGATACCATGCTCGCGCCTACTCGCGCCTAATTTATGAACACTATAGGCCTAATCGCTATTTTCCCAAAAACGGCCTAAGAAAACGTCATGAAAACCGTTGCCTGTTCTTTTATGTTTTCAGGAACATGAAGAAGACGAAGTCGTGGCGAAACGTGATAGGCCCGTTCAAAAATTCGCGCGCTGAAGGCATTAATTGATTGTTTTCTTTTATAATATTTGTCGCTTATTTATTAATCAGAACGTGCAATTGGCTCAGCTGGCAAGCAGGATTGGTGGTAAAGCATATGACCTGGGTTCGAGCCCCAGGTCTTACATGTTTCCATATTATTTTTCAATAACCGTTCCCATGCGCTTCAAGGCTGCAGACGCACCATATTCCTTCATCATCTATCCATCCACGTGCACATTGGGATCAGATCAAAGGCTGAGAGTTGGAGAATACGCTACGCCCTAGTCAACGTGCTACATGCTAGTGAAAAAGTCCAACAAGGCCATGCTAAATGGGCCTGAATTGCTAGAGACTCACCTCCATATTGGGGACTGATACCCCCAAGGTTTGCCAAATTTTGGTATTTTTTATCTTTTTTATTATTTTTATCTTCTTTTAATTATTATTCTTTTAATCAATTTAATATTTTTCATAAATATAAAAAATGCATAAAAATCAGAAAAGATAAAAAATATAATAAATATTTTATTTTAATATTTCTTGTAAATAAATACATGTAAATTAATTAGTTTAAATTAGGGTTTTTATTTTAATTCCTTTCATAACAAAAATCTAAAAAAATAATAATATAGAACTAGGTTTAATAAATGTTTATTCCTTTTAATTTTTCTTTTTCACAATAATATTATTTTATTTTATTTTCATAATTAAATTTGCATATAATAATTAGATTAATTTAGGTTAAATTCTAACGTCTTCTTAATAAATTAAAATAAAATAGAATTAGGGTTAGCGTTTAATTGTAATTAATTTTTTCTATTAAATCTTAAAATACTAAAAAACACCAAAAAAAAACAATTTCTTGCATTCCTTTAATTTTAATTCCTCATTAATTTTAAATTTTGCAAAAGGGTCCAACGCCCTCGTTTCGTTCTTAATTTTTATTCTAATTCGCATATTTACCTTATTTTGCTTAAATAATTATGTACCTCTCCCAAGGCTTTGTAACATTTTAATTACTTCTCGCACTTTTACTTTATTTATTTTCCGTCAAATCGGGTCCTGGTTAATTTTGGCGATGTGGACCCGCGCTATTTGTAATAGCTTAGAATTTACTTTCCCGCAAATATTTTAACTGTTAAACAAAGCATGAAAGAATGTATGGACACAAAATAAAAACAAGCGTAGAACACCAATGGCATGACAAGATAAATGCAAATGAAAATGACACACGAATCGCACACACCACCCCTAGGGTACGCCTCACTGTTGCCTTGCCTCGAAAGGTGATCGTCGAGTAGAGGATGTCTTAGTAAGTCCTCATGATCCGGGAACCTGGCATGAGGGTAGCTTCTAAGGTGTCTTCCTATTGCTCCAGTGATCACCATGTCCCGAACCTCGAATTGACCCGAACACCTCCAACGGTGGTGCTACCGACCTCTCAATGGTGGGATGGCACTACTTTTAAAGGACATTTACACAGACGAATTCCTTAGGGTAGGTAGGTTCTCGTAGATACTTGCTCTAAATTTCAAAACAAATCAAAAAATACTTTTCACACCGACACCTTTTCAAAAAGCTTTCGAAAGCAAATTTTTCAAACACTCTTGAGGACTGATACAAGAGTCGAACTGGAATTTTTCAAAGAAACTTTTTCAAACCCACTCACAGTTGAAAAGCAAACAAACCATTTTGAAAACACAATGAGCAAGTATCTGAGAGCCCATGGATAACCATGGATAGAAAGGGTGCTAACGCCTTCCCTTTCTATAATCTACCTCCCGAACCGAGGGCAATCTCTTTTAAGGAATTTTTCTGTGCTTTTGTCCTTTCCATTTGGAGAAAATAAAAGACGGTGGCGACTCTTGCTTCCGCGACATTTCGCGAAACAGCATTAAACAGTCAGTTCCAGATCCACCGATCACAGAACTGGCGACTCTGCTGGGGACCAAACTTAAAGTGAGGTGTACCTTAGGGTTAGTTCATAACTGTGTTTTCAATTGTTTTCCTTGTATGCTTTAAATTTGTGGGTTGCATCGGAGTTACATAGATCCTAACCCGGATCTGGGGATACCCTGTTTAGGTAGCATAAGCTGTGAGGGACCTGTCCGGCGTAGACCGACACAGGTGAAGCAGTGGCTACGTTGGTGTGGCACCTTGGTCTGTACCGATATCCCTTGTGTTGCAACGAGGAGAATATGGGTCTTCTAAGGAGTCATTAAGCACCAACAACCTTAGAACCTTAATTGACACAACTTGGCCTTTAGAACAGTAGCAGTATGCTACGCCCATTGAGGCTAAACTCTCGTGATGGGTCTGGCCGCAAGAAAAGATTGCGATGCTGGAGTTATGACCGATTGAGGGTAGTCAATGATATTGGGATCCTCTAAGAACCCGATTACTTTTGATTAGGACATGTATGAACCAACAAACTTCAAGAGGGTAATACCCAGACCTCATGCTGGCCTTAAACTCTAAGGGCTTCTCTTGTGTGACTTGTGTGCCTTCGTACTTGACTACTTGCATGCTTGTTAACTGACACATGAACTACTTGCAGGTTTTGTTTATAGTCCTTAATAGGGACTCATAACAGGGTATACTAAGTTTCTTACAGGTTTTGGTTTGTAGTCCTTAACTGGGACTCATGACAGGTTTTACTTGAGTTTCTTGCAGGTTTCTGTTTATAGTCCTTAATAAGGGCTCATAACAGGGTTTATTCATATCACCCCATGCATCATGACATCATACCATTGCATACATCCTAACCCATTTCAAGGATCTCAAGGGCTTGTGATGCAGGTCATGATAAATCAAACATCTAGCAAGGGGCAAAGAGGATTTATTTTCCTCTAGCCAAAGTTGTCAGGGGCTATGACCCACTGGATATGGTGAGCCTTTGACCCTTGAAGAAGGACTCTCAACAACATGAAGTTCCCTCAATCAAGCTACCTAGTTCTAACAATTTTTGTTTACCCCGCGAGATCCTTGAAAACATTGCATATATATCATACATATCATTGCATTACAGGTACCCTTGTTGCAGGTCACTTACCCTTGTTCGCTGTTTATTTCAGCAATGGCTCCCCAACAAGATAACCAGGACCTTCACACTCAAGAGACTCAGTTCAAGGAGATCTTCCTAAGCCTGTCCAAGGGGCAGGAAGAGTTGAGGACACTCCTCATGGGGAATCTGATCAGAAAGAGTCCTGAAGATGACAAGGACGAACAGGTGAAACGTCTACAAGCTGAGGTAGACACATTGAAAACCCAGGTGCTGGGGCAAAGGGCCCTCATTCAAGGTTTAGCTCAGGAGCAAGGAGAGCTGAGGGCCATGATCAGTCAGCTTCCTCAAGGCATGAAGCAACCAGCCCAAATCAGGGACCAGGTCATGGAACAGCTTCCAAGAGGGCAAAGGTCGGGTCCAATGAATAGACCTCTCCGAGTTACTACTACTTCACAGGTCCAACAACGACCTCGCCAAGAACAACGGGTTAATCAGAACAGGTCGGACGAGCCTAAGAGACAATTCACCAACATCAACATGCCATGGTCACGAGCTTTGCAACACATGTTAAGGATGAACCTGATTGCGGTGATCAACCCTCCTGCCAATCCAAAGACTTCCTCTCCAAATTACAACCCAGAAGCAAGGTGCGCTTACCATTCTGGTAGCCCGGGGCACAATACTGAGGATTGTTGGGCACTGAGGTACAAGATTCAAGACATGATCGACGCTGGAGAGATTCAGTTTGAAGTACCTGAGACTCCGAACATAATCACTGCTCCCTTGCCAAAACATGGCTAGGATTGAGAAAGTTTTGTTCATTTGAATGTTCAAGTTGCAGTTCTCTTCTGTTCAAACATTTACTCATGTTAAACATTGTTATTTCATTAATGCATCGCATATGTCTGTTCTGAAACAATATATTCGTATTCACTAAATGCAAATTATTTTCATATTTTTTCTGATGATCAACTCTTAAATAATAATTCTAAGCCTCTTGAGGGAGGATGACGAAAACGATACCACGATCTTTACAGTATGCTTTTGAACAGACCCCGCTGATGAAGTACAGGCATTGTTTCAATCCCTAAACACTGGAGTTATAAGGATGATAATCCCTCGTCAACCCATCTGAGCCAAAGAAGTAGGAGTTTTTCTTTTCGAAATTTAAAACCCTTAATCATAACCTGGGGCAGGGTAGTCTCTCAGTTGATCCAAGTGCATAACGAATGGCACCAAAGAGGTCCTTACAAAACAAAGAAAGATTGTGATGGTTCCGAATAATCATAAAGACAGGCAGTCATTACCTCTCAAAATAAAAACCCATTAAGTCGAAGTCCATGAAAGAGACTTACAAAACTGGGGCATCCCGCTGACTGTAATTCCAAAAAAGGAAACAGTTCAGGCAAAAAAAGAAAGGGATAACAAAAATCAAAAAGAAAAAGGTCATACAAACCCTCAACAAAAGGAATGACTGCCTATTCAAAATAAATCATCAACATCCAAATCATCACCGGAAAATCAGAGCAAAGACTCAAACAAGGTCTAACGTATGATCAACTGAGTTTAGGTTTGGAGAATATCACGAAGAGCGGGTGGGTACAAATAATTTGAGCCTTTATCCTTTGTTTCTTAAACCATGAACCAAGCCACGTCATAACCCTTAAAAGTCCTAGCTGAAGCATGGGTTAGTTTGAAAGAATACTGTTACGAAAGGTATCCTGACTCCTTAAGGCCTACGGTAAATACGGAGTTGACATCACATTTTACAAACATCCATTTGTTTTATAAAAAATAATGCATTTTCAAAATCTTCAAGACAGACATAAACTTTGCATTTTTGATATAACATTGTTTGCATATGACTATTTGTTTGAACAGCAGGGAAATTCGCACGATGAATGCCTGATGAACAAAAGCACTTCCAATCAAGGGGCAGACATGACCATGGTCTACTATCTGGGGCAGTCCAATCAAGATTCGGAGAATCTCTCAAAGGTCAAATAACCTGGGGCAAATCTCCGCCCGAGTCACTTGGGGCACCCCAGCAACGAATCTTGCCTGATCAAACACCTTCTGGTGGTACGACAAAACACTTCTAACAGGGGCAACTCCCTGCATTCTGAGAACATGGACATAGTCGAAAGGATACTACGCAAAATCAAAGACCCGCTAGGTTGACGTACCTAGGCAAAAATAAGGGCTTCCCGGCGAACCAAAAGGGTTCGGGCAAAATGAAGGGATGAAATGAAAAAATCTGTACACCCGGCAAGTCGAAAACCTGAAAAGGCGGCTTGGGCAAAAAGGGGTATCCCGGTGGACTGAAAACCCGAAAGGGCGGTCCAGGCAAAAGTTAGGGATCAAAGCGTACGACTATGTCCCGTCATCTTGTCATCTGCCTACCTGAAGAAGGTTTGTCCATCAACAACTATCAGCACCCCACAAGTGCCTCCTCCCATAGAAACAGGGGCAATAAAGATTTGTTTAAGCAATCTAATTGTTCTGTCCTCCAAGGTATCAAGGGATGTCCAGCTAAAGAACATGGCCAGTACATACTAATTCCCCAGAGAGTGATTCAACAAAACAGTGCATTCTTCTCCAGGCAGAGTTATCAAGTCTCAAGGAAATTGGGTATCCGCCAGCAGATCCCAACATTCCCCAGCAGCAATACATATATTCTTAACAAGCATCCCCGGCAGTCTTGGGCTAAAGATTGTTCCCCGGCGGCAGACCAACATTCAAAGGAGTCGCTTCCCCGACGTAGTTCAAAACTTCCCCAAGAGAATCCAATCTAAGTTCCCCAGGAAGATGGAATTCATATCCCCAAGCAGTAAGCTTATCCCCAGTAGATTCTGGAAGCTTATCCCCTCGCAGAGCACGAACGCGTCGTCCGGCTTGATTTAAAGAGTTATTTCCTTAACAGGATATAACTGGGTTATCCTCAGCCAAAAGCCACGGAAAGAGCGTCCTCGACGAAGTCGTCTTACCCCAGCGAAGTCCATCAACACTTCCAACAACAAGGGTATCCCCAGCAAATTATTATCAACACTCAGCAAGGCATCTCTATCCCCACAGAGTATCACTCCCCAGCATGGTCGCTAGAGTATTTTTCTCCCCGCAGAATCTTCCATTTGCCAAGTTTATTCCGCAACGGAGTCATCTTTTCCTACCGGTATTCTTGCAGTTATCATCCCTAGCGGAAGCGAAAGCTTATTCTTCAACATCAGCCCAGGATATGACTTCCCGGCACCCGTCAAGGATTTACTTTCCTAGACAAAAACATATATTCATAAAACATCACATACATCATTATAGCATGCATGGACGCATTATATCATACAAATCTCATTTATGTTGAGAACATTATTGCTTGATCCATATCATGCATTGCATATGACTGACCTTTATCTTTCAGGAAAGATACAGTTAAAATTCTCCATCATATTTCAAGACCTAGACCGGTTCAGTTAATCGACTCCAAAGATTTCTTATCCAGTCCCAGGCCTTCTCTAGTCCAGCTAAATCGACTCCCAACAGATTTTTCTGATGAAGACTCAGTAGAAGTTATCCCAGATGGTTCCCTCTCCGACGGTGAGTGAGGCAATCATTCCTTTTCAAACGGTTCCCTCTCCGACGGTGAGTGAGGTGATAATCTCCTATGGTTCCCTCTCCGACGGTGAGTGAGGTGGTAAGTCCTTTTCAGATGTTTCCCTCTCCGACGGTGAGTGAGGTGATAATCTCCTATGGTTCCCTCTCCGACGGTGAGTGAGGTGGTAAGTCCTTTTCAGATGTTTCCCTCTTCGACGGTGAGTGAGGTGATAATCTCCTATGGTTCCCTCTCCGACGGTGAGTGAGGTGGTAAGTCCTTTTCAGATGTTTCCCTCTCCGACGGTGAGTGAGGTGATAATCTCCTATGGTTCCCTCTCCGACGGTGAGTGAGGTGGTAAGTCCTTTTCAGATGTTTCCCTCTCCGACGGTGAGTGAGGTGATAATCTCCTATGGTTCCCTCTCCGACGGTGAGTGAGGTGGTAAGTCCTTTTCAGATGTTTCCCTCTCCGACGGTGAGTGAGGTGATAATCTCCTATGGTTCCCTCTCCGACGGTGAGTGAGGTGGTAAGTCCTTTTCAGATGTTTCCCTCTCCGACGGTGAGTGAGGTGATAATCTCCTATGGTTCCCTCTCCGACGGTGAGTGAGGTGGTAAGTCCTTTTCAGATGTTTCCCTCTCCGACGGTGAGTGAGGTGATAATCTCCTATGGTTCCCTCTCCGACGGTGAGTGAGGTGGTAAGTCCTTTTCAGATGTTTCCCTCTTCGACGGTGAGTGAGGTGATAATCTCCTATGGTTCCCTCTCCGACGGTGAGTGAGGTGGTAAGTCCTTTTCAGATGTTTCCCTCTCCGACGGTGAGTGAGGTGATAATCTCCTATGGTTCCCTCTCCGACGGTGAGTGAGGTGGTAAGTCCTTTTCAGATGTTTCCCTCTCCGACGGTGAGTGAGGTGATAATCTCCTATGGTTCCCTCTCCGACGGTGAGTGAGGTGGTAAGTCCTTTTCAGATGTTTCCCTCTCCTACGGTGAGTGAGGTGATAATCTCCTATGGTTCCCTCTCCGACGGTGAGTGAGGTGGTAAGTCCTTTTCAGATGTTTCCCTCTCCGACGGTGAGTGAGGTGATAATCTCCTATGGTTTCCTCTCCGACGGTGAGTGAGGTGGTAAGTCCTTTTCAGATGTTTCCCTCTCCGACGGTGAGTGAGGTGATAATCTCCTATGGTTCCCTCTCCGACGGTGAGTGAGGTGGTAAGTCCTTTTCAGATGTTTCCCTCTCCGACGGTGAGTGAGGTGATAATTTCTTATGGTTCCCTCTCCGACGGTGAGTGAGGTGGTAAGTCCTTTTCAGATGTTTCCCTCTCCGATGGTTAGTGAGGTGATAATCTCATATGGTTCCCTCTCCGACGGTGAGTGAGGTGGTAAGTCATTTTCAGATGTTTCCCTCTCCGACGGTGAGTGAGGTGATAATCTCCTATGGTTCCCTCTCCGACGGTAAGTGAGGTGGTAAGTCCTTTTCAGATGTTTCCCTCTCCGACGGTGAGTGAGGTGATAATTTCTTATGGTTCCCTCTCCAACGGTGAGTGAGGTGGTAATTCCTTTCCTTATGGTTCCCTCTCCGACGGTGAGTGAGGTGTTAATTCCTTTTTCTATGGTTCCCTCTCCGACGGTGAGTGAGGTGATAATTCCCTTTCAGATTATAATTTCCTTTGGTTCTCTTCCCGATACTGCGAAGATGGTAATTCCCACCAAGATTTTCTCAACGAGCATTGTTGAGGTAAAAGTCACCCAAGGTTCTCTTACCATTCATGCTAAGGTAGTAACCATCCCTGGTTCATTCATCATCTTGTGAAGCTCCAGACTCAGCTCCTGTAACCAGACAGGACACATCTATACTAAGCATCTGAAAATCAGCTCCTGCAACGTGTCAGGTAATCATTTTCTGTTTTGCAGGTACGCAGGTTCTCGCTAAGGAATCTCTTACGCGATCGACATCCAGATGGCATCTATAAGCCCATCATCCTATTCATCACATCCAGATGGAATCTATAAGCCCATCATCCTATCCATCAATCTCCAAATGGCATCTATAAGCCCATTCCACCATCACACCGTTACTATGTGAGCGCAAATTTCTGGGCACTTTAGTGTTCAATCATCTTCTACCCTCGGATTACGAAAGGCACGTCAGCCTATCTGCATCCTCAGGTCTAAGAAGATTGAACAGGGGCAACTGTTGTACCCCAAAATTTGCCCTCCCATATTCTTCAAGAATTTTCCAAGTCAAGCTACAAAATTCTCCAAGGGGTTGCACAGTCAAAGATCTCCTATACAGTCAAAATTAGGGTTTTGATTCTGATCAAGAAAATGAAGTTTCCAAAGGTCCAATCAAGTCTCACATGCCTACAAATATGGTCAAACATCCTCATATCAAGTTTCAAGGCATTCAGCACAAAATTGCACAGTCAAAACCCTAATTGCACTACAGTCAACTGTAGGGGCAAAATGGTCATTTGACAGTCAAAAGTTCAAATTTTTGATCAACATATCATTTTGAAGCCACAAACATCATTTGAACAATGCTTGATCATGATTCTCAAAGTTTGGCTGAAAAAATCATCAAGATGCAAAAGTTTCCTTATTTGGACAGTTGAAAAAGTCAACTGAAATTGACCAGGGCATAACTTTCACATGGATTATCAGAAAAATTCCATCCAAAGCTCATTTTGAAGAGAAAGACATTTCCTACAACTCATCTTCATACTTCAAGTCCAAGAAATGCTCTCACAAAAAGTTATCAGTTTCAACATTATAGGTCATTTTCAAAAGTCAACAAAAAGGGACTTTAAGTCAAAGGCCATAACTTGAGATTGGTAAATCAAAATGACATGGTACCAAAGGCATTGGTTAGAGGACTCAAAGACCTTTCCAAAATGTCCAAGAACATGAGAAAAGCTTAAAAATTGAGCAAGTTATGCCTTGTGGAAGTTGGGAAATGTTTGGATATTTTGAAAAGTCAACATTACTTCAAATGACCTAAAATTGCTAATGGGCCCATTTTTCTTCCACAATTCATCATTCCAAGCATGTGCACGACCACTTGGCCCAAAGGGAAGTATTTTCTCATTTTTTATTTATTTATTTGAATTTTTATTTATAATAATTCACTTAAATCAATTAAATATGTGAAAAATATTTAACTTAACCTAACCAATCTTTTTATACATGTTTTAGCCTCAAGATTTCGTGTATATGCAGATAAGGAAAGATTTGGAGAGATTGGAGATGATTTGAACCAAAAACACATGGAAAAAGATATGAAAAAATCTTAGAAAATCAAATTTCCAAAATCAATGAATGCAATGGATTTGATTGATTTTTCTTGACCTAATTCACTACTACATATGCTAGGATCACAACCCTAATCAGAATAGACGCACAGCTGCTCCAGAAACTCCATTGAGAACTTGAAATTTTCTCTAAAAAAGTCAAAATTGAAAGTATACTTCCAGGGCGATTCAAGACCTAATTCTTGTTCCATTAGCTTCCTTGAAGGTCACTGGACATATTCCAATCAAAAACAACCATCAAAGCGCAAGGAATTGGTATACAGCATTCAAGATATCTCATGAAAAATCCATGATCGCATTTTAACTTCTAGGCATTCTCATGGCATTTTAATGGTTGATTTACATTCCTTGTGAAGTTCTGGAGCTAACCAATATCTTTAATTGTCTTTTTATTTGCTATACGTGATTATGCCATGTTTGAGTTTTAGGGTTTGCAGGGTTTTAAATTGGGGATTTTGAAACGAGGAAAAATTGGAACCCTTGGCCACCACCATTAGAATCATCATGACTGGACGAAGAAGATACCATGCTCGCGCCTAATTTATGAACACTATAGGCCTAATCGCTATTTTCCCAAAAACGGCCTAAGAAAACGTCATGAAAACCGTTGCCTGTTCTTTTATGTTTTCAGGAACATGAAGAAGACGAAGTCGTGGCGAAACGTGATAGGCCCGTTCAAAAATTCGCGCGCTGAAGGCATTAATTGATTGTTTTCTTTTATAATATTTGTCGCTTATTTATTAATCAGAACGTGCAATTGGCTCAGCTGGCAAGCAGGATTGGTGGTAAAGCATATGACCTGGGTTCGAGCCCCAGGTCTTACATGTTTCCATATTATTTTTCAATAACCGTTCCCATGCGCTTCAAGGCTGCAGACGCACCATATTCCTTCATCATCTATCCATCCACGTGCACATTGGGATCAGATCAAAGGCTGAGAGTTGGAGAATACGCTACGCCCTAGTCAACGTGCTACATGCTAGTGAAAAAGTCCAACAAGGCCATGCTAAATGGGCCTGAATTGCTAGAGACTCACCTCCATATTGGGGACTGATACCCCCAAGGTTTGCCAAATTTTGGTATTTTTTTATCTTTTTTATTATTTTTATCTTCTTTTAATTATTATTCTTTTAATCAATTTAATATTTTTCATAAATATAAAAAAATGCATAAAAATCAGAAAAGATAAAAAATATAATAAATATTTTATTTTAATATTTCTTGTAAATAAATACATGTAAATTAATTAGTTTAAATTAGGGTTTTTATTTTAAATACCTTTCATAACAAAAATCTAAAAAAAATAATAATATAGAACTAGGTTTAATAAATGTTTATTCCTTTTAATTTTTCTTTTTCACAATAATATTATTTTATTTTATTTTCATAATTAAATTTGCATATAATAATTAGATTAATTTAGGTTAAATTCTAACGTCTTCTTAATAAATTAAAATAAAATAGAATTAGGGTTAGCGTTTAATTGCAATTAATTTTTTCTATTAAATCTTAAAATACTAAAAAACACCAAAAAAAAAACAATTTCTTGCATTCCTTTAATTTTAATTCCTCATTAATTTTAAATTTTGCAAAAGGGTCCAACGCCCTCGTTTCGTTCTTAATTTTTATTCTAATTCGCATATTTACCTTATTTTGCTTAAATAATTATGTACCTCTCCCAAGGCTTTGTAACATTTTAATTACTTCTCGCACTTTTACTTTATTTATTTTCCGTCAAATCGGGTCCTGGTTAATTTTGGCGATGTGGACCCGCGCCATTTGTAATAGCTTAGAATTTACTTTCCCGCAAATATTTTAACTGTTAAACAAAGCATGAAAGAATGTATGGACACAAAATAAAAACAAGCGTAGAACACCAATGGCATGACAAGATAAATGCAAATGAAAACGACACACGAATCGCACACACCACCCCTAGGGTACGCCTCACTGTTGCCTTGCCTCGAAAGGTGATCGTCGAGTAGAGGATGTCTTAGTAAGTCCTCATGATCCGGGAACCTGGCATGAGGGTAGCTTCTAAGGTGTCTTCCTATTGCTCCGGTGATCACCATGTCCCGAACCTCGAATTGACCCGAACACCTCCAACGGTGGTGCTACCGACCTCTCAATGGTGGGATGGCACTACTTTTAAAGGACATTTACACAGACGAATTCCTTAGGGTAGGTAGGTTCTCGTAGATACTTGCTCTAAATTTCAAAACAAATCAAAAAATACTTTTCACACCGACACCTTTTCAAAAAGCTTTCGAAAGCAAATTTTTCAAACACTCTTGAGGACTGATACAAGAGTCGAACTGGAATTTTTCAAAGAAACTTTTTCAAACCCACTCACAGTTGAAAAGCAAACAAACCATTTTGAAAACACAATGAGCAAGTATTTGAGAGCCCATGGATAACCATGGATAGAAAGGGTGCTAACACCTTCCCTTTCTATAATCTACCTCCCGAACCGAGAGCAATCTCTTTTAAGGAATTTTTCTGTGCTTTTGTCCTTTCCATTTGGAGAAAATAAAAGACGGTGGCGACTCTTGCTTCCGCGACATTTCGCGAAACAGCGTTAAACAGTCAGTTCCAGATCCACCGATCACAAAATGAAATCTTGAATTTTTGATTTCTTGATGAATAAGTTTCATATTTTGACATGCTTTGATGAATTGTGATCTTTGGCATTTGATTTAGACCAAAAAAGTTAAAGTTTGACTTTTCAGTATACAGTTAACTTTTGATCAGTTGACTGAAAATTTATCTGTCAATCCATTGGACTTGAGCAATGTTTTGAGCCATGTCATTAGGTCAAGATTATGCAATTGGACTCTTGAGATCATGCCTTAAACCAATTGATCATTTGCTAGGTCAAAAATCAGAAATTGCCCTTTCCTAGTCAAAACCCTAATTTTGACCATTTTATCCTTTTGAAGATTTGATCAAATTTCTTGAGGAATTGTGGTCCAAACTTGATCAAATGATACATATGAGTTTAAAATGTTGATGTTGATAAAAAACTATGAAGTTTGGCTGTAAATTGGCCACAATTGACTTTTTTCCCCAATACAGCTGATTTTTAGGTCAACTGTTCAATTGACTGAGCAAAAGTGTGATCCAAAGCTTGAAACTTGACATGAGTAATCTTGAGGGTCCATAATGATCCATGAAAGTAATATGAGGCATTGGAATTTCAAATATTCTTGTGCAATCTCAAACCCTAATTTTGGTCATCAATGCTTAAAGAGGTGTCTTGAGCTTGATTAACCCTAATGCAGTCTTGAGCCAAAGGAGATTTTGTGAGAAAATTTTTAATAAGTGAGAGGGAAAATTTTGGGGTACAACAACTGCCCCTGTTCAATCTTCTTAAGCGTGAAGAGTTAGATTGGCGAGTTTTTCCATTCGTGACTCGAAGGTGGAAGATGATTGGACATTAGAGTGCCCAAAAATTTACACTAGGTGATGTGATGGTTGATGGTATATGGAATGGGATTAAAGATGATATTTGGAGGGATGATGGAAATTTGTTCGGAAATGGGCTTGTAGATGCCATCCATAAATGATTGCTGAACCGTATTTGTAAGCTGAAACTAAATGAGTATCGAAATGGAATCCATGTCTGGAGCATATCTGAAATGTATCTGAAAGTTGAATCTTAATGAGTATTAGGATGGCATCCGTATCTGGAGCGTATCTAAACTGTATCTGAAAGCTGAATCTGAATGAGTATCAGGATGGCATCCGTGTCTAGAGCGTATCTGAACTGTATCTGAAAGCTGAATCTGAATGAGTATCAAGATGGCATCCGTGTCTAGAGCGTATCTAAACTGTATCTGAGAGCTGAACCTGAATGAGTATCATGATGGAATCCGTGTATGGAGCGTATCTGAACTGTATATGGGAGATGAATCTGAATGAGTATCAGGATGGCATCCGTGTCTGGAGCATATCTGAACTGTATCTGATAGCTGAATCTGAATGAGTATCAGGATGGCATCCGTGTCTGGAGCGTATATGAACTGTATCTGAAAAATCTTTGAATATTGTTAATGGTAGCTGTTGATTAACCTTATTCTGAAAAGGGTAAAACATTAGCTAATATGCAATGTCATGTTGTATGAAATGTATGGTATAATGATATTGTGATACATGCATTCATGTTATCTATGCTTATGATGTATGGATGCGATGTATGCATATGTGAGCTAATCTGCTGCACTGCTTGTTGGATTTGGGAAAATAAATCCTTGACTGCTGCTGAGGATACGGAGTGCAAGTCTTCATGTTTTGAAGTGTTGTTGAATTTCCACTTAGAGAAATAAACCTTGTTGTAAGGGAAACGCCGTGTACTGCTTGTGAAATCCCGTTGGGGAATCCTGAGAAATTGGACGACTTCTACTGGGGATTAATAACTGGAAGCTCTGTTCTGCTGGGGATTAAACTGCACACTGCGGGGAATTTTATGGAAATAACTTAGAGAGATTTCCCTACCTCTTAAAGCCACCAGTGATTGTGTTTTTATTTTGTTCATTTGTAAATGGTAGTTACGTTCAAATGCATATGTTCAAAAAATAAATCATTGGACGTTTTTTGTAAACAAAACATAAGAGTAAAGAAAAAACAGATTGTTTGGCACTTTCAAAGGGATATTTTTGTATTGACTTTGAGTAAGTATTTTTGTACAATGAGACAAACATTCTAGTAAGAGAATGCCATCGTAAAAAAATGAAATTTTGATACAAAGAAAAGATAGCTATGTGAATTAATCCCATGGGGTTCCCATTCTGCTATAGCCTTCGTGTCTCTGAGCATCTTATCTATTTGTTGCCTTGTCCGAAGCTGATTGAATTGATCAGAACCGCTGAGTTTGTCAGTTGAAACCAAAGGTTGTCCGCAAGGTGATCCAATTGGGACATAGTCATACGCTTTTATTCCCTAACTTTTGCCTGGACCGCCCTTTCAGGTTTTCAGTCCACCGGGATACCCTTTTTTGCCCAATCTGCCCTTTCGGGTTTTCAGCTTGCCGGGTGTACAGATTTTTTTGTTTTATCCCTAATTTTTGCCCGAACCTTTTTGGTTCGCCGGGATGCCCTTGTTTTGCCTAGGTGTGTCAACCTAGCGGGTCTCTTATGCGTAGTATCTTTTGACTATGTCCGTGTTTACAGGGTGCGGCAGGTCGTTGCCATCCATGGTGGTCAAGATCATTGCTCCACCAGAGAATATGCTTTTGATTACAAATGGTCCTTCATATGTAGGAGTCCATTTGCCCCTGGGATCACCTTGGGGCAGTATGATGCGCTTGATCATCAAATCCCCGACTTGATATACTTGGCGTCTAACCTTTTTTTTGAAAGCCTTAATCATCCGTTTTTGATACATTTGACCATGACAGACAACATTAAGCCTTTTCTCATCAATCTAGTTTAGTTGATCAAGACGAGTTTGGATCCAATCTTCTTCATTCAGCCCTGCATCCTTCATAATTCTCAGAGAGGGGATATGGACCTCAATCGGCAAGACAACCTCCATGCCGTATACCAGAGAGTAGGGTGTTGCCCCGGTTGATGTGTATGTCGTGGTACGATAACCGTGGAGAGCGAATGGTAGCATCTAATTCCAGTCTTTGTATGTGACTGTCATTTCTGTATGATCTTTTTGATGTTCTTATTTGCAGCTTCGACAACACCATTCATCTTTGGCCAGTAAGGGGAAGAATTATGGTGTTGGATCTTGAATTGCACGCACAGTGTGGTGATCATAGTGTTGTTAAGATTCATACCATTGTTTGTGATGATCCTCTCCGGGATTCCGTACCGACATATGAGATTTTGCTTGATGAACCAGGCGACAACATTCTTGGTAACAGAAGCAAAAGAAGCCGCCTCAACCAACTTTGAGAAATAGTCAATGGCCACCAAGATGAAGCGGTGTCCATTAGAGGCTGTTCGCTTGATTTCCCCAATCATATCGATTCCCCACATAGCAAAGGGCCAATGAGCCGTCAAGACATTTAGAGGAACCGAAGGTACGTGCACCTTGTCAACATAGATCTGATACTTGTGGTAGGTTCGAGAATGTTGATAGTAATCTGCTTCCATGGTAGACTAGTAATAACCATCCCGTAGGATTTTCTTTGCCATCGTATGCCCACTGGAATGGGTGCCAAAAGTGCCCTCATGTAGATCAACCATGATATTTTCTTCCTCAACCTTGTCTATGCAACGGAGGAAAGCAGAGTCATGGTTGTGTTTGTAGAGAATGTCGTTACTAAGGAAGAACTTAGCAGAGAATCTCCTTAAGAACTTCTTATCATTGACTGAAGCTCCTTCCGAATATTCTTGAGCCTCGAGATACCTCTTGACTTCGTCAAACCAAGGTCGGTCCACTACTTCTTCAGTATTAATCTCGTGACAGTGAGCTGGTTCATCCATTCGTTCAATGGTAATCTGGGGATCCTCGTTATCCCATTTAAGTTTAAACATGGATGACATTGTGGCTAGTGCGTCTGCTAGCTGATTTTCTTCTCGCGGGAAATGCTCGAAGGTAATCTTCTTAAAATGTGGGATCAATGTCAAAACATGTTCTTTGTAGGGGATAAGGTTAGGGTGGTTGGTGTCCCATTCCCCTTTGATCTGGCTGATGACCAAAGCTGAATCTCCAAATATATTTAAGGATTTGATCCCCAAATCTATGGCAGCTTTGAGACCAAAAATGCACGCTTTGTATTCTGCCACGTTATTTGTATAATTGAAGCATATTCTTGCTGTGAAGGGTATATGACATCCTTCAGGAGATATGAGTACAACACCTATACCATTGCCGAGTGTGTTGGATGCCCCATTACAAACCAGGGTCCATCGGGATCCTTGTTCAGGTCTATCATATGGTCTGAATTCTTCACAATTGTTTACCATCATGATGTCTTCATCTGGGAATTCGAACTTCATGGACTGGTAGTCATCCACAACTTGGTGAGCAAGGTGATCAGCTAGTACACTGCCCTTTATTGCTTTCTGGGTAGTATACTGTATGTCATATTCTATCAGGATCATCTGCCATCTTGCTATTCTCCCAGAGAGGGCAGGTTTCTCGAAGATGTTATTTATTGGATCCATTTTAGATATCAATAAGGTAGTATGGGTCAACATATACTGTCTTAGCCGACGAGCAGCCCATGCCAGAGCACAACAAGTTTTCTCGAGCAGTGAATATCTTATTTCACAATCAGTAAACTTTTTGCTCAGGTGATAAATAACATGCTCTTTTCGGCCAGACTCGTCATGCTTCCCCAGCACACACCCCGATTATTTTTCCAAAACGGTTAGATACATGATCAAGGGTCTTCCCTCGACTGGTGGCATCAAAACCAGAGGCTCTTACAAGTATTCTTTGATCTTGTTGAACGCAATTTGACACTCATCATTCCATTTGACTACTTGATCTTTCTTCAGTAATTTGAAGATTGGTTCACAAGTAGCTGCCAGGTGAGAAATGAATATGCCAATGTAGTTTAACCGTCCCAAGAATCCTCTGACTTCCTTCTCAGTATGAGGAGCAGGAATCTCTTGTATCTCTTTCACCTTGGCATGATCTACTTCAATACCTTTACCTCTAACAACAAATCCTAGGAGTTTACCAGACCTCACTCCAAACGTGCATTTATTCGGGTTC
Organism: Vicia faba; assembly: GCA_948472305.1. Classification (NCBI taxonomy): domain Eukaryota; kingdom Viridiplantae; phylum Streptophyta; class Magnoliopsida; order Fabales; family Fabaceae; genus Vicia; species Vicia faba. The sequence goes on along the minus strand of OX451737.1, from coordinate 1,155,426,852 downwards.
AACCTCAGCTTGTACTTTTTTAGCCTCTCAAATAATTTCTGCAAATGACCAAGATGCTCTTTTTCTATTTGAGATATGGCTATCATGTCATCCACATAGACTTCTATTTCGTGATGTATCATGTCGTGAAATAAAGCTACCATGGCACGCTGATAGGTTGCCCCAACATTCTTCAACCCGAATGGCATAACCTTGTAGCAGAATGTGCCCCATTATGTGACAAAGGTTGTTTTCTCCATGTCCTCAGGCGCCATTTTGATTTGGTTGTAGCCTGAGAAACCGTCCATGAAGGAAAACACCTTATGCTGCGCCGTATTGTTAACTAGAATATCAATATGGGGAAGTGGGAAATCATCCTTAGGGCTTGCCCTATTCAAATCTCTGTAGTCCATGCACATTCTTACTTTTCCGTCTTTTTTGGGCACGGGAACAACATTGGCGACCCATTGCGGATAAGAAGTAACACATAAGAATCCGGTGTTGAATTTTTTCATGACTTCCGCTTTGATCTTCTCTGACATGTCTGGTCACATGCGACGGACCTTTAGTTTTACAAAATTGTAGTGGTAAGTTTTCTTAGGTATCAATCAAAAGGATTGTTACCAATGTTTTGAAATGAACTCAACGCACTACAATTTAAGCAAGTGCAGATTTGACAAATTAATTTTTGCACAGTTTAGTAATCATGTATAGAGATGAAGAAAAAGCAGAAGAACACACAATTTGTTAAGGCAGTTCCCCTTGTCGTCCTCGCGTAGGGTATGTCTGCCCCCAATTCTAGAATCTAGAATTGAGATATTTTATATTAAGTTGCAAATGATACAATAGAAGAGATAGTTGACAATACAAACAAACTAATGTTGCTGATGTAACCGCCTTCTTCCCTTTCCTTGGTTAGAGCAAAACCAAGTGCCAAATTCTTCAAACAAACCTCCGGTTACCGCTACTTGATTAAGCAAGCCCATCGTTTCTTAATCCTTTCACTCGACTGATTTTGATCGCAAGCAATTTGACCCCAAATCTAAATTCACAATCCTCCGGTTACGGCTACTTGATTAAGCAAACCCACTGTTTCCTAATCCTTTCACTCGGCTGAATTCAATGAAGCAAAGACTTGTGCAAAAACCCCGCATCAATAGGAATCTTGGAGGAGAAAATCCCATTGATCTTATTCAAGAACAACCCATAATTTCTCAACCCAAATCTGAATTGAATCCTTGATTTAAACGTTATCACCACAATAATTTTCTTGAATCAACAACCATGGTTATGTGTACATGTTGATTTTTGAGAAGAGAGGATGAAGATGATGAGCACTATGTGTATCTTTCATTAGTTCTTGTTAACTTCAAATAATTATGCATAATGAATATATATGTTATCTAATACCCAAGATTCACAGACATAGTAGAAAATCAGTTGATGCCAGCGAGCGGCCGACTCAACCAGAAGTAGGAGTCGGCGTGACACAACCCGCACCCAGAAAGAAAACTGTTTTGAAGCGTAATACATCGACCGCTTCAGAACTTGCATCGATGCCAACTTTAGATATTATGATTCCCAGGTTGAGTCAACCGGAAGGGTCGACGCGATACATCCAGCAGTCAGAGAGAATTCCATTTTGAAGTGTAGTACGTCGACCGCTTCAGGGCTTGCGTCGATGTAAACTTAGAGTGTTTTGATTTCCAGTTTGAGTCGACCATAAGGGTCGACCTGACACATCCAGGGCTTGATTGAGGATGATGAGTCGACTTCACCTATCTTTGAGTCGACGCATAAATTGAATTTTCTCAAAAATACTTGTTTATGGAGATCTTCATTTCAATACTTCCATTGCAAGATTGTTCATAGAGCCAACCAAAATAGAGAGAGATTAATAATAATTTTGACATCATTAAAATACATATAGAGGGACTTTTCCCTCACACTCCTAGGCACCCTTGGATATGCCTGGCAGAGATACCAAAGTGGTATATGTCATCACCTCGCCATAGACCCCTTAGTCAAGTCAGTGTCTAAAAGGAAGCACGTAGTTGGCGAGGAGAAGAGAACAACCATTGACGAGGAAGTTCAGAAGTTAACAAACGTTGATTTCATAATAAAGGTCAAATATCCTTTGTGGTTTACTAACATGGTCTTGGTGACAAAGGTATAGAAAAATTGGAGTATATGTGTTGATTTCGCCGATTGAAGAAAGAAAAAGTATTCAGATGGGAACCAGAACATCAAAAGGCTTTTGATGAGATCAAGATGTACCTGTCAAGACTTCCCATTTTACTGCCTACCATGAGAGATAAAGTCATGAAGTTTAACATTTCAACGTCTGATTCGACAATAGGCAGTACCTTAGTCGAGTGTTAAATGACGCTTAAACTAAATATAGTCTAATAGAGAAATTGTGTCTCTGTTTATATTTCTCTTTTACAAAGTTAAATTACTATATAAAGCCAACATACGTGTTTGTGTATTCCCACTTTGATGTTATTAAACATATGTTGTTGAAGCCTATTTTACATAGTAGAATAGGAAAATGGGCTTTAGCTTTAACTAAGTATTCTTTAACATATGTGCCTTTAAAGGTCATCAAAGGTCATATTGTTTCCATTTTATTGTAGATCATGCCATGGTCGAAGTACCACAAAATTATGTGGAACTTAAACCTCAGATGTTGTACTTCGATGGTTCCAACCATAAAGATAGAACTGACATTGTGTTTACTGTGAAAATTGGTAAACAACCGCTGATCTTCCAAAAAGGGTATTTTTTGGTTACTTGCAGGATCAATCAGTTTGATCCTAAGACATATGCTAAATATTTGTGCTGTTTTGATAAAAATGCTAAATTAAATAAAGAACGCGTTCGAATGAGAAAGGTGGAGGTTAGAGGCAGATGAAAACTTGATAAAAGTTTAAGTAAAAGTAAGTAGAAAGGGGTTGAGAAGAGTTTAAGTGTAGAAATCTGGTAAAAAGTGCAAGTGAAATGAAAGGGAAAATAAACTTTGCAAATAAGATAAAAGGCTGTAAGCAAGAATGACAAGGAATGTAAAAGACTTTAATTATAAAATATGGTGTTTCAAACGTACATTCTCAGTATTCTTTCTCACGCAGCGGGTACTCGAATAGTATTGAGTGACTTGTACAATTGGTTGAACACACGGAAAATTTACATAAACTTCCTATATTTATACTAGTTAAAAGTAACTTCTAGATGGTTACTTCGATCCAGGATCAGGATAAGTTTCCTTTGCATGCTCTTCGATCTTCAACTTCATGCCACGTTTCTTTCTTCAACTGCTAAGTGAACTGCCTTTCCCTCTTATATTCAAATTCAAATTCAAATTTTTGTTGATACGAACACTTCTAGGTCGAAGGCTCTTACAAGGTTGAAGCCTCTAGGTGAAAGACCATTTCTAAATTAGAGAACTATGTAAGTGTTTTATCCTCTTTAACAAGGATGACTTTGATATGCCTTTTCAAAGGCTCTCAATTCGAAGTATCTTCGAATTAAACTATGTTTCCAAACTGAGGGGTCATTAATTTAGATTTCTTCAATCCCTTAGATTTCTTCAATCTATAATTAGCCAATAAGGCCAATGTGTTTGGGTGTCGAATTTAGGAGCTAACAAATTACCCTTCAAGAATGTCAATTTCGAAGCCAAAAGAAATGGTCATTATTTGATATTCCCATTCGACACGTGTCTTATTTTTGGCCACAAAAGTCAATTGTGCGCTTTTCGCCTTCTACCAACCACTGCTGGTATTTAGATTCATCATTACCCTTTTCCCAAGACGTCGCTATCAGTCATTCGTTTTCACGCTGCCATCATGGCTATTAACCTTACAACCTAGGAAAGTATGGCAACTGTTTCCATCACCTGTACGATAATTGCCTCAACGTTCGCCACGTGCCCCACTAGCTCTGCAACATTAAATGGTTTTGAGGGAAAACACTCTTCCCTGGACACTATAAATAGCCACAAATTCTCTTCTTTGGAATTTTTACAACTCCTAATATTCCTTATTTCCTTGCAAAAAGAGATCTTAAGAACTTCATATTCTTCGTTCTTTCACTACCCTCAACCACGGATTTACTTTCAAACGCACCAAACAATCCCAAAACCAAGAACGTTTCTGACTTACAACAACAACCAAAAATCTTTTTCACTAGTTCTGTTTCTGCTTCGACTGGGGAGTGAAGGGTTGTTTATGAACCCATGACTAGAGAATGGCATGAAGCTTACGTTTCTCAGGTACTTATTCCTATTAGGTTCTTTGGGCACATGTACGCAATGTCTGGTCCACTATCTGCATGCGTCGAGAACCCCAAACAGAACAATGCCTTCTTCCCAAGTCACCCTAGGCTCAAGCCTATAGGTTGCCCAAAAAACCCAAGAATGACCCTGAGGATGCTACTCCTGCTAACAAACAACACACTCAAACGAAGGAAGACATAAACCTTCAGTTTATGAACAAGGGGAACATGATCTTTCGATCTTGCCCTAGCCTTACTTTAGAGTATTCAAAATGGCTAAGTAAGATGGAAAAAGTGCAGACCCAAATATGGAAAGATATGGGAATTTATGACTTGCTCATGTTATCGAAGACTGGGTTACCTTATTGCCTCTTATGTTGGTATCTTTGCTATACTTCTGGGATAACACGCATTTCACTTTCCATTTACCCTGTGGAATGGTGACTCCAACTCTTTTCAACATAGCAGCAATTACTGGTCTTCCACCAACTGGTGACTATTTCAACCCTGACGCTTTATCTGTAGATACTATTGGGTTTTAGGCCACGAAACCCACATACACTATATTCATCAACCACTTTCACGACAAGTCTAGCAGCATTGTCTCTGAAGTGGAACACATAGCTTTTCTAGCTTTATGGTTGTCTCGCTTCGTTTTCTGCACCAAGTCACTTCAAGTGACTAAGAAGATGCTCACCCTTGCGACGTAGCTTCATCATGGCTACAACCTTTGTTTGGATGAATTGATTTTGGCCAACCTATATGAGTCCATTAGCAATGGTGTGACTCATCTTAAAGTTATTGGAAATAAGGCGAGTTTGCTCATTGCTGGACCCTTCTGGCTCCTTCAACTTTGGCTTAATACCACTTTTGAATATTTTCTTCCTCAGAAGAACAAGATTAATGAGAAGGCCCCAGAAATCCTAAACAGGAGGGTCAAAGGCACTAGATTAGTCCTGTTGACTCCAACTGACGAGGGTCAACAATTCCAGAAAGCGTTTACTAGCTTTGTAATGATGTTTTCAGAGCGTAAGGAATTTGTTTCGACTATGGCTCCCTTCGCTAGTCGAAAGGTTGGTCCTAAATGATTTATTTGACCATATCCCTCATCCGATGAAAAGGACCAAGTGGAGGAGTATGTGGCTATCTGGGAATCGTTTCTTCGCCCAAGAATTATGCCATTGAGATTCAAGAGTTAGAAGAATTAAATCAGTTTGATTGCTTATCAACCGAATCTTGTCTCTCGCTAATTTAGCATAACCCAATCACTCCCTTCTCAAATCTATCCCTGAGAAAAGTCTCTGTTGTTTTATAGTGCAGAATATTCAGAGGATGCTGCTACCCAGCATATTGGTAGGTACGCTGGTCGAACCGTATTAAGTTTGTTCGAATTCAAACTCAACTTCCCGTGTTTGCCTATCTTTGAAGACTGGTGGAAGCAGTACTATGACAAATAATTCTTCGATGCAAAAGACTTTGTTGACTGTCTTCAAGAGGCATTTATACTGGTCTCTGACAAGATCAAAAAAGGTAATATTTCTTTTCAAAACAAATTCCTTATTTTCTTTGATTCAATCATTCGACATCTGGCTTATACTTGTTTATTTTCTAGCCATCAAGAGAACCATTACGAAGAAAGCCGCTGAAAGCGCAAAGGGAGGAGACCTTTATGTAAAACCTCCACCACAGGTAAATACTTTCTGCCATAAATTTATTTTCAACATATTAATGTTGATGCTGATGTTTTTGACTCCTTTCTTTTCTGGATATTAAGAAAACTACTCCAAAGAAAAGGAAAGTTCAAGAAATTGAGATTTCTAGTGATGAAGAAGAAGAATCTCCTCCTATCCCTCTTAGGAGGAAAAAATTAAAGAAACCAGCTCCTCTTTCTGAACCTCATCCAAAAACCAAAACCAAGGTTATGGCTACTAAGTCGAGGCTTTCTTCTGTCATCATCAAAGAGCCAACAGAACGAGAAATAACTGCTAGAATGAATAATCCTAGTGAAAGTGATAATTCTTCTCCTGGTGATAAAGTTCCACCCCGGGTAATAACTTCTACCATCTAAAACTCTTCTTTGAATTATTTTACAATAATTCTAATAATACTCCTTTGATCCTTAGGACACTGCTGGCACTTCCAAACAAGGTCCTACATCTGTAGAAGAATCTGTCACTTTAATAAACAGTGGGGGCGACCCCACTTATAGGCCTTCTTCAGCAAAGGGATCCTTTGTGAGCTCAGCCAACAAGGTGAACTAAACCTTTGGGCATCAAGTTACAACTGTTGGGCAGTAGAATAAAGAAATCCCTAGTGAGGAGAATTCTGACCTGCCACACACAACTCTCAGAACCTCACTAGCCACTGATGATGAACAAGAAGAGAAAGAGGAAGATGCTGATGATGAAATCAAACCAGAGGGGGAGGGAATACCAGAGGGAGAGAATCAGAATGAGGATATTCCAGCGGCTGCTGGGAGAGAGAACTCTGCAGGGGGAGCAAGAAACTTGCAAATGTTGAAGGTGCCCATGTCCCGATACAGGATTTATCTATCGGAGAAAATGTGGCCCGTGTCACCAATGAGAGAGTCACTTCGGCAGGGTCCCGTACTAAGGAGGATTTGACATTACTAAAATAGAATAATCCTCTTAGCTACTTGAATGCCATACTCGAGGGAAGAGAAAATTCTTCCAATCAAAGTCACAATGCTTCGGTTGCGTCTGGCAAATCTGCTTCAACATCTCCTCTTGAGGAGGCATTTTAGAAAGTCAAGGCGCAACTTTTTAAAAGAGATTTAATATTGACCTTAGAGGGAGAACCAGCAGCTCCTTCCTCTCGGAAGACTACTTTAAGAGTTGTCGACCTTCTTGCTGCCTCTCCCGACATCGCCAGTGTTATTTTGGATTTAACTTCGATCATCGATCAAGTCTCAACTGATTATAATTGCCGAAGGACTCTCAATCGCAAAATTGAAGATGCCAATGGCCATGTAGCTTCTTCCTGGAGTGCTTCCACTGAATCAACTTCAAGGCTAAATGAGCTGTCAAAGGAGCAAGAAGCAAGGCGGAAAGAAGTTGAAGAAATCGACCAAAATACAGCCGACATGAAGGCTCAGATCAGAGAATTGGAGGCTAAGATTGCCGCCAATGATAGACGAAAAGAAAAACTTCTTGCTATCAACACTGATTCTGAGAGTCAAGAGGAACTCACTGATGGATTAAAATATGTTGATCAGGCCCAAGCATTAGATGCTAAAATCGAATCTCTTCATCAGTCAAAGGCTTTGTGCGAAAAACGTTTGGAGCTGCAGAAGATCAAATATCTCCAAATCAAAGCCAACCTCCCATTTTGATTTTGAATTTTTATTTGTATAATTTCTGTTTTTGTAATGACTTATAGCCATTTTGGCTGCTTAATGCATTTTCCATTTTGGCTCTTTACTTCAACTGAGATTAAACATTGGTTATTCTAACCTCTTGAAGTACAGGTATATAATTTTTCAAGTATTTACCATTTACTCTCAAGATCCTTTGATCTTCATTTAACTCTTCGTTCTCATAGGCACCACCAGACAATGTTTGGATAATCTTAAAAGGTCCTTCCCATTTAGGAGACCATTTTCCCATATTTATATCCTTTCGATCCATTGGGAGAATTACCTTCCATACCAGATCCTCAGACAAGAATGTCTTGGGTTTTACTCTTTTATTGTAAGATTTTTCCACTCTTTTCTTCTGTATCCTTAAGAGATCTAAAGCTCTCAGTCTTTCTTCGTCCAAATCAACCAATTCGTCTAACATCATACTCCAATAAGCTTCGGAAGGGATATCTTGATGTTTCTGAATTCTTGTTGACTGCTGACAAATTTCTACTGGCAATACTGCATCATGGCCATAGGTTAATCAAAATGGTGTCGTTCTGGTAGCTTCCTTAGGATAAGTTCGACATGCCCATAAGATTTGGTCCAATGTTTTATGCCAATTCTTTGGATTTTTTCCTACATGCTTCTTTATCAAGACAATTACTATCTTATTTGCTGCTTCGACTTTTCCATTAGCTTGCGCATAGTAAGACATAGATGTTAACAGCTTGAATCCCATTTTTGTGGCGAACTCCTGCATTTTTCGACCAATAAATACTGATCCTTTTTGGTAAGTTGTTATTGTCTCAGGGATTTCAAACCTATATATAATGTTTTTTTGAATAAATTCAATGACATTCTCTTGGTCCGTGTTGACTAAAGGAATTGCTTCAATCCACTTAATGAAATAGTCAATGCCCACCAATATATATTTCTGGCTTTTAGACGATGCTGGTCGAATCTCCCCAATGAGATACAAGGCCCATTCTCTAAAAGGCCAAGGTTTCATAGTCGAGTGAAGTTCGCTTGTAGGTACATGTTGGATGCCTGTTTGTATTTGACATTCTTGGTAACCTTTTGCAAACTCCACACAATCTTTTAACATAGTATGCCAATATAATCCTTGTCGAAACAACAACCATTTCATTTTATGGCCTACTTGATGTGCCCCACATGCCCAAGCATGTGTAGTTAAAAGGGATATGTATGCCTCTTTTTCACATAGGCATTTTAGTAGTACTCCTTCAGGCGTCTTTTTAAATAACTCGTTTCCCATTAGAACATAACTTAGCGCCTTGTACTTTGTTTTTCGTTCTGTCGAAGCCATTGGATTTTGCAAATAATCTACTATAGGCTTTCTCCAATCTTGTTCTGTTAGATTTTCTATGAACAAAATTTCGAAGTTTTCTTGGTCAGCGTACCCCCGTTTTGTTGTTTCCAAATCTGTTGGAGACAACTTGGTTGATGTTACTCTTCCTCTAACTTTAATTGCTTGTTATAATTTTTCTTTAGAAATTTTATACCCAGATGTAATCTGTGATAAGTCATTAGCCACTTGATTTTCCAATCTTGGTATATGTTGAATTGAATGTTGATCACTTCAAAGTTTTTCAACAAACGATTGACTATTACAAAATACATGATAATATTTTCTCTTATACATTTGTATTCTTTCGTAACTTTCTTTATGACTAACTCTGAGTCTCCCATTATTTTGACTCGAGTTGCCCCCAATTCCTACAAGATTTCAAGTCTTACGATTAGAGCTTCGTACTCAGCCTCATTGTTTGAACAAGAACCTTCGATCTTGTACTTGAATGTTTTTGGTATTTTATTTGGAGAAATAATCAGAACTCCTACTCCAGTTCCATCTTTATGACTGGAACCGTCAAAGTATAACTTCCAGGGTTCGATCTCCAAGTAGTTTAATGGTTCTTCATTTATTGAGTGGTCAACTATAAAGTCTTCTACCACTTGACCTTTTACATCCTTGAGAGGCATAAAGGTTAATCAATACTCAGTTAATGCAAGTGCCCATTTGCCTATTCGACTGTGCAAGATGGGTTTCGACAACATATATTTGAAAACGTCAAAATGAGACGAAACATAAACTGGTTTTATATCTTGCTTGAGTTTTGTACATGATAAGTAAAGACATAAACATAGTTTTTCAACTTCGCTATATCTAGTTTCTGCATCATTTAAAACTCTACTGAGGTAGTAGATGGGTCTTTAGACACCATTTTCATCCTCTTGAGCCAACATTCTCCCTAGGGTTTTATCGGATGCAGCTATGTACAATTTCATACTCCTATTTCTACAAGGAGGTACCCGAATAGGTGGTTTGGTGAGGTATCCTTTGATCTTGTAGAAGGCCTCTTATTGTTCTTGACCCCACTCGAATCCTCCTTTTTTGAGTCGAAGTAGTGGTGAGAAGGCTTGCGTTTTTCCACTTAGGTTTGATATAAATCTCCTTAAGAAATTTATCTTGCCAAGTAGAGATTGCAACTCCTTCTTGCTAGTTGGCACTTTCGTTTCCAAAATGTATTTGGTCTTATTCTGGTTTATTTCGATTCCTTTTTTGTAGACCACAAATCCTAAGAAGTCCACTGCTTTGACGCAAAAAGCGCAATTTAGAGGATTCATCTTTAGACCATAGATTCTCATCCTTTTGAAGGACTGTCGAAGGTGGTCTATGTGATTCTTCCCTGAAACAGATTTGACAACAATTTCATCAATATAAATCTGCATAAAAGTTTCAAAAAAATCATGGAAGTGTTGGCTGAAGATTTTGATGATATTATTAGAAGCGAAGCAAATTGGACGTTTCGATTGGAATAAAGCAAGATGTCATGTTTCGAAATGGTAGAAGCAGTGCTTCGAATGGGCATATCAAATCTTGGAGCTTCGAGTGACAGTTATGAGAATATATTCAAGGAAGTCTCGAAATGTTAACAAGGCTGTGTCCAAGAAATGCGTTCGAAGCGAAGAAGTGCCAAAACATTTGAAATTCAAATGCAAGCGGGATGTTCGAAATTTGAAATATATGCGCTGGAGCATCCGAAGACGCGTGGAAACTAGAGAGAGGCGTTGCTCTGCATGTTCTGAACGTGGCAGAATCTTATAGCAAGACCGTTATGGTCGAAGTAGTATAAATAGAAGTCTTAGCATTAGGATTTCGGGTGTCATATCTATTGTACAAAAAAACTCAGTAAACATTCAAAATACCACATGGCTAGGGAAACGAATGCACGAGCAATGTACGTATGATAACACCAAGTGTTTATGATTTAATGAAACTCTTTATCATTTCCAGTATTTTCCTTTATCTTCATGTCAATACCATTCAAAAGCTTTTTGCACTAAAATGTTTTCATTCGAAGTCTTTTACTGATGCCTTACATTTAAATGCTTTCTTTCCATTTCAAATACTTTACATTTCAGAAACTGTTGTACATTTCATGCCTTTATCTTCAAGCTTTTATCATTCGAACACCTTTTTTCACTTAAAGTCATTTTACTGTTTTCTTGCATTTAAACGCTTTCTTCATATTTAGAATCTTTTACATTCCAGAGAATCTTTTACATTACATGTTTTTATGCTTCGAAGTCATTTAGTTGTCTTTTATGCAGTTTTACATGTCTTTACAATTGAACTTTATTCATGCAATTTAGTTTCGCGCACATTTACTTGATCGCGCCTTTAGATCTTTAATAGAGTAATCGAAGTAAGTTAAACACCTACACAACATTCTAAATACCAACCATGAATACCAGTTCTATAATGAGAGTTATCCAAATGACCAATACATCCTAGGATCAATCTAGTCGATCCTGCGAGTTACCAGAGAGATTGAATAACAGTCATTAAGATTATTCGATAGTTTAGAGGACTAGCGGTTGTTTACCAGAAATCACTGTAAACAAATTGGCACACCCGGTGGGACGAGTCATTGGCCATTACGGAATTTAGAACAAAATAAAAATTGTTGAGACGTAACCATTGTGAAAATACCCTCTGAGTGATAAATTTGTTGTTTTATGAACCTTAGAAGTGGTAGAATAACCAATAGCAACCAACCCTTATCCAGAAGAAAACGTTTGAACAAGATGTCTAATTCTGACAATCAACAAGGGGAACAAAATGCCCCACATACAACAGGCACTAATATGTCCGCTTCGATGGGAACATCTAATGTGATCCCTTCGAATGCACAATCTGTTGCATCCTCTACCAGTAATATAGCCACTAATGGAATAAGTGGCATATCAACTAATAGTTCGATCCTAGGAAATACTGGAACCATTGGTTATCCTGGGGGATTCGTCCCACCATCAGGGACACAAACCCATTTCGTCACCCCACTAACTAGACCACCCGGTTTCGATGGTAATAGAACCAGAAATTCCTCTTATGGATTGCCAACATCTTTTATGGCAGGCTTACACAATTCCACATCGAATTCATCACCTAAATTAAGGTCTGGGTCTGGGGCGAATCAGTTTATGACAAATAACCAAGGATCAGTGGGTTATAGTGCAATGCCTATTTTAACCACAGAAAACCAGTTGGCTTTTAGGCAATTGATGGATGACAGTAACCATAATATGATAGGAGTATTAGCACAAACTATGCAGGAGATATTTGCCCCAATAGTACAAAATGTGACTGTGACAAACAGAGAAAACGCAGATAACATGAGTCGAATAGCAGATTTCTTCGCCCCCCCAGAAAGGCGTAGGAAGAATCAGGTGGGACTTCGAGCGAACGTACCTATTGTAGAACAAGTTGCTAACGACCCACCCTATAGACCAGCCAGAGAGGAAGTTAATGTGGGGGCAAGGGCACAAAGGCTAGAAGCCCCATTGATCCAAGGCCCACAAAGGGAAATTATGGAACCAGGGGCAAGGGTCGAAAGGCTGGAAGTACCAGAGTTTCGAGAAGAACAACCTAGAGGGGTTGTCATGGTGGGTCGAAATCAAGATGCTGATGCAGTCGTTCATAGAATTCGAAACGATAACATCTTGGCAGAAAATAATTTAACCACCATGATAGAGAGAATCATGGCCCAGAATGGCCTCAACACAGGAATTAGAAGGCCAAATTATGCCTCCCCTATATTAGATTACATAATGCGCACTGATTTACCAAGGGGATATAAAGTCCCTAAGTTTACAAAGTTTGCTGGGCATACCAATGAATCAACAGTCGAACATATAGCCAGGTATCTAACCGAAGCGGGAGATATAGCCAATAATGAAGACCTCAGGATCAAATATTTCCCAAGTTCCCTGACTAAGAACGCTTTCACATGGTTCACCACTTTGCCTCCTGGGTCCATTGATACTTGGGCTCTTTTGGAGAGATTATTCCATGAACAGTTCTACATGGGACAATAAAAAATAAGTCTGAAGGAACTAGCCAGCGTCAAGAGGAAGTTCACTGAGCCCATAGATGATTATCTGAATAGATTCAGGCTCTTGAAATCTAGATGCTTTACAGTAGTGCCTGAACATGAGTTAGTCGAAATGGCTGCTGGCGGCTTGGATTACTCTATTCAAAAGAAATTAGACACTCAATACTTGAGGGATATGGCTCAATTAGCCGATAGGGTTCGACAGGTCGAAAGGCTAAAGGCCGAAAAGGCCAGAGTCTTTAAAAATAACAAGAAGAAAAGGATCTCCTATGTTGGAACTGAGGAAGCAGAAGATTATCCTGAATTCGAATTCGAAGAGGTCGAAATCGACCTCGCTGAAGTAAAACAGGCACCACCTTACTCCTGCAAATTATAATTCCCACAAAAGGGAAAGAAACTTTTGAAAATGAGAAAAGTGACAAATTCGCAAAGAAGGTTTATACCTTCGATGTCACTAAATGTGACGAGATTTTTGATTTACTTATCAAAGATGGCCAACTCATTGTGCCATCAAATGTCAAAATACCTCCTTTAGATCAAAGAAATAAAAGAGGATTTTGCAAGTATCATAGTTTCCTAGGCCACAAAATCTCACAGTGTTTTCTTTTCAGGGACCTAATTCAGAATGCAATTAAAGATGGCAGACTGAAGTTTGCTGATAAGGCAAAAATGAAAGTGGACGAAGACCCTTTGGACATCGCAGACACCAATTACTCCGAGCCTACATGCATTGGAGAAATTAACATGGTGGAAGCTGACCAGAGTGACGCCCCAATAGGAGAGATAGGTACTGAAAATGAAAGCTGGGTGATAGTCGAAGTCAATAAGGAGGTCACTGAAGACGTCCACAAGCAACCAGGGACTTCGATTGAAGCAACACCTCTAGCTGTTGCAGAAGAAATCCAGGCTACTGAAGGCCAGGAAAACCAAAACCAAGAATTGACACAGGTTACTGAAGGTCTGAGGCTAGAATTAGAGAAAGTCCAAATCACGAAGCCAACCTCCCCTCAGAAAGAAATATGGGATACTCTAGGGGAACCCAGTGGAAAGTTTGACTACTTGGTCAAATATTCTGCCCCAGAGAGTTCAAAGGTCCACATTGAAGATATAAAACCCACAGGATGGGGAGATGATGAAGCTAAGGGGGAGGATGTTGAGGTAAACATGGTGGATATGGAGGGACCTCGCTCTGAGATGGGGGAGGTAGAGAGATACTTAGAAAAATAGAAATATAAAATGAAGGATAATCACGCTGGAGATGCTAGTCTCAAGGATTACCTCATGATGTGCCACAAAGGAGATACATGAATGATACTATGCCCTAGGTGCAGCATCCTCTGCAACCAGAGAATCGCTGCAAACTTCGAGAGGGTACAAAGGGCGCGAACTGGCAACAACTGGCGCCAGGATAACCAATTATTCAGGTGTTATCCTAAGGCTGGAGAAAGTTTGCTGGAATTTGTGTTTGCTGCTACAAAGGGGCAACCAAGTGCTTGATATGCCCAAGGTGTTCCGCTGTGTATGATCAAAGCATGGCCAGAGCCTTCGAAACAATTCCCTTCGCCCCTTGCTGGTACCACCAAGAAACTGTTCAGATGGGCCCACGTTTCGATAACAAATACAAACAACGAAGGCCTGATAGTCCTTATCCTAAGGGTGCTCGAAGAGTGACGTTAAAAATCCTTGCCGAAGTGCCAACAGACAGATGGCTGCAAGTCAGAAATGACAAAGGCAAAGACAAATGGAGAAACACTGAACGAAACGCACGCCACGTTATGACATATAGAATGCAATTCAACATAGCAAAGAGGGAAGAGGTGAGATTAGAGAACTACAAAGGAAGAAACCCCATGTCAAGATCTCAATGGCGAAGGCAACAGAGGATTCGAAAAGCTGAGAGGGAAGCTGTGGCAAATAAAGGGGCAACTTCAACAAAGAACCAAGGTGAATCTAGAACCAACAAACCCACACCAAAAAATCAAACTGAAGACAAACCCCCAGTTAATAGGAGGCTCTTTTCTGAAGTACAACTAGATGAACCAAAGGAATACACTCCAGGTCCAGAAGAAGACGAAGATATGATAACGGACAACTTCGAATCAGAGGGGGAGTCTTCGTTCAACCTCAATTACAATGTGGTATATGTGCTTCCTTGTGAGTTTGGACAGGAAACTGAAATTGATGAATATGAGGAAGAAGATACCATAGACCTGATGAAGCATAGGCCTGTGTGCTACTATGTGATGGATAATGGAGCTGTCGAGGAGCAGAATGCGTTCTTCGAGCGTCCAGAACCAGCTATGAAGAACCATCTTAAGCCACTATTTATTCGGGAAAAGGTTGGTGCCCATGCCGTGAATAAGGTTCTAGTGGATGGGGGCGCTGCAGTCAACTTAATACCCCACTTCATGCTGAAAAGGTTAGAAATACGTGAAGGGGATATCAAACCACACAACATGGTTCTGTCCAATTATGAAGGGAAAGTAGGCAAAACACTGGGGGTGGTTCAATTAGACTTGACAATAGGCTCAAGCTGTAGGCCCACCATGTTCATGGTGATCGAAGCCAAGGCCAATTACAACTTGTTGCTGGGAATGGAGTGGATCCATGGCGTAGGGGCAGTTCCTTCGTCAATGCACCAACGATTAGTTTTATGGAGAGAAGATGGGATCGTGGAAAACATTGAAGCAGACCAGAGTTACTTCATGTCAACAGTCAACTTAGTTGACAAGAGGAATTATGACAAACATCTGGCAAAGATCGCTCCTTGTGTCCCAAATGATGAAATCAACGAAACCAGAAACGCCCACTACTATATGACCCTTCGCCATGATGGCCTATACTGGGATAGAAGAATAATCAGTGAAGACGAAGGAGTCGAAAGTACTATACAAAGACGGCCAGCAGGCTGGGACTTCAATAACCTTACTCATGACTGAGTCCTCCTTTTTCGAAAGGATTTCGACCTATATGGCTGAGAACGAATCAAAGGCGGCCTTAGAGGCTGAAATGAATAAACTGGCTGTACAGATGAACGAAATAAATGGGGATAGCTCGAAAGGCTCACCCTTTAAAGAACTTGAGATAGATCAAAGGCTGGACGCCATCTATGATAAAGAACCCTTAGGCTTCGAAAGGGACCCCATAGACTCAGGTGCCAAAATGTTGGCTCAGGATCCACTCGAAGAAGTGAACTTAGGGGATGAAAACACGAAAAGAATAACCTACATAAGTGCAAAACTTAGCCCAGGCCTCAAGCAGGAAGTGATCGAAGTCCTCAAGAAAAACAAAGATTGCTTCGCATGGGATTATGACGAAATGCCTGGTTTAAAGAGGGAGTTAGTCGAACACAGACTTCCAATCAAAGATGGCAAGAAGCCCATCAAGCAAACTCCTAGAAGATTCGCGCCAGCGGTTCTCACAAAGATTAAAGCTGAGATCGAAAGGTTGCTACGTTGCAGATTCATCAGATTCACAAGGTATGTCGAATGGTTAGCAAATATAGTACCTGTTATTAAGAAAAATGGTTCTTTGAGAATCTGCATAGATTTTAGGGATTTAAACACTGCAACCCCTAAGGATGAGTACTCCATGCCTGTGGCAGAAATGCTAATAGACTCTGCTGCAGGATTCGAATACTTGAGTATGTTAGATGGATACTCTGGGTATAATCAGATTTTTATTGCTGAAGAAGATGTTGCCAAGACATCATTTTGTTGCCTAGGAGCCTTAGGCACCTACGAATGGGTGATGATGCCTTTTGGTTTAAAAAACGCTGGGGCAACTTATCAAAGGGCAATGAATTCGATTTTTCATGATTTCATTGAAACCTTTATGCAGGTGTATATTGATGATATAGTCATCAAATCTATATCTGCAGAAACCCATTTGCATCATTTGAGCCAATCATTCGAACGAATGAGAAAACATGGCTTGAAGATGAATCCCCTTAAATGTGCATTTTTTGTGCAGGCTGGAGATTTCCTTGGCTTTGTGGTTCACAAGAAAGGAATTGAGATCAACCAGAACAAAACCAAAGCCATAATGGAGACAAAAGCACCTACGTCAAAAAGGGAGCTGCAATCTTTGCTAGGGAAGATTAACTTTCTCAGAAGGTTCATTTCGAATCTGAGTGGAAGAACCCAAGCTTTCTCTCCGTTGCTTCGTTTAAAGCAAGGCCAAGCCTTCGAGTGGAACGAAGCCCATCAGGAGGCCTTTGACAAGATAAAAAGATAGCTCTCTCAGCCTCCCATCTTGTCTCCACCTTCATGGGGAAAGCCCATGAGATTGTACATATCTGCCTCTGAAGTTAGCATAGGTAGTATGTTAGCACAAGAAGATAGCAATGGCATCGAAAGAGCCATACACTATTTAAGTAGAGTATTGAATGATGCAGAGACCAGATATAGCAATTTAGAAAAGCTATGTCTCTGTTTGTACTTCTCTTGTATGAAACTCAAGTATTATATAAAGCCTGTTGATGTTTATGTTTCATCTTATTTCGATGTCATTAAACACATGCTTTCGAAACCAATAATGCATAGCAGAGTTGGTAAATGGGCTTTAGCCTTAACAAAATATTCTTTGACTTTCATGCCTTTAAAAGCTGTGAAAGGCCAAGTGATTTCTGATTTCATTGTGGACCATTCATTGGTTGAACAGACTGCCATGAGTTACGTTGAAATGCAACCATGGAAATTATACTTTGATGGTTCGACCCGCATGAATGGAAGTGGTGTTGGAGTCCTTCTAATTTCTCCTGAAGGAATTCCAACAAAATTCAAGTATAAATTAGATGGTCCTCGTTGCTCGAACAACGAAGCTGATTATGAAGCACTCATTGTTGGACTTGAAGCTTTGTTGGAATTGGGGGAAACTAGAGTCGAAATTAAAGGAGACTCAGAATTAGTGGTCAAGCAAATAACAAAGGAGTATAAATGCATAAAGGAAAACCTGATGATATACTTCGTCATAGTTAACAGGCTACTTAGGAAATTTGAATACATGGATATTCAACATATACCAAGAATAGAAAACCAAGAAGCAAATGACTTAGCACAGTTGGCTTCAGGTTATAAAGTTTCTGCCAGAAACTTTGAGGATTTAGTTGAATTAAGGGGTAGAGTTATGGCTACTAGATTCACACCATCAGATCTAGAGAGTATGAAATTGGGTTATACTGAGAAATAGGGATTCGAAATATTAGCCATAAACACTTTATCAGATGCAGATTGGCGAAGTCCACTGGTGAGTTATTTAACAAACCCAACTCTGAATGTTGATAGGAAGATAAAATATAGAGCATTGTCATATGTCCTCATGGGAAACGAATTGTTCAAAAAGACCCAAGAAGGCGTATTACTGAAATGCCTAGGAGAAAGTGAGGCATACTTAGCATTGTCAGAGGTCCACAATAGGGCATGTGGGGCACATCAAGCAGGTCATAAAATGAAATGGTTGTTATTTCGATATGGCATGTATTGGCCCAGCATGCTCAAAGATTGTATAGACTTTGCTAAAGGTTGTGAAGAATGTTAGAAACATGCAGGGATTCAACATGCCCCTGCAAGTGAGTTGCATTCAATCATTAAACCATGGCCATTTAGAGGACGGGCATTGGATTTAATAGGAGAAATAAATCCTGCTTCGTCTAAAGGACAGAAATATATCTTGGTAGGAATAGATTATTTTACCAAGTGGATCGAAGCAATACCATTAATATTTGCTGATCAAGAGGCGATTATTGAGTTTATACAGAAACAAATTATCTATAGGTTCGGATTGCCAGAGAGCATAACCACAGACCAAGGCTCTGTGTTTACTGGTAGAAAGATGCAAGAATTTGCTCAAGAAATGGGGTTTAGATT
Organism: Vicia faba; assembly: GCA_948472305.1. NCBI lineage: Eukaryota > Viridiplantae > Streptophyta > Magnoliopsida > Fabales > Fabaceae > Vicia > Vicia faba. The sequence continues at coordinate 1,155,407,956 of OX451737.1, read as the reverse complement.
ACTAACATCAACGCCATATTATGCTCAAGCAAATGGTCAGGTCGAAGTAGCTAATAAAGTGATAATAGGGTTAATTAAGAAACATATTGGTAAAAAGCCAAGGAACTGGCACAAAACTTTGGACCAAATACTATGGGCCTGTAGAACATCTTCTAAAGAAGCTACTAACACCACGCCTTTCCAACTCACATTTGGTCATGATGCAGTTATGCCAGTAGAAATTCATCTGCAATCAGTTCGAGTTCAAAGACAAAACGAAATTCTGGCTGCATTATATTGGGAGATGATGATGAATGAGTTAGTTGAGTTGGACGAAGTTAGATTACATGCATTGGAAATCCTGATGAGACAAAAGGAAAGAGTGGCCAGGACATATAACAAAAGGGTGAAAGGAAAAGCATTCACTATTAATGACTTAGTCTGGAAAGTCATATTGCCCATGGACAAGAAAAATAAAACGTTAGGTAAATGGTCACCTCATTAGGAAGGGCCTTTTCGAATAATAAAGGTATTCTCAAACAATGCATATGAAATCGAAGAGCTGGTGGATGATAAGCGTATCCTAAAGGTTAATGGGAAATATTTAAAGAAATATAAGCCACGCCTGCAGGAGATTCGAATAGTAACAACGTAACCAGAATATCATAAAAATGCCAAAATGGCAATATGGGGTTGCCAAAATGGCGTTGTTCAAATGTTACATACAAAAAAGTGATATTTTAACCAAATCAACACTAAGATTTAGAAATAGGAATTATTCTTCAATATGTTAAAGGTACTTCGAAAAGACTCAAGCCTTTGTTGAGCAAAACGTCTTGCTCCCTCTAAGGTAGCCACTTCTCCTTTGAGTTGTTCTACAGTTTCCATTTCTGCAAGCCCCTTGTTGAGGAGCTCTTCGAATTGGTTGCCAGCAGTGTTGGTTTCGTAGGCTAATTGTTGTTCTTGAGCCTCTTTAACCTTCTGTTGAAGTTCCTGAATTTGCCTTTCCCAGAGAAGAATGGACTCAGCTCGAGCCTCATAATCAGTTTTTGCTTGCTTTAGATGCATGGCTTGATCCTCAGCTTCTTGAGAGAGTTTCGAAGCATGCTCATAAGCAGCATCCATTGCAGTTCATTTTTCTTGAACCTTTCTGGCAGCAAATTCATCTTGGAGAAGGTACCCAGTCACGTTGTCTAGCAAAGATTGAAGATCGAACAAGATAGTGCTAACTGGCAAGGAGCAGGTAGCAAGGTTGACTTTTTAAAGCAACTCCTTCATAGTGTAGCAAGCTGTGCTATCCTGTTTGAGCACTTCAAACAAATCCACATCAAGAATTGTTCTCCTGATCCTGTTAAGAAGTACAATTCTGTCATCTGTGGGCAACGGATGGCTAGTCGAACTTGTGCCAGCCCTAGCAGGTGGAATATCCCTTTGAGCCAGCTTCGCCTTCATGTACCCAATAGGGTCATTTCGTCTCAGGAGAGCAAGCTCCTCTTCAGTCATTCGGGACAGAGACGGTTGAGGGAGTTCCACGCGCAGGGGAGTCACATCCATTTCGACTTCCATGGATTTATTGGTCGCGTCACCATAACCTTCATTCGTTTCATGCTCGTCGTCTTCTTCATTATCATCCAAATCCACCACTTCGATATCCTCGTTCTCGCTACTATTTGCATCTGACTCAATCCCAGCAGTCGAACCATCGTTGGCATCTTCCTCCTCAGACCCTTCTTCTGCAGATTCTTCGTTTCTTTGATCAGAATCAGCTTTCTCTCCTTCAGCGGGAATGTCCTTTGGATCCTCTTGAAGGGTTTCAAGAGGGGACTTTTGAAGAGAAGTTCTTTGTAAAGTCTCTGCAGATTCATGAAGCGTTGCTTCATTTGTTTCTTTTAGAGGAGGATAAGTACTCTGATCATCTTGCTGCTCTGAAGCCCCAGCCAGAACCGCCATATTGGAGGAACCTTTGTTCTGCACAAGATTGCTGGAATCCCCTTGGGGAGAAGAGTTGATCGGAGCAGCAGCTTTTGATGGTGTGGTCGAAGTGGTAAGAGCTGGATTCAAAATATCCTGCAGAGGCAAAAGAATATTAAAAGCATACACCAAGGTAATGAATAATTATTTTGTCAAAGATTTAAAGTTCAATTTACCGGTGGACTCTCAGAAGAGAGATTGCTAGCTATGCGTTCCAACATTACGTTGGAGGTCGAAGATGGAATTTTGGATTTAGGTGAGGGAGCAGCATCCCTGGAATCGAGTCCAGAGACACTAGTTGGTACATCTCTTTTGGAAATTTCCTTCTTCTGCTTCTTCTTCGAAGCAGCTGGTAAATTCCCTCCAGCAGTGGGGTCTTCCCTAGTAGTATTTTTTTTTCGTTTCTTTGGAGTTGTTGGCGGGAGTTTGTGAGTCTGAAAAGATTTAACAATAAGTTAGATGCAAATTATGAAACATTAGTGTATTCGAAACATCAAGGCTAAGTGATTATCTGTGGAGTTGGAGCACTGATTATTACTGGTGTAGTTGTTGTTGTTGTTGTTGTTGCAACAATTGTTGTTGGTTTGGATAGAGTCACATTATCAATGGTTTCGACAGAGGCCTGAGAGGCGCTCCCTTCTTTTAACTTTGAAGCAACAGTCTTTATCCTGATGGATGAAAATCGAAACAATTAAGGCAAAAGTTAAAAATATAGAGAATGAGAAACATTTGGGATTTTCCCAAGCATTCGCACCTGTGCCTTGATCAGATTTAATTGACATGGCAGAAAGGTCATAGCAAAGATGTCCTGGGAAATCGTGGAGCCAATATCGAGCCCATGTCACAGTCTCAGATGGCTTTGGTTTCTTTTGAAGATATTTGAACATTTCTTTGCAAGTGAACCACCAAGGGTATAGAGGAAACCAAGCCAGAGCCAGTTCTGAGGTAGGTAATCTAGGAAATTTAGGTGGATGCATTTCGAATGCCAACCTATACCTATCCTCAGGTGACAACCCTGAAGGAAGTTTTAACTTAGAAACTTTTTCTTTGAATTTTTCCTTCAAGGTCTCAGCCGCTTGATGCATAGTGGATTCCAAGTGTGTGGGATCATAAGTAGTTTCGAAATAATTTTGAAAAGCCTTAATCTCTTTGGCATGAGTGAACATACCTTTCTTGGATTGTACCTGCACATCGAATGCATCAGTTAGTTTCTGCTGAATAGTAAGAGTATCGAACATATAAGTCTGATAGAAATTTGTCCACCATTCCAGAAACCCCTTTGCTGTAAGGTGTGTAGGTTCGAAAGTTATTAGTTCAAAATGGGCGAAGCCTTGGTATTGTTCCTGCTGTAGTTTGGCTTCTCTTGCCTTGAAGGTTCGCCCAGAGGTGATGACATTCTCTGTTTGGAATAGGGGTTCAGGAATTAGTTGGCACAAGCCAAATTGTCTCGAAACGAAGTTGGGTTGATAAGCAAAAAGGAAAATTTGATTCTTAGCAGGAGTAATTCGTGAAGAGATTAGTCTGGGTAGAAAAAAGGCTCTCCATACATCTTGAATTTCTTTGCTTTTGACAGCTTCTGAGAGAGCCATGGTGAACCATGAGGGTCCATGAGTCCTTGAAGCAAAAGGTGCCATGGTCTCTTCGAATTTATGCCTCTTGGAGAATATCATGATATATTTTGAGAAGAGAACTTTGAAGTCATCCTTATCATCGTTTGGGGTAAGTCTTTGCAGCCTAGTGCCTTCAATGATTCTATCCGCTATTTCTGGGTCTTGTTCAGCAATAGTGTTGGCAGTTGATAGTGAAGGTTCGAACATGGCATTGAGCCATAACTGGAGTAACCAGAAAGGGCCAGCTAGCAGGATGTTCTTGGAGGTGTGAGATTTCAGACTCGAAACAGCTGACCTTAGACTTTCGTAAAGATCAACTAATAGCAGTTCGCTTAAACACACCCTCCAATTCTCATGCAAATCTCTAGCTAGAGGAATAAACCTACTGGCTACCTGTAGGGATCTGCTGCAAAAGACATACCTTGACAACCATAAGGTAAGGAAAGCAATGTGTTCCACATCCGACACACTGTCTCCTTCAGTGTGATAGTGGCTGATAAACTTTGAAAAGCTAGCTAGCTTGACTTCGAAGTCAATAATACTCGAATGCTCTTCATTGTCAGGAATATAGGTTTCTCCTATTGGTGATAACCCAGTAATGGCTGCTATGTCAAAAAAGGTGGGTGTAATCATTCCACCAGGGAGGTGGAAAGTATTGTAAGTACTGTCCCAGAAATATAGGGACGCGAATAACAATGGGTGGCTATAAGTAAAGCCTGGTTTCAATAGTTTAATCAAGTTGTAAATACCTAATTCTTCCCATTGCTGGGATTTCTTAGCTTCTACTTTATTAAACCAGTTGTGATAAGCTGTGTCGGAGGTGGGGCAAGATCGAAATGGTTTGAAGTTACTCTTTACATAATCTAGTACAAAAGGGTCCTTAGGGGGAATGATTGGATTTTCCACGGTGGTTGAATCAGAAGACTCTATTGTCCTAGGGGTATCCATTTTATTAAACAGAGGTTTGAAATTATAACAAACAGGGAAAATTTTTCTGGTGTCTTTTAAGATTTCAAAGACTGTAAGAGGGCCCATTAAAGCTAACCTCTTGCCAGCGGCGTTAGTAGGAATTAGTACCTGGGATGCATAAAACATTTCCTTCTCTTTTGAGATCATCTGGGGAACAAGAACAGATTGACCTTGGTAGGTGCCAACCTTGCTTTCCATTATGGTTCCTGTTGTCTTTCCTTTCTTTTTGGAAGCCTTTTTCAGTTGAGATGAAGTTGAAGAAGACATTGTTGGAAGAATGTTGGAAGTTTAGGGTTTCGGTGAGAAAAGAGGGAGAAAAGATTCAGAATGTGGGAAGAAAAGAAAAGACTAAGTTGAAGGGTTTTTATAGTGTGGAAGTTTAAGCATCCACTGAGTAAGATTGTGATACGTGGTAGTCGTGGGTTGGTTTGAGAAGGAGGTGGCGTAAAGTTAATATTGGTAATAGGTGTGATTAAATGATAATCATTGTTTTGTAACTGCACCATGCTGTGAAATGGTTCAAGGCGGTTAAGGAATCTGAAAAGCGTTGTGATTGACGTGACTGGAGTCATATGCAATAAATGTTACGATGATTCGAAGGTCGCATCAAAATCTTGTGTATATGTTTAAAATAAGTATTTCTCAAAGGAATCGAAATACATATTTTAAAGGGGCATTTTGTTGGCTGAAGATTTTGATGATATTATTAGAAGCGAAGCAAATTGGACGTTTCGATTGGAATAAAGCAAGATGTCATGTTTCGAAATGGTAGAAGCAGTGCTTCGAATGGGCATATCAAAGCTTGGAGCTTCGAGTGACAGTTATGAGAATATATTCAAGGAAGTCTCGAAATGTTAACAAGGTTGTGTCCAAGAAATGCGCTCGAAGCGAAGAAGTGCCAAAACATTTGAAATTCAAATGCAAGCGGGATGTTCGAAATTTGAAATATATGCGCTGGAGCATCCGAAGACGCGTGGAAACTAGAGAGAGGCTTTGCTCTGCATGTTCTGAACGTGGCAGAATCTTATAGCAAGACCGTTATGGTCGAAGTAGTATAAATAGAAGTCTTTGCATTAGGATTTCGGGTGTCATATCTATTGTACAAAAAAACTCAGTAAACATTCAAAATACCACATGGCTAGGGAAACGAATGCACGAGCAATGTACGTATGATAACACCAAGTGTTTATGATTTAATGAAACTCTTTATCATTTCCAGTATTTTCCTTTATCTTCATGTCAATACCATTCAAAAGCTTTTTGCACTAAAATGTTTTCATTCGAAGTCTTTTACTGATGCCTTACACTTAAATGCTTTCTTTCCATTTCAAATACTTTACATTTCAGAAACTGTTGTACATTTCATGCCTTTATCTTCAAGCTTTTATCATTCGAACACCTTTTTTCACTTAAAGTCATTTTACTGTTTTCTTGCATTTAAACGCTTTCTTCATATTTAGAATCTTTTACATTCCAGAGAATCTTTTACATTACATGTTTTTATGCTTCGAAGTCATTTACTTGTCTTTTATGCAGTTTTACACGTCTTTACAATTGAACTTTATTCATGCAATTTAGTTTCGCGCACATTTACTTGATCGCGCCTTTAGATCTTTAATAGAGTAATCGAAGTAAGTTAAACACCTACACAACATTCTAAATACCAACCATGAATACCAGTTCTATAATGAGAGTTATCCAAATGACCAATACATCCTAGGATCAATCTAGTCGATCCTGCGAGTTACCAGAGAGATTGAATAACAGTCATTAAGATTATTCGATAGTTTGGAGGACTAGCGGTTGTTTACCAGAAATCACTGTAAACAGGAAGATAGAATTCATTGCCCTTTGATATGTTGCCCCTGTGTTTTTTAGGCCAAAGGGCATTACTACCCATTCATAAGTACCTAAAGTTCCAGGGCATCGGAATGCTGTTTTCGACACATCCTCTTCAGTAATGAAAATTTGATTATACCCATAGTATCCATCAAGCATACTCATGTATTCAAAGCTAGTGGCAGAATCGACAAGCATTTCCGCCACAAGCATTGGATATTCATCTTTAGGTGTTTTAGCATTTAAATCTCTAAAATCAATGCACACCCTTAAGGTACCATTTTTCTTTATAACAGGTACTATATATGCAATCCATTCGACATACATGGCCGCTCGGATGAACTTTCATTTCAGCAGTCTTTCGACTTCCGTCTTGATCTTCTACAAGATCTCTGCTGCAAAATGCCTTGGAGTTTGCTTCACAGGCTTTTTTCTAGGCTTTATTGGTAGTTAAAGCTCCACCAATCTTCTGTCAAGACCAGGCATTTCGTCATAATCCCATGCAAAGAAGTCTTTAAAATCCTTCAATAATTGGATTATTTCGACCCTGAGCGCTGGATCTATCTTCACACTGATGTATGTTGGTCTTTTCACCAAACCTTAACCCAAGTCTATTTCTTCTAGAGGACCTTGCGCTAGCATTTTAACATTGTCTGCCAACAGATCCTTTTCAAAACCAAATGTCTCATCATCATAGATGACATCTAGCCTTTGGCTTCTTTCTTCCTCCCTTATTAAGTCAGGTGGTTCTGGTTCAAAGTCTTTCCAAGGACCTTCTGGAAGAAACACTTGCTCATTGGCTTCGAAAGCCATATACTTGACTTCAGCCTCTAAGGCCGCTATCATTCTACTTTCGGCCACATATGCTAAAATCATTTGTAAAGCTTGTGATTCAGTCATCATCACTGAATTCACTTCCCCAGCCTGTTGGCCGTATGTCATCAACTCCTCCGTAGTTAATGTTTGATAAATATTCTCTATCCCACTGGAACCCATGGTCAGAGTGTAGGTAGAGGGAGCAAAAGGCATTTGGTGCTGGTTCCAAATCAAAGTCTAGAGAATTGCATGGCCCTATGTGAGCCAGATTTCTGTCGAAGTTTGTTCTATCGACATTATTAGCTTCGACCATATAGTGGCTTTGATCTGCTTCAATATTTTCAACTATACCATATGGGCGCCAAATGGTAACACATTGGTGCATTGATGATGGCATTGTTCCTATGCCATGTATCTGTTCTCTACCTAAGAGTAGATTATAGTTGGGCTTCACTAAAATGATCATAAATATAGTTGGTCGAAGTATTGTTCCCACCTTGAGGTCTAATTGTATCACCCCCATAGTAGTTCCAATACCTCCATCATAGTTCGATAGAACCATGTTATAAGGTTTGATACCTTCATCCCCTTTGCCTAGTGTTGTACCCCAAAATTTTCCCTCTTATTTTACTCAAGACATGCCCATTGAAGTCCCTAACTTGCCCAAGGATGACCAAGAATTGACAAGACAAATTCTCCTCCTAAGGCAATAAACCTCTAACCAGGGTTTCAATTTTCATCAATATGTGTGAGTACCAATGGTATCAAATTTTTGCCATGGTCCTAATATGTCCTCAATTTTATCCATGCCAAATTTCATGCCTTGCACAACATGTTTGCTCAGTCAACTGCTCAAATGCCTGAAATCAACTATACTAGGTCAACAGTCAACTATGGCCTATATACAGTCAAGCTTCAATATTTTTGGTCAACATCAACATTTTGAAATGATATCCATCATTTTATCAAGGGTTGATCATGATTCCTCAAGAAATGCTCCTAACTCATTAAAAGTCAAAAATTGCAAATTAGGGTTTCTCTAGGAAAAGTCAACCAAACTTTGACCAGGAATAACTTTCTCATAATTTATCATAAAATTTTCCACTAAAGCTCATTTTAAAGATGATCCAATTCCCTACAACTTCTCTTCAGCCCTAAAGTTCAAGAAATGCCCTAGTTAAAAGATACAAGCTCAGACATTATAGGTCCTTTCAAAAAGTCAACAAAACACCTTCTAGGTCAAAGCTTCTTACATGAACATGGAAAATCCAATTGAGATGAAACAAAAAGGGTTGTTTAGAGGACATCCTAAGATCTCTATAAAGTCCAAGAACACCCTCATAGGATTAAAATCGAGAGAGATATGCATTACTAAAGTTGACCAATTTTTGGAGAAGTGCATGAAGGCAATATTGACCAAACTTGATTTTTTTTCCAAATAGGCCTATCTTTTTATGTTTGTAACTTGTTTCTAACATGGTCCACGACCTATAAGCCCATCCATGCCTTATTTGGTCGTTTATTTTATTTATTGTGATTTTTAATCATTAAAAATACAATTTAAATCAAATAAATGATAAAAAAATATATGAAGATTGCATGGGCTTGATTTCCAAATCTCTTAAGGCCTAAAATAACTCAAGATAGGCTGGAAAATCGCGTGGAGCTCATTTGTGCAAGGTTTGGCCAATTTGGAAATATTTCATATTATTCCAAAATAAATATTTTCTCATGAAAGCATGAATATTCCTCCATATTTGTTAACCTAATAAGACCTAATATATATGCACAAGCAGTACAGACCACAAGGATAGACACAACTGCTAAAACCCTAGAAAAGTTTCAAAATATTTTCAAAGAAGTGCAACCTTGGTTCATATGATCCAAGCCTTCTCCACCCAAACCAAGCATCCTAGCTTCCTCCTGAAGGTCCCAAGGTTCATCTCTATCCGTGAGCCAAGCCAAATCGTGCCCATAATCCCTCCTTCAAGCATCACCGGGTTTTGGTAAAACTTGGTTTCGAAACTTTCCCAATGCATGCTATAAATTAATTTTCATTCCATATTCATGCTATTATCATTGATTGTGAGTATTCTGACATCTTTCATGTAAGGTACAGGGCCAAGACCTATAATCACCGTTGTTAGGGTTTCTAAACGTGTGAGATTCGGTTTCAAATATAGAGGCGTTTTTAGACAAAACTAAGGCCATGGTTGAATTTGCAGCCTAGGTTTTAGAGGGGAGGGGGGGGGGGGTAGACAAAGTTTCAGGTCTTGAAACTAACATATTTGCAGGTTGGCCATTTTTCTTGGCTGGAGAAGACGACCAGAGTACAACTCCGGCGTCGTTGACTCCTCTGACCCAGGCGAAGACCCTGCGTGGCATTTTGTTTTAATTTGATTGGTTCATTCAATTGCTGACGCGCACATTTTTTTTGATGATCTGGATTTGATCCTTGTTTCACATATATTATTTTTGTGTTGTTATAATCATAAATTAACAATTGGCTCAGATGGAAAAGGCATAAGCGTGCAAAGGGAGAGACCTGGGTTCAATACCCAGGTTTGGAATTTTGTGTTTTCTAACAAGTTTCTTGTAGATTTGGTACAACCAGGCTATGCACGCGCACCATGTAGCATCAGATCTGCACCATCCAATGTCCACAGAGCCAGATCCAAGAGCTTCAACATATGGTTCACCGTGCGCCCTCAAGACCCATCCCCACCAGATTATTGTTTGGAATGCTGGGTTCAGTTGAGTGGGCCTAACAAAGATTCAGTGCCACACCCCCAGCCTGCTAACACTAACAGGCCCATTTTTCTATTTTTGTTTTTTAATTTCTTTGTTTTTTAATTTTAATTATTTTAAAATAAATTTCTATTTTAATCATAAAATCAAAAAAATCACAAAAAATAAAATTAGTTTTTTTTTATGTAATTAAAATTAATTTTGTAAATTAATCTAGTTTAATTACTTTAATCTTTTTTTTCTTTAAGGTAAAATTAACTAGAAATTAGGATTAAATTTTAAATCTTTTTCTTTAGAAATACCAAAAAATATTAGTTTCATTAGAATTAATTGTAATTAATATTTTTTCTTTCCCTTTTTAATTTAGTTATTTAGGATATTATTACAATTTAATATTTTCATAAATAAACAAAAACAAAAATAGGGATTTTCTTTTAACTTAGAAACATTTTTAGGGTTAGACGCTCTTTCCATTCTTCGGGAGCTTATCTTTGTTTTCCATTTTATTTTTCTTTTTTCCCATTATGTAACTGTTTTCCGGTTTGTAATAGTCTTAATTAGGTTTAAAATTCCGCATTTTTATTTTTATGTGCTAGTTATGTAATTTCCCCAAGGCCTTGTAATAGCTTAGGAATTTTTTTTTCCGCAATTTATTTTCTACACTATTATTAACTATTTAGATTAATAGAATTGCATGAAAAAGACTGAAATTAAAACGACTAGATAACCCTAAATGCGCAAGATAAGTAAACTGAACCAGTACACTTGCACATTCTCATGCCTAGGGTATCTCCCACTTCGGTTGCCTTCAAAAACGGTCACAATTATCGAAACGTGAGAATTTTTAGTGTCTGTCCTTGAGTACAAGAGATCATAAGTCCCTCGATGACACTTTCGACTGTTGCCTCGGTAAAAAAAGAAGAAGTGATCTTAGAACTTTAGGACAATTACTAAGAGTTCTTGCCCAGTTGCCTTAGTGACTGTAAATGTCCCTTAGATAGTCCCTCAACATCTAACGATAAGGCTACCTACTCACTAATAGTAGGATAGCACTATCTAAAGGAAAGGAGGAAAAGAATAGCCCTTTTTCGAGTAGGTAAATAGCTGTTAAGTACTTGCTCAAAACAACCTTTTTCACATCATACTTTCATACATTTTCAAAAAACACTTTATCAACACTCTTGAGGACTGATACAAGAGTTATCATAAAGCAAACAATCTTTTCAAAACACACAAACACGAAAGCAGTTTTCAAAATGAGCAAGTACCTAAGAGCCCGTGGAAAACCACAGATGGAAAGGGTGCTAACACCTTCCTTTTCCATAATCTTTCCCCCTTACTCAGAAAATCTCGAAAAAGGTATTTTTCTGTTCTTTTCACCCTTTCCTTTGTTGGTTCTGCCAGTATTAACAGTCGGTTCTGCCACCGTATCACAGAAGTGATGACTTTGCTGGGGAATAAGTAAAACTTGGGTTTACCTTAGGGTCCAGTTCATTTCTAATATGTTTTTTCTTGTTTGTTTTGATTGCTTTACTTTTAAGGGTTTTGTTTGGGTTATTATAGATCATGCACCAGAATCTGGGGAAACCTTTTAGATAAGTAGCAATAGATCATGGAAATTGTGCGGGGTATACCTATACGGTTGAAGCGATAGGTACGTTGATGTGACACTTTGGTGGGTACCGGTAGCCCTTGAGTTAATCAAAGAGAATACGGGGCTGCTGTGTGGTGTCATGAAGCATCAACGGACCTTAGAAACTTAATTGAACAACTTTGCCATTAGGACGTAGTGAGATAGTCATCTTTGGTGTATCCCCAAAGTCGGTTGATACTCAATACTATACTCATTGAGATTTGACTCCCGAGTTTTGTTTAGTGGCAAGTCAGGTGTCTATCAAAATGAAAATTATGGGAAAGATCAGTGATATTGAGATCCCTTAGAACCCGATTACTATTTATAGGACAGGTTGAACCAATCAAACCTCAAGAGGGTATTACCTTAAAACCCTTGCAAGCCTTAAACCTAAGGTCTTTGTGTGATTTGCTTGTGCTTGCTATATCTTTAATTTCTTAGCATAATCATGACATTATGACATGGCATATCATACTAACCATTTCAAGGATTTTCTAGGTCTTATCTTTGCCTTGTTTTATAGGACATGTCATTTGCTCGCAGGAACACTATCCAAGTCAACCTTGTGAGGGTACCTCCTCAACTCAGGGAATTAACATCAAGGATTCCTGAAAGTTATCCCTTCACTAAAAGACATGGTCGACTTCTCAATTTGGTCACCTCAAACCCGGATGAAGAAATGGTAAAGGTGCTCTTTCAGTTCTTTGACAATTTACATCACTACTTCACTTTTCCTGATTACCAGTTAGTGCCTACTATGGAGGAGTTTTCTCAGTTATTAAGGGTACCTATCCTTAATCAGTTACCATTTAACGGTATGGAAAGAGACCCAAAAACTGAAGAAATTGCTCAAGCTCTGTCTTTACAACGGTCTGATGTAGTGGCAAATTGGGAAACTAGAAGAGGCGTCAAGGGGTTTCTAGCTAAGTTTCTATTTGAGAAAGCTCACCATTTTTGGGATACCCTGGATTTACAAGCTTTTGAATAAGTATTGGACCTTCTCATCTATGGGACGGTACTATTCCCTAATCTAGACCAGCTCATAGATGTGAATGCGGTCAAGGTTTTTCTATCTCATAATCCAGTGCCAACGTTACTTGGAGATATTCTACACTCTCTGCATACTCGCACTCTAAAGAGAAGAGGGACCCTTCTGTGTTGCACTCCTCTTTTGGCTAGGTGGTTTATTTCACACATACCTCAGTCTATTTTGAAGAATGAGCAGGGTATGAGATAGTCTCATAGGTTGATGTCCCTCACATAGGATATTGATTGGTGTTCTCGATCCTTGGAGAATGTCACCATCATTGATCGCTGTGGGGAATTTCCTAATGTCCCTCTCTTAGGCATTAGGGGAGGAATCACTTATAATCCATGTTTGGCGTTGCGACAATTTGGTTATGCTAGAAGGGATGGTCCTCATGATGCACTCGTCCAAGGAATCATCTTTGACTATGAGAATGATGTTTAGGGTTATCGTAAGAGGTTCATTTGAGCTTAGGGCATGGTAAATAAAGTTAATAGCAAGACACTAGAGCACAAGAATTCCATCCCTCTTGAGCCTTACCTCAAATGGGTGTGAGCTCGTGCTCAATGTCTTATGATGCCTTACCCTTCCATCTTACCTGTGATTATGGAGCCAATTGCTGAGGGAGACACTCCTTACATTGTTCTTCATCCTGACATGCCAAGTAATTTCGAGGAGCTACAGAAATCCCGGATCCAACTCAAAGAACAACGAGATACCTTTGAAACCTAATTCTACGCCAGCGAGAAGAAGGTTTTAGAGCTCACTAGGTCACTTCATGAACAGAAGAGTATAAATGCTTACATTTCCCCAAAGAGGATGCGCCTGTGGGAAGCTTGAGTCTTTCTCTGCTTTGAGAGTTTATTTTTTTCTTTGTTATTATTTTGTAAGACCAAGAGGCATCATTGTAACCGTTTAAACTTCTTAATGCCATTAACATTTGTTCTTATTCTGTTTAAGCAAATTTAAGTCTTAGAAATCCTTGAAAACATTGCATACATATATTATACATATCATTGCATAAACAGGTTTCAAAGCAGTTTTCTCATCTTCTTTGCTGTTTATTTCAGAAATGGCTCTCGAACAAACAGTGAAGGATCTCCAAACTCAAAATGCACAATTTCAACAAATGATCATGGCTCTGGCCAAGGGGCAAGAAGAGCTGAAAGCCCTGATTGTCAAAGAAAAGACCAAGAATCCAAAGAAGCCAGCTGGTGTGGTGAATTTGGGAAGGAGGTTCAGAGGACTGTTAAGGTGAGTTGCAGAACTAGCATCTCCGTCAAAAGAACTAGACAATCAAGAAGGGGAAACAAGAGAGGAAGACCCCAGTCCAAGGGAATCTAATAATGAGTCTAACTATAATGAGGAGAAGTATCCTTCGGCCGATGATAAATATAAACAGCTGGAGGATATGTTTTTGGGTACCCTATCGGGTCCGTTTTTCAACCATCTGATTGGAAGTTCCTCAGCTGGTTTTACTGAGTTGATCTTAACTGGAGAAAGAGTGGAAGCCGGTATTAGAAGTGGAAAGATTTAGAAAGATGCCTCTTCAAGTGCAGGAAAGAGACCTTTCATGGGAAAGAAAGAGGTCAGTGCTGCTTACAGTCAAAGAAATCATGGAAGAATCGAACACCGTCCAACGGTAGGGGCAGTAATGATATCCACGCCTGCAACTACTCAACAACAGAACAATAAACCTAGATCTGAAAGGCATACAAGATATTTTACCCGGATTAATATGACTTTGTCTCAAGTTTTGCCTCAGTTACTGAAATCCAATCTGGTAAATTTGAGGGAAGCTCCCAAAAATCCCAACACTGCATCTCCTCACTATAATACAAAGGCTCCGTGTGCTTACTATTCTGAAAGTCCAGACCATGATACAAATGACTGTTGGGATTTAAAGAATAAGGTGAAGGATCTGATCGAGGCAAAGGAGATTGAATTCGATGCTCCGGAAATTCCTAATGTTATAACTGCTCCCATGCCCAAGCACGACCATGGTGTTAATGTTGTTGAAGATGATACGTTTGTTACTTCTATTGAGGAACTTGTTACTCCTATCATGACTGTTAAGTGGAATTGTTGCAAGCCGGTTTATTTCCGGGCTGTGGTGAAGATTTCCACTTATGTTTATCTCTACCGACTAGTTTCTATTTGTTGAAAGCAGGTGTTCAGCGCTTGATGGCTGATAAAGAGATTCTATTTGAGAAGACTCCCGTCATAATTGTTTCCTGTAAAGATGTTTCAATTATAACCATTTCCGCTAATCCTCCCAAGGTCTCCACCAAAAGACCCGTCAGGATTACATCTGCTCTAAAGTTGGCTCCCCTGATCATCACTATGCCAGGGACAATACCATATTCATCGGACAAAGCTGCTCCCTGGAATTATGGGGCTGACGTCTATTACCATGGCGTCAAGCAAGACCTATTGGCTGCTGAAGACAAAGTTTTTGGAAATACTGATCCCGACGTCGACAATATCGTTGGGACCAGTAAAATAACAAGAAGCGGAAGAGTGTTCTCACCTAAGATTTCTCCTCCTAAAGCTGTCACTATTCCTGTGATCATTCCTACTACTGTTCCTCCTAATACTACCACTACAACTCCTGTGATTACCCCTGTTGCCACTCCTGCCACCGAGTCGGTCAAGACTCGGGGAAAAGACATATTGGTCGGGCCTGTCCCGACGAAGGCGCATTCAGAATCCCTTCCTGAGGCTTCCAAGAAGGAAATGGAAGAAATCTTCAAGATCATTAAGAAGAGTGACTATAATATGGTTGAACAACTGGGGCCGATCCCCTTCAAATATTTCAATGCTGGCCCTAATATTATGCTCTGAAGCTCATGCAAAAGATTTGGTGAAATTCCTCAAAACTGCTCATGTGCCATAAGAAACCTCCGCTGACCAATTTGAAGATTGTCTGGCCAGTTTGACTGCTGATAATGGGTTGGGTTTTTCTGATGCTGATTTGACACGCCGAGGAAGAAAACACAATGATGCGTTGCATGTATCTATCGAATGCAGGGGCACCACTTTGGCCCATGTTTTAGTAGATACTGGTTCATCGCTGAATGTTCTACCCAAGAAGGCTCTTAACGAATTAGTCTATGAAGGTTTGACTATAAAGCCCAGCAACATTGTGGTGAGAGCTTTCGATGGTTCGAAAAGAATGGTGCACGGGGAGGTGGACATCCCTATCAAAGTTGGTTCCCAAACCTTTGAATCCACCTTCTACGTGATGGATATCAGACCATATTATTCTTGTTTTCTGGGTCTCCCTTGGATCCATGGGGCTGGAGCTGTTACTTCCACTCTGCATCAGATGTTGAAGTACCCGATGAAAGGAAAGATTGTCACATTGCATGGTGAAGAGGAATACATGGTAAGCCACATGAACTCTTTCAGGTATGTGGAAATGGATGGCGAATTCATCGAGACCCCTTGTCAGAACTTTGAAGAGGTGCCTCAGACCATAGCTGCAATTGAGACTGTTACCAGTATGCCGAAGATCACCAGACCTCCCTTGAAAGTGGCTTCTCTCAAGGACACCAAAGCAATAATTAAAGAAGGTGGGTGTACCATTTGAGGCCAACTCCCTGACATTCCATACAAATCTGAATATGTTTGGTTTGGGTTTCTCTTTAGGGGCTCAAAGGGCTGTTCGCCGTGCTTGCGCAGGAGGACCTCCCTTATGCATCAACAATCATGGGTTCAACGCTTTAGAAGACAATGATGGTGAATATGACATGGACAAATGGATCTTCCCTACTACCAACAGTGGACCCATTAACTGGATAGTTAAAGATTTTGTGCCGATTACTTTTATTCAGGAGTAATTGTCTTTCTTGTTTTAGGATATGTAATAAATAAACAACATAAACTCTATGGCCTTATGTCTTACGCGGGGAACATTGGTTTATTTGTGATGGTTATCATGTTTCCATATCATATGTCATTAATAAAGCATTAGACATTTTTTGCATACAAATTTTGCGCTCTCTGTCTTTCTTTTCTGCTTTATTTTATCAATGCAGCTATGATCTTACACACACTCACGCATCAAACTGCAGATCCATATCCACTATGGATATCATTGATAACAGTTTTGCTATTTCCGGTTATGACTTTGATAATCCGATAACCAAGCCGAGGACGAAGGTGAGGAAGATTGTGAGGTACCAAGAGAGCTTTCTAGGCTGTTACAACAGGGAGAAAGGGCTATACAACCTCATGAAGAGCCAGTTGAGACAGTGAATCTGGGTACAGAAGAGGACAGGAAAGAAGTCAAGATAGGTGCAAATTTGGAGCTTAGTGTCAAACAACGATTGATTCAGATGTTGCATGATTATGTCGAGATATTTTCTTGGTCATACAAAGACATGCCAGGACTTGACACCGATATTGTGGTTTATTTCCTACCGAAAAAAGAGGACTGCCCTCCGGTAAAATAGAAGGTTCGTTGTATGCGCCCTAAAATGTCAGAGAAGATCAAAGCAGAAGTTATGAAGTAGTTCAACGATGGGTTCTTAGCTGTCACCTCCTATCCATAATGGGTTGCTAACGTAGTTCTAGTGCCTAAAAAGGATGGAAAAGTACAAATGTGTATGGACTACAGAGATTTGAACAGGGCAAGCCCAAGGATGACTTCCCGCTTCCCCACATTGACGTTCTGGTTGACAACACCGCACGACATAAGATATTTTCCTTCATGGACGGTTTATCTGGTTACAATCAGATCAAGATGGCACCCGAAGACATGGAGAAGACCACTTTTGTCACACAATGGGGAACTTTCTATTACAAAGTGATACCATTTGGGTTGAAGAACGCTGGGGCAACCTATCAGCGAGCTATGGTAGCTTTGTTCCATGATATGATTCACCATGAGATAGAGGTCTATGTTGATGACATGATAGCCATGTCTCAAACTGAAGAAGAGCACCTTGATCATCTACAAAAGCTGTTTAATAGGTTGAAGACGTACAAGCTGAGGTTAAATCCGAACAAGTGCACCTTCGGGGTAAGGTCTGGTAAAATCCTAGGTTTCATTGTCAGTGAAAAGGGTATTCAAGTAGACCCTACAAAGGTTAAAGCCATACAAGAGATTTCAGCTCCTCGCACCGAGAAGGAAGTTAGAGGTTTATTGGGATGCCTAAATTATATTTGCAGGTTCATTTCCCATCTAATTGGTACTTGTGAGCCCGTCTTCAAACTCCTAAAGAAAGATCAAGTATTAAAGTGGAATGACGAATACCAGACTGCCTTTGACAGAATCAAGGAATACCTATAAAAGCCTCCAGTTTTGATGTCTCCGATTGAAGGAAGACCTTTGATAATATATTTAATAGTGTTAGATAATTCAATGGGGTGTGTGCTGGGGCAGCATGATGAGTCCGGTCGAAAAGAGCATGCAATTAACTACTGTAATACGGTGGGAGAACTGACTTGGTGTTTTGCGTTTGATCGCAATTATTGCGGATAGCAAGAGTCGCCACCGACTTCTATTTTATCCAAAAGGAAAGATTGAAAAGAACAGGAAAGACCTTTCGAGATAATTTCTTGAGTTCGGGGGGTAAGTTATGAAAAGGGAAGGTATTATCACCCTTTTCATCCGTAGTTATCTACGGGCTCTTAGTTGCTTGCTAGATCACTTACTTTTTGTTTGAAAATGTGCTTGTGATGTGGGTTTTGAAAGTATTTTGAAAAGGAGTGTATTTGTAATGGTTCTCGTCTCTATAAGAACGGGTACAAAGTGTTTTAACTTTTGAAAATGTTTCAAAGTGAAATTGTGGGTGTATAAAATGTTTTTGTTGTGAGCAAGCGAGCAACTAGGAGCATCCTACCTACTCAAAAGGTTTTAAACATTCTTTTCCCCCTCCTTTAGATGTTGTTATCTTACTATTTTTTTGGTAAGAAACCCCATCGTTGGATGTGAAGGGGCGGGCGCGGGACGTTTTGTATAGTCATAGAAGGAAACCTATGTGACGTTTTAGCAATGTAGTTTAGGGACTAGATCAATTACCAAAGGCAACCTTGAGGTTCATCGAGGGACTATGATCTTTTATCGAGGGTCTTTGCTAAAACGCCCATATTCGAGGGACATGACTATTTTCCGAAAGTCAACAAAGTGAGATTACCTTAGAGGTGCTAGTGTGCAAGTCTGTTTAATTGCATGCATTTTGTCTTGCATTTAAAGGTTATCTACTTGTTGATTTTATCTTTCCATACACTCTAATTACTAACAATGTATGAAAGCAAATAAAATGCGGAAAATAAATCCTAAACTATTACATCATTTCAGGGATGGGGATACATATTGACAAATGAGGATTTCAAGAATTTAAATCCTAATTATCTATTACAACCATATTGAATTGTACAATACAAAAAAGGAAAGGATTTATTTGAAAAAAAAGGGTTTTTTGGTCTTAATAAATTAAAAGAAAAATAATTAGTTAATAAAAAGAAAATATTATTTTATGTCATTTTTATATTAATGAAAAAAAGTATTAATGCTAAAAAATAACAAAGATAATAAAGAAAAGGACAAATAATGAAAACAGGATCAGCACGTTGCTGAAAACAAAACTGAGAGGGACCAGAAGTTCTGATGCTAGGCACGATGTAGTTCAGAAAGAAATGTTAGAGGAAACCGAAAGTTCTGGATTGCTGCGCGCTGAAGTACTGAGTGTTGAAACAATGGGAAAGACTTAGAAGTTCTGCATTGTGCTACAACAGTGAGAAAAAACCTAGAAGTTATGTGTTGGGTTAAAACAGTGAGAATAACCTAGAAGTTTTGTGTTGTGTTACAACAGTGAGAAAACCACATAGAAGTTCTGTGCGTTATGTTACAACAGTGGGAAAAATACATAAAATTTATGTGCGGTATGTTACAACAGTGAGAAAAAACACCTAGAAGTTATGTGTTGTGTTAACGTGAGAATAAACCTAGAAGTTATGTGTGCTATGTTACAACATTGAGAAAAACACCTAGAAGTTCTGTGTTGTGTTAACAGTGAGAAAAACCCTAGAAGTTCTGTGTGCTATGTTACAACAGTGAGAAAAACACCTAGAAGTTCTGTGTTGTGTTAATAATGAGAAAAAACCTAGAAGTTATGTGTGCTGTGTTACAATAGTGAGAAAAACACCCAGAAGTTCTGTGTTGTGTTAACAGTGAATAAAACACCTAGAAGTTCCGTGTTACACTTCACTTCCTCCCTTACATTATCCAGAGCATCTGCAACTTATTCAGTTCTCAGCAATAGAAAAATAGAAAAATAAAAGCACGATAGTTTATAGAAGTTATATTCCTAATTCCGAGACTAGTTTTCTTTCAAGAAGTTCTGATCCATAATTTCTCTACTTGGGCAATGATATATACAGTCTCAACACTATGATATTTACATTTTTAATGATGTTCTGAATGAAAAGTTCAAAGTCAGGATGACTTATCTTGAATCTGAAGCATGTGTTTGGGACTTGAACCGTTGCCTTCGAATGTTCTGGAGTTAGTAAGAAATGGAACATAAATGTTTTTTTCTTTTTTCAAAGGGAAGAACAAAGGTATTGTTTTTAGAGTTATGAGTTTAAGAATGTTTGAATGTTTTCGTTTCTCTTTTTTGTATTTGATTCCTCTCTTTTTTCAAAAGCCAGCCCCTTAAACGTATGATGGAACAACTTATTTATAGATAAGTTTGCTATGATTTTTTGGGGGAAAAACAAATGGGATTTGAACCTTTTTGGCATACTGTTCCATTGCTTTTTTAAATACAGCCTTTATGTTCTAATTTAGTGCAAATATGGGGTTTGAGAAAAACGCAGGCGTGGACTGGATCAACAACAATTTGGAGTGTTGTGGCAGCTGGATGCAGGACTGTGTCATAAAAGTGCAGCAGACTGTTCAAAACGAGGTTTTAAGGCTTGGTGATGTTCTGGTTGAAGAGTGGAAAGACCAGAGAGAGATTCAAAGGGTGACGTTCTGATCGAAGAGTAGAACATAATATCGATGTACTGAATAATGAGATTTGAAGAGTCATGTTTTGATCGAAGAACACATCTTCCATATGTTCTGACTGAAGAGTCATGTTTTGAATCATTCTTTGCAAATTCTGATTGTACTTGCGTGACATCCGACCCAGAAGTTCTGAAATCATTACATTTTCCTAACACTTAGAAAATTTTCTAAGTGTTTAGAAATTTGATTTTTTTTTCAAAATAATTTATGACTTTTGATTTCTTGAGGAACCAATTTCTTGTCTTGATGAAATATGATTGTTGAAACTTGATTTTGCTCAAAAAGTCAATGTTTGACTTTTTAGTGTGCTTTTGACCATTTTGCCCTTGTGAATGACTTTCTTGGAAAATTGTAATCCAAGACTTGAAACTTTATAGAAGCAAACCTGAGGGTCCAGGATAATCCTTTGAGAAATGAGAGGGAAAATTTTGGGGTACAACAGCTGGCTCTGTTCAATCTTCTTAAACCTGAAGAGTTAGATTGGCGAATCTGCCATTCGTGACTTGAAGGTGCAAGATGATTGAACACCGGAGTTCCCAGAAATTTGCACTCTGATGGTTTTGGGGTTGAGGTGTAAGGAATGGACTTAAAGATGCCATTTGGAGAAATAATGGAGAGCTGGTGGAGATGGGCTTATAGATGCCATCCAAAGGTAATTGTTGACCGAGATTTAGACTAAGTCTAAGCTTGACTTTAGCTGGGAAAAGAATCAGAATAAACCTTTGGTCGATTTAAAACTGAACCTAGCAGAAGTATTGAATAATCTTTAACTGGAAAGAATCAGGGTATATCTTTGGAGCGATTTATCTGAACCAGAGAAAGCATCTACTGGGAAGGAATCAGGATAAACCGTTGAGAGATTTAAACTGAGCCAACAAAGGTCTGGAAAAGAATCAGAATAAATCTTGGAGCGATTTATCTAAACCAGAGAAAGTGTCTACAAGAAAGAATCAGGATAAATCGTTGAGAGATTTAAACTGAACCAACAGGGATCTGGAAAAGAATCAGAATAAATCTTGGAGCGATTTATCTGAACCAGAGAAAGTGTCTACAGGAAAGAATCAGGATAAACCGTTGAGAGATTTAAACTGAACCAGTAGGGATCTGGAAAAGAATCAAAATAAATCTTGGAGCAATTTATCTGAACCAGAGAAAATGTCTACAGGAAAGAATAAGGATAAACCATTGAGAGATTTAAACTGAACCAGCAGGGGTCTGGAAAAGAATCAGAATAAATCTTGGAGCGACTTATCTGAACCAGACAAAGTGTCTACTGGAAATAATCAGGTTAAACCGTTGATAGATTTAAACTGAACCAGCAGGGGTCTGGAAAAGAATCAGAATAAATCTTGGAGTGATTTGTCTGAACCAGGGGAAATGTCTACTGGGGAAGAATCATGATAAACCATTAAGAGATTCAAACTGAACCAACAGAGGTCTAGAAAAGAATCAGAATAAATCTTGGAGCGATTTATCTGAACCAGAGAAAGATGTCTGCGGGAAAGAATCAGGATAAACCGTTGAGAGGTTTAAACTGAACCAACAGAAGTATGAAGAAATTATTTGTCATGTAGATAGTCATTGTGTCCTGTTTCGAGAATTTATCTAGCATTAATTTTTTCACAGATGATGGCCTTGTCTTGTTGAAAATTTAATGATAATTTTCTATTGATTAATAATTTCCTGAAAAGGCAAAGAGTTTGTACGTAATTCCATGATGTATGAAATGCATGGTGTAATGATGTTTCTCAAAATAAATGAGATTGTGGCATATGCATTTGTGTTGTCGATGTTTATGATGTATGGATGTGATGTATGCACATATTAGCTATTCTGCTGCAGTGCTGTTTAGATTGGAGAAAGTAAATCCCTGACTGCTGTTGGGAATATGGAGTTTAAGCCTTCATGTATTGATATATGGGTTTCCGTCATTAGAGAAGTAAACTCTGTTGGGGAAAACCCTGAGCAACGGGGAACTTTCACTGGGGAACCTTTAGAGCATTGACTGTGGAGATTTTATGGAATGGCCCATAGGTATTGTCCTGTTTCTTAAAGCCATTAGTAATTATCTTTCTATTTAGTTTTTCTTTTTTATGCTTTTATTTGCAAACATTAATTATGTTCAAATGCATATGTTCCAAAATAAACAGTGGACATTTTTTGCAAACAAAACAGGAAAGTAAAAGAATAACAGATAATTTTGTACTTTTAAAGGAATATCTTTGTATTAACTTGAATAAGTATTTTTGCACAACAAGACGAACATCCTAGTAAGAGGATGTCATCGTAAAAATGAAAATTGATACCACGAAAAAACAGCTATGTAAAATAATCCCATGGGGTTCCCATTTTGCTATAGCCTTCATGTCTTTGAGTGTCTGATCCACTTGCTGCTTTGACCGAAGCTGATTGGATTGATTAGAGCCGTTCGAGTTTGCTGATTGATACTGAAGATTGGTTGTAAGGTGATCCAACGAGACATAGTCATACACTTTAAATCCCTAACTTTTTCTTGGACCGCCCTTTCGGGTTTTCAGTCCACCGGGATACCCTTTTTTGCCCAAACTGCCTTTTCATGTTTTCAGCTTGCCGGGTGTAAAGATTTTTTTGGGTTTTATCCCTAATTTTTGCCTAGGCCAGTCGACCTAGCGGGTCTTTTTTCATGTGTAGTATCTTTTAACTATGTCCGTGTTTTCAGGGTGTGGGAGGTCGTCGCCGTCCATGATGGTTAAGATCATTTCCCCACCAGAAAATATGTTTTTAATCACAAATGGTCCTTCGTATGCAGGAGTCCATTTTCCCCTGGGATCACCTTGTGGCAGTATGATACGTTTGATTACCAGGTCACCAACTTGATATACCTGACGTTTTACCTTCTTGTTAAAAGCTTTAGTCATACGTTTTTGGTACATCTGACCATGGCAGACAACCGTAAGCCTCTTCTCATCAATCAAGTTCAACTGGTCAAGTCGAGTTTGAATCCGTTCATCTTAGCTCAACCCTGCATCCTTTACGATTCTCAGAGAAGGTATTTGGACTTCAATTGGTAGGACAACTTCCATGCCGTATACCAAAGAGAAAGGAGTTGCCCCTGTTGATGTGCGCGCCGTGGTACGGTAGCCGTGGAGAGTAAATGGTAACATCTCATTCCAGTCCTTATAGGTCACTGTCATCTTTTGTATGATCTTTTTGATGTTTTTATTAGCGGCTTCTACAACACCATTCATCTTCGGCCGATAAGGAGAAGAGTTATGATGCTGGATCTTGAATTGCACACATAGTTCGGTGATCATAGTATTATTGAGATTGGTACCATTGTCTGTAATGATTCTCTCTGGAATACCATACCGACAAATAAGATTTTGTTTGATGAATCGGGCCATAACATTCTTGGTAACAGAAGCGAATGAAGCTTCCTCGGCCCACTTCGTGAAGTAATGAATGGCAACCAAGATGAAGCGGTATCCATTAGAAGCTGTAGGCTTGATCTTTCCAATCATGTCAATGCCCCACGTTGCGAATGGCCAAGGAGCAGTCAGGAAGTTTAGAGGAACTAGAGGCACATGTACCCAGGGGCAAATGGACTCCTACATATGAAGGGCCATTTGTAATCAAGAGCATATTTCTGGTGGGGCCATGATTCTAACCGATATGGATGGTGACGACCTTCCTCACCCTGTGAATGCGGGCGTAGTTAAAAGATACTACGCATGAAAAAAGATCCACTAGGTTGACTGGCCTAGGAAAAAATAAGGGCATCCCGGCGAACCAAAAGGGTTCGGGAAAAAAATTAGGGATAAATACAAAAAAATCTCTACACCCGGCAAGTCAAAAACCTGAAAAGGCGGCTTGGGCAAAAAAGTGTATCCCGGTGGACTGAAAACGCGAAAGGGCAGTCCAGGCAAAAGTTAGGAATTTAAAGCGTATAACTATGTCCCATTAGATCACCTTGTGACCCGACTTCAATATCAACCATCAAGCTCAAACGATACCAATCAATCCAGTCAGCTTCAGACAAGTAGAAAAGTGATGAGACACTCAAGGACGTAAGGGAAATAATAGAATTGAAACTCAATGGGATTATTACACATAGTTGTTTTCTCTTTGTACACTATTTTGTATAGTTTTCATTTTCACGATGGCGTTCTCCTACTAGAATGTCAGTCTCTCTACAAAAAACGCCTATTATATGCAAACTTCAAAATCAATATAAATCATTTCTTTGAAAGTACAAAACTTTTCATTTTATTTTTTCTGTTTTGTTTTGCAAAAAACGTCCAATGATTATTTTTGACATATGCATTTGAATATGATTACTGTTTACAGATACTTGCATAAAAAACATAAAGACAGTTGCTAATGACTTTAAGAAACGGGGAAAGGTCTAAAATGCCATTTGTAGTCCCCACAATTATTTTCCCCAGTAGGTACAACCTACTGCAAAGTCACCGCTACATCCTCAGCATACGTCCTGGTGATATCTATATCCCTGCAGAGTGAAAACAACCAAAATTCCGACCTCTTCTTCCCTAAGCAGGAACTACCTCCTCAAGCCAAGTTCCCTTAGAGAGTTGAAATCTATGTTCCCCAGCTAAATTTTTATAATCTCGAGCAGTTTATAAATCTTTATCCCCGGTAGAGTTTATTTCTCTAGCTGCGAAAGCTTATCTCCCAACAAAGTTTATTTCTCTACATTGGTAAAATCTTCCAACAGAGCATCTTTTTCCCCACAGAGTCATTCTCAAGCAGAGTCAAAGATCCCCGACAGAATATCCTCAAACGGAAAGAGGAAATTCCTAGCAAATCATCTCCATTCATCATCCCCAGCGGAAATGAAAGAACCACTTTCCTCATCTACCAAACAACAATCCGGGATTTAGCTTCCCAGTCTCTCCAACAGCAGTCAGGGATTTATTTTCTCAGACTAGGAAATATCGCAACAACATTCCATATTCATACATCATGGCATGGGCATACATATTGCATACAACATAATCTCATTTATTTTGAGAACATCATTACACAATGCATTTCATACATCATGACATTGCATACGACTAACTCTTTACCTTTTCAGGAAATATCAAATCAATAAACATCATTGACTACTTATATGACCTGACAATCTTCTCAATGGCTATGTTTGACGAAGGGCTATTTCAGCATTTTCCTCAGAAAGATCATTCTCAAAAGACCTCTACTGGTTCAGTTTAAATCGACCAATGATTTACTCTGATTCTTTTCTGGTAGATACCTCTGCAAGTTCAGTTTAAGTAGACCAATGATTTATTCTGATTCTTTTCCGGTAGATACCTTCTCTGGTTCAGTTAAATCGACACTAAGATTTTCTAATTCTTATCCAATCAAAGATAATTCAAGACCTCTACTGGTTCAGTTTAAATCAACCAATGATTTATTCTGATTCTTTTCCGGTAGATACTTTCTCTGGTTTAGTTAAATCGACACTAAGATTTTCTAATTCTTATCCAGTCAAAGATAACTCAAGACCTCTGCTGGTTCAGTTTAAATTGACCAATGATTTATTCTGATTCTTTTTCGGTAGACACTTTCTCTGGTTCAGTTAAATTAACCATAAGATTTTCTAATTCTTACCCAGTTAAAGAAACTTTAAAGCCTGGAGTCTGACCAGATAGCAGTTTATTTTTGTTAATTACTATGAAGCCTGGACCCTACCAGATGATGGAATAACCCATGATACCGAAGCTTGGACTCGACGAGATAACGGTATACTTCAGATTCAAGTTGAAGTCTGGGCCCAAACAAATAACAACTTAATGTCTACAAGTCACTAAAGCCTGGATACGACCAGATAACAGTTTAATGTCTACAGTTACTGCGAAGCCTGGAACCGACCGGATAGCAGTTAATTTCATATTCCCCAATAAAGTCTTTGTGAATCTTGGAATACGACTAGGTAGCAGTCAGCCTTATTATCCTCAGCAAGTCGTTGTGAAGCCTGGATCCCGACCGGATAATAGCTCGCTTTCATCTCTCCAGTCAAGAGGTAATTCCCCAGTAGAGTAATGGACAACTGAAGATCTTAGACTCTATTTCCCAAAACTAAGACCAACATTCCTCAGCAGAGTCCTCCTCAACAACAGGAACAGGAATCCCCACAAAGGAATATCTCGTGAAATCAGCATGTTCTCTAGATGGCATCTTTAAGCCCATCTCCGACGACTCTCCGTCATATTCCTTAGATGGCATCTTTAAGCCCATCTCATACAATCTTCTGTCATCTTTTCTAAATTGCATCTATGAGCCCATTCCCGATATTATCCACCAACAGTGCTACTTCAGACGAGTGCAAATTTCTGGGCACTCTAGTGTTCAATCATCTTCCAGCTTCAGATCACGAAAGGAAGACAAGCCAATCTACATCCCCAGGTTTAAGAAGATTGAACAGGGGAAGCTGTTATACCCCAAAATTTTCCCTCTCATTTTACTCAATACATGCCCATTGAGGTCCCCAACTTGCCCAAGGATGACCAAGAATTGACCAGACAAATTCTCCTCATAAGGCAATAAGCCTCAAACTAGGGTTTCAATTTTCATCAATATGTGTGAGTTATAATGGCCTCAAATGTTTTCCATGGTCCTAATATGTCCTCAAGGTTATCCATGCCAAATTTCATGCCTTGCACAACAAGTATGCTCAGTCAACTGCTCAAATGCCTTAAAATCAACTGTACTAGGTCAAAAGTCAACTATGTCCTATATATAGTCAAACTTTAAGATTTTTGGTCAACATAAACATTTTGAAGTGATATCCATAATTTAATCAAGGGTTGATCATGATTCCTCCAGAAATGCTCCTAACTCATCAAAAGTCAAAAATTGCAAATTAGGGTTTTTATAGGAAAAGTCAACCAAACTTTGACTAGGCATAACTTTGTCATACTTTATCATAATTTTTTCCACCGAAGCTCATTTTGAAGATAATCCAATTCCATACAAATTATCTTCATCCATCAAGTTCAAGAAATTCCCCAGTTAAAAGATACAAGATCAGAAATTTAGGTCCTTTTAAAAAGTCAACAAAAATACCTTCTAGGTCAAAGCTCCTTACATGAACATGGAAACTCCAATTGAGATGAAACGAGAAGGGTTGTTTAGAGAACATCCTAAGATCTCTAAAAAGTCTAAGAACACCCTCATAGGGTTATAATTGAGAGAGATGTGCATTGCTAAAGTTGACCAATGTTTGGAGAAGTGCATGAAGCCAATAATGACCAAACATGATTTTTCTCCAAATGGGCCTATCTTTTTATGTTTGAAACTTGTTTCTAACATGGTTCACGACCTCTAAGCCCATCCATGCCTTATTTGTTCGTTTATTTTATTTATTGTGATTTTTAATCATTAAAAATACAATTTAAATCATATAAATGATAAAAATATATGAAGATTGCACGGGCTTGATTTCCAAATCTATTAAGGCCTAAAATAACTCAAGATAGGATGGAAAAACGCGTGGAGCTCATTTGTGCAAGATTTGGACAATTTTCGAAATATTTCATATTATTCCAAAACAAATATTTTCTCATGAAATCATGGATATTTATCCATATTTATTAACCTAATAAGACCTAATATATATGCACAAGCATTCCAGACGGTTGTACCCCAAAATTTTCCCTCTCATGTTTTTCCAAGATTTCCTCTTGCATAGGTGGTTACAAACCTTTGCCTAAAGAAAAGGAAATTTTTTGAATGATGGTTAAGTATCCTTCGATTAGCATCTGCAAAAGATCCTTCGATTGGCATGTGCAAAAGGTCCTTTGATTGGCATCTACAAAGTGACATTCGATTGGCATCTATAAAAGATCTTTTGATTGGCATCTGCAAAAGGCCCTTCGATTGGCATATGCAAAAGGTACTTCAATTGGCATCTACAAAAGGTCCTTCAATTGGCATTTGCAAAAGGTCCTTGGATTAACATCTGCAAAAGGTCTTTCGATTGGTATAAGGAATTTCGATGGGCATCTCCAACAAGGTAGCTTCGACGGGCATCTTAAATAAGTTTGTTTTTCATTAGAGCGTACAAAGTGCCTTTCGACAGGAATGTTAACCAAGTGATGTTTTGATTGGCATATCAGTAGGGTGATATTCTGATTATCTAAGTTAGAGAAAGGGAGATAAAAAAGAGCAAGAACTGAGTGGTTTCCAGAAATTCTGATGATGGGCCATTTGAATCCATACAAACCATGGCTCAAGTGAAGAAGCTCTGCTGTGGGGAGCCTTGAGCAATTCGAATCAGGACTCAATGCCATCAAGAAGAATAATGTTTAGGGGCTAATCGAAGAAACTCTGATGCTGAGAATATGAGCCATTCGAATCAAGTTCAAAGCCTTCAATTGATAGAGAGCTGAAGCAACCTTCGACCAGTTAAAAGGGAGAGTTGATGTTTCGATTGGTTTGAGTTGAAAGAAAGCCATTCGAAGAAAGTAACAATAGGCCAATCGAAGAGCAACGCTAGAGGACGTTCGAAGGAGTCAAATGTCCAGGTTCATCCAAGATTTCAAAAGGGACATAAATATTTCAAAAAGGAAATCTTTTAATATGTCTGATTCTTGTCTCATAGCTTTAAAAGCCTAGTTAAATGGCTGCCTCTTGCCATTACTATGCACCATCACACTCCTATAAATACAAGGACAAGGACACAGTGCCAGGGGGGACGAAAAATAGGAGAGATCACACGTATTGCATCACACACATACATATTACCCATCGAAGCTCCCCAAAATCTCAAAATCTTTGCCAGGTTCTTGGAGACATTTCCATGCACTAGGCAGATCCAACGCACGCTCCCTCCGTTTGGTAATCTATTCAATCTCAAACTAGCTAATATGCAGTTTCTTTTAAATCCATATTAATCATTACATGCATGTTATTGCTAATGTTTGTGATTGTTTCAATGTGTCAAATACAAGCTTAAGTGCAGGGAGGAGATCATGCCATTGCTAGGGCATGATCTGTATATTCTTTAGAATCTCATGATTCATGGTTGTTGTAACACAAAATTTTCCCTCCCATATTTCTCAATACATTTCAAGTAAGGTCCTCAAATTGCTCAAGGAAGTCCAAGGGTTGACCAGACAAATTCTCTCCTAAGGCAGTCTACCTCAAATTGGGGTTCCAGTTTGCATCAAGGTACTTGAGTCAAAAGGATCCCAAATTGTCACCATTGTCCTAATATGTTCTCAAGATCACCCATGTCAAGTTTCAATCCTTGCAGAGGAAGTTTGCTCAGTCAATTGCTTAAAGGCCTAAAAATCGACTGGGCTAGGGCAAAAGTCAACTATGTTCTACATACAGTCAAACTTCAAGATTTTTGGTCAAAATTCTAATTTTGAGGTATTATTCATCATTTGATCAAGGTTTGATCATGATTCCTCAAGGATTGCTCACAATTCATCAAAACCCAAAAGTTGCTAAATTAGGGTTTTGCAGGAAAAGTCAACTCAACTTTGACCAAGCATAACTTTATCATATCTTATAAAAAATGACTCATACAAAGCTCATTTTTAATAGGATTCAATGCCCTTCACTTCATCTTCATCTCCCAAGTTCAAAATATGCACTCACAAGAAGATATGAATTTGGACATTATAGGTCATTTTGAAAAGTCAACAAAAACACATTTTTTGTCAAAGTTTCATACATGAACATGGAAGACTCAATTGAGATGAGACCAAAAAGCTTGCTTAGAGGACATCTTGAGATTTCTAAAACGTCCAAGAACACATCTCTAGGATAAAAATTGAAGGAGTTATGCATTGGTGAAGTTGACCCTTTTTGCAAAATTGCCAAAGGTCAAATGTGGCCAAATTTGCAATTTTTGTCAAATGGGTCCAACTTTTTGTGTTTGTATTGAGTTGGTAACATGATCCACGACCCATGATCCTTCCCACTTGTCTTTATTTTATTTTTGTCATTTATTTTGATTTTGATTTCAATAAAATCAAATTAAATCAAAATTAAATCATGAAAATATCAAAACTAATCAAAGCTTGAGATTTTGTGCATGTTTAGGTCTCTTATACAGTTGGGAAGAGAATCAATTCGTGCAAGGGTCATTTGGACACAAAAAGATTGATTTTTGCTTGATTTAGAAAGATTTACATAAGAATCAAATCATGATTCAATCCTCTTAATTGAGAAAGATTTGAAGCAAGTTTGTAACCTAATTTATTCTAGGGTATATATAGAACATTGGCAGACCAAAAACAAGGGGATTGGAGGCGTGAGAAGAGAAGAACAAATCTCAAAATTCCATAGAAAAGTGGCAATCTGATTTCATAGTTCCAGGTTTTTTCAAGCCATTCCAAGAACATCATTAATTTGTTGGGCATCTAGGGACTCTATCCCAATCATTAGCAAGCATTTTCGTGCCCAGATACGCGCTGTAAGTATCCCACGAACTCCATGTTTTCTTGAAATCACATATCACAATCCTGGCACTCTTAGCATGATTGGTTTATATATTCTGGATCCTTGAAACATTTGCAAGCTAATGATAATAATTAATTGCATTTTAGTTAACCATACAGAAAGTTGCCATGATTAGGGTTTAGGTTTCATTTTTAGGGGTTTTGCTTGCAGGAACAATTGGCCATGTAAAGTGGTACCATGATGCTCGTGAGGTTGCAACGAGTTGATTGGTACCACTGGAATTGATTTATCATGCGTGCATTGGATTTTGGAAGATTACAGGGCTGTACCTACGCCCAGAAAACTGTAGGTAAAAGTGTTGGACTTTTGCCAACGAAGAGAGGAAGAAGAAGAGTGGCGTGGCACTCCCTGATTCGCCTGTTTAAAATTCACACGTCTTTATATATATTATCTTGTTTTTATAATATAATATTTGATTATTATTCCATATACAAATGAACACGCTATCTCAATTGGTCATCAGGCTGTTGGAAAAGCCAAAGGGCCTGGGTTCGATCCCGAGGTCCCCATGTTTGCCAATGCTATTTTCTTTTAGATCATCAGGTACATATGCATGCAAGGAGACCATTATATGCCCTGAATGTTCAACCACCAGATCTCCAACATGTTAGATCCAAGGGCCATCCTTTGGAGGTCCATAATGCACCCTAGTCAAGCAAGCGTACAAGATCTGGAAAGTCAACGTGGGCCAATGATTATTGGGCCCAGAAATTGCTAGTGACCCCCCTCAATTGCTACTAAACCAGGCCCATCTCTCTTTTCTCTTATATTTTTCTTTTATTTATTTATTTTGTTTAAATCATTTTCTACTCACAAAATTAAATTCTTTTTTTACAAAATCATAAAATCAACTTCACAAATTAGAATTTAGGTTTTATTTTATTTTTATCAAATTTAATTTAACAATTAGTTTATTTTAATTTTAGGATAATTTTAACCTTTTTGTAAATAATTTAAAATAAATTAGAAAATTAGGGTTTGTTTGATTTAATTTTTATTTTATTTTCTTAAAATAACAAAAATGCAAAAATAGGTCAAAATTAATTACTTTTCTCAAATTAAATTAATTAGTAACTAGGTTTGTATTTATTCATTTAAAACTTTGTTTTATCAAAATAATCAAAAAAAGAAGATGATTTGTCTTTCAACTAGGGTTTTGACAATTAGGTTTAGACGGGGGTCAAAACCCTAATTTTACTCGTTCTCGATTCATCGCGCGCATTTATTATTTTTTTACAATACTAATGTAACTGCTCCTGGTATGTAATAGTTTAATTAGGACTTTTCGTTTATTTATCGTTTTACGGGTTTTTGGCTATGTAATTAATCCCCCTCCCCGAAGCCTTGTAATAGCGTAGTTTTATTTCTCGCATTTTAATTTTCACAAATATTAACTATTAGATGTATGATAATAGGATTGCATGACAAGACTGTATGTTAATTTTAAAATGGTTAGCAAACTCTAAATGTGCAAAGATAATAACTGGAATCAAATCACTCGCACATGCGCACTCCTAGGGTATACTCTCACTTCGGTTGCCTTCGGTAAACGATCATTAAGTATAGGATATTTTAGTGGTCGCTCTCTTGTCTAAACAAAGATCAAAAGTCCCGTTCGGAAATGTTGCCTCGAAAAGGTTGCCTCGGGAATGTTGCCTCGAATATGATCTTAAGACATTAGGGTTACTACTAAGACGTCCTAACATTGCTTTTATGATCATACGCCCCTTTCGAATTGACCCTTACAACTCCAACAACGGTGCTACCTACTCATTAATAGTGGGATAGCGTTGTCTAAAGGAAACAAGAATAAAAACATTCTTTTATAGAGTAGTTAGATGCTAGTAGGTACTTGCTTAAAATGATCTTTACCATATTTACACTTTTTCCAAATAAAGTTTTCAAAAACACTTCGTAACACTCTTGAGCACCGATACAAGGGTTAAAACGAAGTAAAACAAAAACTTTTCAAAACACACAAACACGAAAGCAATTTTTAAAATGATGAGCAAGTACCTAAGAGCCCGTAGAAAACTACGGATAGAAAGGGTGCCAACACCTTCCCTTTTTATAATCTACCCCCCGTACTCAAAATCTCGAAAAAAATGATTTTTTCTGTGCTTTTGTCCTTTCCAATTGGATAAAATAAAAGTCGGTGGCGACTCTTGCTTACCGCGACATTTTGCAAACACAAACGCAAAACGCAAACCAACATT
Organism: Vicia faba; assembly: GCA_948472305.1. Classification (NCBI taxonomy): domain Eukaryota; kingdom Viridiplantae; phylum Streptophyta; class Magnoliopsida; order Fabales; family Fabaceae; genus Vicia; species Vicia faba. The sequence continues at coordinate 1,155,374,652 of OX451737.1, read as the reverse complement.
TTTCTAAAAAACAGTCCGGTTCTGCCACTGTATCACAGAACTGGCGACTCTGCTGGGGATAGTTAAAAAAAGTGGGGTTTACCTTAGGATTAGTTCATCATAAATTACTTCCCTTGTTTGTTTTGGTTACTTTACTGTTAAAGGTTTTTTGTATTGGGAGTTACTATAGATCCTAACCCGGATCTGAGGAACACCTTTTAGGTAAGTAGCAATAAACTGTGAGGGAACTGTACGGCGTAGACCGATACGGTTGAAGCAGTAGCTATGTTGATGTGGCACATTGGTTGGTACCGGTATCCCTTGTGGAGAAACGAGGAGAATACGGGGCTGCTACGTGTGTCGTTAAGCATCAACTGACCTTAGAACCCTTAATTGACCAACTTGGCCATTAGAAAGTAGTGCGACAGCCGGCCTCGGTGTAAAGATGAGAACTGGTTGATACTCGATGCTACATTCATTGAGACCATACTCTCGAGATAGTTCCGGCTGCAAGAAAAGATTGCGTGAGCTTAAACCATGACTGATGGAGGATGGTCAGTGATATTGAGAACCTCTAGAACCCGGTTACTATTGCTAGGACATGTTGAAACCAACTGAACTTCAAGAGGGTAATACCTTTGACTCCATGCAAGCCTTAAACTTAAGTGATATTTTGTGACTTGTTTGCCTTTACCATGTCTGTTATCTGCTATACCTGTTGTGTGTTTTATCATGACATCATGCATCATAACATAGCATGCATACCTCATTATACTAACCATTTCAAAGACCAATGGGATTTATCTTTGTTCTGTTTTGCAAATTATGGCTTACGTACGCAGGAACACCATTTGAGTTAACTTTGTGCAAATACCTGCTCAACTCAAAGAATTAGCCTCGAAAGTTTCTGATACTTCTTCATTCATTAGGAGACATGGTCAGCTTCTTAGCTTGGTTACCTCAAAGTTTGATGAGCAGATGATGAGCGTGCTTTTCCAGTTCTTCGATCCGGTGCATCATTGCTTCACTTTCTCGGATTATAAGCTAGTTCCTACTATGGAAGAGTTTGCTCACTTATTGGGCATATCCATCCTTGAGCAGATGCCTTTCACAGGTTTGGAAGAGACTCCTAGACCAAAAGACATTGCTTCAGCTCTACATTTGAAAAGGGCGGATGTAGTATCCAACTGGGAGATACGAAGCGGGTTTGAAGGTTTCTTATCCAAGTTTCTGATGGATCAAGCTCAGTTATTCTGGGATAACTTGGATTTCCAGGCTTTCGAAGACATCTTGGCTCTCCTTATCTACAGTTTGGTTCTCTTCTTGAATCCAGATTCCTTTGTGGATGTGAATGCAGTTAAGATCTTCCTGTCTCGCAATCCTGTGCTTACTCTATTAGGTGATATCTTGCATGCCCTCTACACCCGTACTGTGCAAAGAAGAGGGACCCTAATGTGTTGCACGCCGCTGCTGGAGAGGTGGTTTATTTCGCACCTCCCTAAGTCTGTGTTGAAGAATGAGGAAGGTTTAGGATGGTATTACAGGATAATGTCCCTTGCTCATACAGACATTCTTTGGAGTTCTAAGGCTATGGAAAACACTGCTGTCATTGATCGATGTGGGGGATACCCTAATGTCCCTTTGCTCGGAATCAGAGGGGGTATAACCTGCAGTCCCTGTTTGGCTTTGCGACAATTCGGTCGGGCTCGGAGAGACGGTCCTCATGAGCTACTTCTTACAGATATTGCGTTTGACTAAAGGAGGACGTTGACGAGCATCGTCAAATGTTTATACGAGCCTGGGGCATGGTGAACAGGTCTGACTCTCAAGAGCTAGGACCAAGGACTTCTCTCCCTATGCAACCTTATCTCCAGTGGGTACGAGCCCGAGCCCAGAAGCTTGGAATGCCTTATGAAGCTGTGTTTCCAGTGATTTTGGAGCCTACCAATGAAGAGGGCATTCCTTATACAGTCCTTTACCCCTACATGCCCACTGATCTTGGGAAATTAAAGAGATCTTGGATTCAGCTGAAGGAGGAGAGGGATACCTACCAAGACAAGTATCACGAGCAAGAAAGGAAGATTTTGAAGCTTTCCAGGCAACTCGAGAATGAAAGAACGATCAATGACTACGTCAGCACGAAGGGGAAGCGTCCATGGGATTTATGATTTTTTTTCTAGTTTAGATTTGTTTTCCGCTTATTTCTTTTTGTAACGCCTCAAAGGATTTGTTAAACATTTTTACAAGTTAATCTAATAAAGTTTGTTTTATTTTTGTTTTGCAAATTTAAATCTCCCAAAGTCTTTGAAATCATTACATATGCATCCCACTATCATGCACACCATTACAGGTACCATTACAAGATTCTCATCTTCTTCGCTGTTTATTTCAGCACTAAATGTCTTCCGATCAAGCTATCAAAGATCTTCAGGAACAAAATGCCCAGTTCCAAGAGATGTTCTTAAGCTTGGCTAAAGGGCAAGAGGATTTGAAAGCTCTCATCCTGAAAGAGAAAGAGAAGGAGAAGAAGAAGAAGAATGTTGTTCTTTTGAGCATGGGTAAAAGGTTTGGGGATAGGCTGAAATAGCAAGTTGATTTGTCCCTTTCATCCAAGGAAGAGGAGAACCAAGAAGAAGAAAAGGGACCCAGTCCTGCCATTTCTGATAATGACACTTATTATGATGAGGAGAAATATCCTCCGACTGAGGATAGGTACAAACAACTAGAAGATCATTTGAGTGCCATGGAGATTCAGAGGATCCCTGGTCTGGATTTCGTAGAGCTGGGATTTGTATCAGGAGTGGTGATCCCTCATAAGTTCAAAGCTCCGGTTTTTGCTAAGTACGATGGAATGTCCTGTCCTAAACTCCATCTCCGCTCGTATGTCCGGAAAATTAAACCCCACACTGCTGATAGAAATTTGTGGGTACATTTCTTTCAAGATAGTCTGTCAGGGACTCAGCTTGAATGGTTTTATCAGCTGGAAGGAGCCAATGTCGGAAACTAGGAGGACCTTGATGCTGCTTTTTACAAGCAGTATCAGTATAACGCCGACCTTGCTCCCACTCGTACTCAGCTTCAGGGTATGTCTATGGGTGCAAGTGAAGGTTTTAAGGACTATGCTCAAAAGTGGAGAGATTTGGCTGGAAGAGTCCAACCCCCTTTGTATGATAGGGAGTTGGTTGACATGTTTCTGGGGACGCTATCTGATCCATTCTTCAATCATCTGATCGGCAATTTATCGTCTAGTTTTACTGAGTTAATTTTGACTGGGGAGAGAGTAGAAGCTGGTATCCGAAGTGGTAAGATACAGAAAGGTACTTCATCAAGTGCAGAAAAGAAGCCTTTCACCGGTAAGAAAGAAGCTAGTGCAGTCTATGGCTCGAGGAGCCAAAGCAGACTTGAACACCGCCAAGCAGTAAATGCGGTAGTAATATCAAGACCCACAGTTACCCCACAACGCAACAATCAACAAAGAATGGAGAGACCGCATAGACAGTACACTCGGCTCAATATGACCTTGTCTCAAATTCTACCACAATTATTGAAGACTAACTTGGTAACTCTGAGGGAAGCCCCGAAGAATCCCAACACCACATCTCCGCTATATAACCCGAACGCCCGCTGCGCCCATCACTCTGATAGCCCAGGTCATGATACAAACAACTGTTAGGCCTTGAAGAACAAAGTGCAAGACTTGATCAAAGCCAAAGAGATTGAGTTTGACGCTCCGGAGAAGCCCAATGTCATAACTTCTCCCATGCCCAAACATGGTCATGGAGTGAATGCTGTGGATGATGATTTATTTGTGACCTCCGTGGAAGAAATCTCCACTCCTTTGATGACAGTTAAGAAGAATCTATTGTTGGCCGGTTTATTTCCGGGCTGTGGCGAATATTGCCACTTGTGTTCAATTCTTCCTCCTGGTTGCCACCCATTGAAATCAGGTGTTCAGCGCCTGATGGATAACAAAGAGATCCTGTTAGAGAAGACTTTGATTCCGTTAGTTCCAGTTGAAGATGTTTCCATCATAACCATTTCCGCTAATCCTTCCAAGGCTTCCTCGAGAAAGCCTGTTAGGGTTACATCCGTCCCAAGAGTTGCTCCGTTAATAATTACTATCCCTGGTCCTATCCCATACACTTCAAATAAAGCTATCCCTTGGCACTATGGTGCTGATGTGTATTACACTGGAGTTAAACAAGACTTGAAGATTGAAGAAGCTGATGCTGATGTCATCAATATTGTCAGGGCTAACAAGGTCACCAGAAGCGGAAGACTCTTTTCTCCCGAGATTTCCACTCCGACTATTCACAAACCTGTTGTCATTCCATCTGCCAGTACATCAGCCACTATCCCAGTTCCTATTCCAGTCATCACCCCTGTCGCTGAGCCATCTGGGACTCGGGGCAAGGAAATCATAGGTGAGCCTGCCCGGACGGAGGCACCTAAGAAGATCATCATGGAAACCTCTAAGCAGGAGATAGAAGAAATTATGAAGATTATCAAGAAGAGAGACTACAACGTAGTCGAGCAACTGGGGCTAACCCTGTCAAAAATCTCCATGTTGTCCATGTTATTATGTTCTGAAGCCCATGCAAAGGCTTTAATTACTTTCCTCAAAACTGCGCATGTGCCGCAGGAAACTTCTGCTGATCAATTCAAGGATTGCGTAGCTAGCTTGACTGCCGACAATGGGTTGGGTTTCTCAGACGCAGATCTGACTGCTAAAGGAAGAAATCACAATGATGCTCTGCACGTCTCAATCGAGTGCAGGGGCACTACTATGGCCCATGTACTGTTGGATACCGGGTTCTCTTTGAATGTTTTTCCAAAGAAAGCATTAGACCGTCTGGACTGTGAAGGTTTGGTTCTGAAGACGAGTAATATTGTGGTCAGGGCTTTCGACGGGTCAAAAAGGATGGTGCACAGAGAGGTGGACGTCCCTATTAAAGTTGGCTCTCAGACTTTTGCGTCTACTTTCTACGTGATGGATATCCGACCATCATATTCTTGCTTTCTGAGTCGCCCTTGAATTCATAAGGCTGGGGCAGTGACTTCTACGCTCCATCAGAAGTTGAAATATCCGGTAAAGGGGAAAATCGTCACGGTACAAGGTGAAGAGGAGTACATGGTGAGTTATCTTAATTCCTTTCGCTATATGGAGATGGATGGGGAGTTCATCGAAACTCCGTGTCAGAACTTTGAAGAGGCCCCCCAGACTCTGGCGTCGACTAAAGTTGGTATTGACAAATCTCTGATGAAGATGGATTCCCTCAAGGATGCCAGGGTTGTAATTGAAAAAGGTGGGTGTGCAAATTGGGGTCATCCCCCTGATTTCACACACAAGACTGACAAGTTTGGTTTGGGCTTTACTGCAGAGGCTCAAAGGGCTGTTCGGCGCACGTGGATTGGAAGACCTCCTCTGCACTTCAGTAATCATGGAGTGAATGCAATTGAGGATGATGAAGAAGATTTAGATATCGAAAGCTGGATCTACCCGACTACCAATGGTGGATTGAACAACTGGACGACAAAGGACTTCGTGCCCGTTTCTTTTGTTACACAGTAATAGACTTTTGTTTTGAGATTTTTAATAAACAGTTTAAAACTTTACGGCCCGGTGCCTTGCCCGAGGCACCTTGGCTTTGTTTGTGAGGGCTTATTATTTGTCATTTTCATATATCATCAATAAAGCATTGGATGTTTTCTTGCATTACAAATTTTACGCTCCTTGCTTTTCTTTTTTATCTAGCACTTTATCAAAACAGCTATTGTCTTACACACACTCACATATCATAATGCAGATCCACATCCACTCTGGGTCCCATTGATAACAACTCTGCTACTTCCAGTTATGACTTCGAGAATCCGATCAACCAAGCCGAGGACGAAGGTGAGGATGATTGTGAAGTGCCTGGGGAACTTGCTAGACTGTTACTACAGGAAGAGAGGGCCATACAGCCTCATGAGGAGCTAGTTGAATCAGTAAACTTGGGTACAGAGGAAGACAAGAAAGAGGTCAAGATAGGAGCAAATCTGGAGCCTAGTGTTAAACAACGGTTGATACAGATGTTACGCGACTATGTCGAGATCTTCGCTTGGTCTTATGAAGAAATGCCTGGTTTGGACACTGATATTGTGGTACACCGCCTGCCAACTAAAGAAGACTGTCCTCCGGTAAAGCAGAAGGTTCACCATATGTGCCCTGAGATGTCTGAGAAAATCAAAGATGAGGTTATGAAACAGTTTGATGCCGATTTTCTAGCCGTCACTTCTTACCCACAGTGGGATGCCAACATTGTTCTGGTGCCTAAGAAAGATGGTAAGATGCGGATGTGTGTGGACTATAGAGATCTAAATAGGGCGGGCCTCAAAGATGACTTCCCACTTCCTCACATCGATGTTCTGGTCGACAACACCGCACATCATAAGGTCTTCTCCTTCATGGATGGTTTTTCTGGTTACAATCAGATTAAGATGGCTCCCGAGAACATGGAGAAGACAACCTTCGTTACATAGTGGGGGACCTTTTGCTACAAGGTAATGCCTTTCGGGTTAAAGAATGCTGGGGAAACTTACCAGCATGCCATGGTCACCTTGTTCCACGACATGATTCATCATGAGATTGAGGTTTATGTTGATGACATGATCGCCTGGTCCCATACTGAGGAAGAACACCTTGACCATCTCCAGAAACTGTTCGACAGATTGAAGATGTATAAGCTAAGGTTGAACCCGAACAAATGCACCTTCGGGGTAAGGTCTGGTAAGCTGCTGGGTTTCGTTGTTAGTGATAAAGGTATTCAAGTGGATCCTGAAAAGGTGAAGGCTATACAGGAGATGCCAGCTCCCCGAAGAGAAAAAGAAGTCAGAGGATTTTTGGGGCGTCTGAACTACATCGCCCGATTCATTTCACATATGACTGCTACTTGTGAGCCAATCTTCAACCTACTGAAGAAAGATCAAGTTGTAAGATGGAATGATGAATGTCAGACCGCTTTCGAAAGGATCAAAGAATATCTCTAAGAGCCACCTATTTTAATGCCACCAGTTGAAGGGAGACCTTTGATCTTATACTTGACCATACTGGATAATTCAATGGGGTGCGTGCTGGGGACGCATGACGAGTCTGGCCGAAAAGAGCATGCTATTTACTACCTTAGCAAAAAGTTTACCGACTGTGAGACCCGATACTCACTGCTCGAGAAAACTTGCTGCACTTTGGCATGGGCTGCTCGCCGGCTGAGACAATATATGCTGACTCACACCACTTTATTGATATCAAAGATGGATCCAATCAAGTATATCTTCGAAAAGCCCGCCTTGTCCGGAGGAATAGCAAGATGGCAGATGATCTTAACCGAGCATGACATCTAATACACAACACAAAAAGCAATCAAGGGGAGTGTGTTGGCAGATCATTTGGCGCATCAGGCTGTGGATGACTACCAGTCCATAAATTTCGAGTTCCCAGATGAGAACATCATGTTGGTGACCGACTGTGAAGAACCTGGACCGGATGAAGGACCTGAGGAAGGATCCCGATGGTCTATGTATTTTGACGGAGCCTCAAACACGCTGGGTAATGGCATTGGCCCTGTGATTATATCTCCTGAGGGTTGTCATACTCTGTTCACCGCCCGATTATGTTTTAACTGCACCAATAATATGGCGAAGTATGAAGCGTGCATCATGGGCCTTCGAGCTGCTATCGACCTAAGAATTAAGTTCTTGGGTGTATTCAGAGATTCCTCTCTAGTAATCAGTCAGATCAAAGGCGAGTGGGATACGAAGCACCCAAATCTTATTCCTTACAAGGAGTATGTACTGACATTGCTACCACATTTTGAGGAGATAACCTTTGAGCATTTCCCCAGAGAGGAGAATCAGTTAGCAGACGCGCTAGCTACCATGTCTTCTATGTTCAAGGAAAGGTGGGACAATGAGGCTCCCCAGATTACCATTGAGAGGTTAGACGAACCCGCACATTGCTGTGATATTGAGACTGAAGAAGTAACATATAAACCCTAGTTTCACGAGGTAAAGAGGTATCTTGAGGCTCAGGAATACCCCGAGGGTGCATCTGTTAATGATAATAAGTTTATGAGGAGATTCGCTGCAAAGTTCTTCATTAGCAATGGGATCCTTTACAAGCGTAACCATGATTCAACCTTACTGCGATGTGTGGACAAGAGCGAGGCAGAAAGGATCATGGTAGATTTACATGAAGGCACCTTCGGAACTCATTCCAGTGGACATACTATAGCAAAGAAAATCCTACGGGCAGGATATTACTGGTCCACTATGGAAGCCGATTGCTATCAGCACTCTCGGACCTATCATAAGTGCCAAGTCTATGCTGATAAGGTGTATGTACCTCCGGTTCCTCTGAATGTTTTGACAACTCCTTGGCCTTTTGCAATGTGGGGAATCAACATGATTGGCGAGATCAGACCTACTGCGTCCAACGGGCATCATTTCATTCTAGTAGCTATTGATTACTTTATGAAGTGGGTTGAGGCAGCTTTCTTTGCCACAATAACCAAGAATGTTGTGGCATGGTTCATCCGACACAATTTGATCTGTCGATATGGTGTACCAGAGAGGATCATCACTGACAACGGTACAAATCTCAATAATACAATGATCACCGAGCTCTGCAAATAGTTTAAGATTCAGCATCACAACTCTTCTCCCTACCGGCCGAAGATGAATGGGGCTGTTGAAGCAGCTAATAAGAACATCAAGAAGATTGTGCAGAAGATAACAGTGACATACAAAGACTGGCACGAGATGTTACCATTCGCTCTTCATGGGTACCGTACCTCAGCACAGACATCAACAGGGGCAACACCCTACTCTTTGGTGTATGGTATGGAAGCGGTGTTACCCATCGAGGTCCAAATACCCTCTCTCCGGATTATGAAGGATGCAGGTTTGAGCGAGGACGATTGGATCCAAACCCGGCTTGATGAGCTGAACTTAATCAACGAAAAGAGACTTACTGCTATTTGTCATGGTCAGACGTATCAAAAGTGAATGATCAAGGCATTTAACAAGAAAGTCAGACGACAAGAGTATCAAGTCGGGGATCTGGTGATCAAACGCATCATACTGCCACAAGGTGATTCCAGGGGCAAATGGACCCCTACGTACGAAGGGCCATTTGTGGTTAAGAACATTTTCTCAGGAGGAGCTATGATTCTAACCACCATGGATGGTGATGACCTTCCTCACCCCGTCAATGTAGACATAGTGAAAAAATACTATGCATAATCAAAGACTCGCTAGGTTGATTGGCCTAGGCAAAAATAAGGGCTTCCCGGCGAACCAAAAAGGTTCAGGCAAAAGTAAGGGATGAAAATGAAAAAAATTGTACACCCGACAAGTCGAAAACCTGAAAAGGCGGCTTGGGCAAAAAAGGGTATCCCGGTGGACTAAAAACCTGAAAGGGAGGTCCAGGCAAAAATTAGGGATCAAAGCGTAACACTATGTCTCATTGGATCATCTGGCAACCAGACTTCGATATCGACTATCAAGCTCGGACGGTGTTAATCAATCTGATCTACCTTCAATCAAGTAGCAAAGTGATGAGACGCTCGAAGATATAAAGGAAATAGCAGAGTTGGAACCCAGTAGGATTGTTTCACATAGCTGTTTTTCTCTCTTTTACACAAATTGTATAAATTCCGTTCTTTTGGCGGCGTTCTCTTATTAGGGCGTCAACCTCTTGTACAAAATGCCTATTACAGGCTAACTTCAAAAATCAATACAATTCATTTTACAATAAAATTCAAAATTGTTTTTTTTCTTTTCCTGTTTTATTTTGCAAAAATGTCAAATGATTCATTTTTGATATATGCATTTGAAAATGATTGTTGCTCATAAATATTTACATGCGAAACAAAAGATAATTACTCGTAATTCCAGGAACAGGGGCAAACAAGAAGTGTACAAACCTTACAATTGCTCTACCCACCTGGTACAAGAATAAAGTCAGTTTGAGAAAATGACTAAAGGTACATACAATCCTTGCAGAGTAGGAGGTGTCTGAAGACAGTGGTGTTAGTTCTCCCCAACCGAAGTTCATAATCACAAATAAGTTGGCAAAATTCTCCCCAAGCAGAGTTTATCTATCACCAGCAATAGAAGATTATCCCCGGTGGAGTTTATTTCTTCCACAGACAGAAATTCAATCCCCGACAGGGTTCATTATTGCAGCAACGGTAATTCATCCCCAGCCAAGGTTATTTCTCCAAATCAGCAAATCTTCTAGCAGAGCATCTCTCTTCCCCACAGAGTCATTCTATCGCCACTCTATTCTCAAATCATCTTCGTTCATTACCCCAGCGAGAACGAGGAACTCAACTCCTTGTACTCTCAAGCAGCAATCCAGGATTTATTTTCCCCAACTAGAAAACATCATGAGAACATTGCATATCCATACATCATGGCATGCGCATATGCATCATACAACACAATCTCATTTGTTTTGAGAACATCATTAATCAATACATTTCATACATCATGACATTACATACGACTAACTCTTTACCTTTCAGGGAAAGGTACAATCAAATTCTCACAAGTTTCTCTGGTTCAGTCAAACCGATGCTAAGATTTCTATTCTAATTCAGGCTATGAAGCTCGGATCCGACCAGATAATATCTTGATTTCTCCATCATACTGCAAAGCCTGGAGAACGACCAGATAACAGTACCAAAATACCGCGAAGCCTGGAATCGACCAGATAATGGTTTATCTTAAACTCAAGCTATGAAGCTCGGAAATCGACCAAAAAATAGTTGAATCCCCAGCAAGTTATTGTGAGGCCCGAAAATCGACCGGATAACAGCTTAGTAAGTTATTGTGAAGCCTGGATTACGACCAGATAGCAATACAAGGTACCATGAAGCCTGGACTCTACCAGATAATGGTATAAGACATTGTGAAGCCTGGATTACAACCAGATAGCAACAAAGAATAATATGAAGCCTGGAATCGACCAGATAGTGGTATATCTTTAATGCAAGTTATGAAGCCCGGATTCGACCGGATAATATCTTGATTTCTCCAAACACCATGAAGCCTGGACTCGACCAGATAATGGTATAGGACACCGTGAAGCCTGGGTTATGACCAGATAGCGACAAAGAATACTGAAGCCTGGGATACGACCACATAACAGTATAAGGTACTGCGAAGCTTGGATTTCTACCAAATAGCAGTTTACCTGGCCAATTACTAAGAAGCCTGGAATCGACCAGATATTAGTATTGCCTTAAATTCAAGTTGAAGCCCGGGTACGACCGGATAACAGTTTAGTTCCTTCTGAAGCCTGGAGCACGACCAGATAAGAATTGATAAATTGCGAAGCCTGGAAGACGCCCAGATAGCAAGTTTAATCTCATCCCCCCAGTAAGCCACTGTAAAGCCTGGAGCACGACCGGATAGCTGTCGGTCTTATTTTCCTCAACAAATCATTGTGAAGCCTGGAACACGACCAAATAGAAGTTTGTTTTCACCTCCTCGACTAAGAGATGATTCCCCAGTAGAATAACGGACGACTGAAGCTCCTAAAATTCTATTTCTCTCAAGACAGAGACCAGCATTCCCCAGCGAAGTCCTCCTCAACAACAGGTATACCGGCTCTCGCAAAGGAATCTCTTATTAGATCGACACTTCTCCTGATGGCATATTTAAGCCCATCGTCCGACACCAACCTCCAAATGGAATCTATAAGCCCATTCCCGACATCGCAAGACGGATACCATTTCATGCGAGTGCAAATTTCTGGGCACTCTAGTGTTCAATCATCTTCCACCTCCGGATCACGAAAGGCAGACAAGCCAATCTATATCCTCAGGTTTAAGAAGATTGAACAGGGGCAGCTGTTGTACCCCAAAATTTTCCCTCCCATATTTCTCAATACATTTCAAGTAAGGTCCTCAAATTGCTCAAGGAAGTCCAAGAGTTGACCAGACAAATTCTCTCCTAAGGCAGTCTACCTCAAATTGGGGTTTCAGTTTGCATCAAGGTACTTGAGTCCAAAGGATCCCAAATTCTCACCATTGTCCTAAAATGTTCTCAAGATCACCCATGTCAAGTTTTAAGCTTGCAGAGGAAGTTTGCTCAGTCAATTGCTCAAAGGCCTAAAAATCGACTGGGCTAGGGAAAAAGTCAAATGTGTCCTACATACAGTCAAACTTCAATATTTTTGGACAACATTCTCATTTTGAGGTATTATTCATCATTTGATTAAGGGTTGATCATGATTCCTCAAGGATTTCTCATGATTCATCAAAACCCAAAAGTTGCTAAATTAGGGTTTTGCAAGAAAAGTCAACTCATCTTTGACCAAGCATAACATTCTCATATATTATCAAAAATGACCCATCCAAATCTCATTTTGAAGAGGATGCAATTCCCTACAATTAATCTTCAGCTCCCAAGTTCAAAAAATGCACTCACAAGAAGATATGAATTTGGACATTATAGGTCATTTTGAAAAGTTAACAAAAGCACATTTTTTGTCAAAGCTTCATACATGAACATGGAAGACTCAATTGAGATGAGACAAAAAGGGTTGCTTAGATAACATCTCGAGCTTTCTAAAAAGTCAAAGAACACATCTCTAGGATTAAAATTGAAGGAGTTATGCATTGGTGAAGTTGACCCTTTTTACAAAATTGCCAAAAGTCAAATGTGGCCAAAATTGCAATTTTTGTCAAATGGGCCCAACGTTTTGTGTTTGTATTGAGTTGGTAACATGATCCACGACCCATGATCCTTCCCACTTGTCTTTATTTTATTTTTGTCATTTATTTTTCTTTTTATTTCAATTAAATCAAATTAAATCAAAATAAAATCATGAAAATATCAAAACTAATCAAAGCTTGAGATTTTGTGCATGCTTAGGTCTCTTATACAGCTGGGAAGAGAATCATATCGTGCAAGGGTCATTTGGACACAAAAAGATTGAGTTTTGCTTGATTTAGAAAGATTTACATAAGAATCAAATCATGATTCAATCCTCTTAATTGAGAATGATTTGAAGCAAGTTTGTAACCTAATTTATTCTAGGGTACATATAGAACATTGGAAGATCAAAAACAAGGGGATTGGAGGCGTGAGAAGAGAAGAAAAAATCTAAAAAATCTATAGAAAAGTGGAAATATGATTTCATAGTTCCAGGCTTTTTCAAGCCATTCCAAGAACATCATTCATTTGCTGGGCATCTAGGGACTCTATCCCAATCATTAGCAAGCATTTTCGTGCCCAGATACGCGCTTTAAGTATCCCACGAACTCCATGTTTTCTTGAAATGGCATATCATAATCCTGGCACTCTTAGCAATATTGGTTTATATATTATGGATCCTTGAAACATTTTCAAGCTAATGATAATAATTAATTGCATTTTAGTTAACCATACAGAAAGTTGCCATGATTAGGGATTAGTTTCGTTTATAGTTTGCTTGCAGGAATAATTGGCCATGGAAAGTGGTACCATGATGCTCGTGAGGTTGCAACGAGTTGATTGGTACCACTGAAATTGATTTATCATGCGTGCATAGGATTTTGGAAGATTACAGGGATATACCTACGCCCAGAGAACTGTAGGTAAAAGTGTTGGACTTTTGCCAACGGAGAGAGGAAGAAGAAGAGTGGCATGGCACTCCCTGATTCGCCTGTTTAAAATTCGCGCGTCTTTATATATATTATCTTGTTTTTATAATATAATATTTGATTGTTATTCCATATACAAATGAACACGCTAGCTCAGTTGGTCATCAGGCGCTTGGAAAAGCCAAAGGGCCTGGGTTCGATCCCCAGGTCCCCATATTTGCCAATGCTATTTTCTTTTACATCATCAGGTACATATGCATGCAAGGAGACCATTATACGCCCTCAATGTTCAACCACCAGATCTCCAACAAGTTAGATCCAAGGGCCATCCTTTGGAGGTCCATAATGCACCCTAGTCAAGCAAGCGTACAGGATCTGGAAAGTCAATGTGGGCCAATGATTATTGGGCCCCGAAATTGCTAGTGACACCCCCTCCATTGCTACTAAACTAGGCCCATCTCTCTTTTCTCTTATATTTGTCTTTTACTTATTTATTTTGTTTAAATCATTTTCTACTCACAAAATTAAATTCTTTTTTTTAGAAAATCATAAAATCAACTTCACAAATTAGAATTTAGGTTTTATTTTATTTTTATCAAATTTAATTTAACAATTAGTTTATTTTAATTTTAGGGTAATTTTAACCTTTTTGTAAATAATTTAAAATAAATTAGAAAATTAGGGTTTGTTTGATTTAATTTTTATTTTATTTTCTTAAAATAACAAAAATGCAAAAATAGGTCAAAATTAATTACTTTTCTCAAATTAAATTAATTAGTAACTAGGTTTGTATTTATTCATTTAAAACTTTGTTTTATCAAAATAATCAAAAAAAAAGATGATTTGTCTTTCAATTAGGTTTAGACGGTGGTCAAAACCCTAATTTTCCTCGTTCTCGATTCATCACGCGCATTTATTATTAATTTTTTACAATATTAATGTAACGGCTCCTGGTATGTAATAGTTTAATTAGGACTTTTCGTTTATTTATCGTTTTACGGGTTTTTGGCTATGTAATTAATCCCCCTCCCCGAAGCCTTATAATGGCGTAGTTTTATTTCTCGCATTTTTAATTTTCGCAAATATTAACTGTTAGATGTATGATAATAGGATTGTATGACAAGATTGTATGTTAATTTTAAAATGGTTAGCAAACTCTAAATGTGCAAAGATAATAACTGAAATCAAATCACGCGCACATGCGCACTCCTAGGGTATACTCTCACTTCGGTTGCCTTCGGTAAACGATCATTAAGTATAGGATATTTTAGTGGTCGCTCTCTTGTCTAAACAAAGATCAAAAGTCCCGTTCGGAAATGTTGCCTCGGAAATGTTGCCTCGAAAAGGTTGCCTCGGGAATGTTGCCTCGAATATGATCTTAAGACATTAGGGTTACTACTAAAACGTC
The DNA here is from genome assembly GCA_948472305.1 of Vicia faba. Taxonomy (NCBI): domain Eukaryota; kingdom Viridiplantae; phylum Streptophyta; class Magnoliopsida; order Fabales; family Fabaceae; genus Vicia; species Vicia faba. Next base: position 1,155,359,634 of record OX451737.1, on the reverse strand, counting down.
CTAACATTGCTTTAGTGATCGTACGCCCCTTTCGAATTGACCCTTACAACTCCAACGACGGTGCTACCTACTCATTAATAGTGGGATAGCGTTGTCTAAAGGAAACAAGAACATAAACATTCTTTTATCGAGTAGGTAGATGCTAGTAGGTACTTGCTCAAAATGATCTTTTCCACATTTACACTTTTTCCAAAAAAAGTTTTCAAAAACACTTCGTAACACTCTTGAGGACCGATACAAGGGTTAAAACGAAGTAAAACAAAAACTTTTCAAAACACACAAACACGGAAGCAATTTTTAAAATGATGAGCAAGTACCTAAGAGCCCGTAGAAAACTACGGATAAAAAGGGTGCTAACTCATTCCCTTTCTATCATCTACCCCCCGTACTCAAAATCTCGAAAAAAAGTAATTTTTCTGTGCTTTTGTCCTTTCCAGTTGGATAAAATAAAAGTCGGTGGCGACTCTTACTTACCGCGATATTTTGCGAACACAAACGCAAAGCGCAAACCAACATTTTCTAAAAAATAGTCCGGTTCTGCCACCGAATCACAATAGCGCTATAGGACCAGGTAACTTTCAATTCAGATACAGGAGAGTCGAATCAGGATTACACAGCCACAATCTGTCGAATCCAAGACCAAGATTCGACCCAAATCTGAAATTTTGTTTTTATCTTTCTAACGAATTTCTTGCAGATCCAGAGTTCCCCGATCGAAGGAATACGTCATACGCCATCACGCTCCTACTGCCAGATGCTGACCAATCCAGATCCAGTGCCTCCAAACATGTAGTACATCATGCATCTTCGATAGCCTTCTTCACTGGATCCAAAGGCAACTTAAGCCTCTTCTTCGATTCAGACATGCATTATAAAAACTGCACCTTTTTGCTTTATTCACTGCTTTGTCCTTTTCTTTTGTCTTTTTCGTTATTTTGTATCTTTTTTAGTTTTAAACAAACATTAAATCAAAAAAGGTCATAAAAAACGTTAGTTTTTTTTAATCAAGTAATTTTGTAAAACAAAAAGATTTATTTTCCTTAGGATTTAAACGTCCATTTTAATTTTTTTGCGCATTTATTTATTTTCGCATTTTTTTCATCTTATTGTAACTGCTTCCCAGTTTGTAATAGTAACTAGGATTTTACTTTTCGTGTTTCTATAATGTACCTCTCATAAAGCCATGAAATAGTCTAGATTTATGCTTTCCGCACTTTATTTTCTGTACTCTTTAACTGTTAGTAACTAGGCGTGTATGGAAAGACTAATAATCAAACGTTAGCAAACTTAACGAAAAAGACAAAAATAACTGAATCAAACACAATTGCACACGAGCACCTTTAGGATATCCCACTTTGGTTGCCTTTAAAAAATAAAACAGTCATGAGGAAGGAATGTTTTAGCAAAGACTCATAAATAAAAAAAGATCATAGTCCCTCAATGACCCTACAGTTGCCTTTCGGTAATTGATCTAGTCCCTAAAAGAAAATCGCTAAAGCGTCTCCACAAGTTGCCTTCATGACTGTAAAACTCCCATTTGATTGTCCCTCAAACATCCGACAACAAAGCTACCTACTCACTAATAGTAGGATAACATTGTCTAAAGGAAAAGAGGAAAAGAACAACCCTTTTCGAGTATAAAAGTAGATAGCTGTTAGAAGTTTGCTCAAACATTTTGCACTTACACAAAAACTACTTTTCAAAAGACATTTCAAAACACTTTGTATACTTTCTCCACTATCCCGAGGAACATTACAAAGTTTGCAGTACTAAGGCGTTTTCAAAAACATTTTCAAACACAAAGCACAAGGGTATTTCAAAATGTGGAAACCTCTAAGAGCCCGTAGAAAACTACGGATGGAAAGGGTGCTAACACCTTCCCTTTCCATAATCTACCCCCCTTACTCAGAAAACTCTCGAAAAGGTCTTTTTCTGTTCTTTTCACCCTTTCCCTTGTTGGATAAAAGAAAAGTCGGTGGCGACTCTTGCTTACTACAACATTTGCAAACACAAACGCAAAACCTGTATTAAACAGTTGGTTCTGCCACCTTATCACAGAACTAGCGACTCTGCTGGGGATTTACATAAAGTGGGATTACCTTAAAGTTAGTTCATTATTTAACTGCTTTGTATTCTTTGATTGCTTTACTTTTGAGGGATTTGTTTGGGTTACTATAGATCCTACACCCGGATCTGGGGCACCTTTTAGGTAAGTAGCAATAGATCATGGAAACTGTGCAGGGTATACCAACACGGTTGAAGCGATAGCTACGTTGATGTGACATTTTGGTTGCTACCGGTAGCCCTTGAGTAGTCAAGGAGAAAACGGGCCTGCTGCGTGGTGTCATAAAGCATCAACTGACCTTAGAATCTTTAATTGACCAACTTGTCCATTAGGAAGTAGTGAGATAGCCGTCTTTGGTGTAGTCCTAAGTCGGTTGATACTCAATACTACACTCATTGAGATTTGACTCCCGAGTTTTGTTTGGTGGCAAGTCAGACTCATTGAAATTTGACTGTCGAGTTTTGTTTGGTGGAAAGTCAATTATCAATCGAAACGACACTTGTAGGAAAGATCAGTGATATTGAGATCCCTTAGAACCCGGTTACTATTACTAGGACAGGTTGAGCCAACTAAATTTTAAGAGGGTACTTACCTACAAACCCCATGCAAGCCTAAACCTTAGGCTGCTTGTGTGATTTGTTTGCGTTCAACTTGAGCTACTTGCAGGGTTTTTATCTAACAACATGATCTCCTTGCAGGATTTGTTTACAGTTATTATCCAGTAACCTGGACTTCTTAGACTCACTTGTCTTCATCACCTTACACTTTTGCTTAACGCAAAGCATACACATCATAACATCATGCCACAACATTTCCTTAACCATTTCAAGGATCTCAAGGGTTTGTGATGCAGGTTATGATAAATCAAACGTCTAGCAAGGGGCAAGGGGATTTATTTTCCACTAACCAATGCCATCAAAAGATAAAAACTTAACAACTTGAGTCAGGGGCTATGACCCACTCGATATGGTGAGCTTAAATCTCGTAGACGGATTTTCAACGATGCCAAGTTCTTCAATCAAAGCTGCAAAATTCAACTTCTGACATTTTCTTGTTTAACCCACGCGATCCTTGAAATTTGTTGCATATCATACATGTCATTGCATAATAGGTATTCCCTAGGCAGGTTTATTATCTTTTCACTGTTTATTTCAGCAAAAAGAAATGGCTCTTGAACAAACAGTTAAGGAACATCTGGCACAAAATGCTCAATTCCAAGAAACGTTCCTGAATCTGGCTAAGGGACAAGAAGATCTAAAGGCTATTGTTCTCAAAGACCATAAGAAAAAGGCAAAGAAACCAATTTGTGTTTTGAGTGTGGGAAGAAGAAGACCAGCTAACCGAGCTCTAGATTTCGCAACCCCATCAAAGGGAGGAGATAATCAAGAGGATGATGACGAGGAATCAGAGGAAGGAGACAACAATCCAACGTCTGAAGAAGATGAACCTGACTATACTGAGGAGCAATATCCTCCTGCTGACAATAAATACAAACAGCTGGAGGATCGGCTTAATGTCATGGAGATCCAAAGGGTGCCTGGTCTAGATTTTGAAGAATTATGTTTGGTTCCAGGGGTGGTCATCCCACCTAAGTTCAAGGTCCCTATCTTTGAAAAATATGACGATTTCTCCTGCCCTAAGTTACACTTAAGGTCCTATTTTAGGAAGATCCAGCCTCACACTGCTGACCAGAAGTTATGGGTCCATTTCTTCCAAGAAAGTTTAGTTGGAGCGCAACTGGAATGGTTCTATCAACTATAAAGAACAGACATTCATACCTGGGAAGACTTGGCTGCTGCTTTCTACAAGCAGTACCAATACAATGCTAACCTGGAACCAACTCAAGTGCAACTGCAGAATATGTCCATGAGCTCAAGAGAAGGGTTCAAGGAATATGCACAGAAATGAAGGGATCTAACTGGAATGGTACAACCTCCTCTAAATGATCGGGAAAAGGTAGACATGTTCATGGGCACTTTGACATGCCCATTATTTAGTCTGCTGATTGGGAGTTCCTCATCCGAGTTCACAGAGATGGTTCTGACTGGAGAAAGGATTGAAAGTGGTATCAAGAGTGGGAAGATCCCGATGGATGCATCTTTTAATGCTGAGAAGAAGCCATTTGCTGGTAAGAGGGAAGCCAATGTTGTGTATGGCCAGAAGGGTCGCAATAAGGTCGACGACTACAATCAATCTGTGGGGGAATTACTGGTCTCTAATTCTACGCCTATGCAACAACACCAACAAGGGAACCAGCATAAATAGGTCATACCTAAGAGACAATTCACCAGAATTAACATGTCACTAGCTCAAGCGTTAAAACACATGTTGAAAGCGGGATTGATTACGTTAAAGGCCCCTCTGCAAAATCCCAATACTTCTGCTCCTAGTTACCACCTCGACGAATGGTATGCATACCATTCTGATAGTCCTGGACATGATACAAATGGCTGTAGGGCTCTAAAGAATAAAATTCAGGATATGATTGACGCCAAAGAGATTAAATTCGACCCTCTAGAGGCTCACAAAGTGATCACTGCTCCTAGGCCAAATCATTGAGAACTTCCAGTTCACTTTTTTATTTGTAATTTCATTTGTTGTTCAAACAATTACTGTCATGCCAAACTTTGGTTTTCCCATTAATGCATCGCATATGTTTGTCTTGAATCATTTCATTTCCATTTTACTTAAACTGTTTTCTTGCTTCCTTTATGTGACATTCGACTCTCGATTAAAAATCTATAAGCCTTTAGAGGGAGGATGATGAAAACGAGACCACAATCTCAAACAATGTGCTTTTGAACAGACCTTGCTGACGATGTACATGCATTGTTTCAAATCCAAAACATAGGAGTTATAAGGAAGATAATCCCTAGTTAACCCCTTTGAGCCTAAGAAGTAGCAGTTTTCTTTTCACACAAATTAAAACCCTTAATCATAACTTGGGGCAGGGTAGTTTTCTCAGTTAATTCAGATTTTCATTCACTCGCAAGCTCTTCCTTCATACACAAAAAATAATGTAGAAGATGCTCTTTAAAAGATGGTGGTGGTTCCACATAATCATTAATAACAGGAAGTCATTATCTCTCAAAATAAAATCCCATTAAGTTAAAACCTGTGAAGGAGACTTAAGAAAAACTGGGGCATCCCGCTGACTGTAATAGCAAAAGAAACAGTCCAGCAAAAATAAGGGATAACAAAATAAAAAAAAGAGGTCCTACAAATCCTCAACAAAAAATAAAGGTCACAAAAATGACTGCCTTCTCAAATAAACATTCAATTTCTGAACCATCACCAGAACATCAAGGACATTCCAAAACTCAACTGGGATTCGAAATGCACAATTAACTAAGCATAGGATTGAAGAACATCACGAAGAACAAGTGGGTACAAATAAACTTTGAGCCTTTATCCTTTGTTTCTTAAACCGTGAACCAGGCTATGTTACAACCCTTAAAAGTCCTAACTGAAGCATAGGTTAGTTCGGAAGCATACTATTACAAAAGGTATCCTGACTCATGTAGGACCTGCTATAAATATTGAGTTGATATCACCCTCTTACAAAATTTTGTTTTACTAAAAATGAATTTTCAAACTTCAAGACAAGCATAAACTTTGCATTATTTGAATATCATTTTTTGCATATAGTTATCTGTTCGACAACATAGAAATTCACACGACGAATATCTAGTTAACAAAAACTTTCTCAATAAAAAGTTTCACCTCAAGTGGAAAGACACTTCCAACCAAGGGGAACAACATGATCATTGTCCAGCTGATATGGGGCAGTCAAGTCAAGATTCAAGGAATCTCTCAAAAATGCCAAACAGCCAGGGGCAAATCTCCATCTGAATCACTTGGGGCATTAGACATGAATTCCAGCAATGAATCACGTACAATCAAGAAAAATCAATGTTCCTCAACGAATTTATTCTCAAAACAACAAAATAAGAATTCCCAAGGGAATATTCTAAATAAGGCAGACTTTCTTCGAGAAACAGTTCAGGTACGATCCAAAAACGGATGTCATCCTGACACTTATTCCAGAGTCTCCTCTAGAAACGATCCAGAGACGGATGTCATTCTGACACTTATTTTAACACATCATCTAGAAACAGTTCAGGTACGATGCAGAGACGAATGTCATCCTGACACTTACTCTAGATTCTCATCTAGAAACAGTGCAGATACGATCCAAAGACGGATGTCATTCTGACACTTATTCAAAACATGTTTCAAGTACAACTCAGATATAATCCAGATACGGATGTCATTCTTACACTCATTCAACACATGTTTCAAGTACAATGCAGATACGATCAAGAGACGGATGCCATTCTGACACTTATTCAACACATGTTTCAAGTACAATGCAGATACGATCCAGAGACAAATGTCATTCTGAAACTCATTCAACACATGTTTCAAGTACAATTCAGATACAATCCAGAGACGAATGTCATTCTGACACTCATTCAACACATGTTTCAAGTACAGTTCAGATACAATCCAGAGATGGATGTCATTCTAACACTCATTCAACACATGTTCCAAGTATAGTTTAGATAGAATCCAGAGATGGATGTCATTCTGACACTCATTCAACATATGTTTCAAGTACAATGAAAATACGATCCAGAGACGGATGTCATTCTGACAATCATCCACACATGTTTCAAGTACGGTTCAGGTACGATCCAAATATGGATGTCATCTTGATACTTATTAAGTCCATCTTTTAGAAACGGTTCAGGTACGATCCAAAGACGGATGTCATTGTAAGACCCTAATTTTACCCCTAGTAATTATGCAAAATAAATCAGAGTTATAAAATTTCAATCATACAAATAAATCGGGACGTCACAAATTCTTCTAACAAATTCATTGCATTCATCGTAGATATATAACACTTTTTCAAACATCGGATGAACCACCAACATAGCATTTTTAATCAAATAAATCAACATTTACGCAACGGAATTCTTAATAACATCTCTAACAGAACAGCAACTTCGAAACATCTCATATTTAATAATAATCAATTTAAAATTCAACAACTGAAAATCAACAATCAAAACAGCAAGCATTCATCCCCCCGAGTGTTACATATCAGAGCAATGACACTGACTCAAACTATTGAAGGTATACAGCCTTCACTCTCGATTACCTGCACGTTACCAACATAGGGGAAACATTCAAACATAAGGGGTGAGATATCTAACAATATAATAAAGTGCATGATAATTAATATATTAAATTAGATCAACAACATCACCACTTCTCATCTCAAAATCAACAAAAATCTCGGCAATAATAAACATTCATCCACATCAAAATGCACTTCTTTATGAAATCATATAATGCGACTCAATACTATGCAAATGCATGTGGTACCATTGGACCAGAACTCCCATCTAAAAAATTTGCCAATTAATAGAGGCATCAACAAGGCATAGCCTTCATCTCAAAATTTGCCAATCCAGGCCATCTCAATGAGCATAAGCTCCATCTCAAAAATGCAATGTATGCGACACAACCATGAATGTAATGATAACACCCAAGTTAACAACATCTCAAATCATCTCAAATAATCATCTCAAAACATCTCAAATAATCATCTCAAAACGTCTCAAATAATCATCCAAAAACGTCTCAAATAACCAAAGTAATTCATCACACATTATTTATTTATTAATAACTTCTCATTTATAACTCAGCAGTATTTTAATTAACACAGTAAAATCAACACTGACATTCTGTAACTCTAACATCAAAACCGTCACTTCCCTACTGTTATAGCTTAAACAACAACTTCTAATCATCTAACGTTCATCGTTCAACACGAAACAACGCAAAGGCCATCCAACTTCTGACCATGCGACCTCTAACCAGCGCTATTTATAATACCCAACTTCTAATGACGCAACCTCTGTGCGACACAATCCTATGTCTACTATAACTTATGGCTGATGCAACTTCTGATCAGATGCAACTTCTGATCATCTCATCTTCTGACCAGATACAACTTCTGACTACTCAACCTCAAACCAGGTGCAAATTTTGATCATCTCAGCTTCTGACTTCTCAACCTCTGACCAGATATAACTTCTGATCATCTCATCTTCTAACTACTCAACCTCTGACCAGATACAACTCCTGATCATCTCATCTTCTGATTAATACAACCTCTGACTAGCCACATCTTCTGACTAATACAACTTCTGAATAATGTCATCTTCTAACTAATTCCATCTTCTGACTAATGCAACTTCTAGCATCAGAACTTCTACCTTTCACTATGCCACGCATCTTCTAACAGCTTACGTCTAACTTCAGAACTTCTATCTTGCACTAATCTAACGCAGCTCTAGTCAACACACTTCTGCTGTCAGAACTGCTATTTTCTATTCATCCTATTATTCTAATTCCTTTCTTGATATCAATCTAACTACAAACAGTATTAACCAATTTCTATTCTCCAAATTAATGCATTAGTTCTAATATAGTAGCGCCTATTATCAATTGCTAAATTCTGCGTTTTCTGTACTGCAACATTTCTACGTTCCTTCTTCCCTGTTATCATTAAAGATTCGTACATAAAGCCTTAAACATAATCTAATCGTGACAATTTATCACCCATAATTCACCTTATAATTCTACAGAAATTAAACAACATCAAGACATCATTGTTCATCCAAAATTCATCGATTCTCATCACACAACAATCATATATTTCAATTCAAGAACAAGACAACAATCATCACTAATCCCATATACCAATCATCATAAACCCAATTATAGAGTTAGAACCCCACCCTTACCTTGGATTGAAGGTCGCTCTACAATTTCTGGTTGATTTCTCGTTCTTGCAGTTTTCCACTTTCTCTAGCAGCTTGCACGTTCTCCTCTCAAATCCTTATTCTTCTACTGCTTCTTTCTTTCTATTCCTTCTAACAAATAATAAAATAACCCTATTATTCTATTATTCCTTAATGGGCTTAAAACCAATACACCCCCTTATTACTTCTATTCCTTTAAAAACAAGCCCACATTAAATAATATTACACTTCTAATATTATTTCACCATATAATATTATATCTCCACTTAATAAAATAAATCCAATTATATTATAACACATCTTCATGAATATTCCAAAAATAATTTAATTAAATAATTAATTAAATTATGGGCGTTACAGTCATCGTGACACTTACTCCAGATTCTCATCTAGAAACAGTTCAGGTATGATCTAAAAACGGATGTCATCCTGATACTTATTCCAGACTATCTTCTAGAAACACTTTAGGTATGATCTAGAGACGGATGTCATCCTGATACTTATTCAGATCATCTTCTAGAAACAGTTCATGTACGATCTAGAGACGTATATCATCCTGATACTTATTCCAGACTATCTTCTAGCAACAGTTCAGTTCACAGAGCTTTCCTTCCCCAACAGAGTTTATTTCTCTAACAACGGAAGATCATCCCCCAACGTTTTAACTTCAACATATTTGAAGACCTACATTCTTCACCCCCAGCAATAATCAGATTTATTTTCCCTGGTTCAACAATACTGCAACAGAACAGCTGATACGCTTATACATTGTATTCATACAACATCCCATATTCATATATCATGGAATGCTCATACACATCGCATACAACATAATCTCATTTATTTTGAGAACATCATCACAATGCACTTCATACATCATGGCATTTCATATGACTAACTCTTTACCTTTTTTCAGAAAAGATCAAATCAACAAACAACGTTGACTACTTACATGACCTGGTAGTCTTCTCAAAATCTACATCTGATGAAGGGCTATTTCAGCATTTTACTTAGAAAGATATTCTCAAAAAAAGCTTTTCTCTGGTTCAGTTAAATTGATACTAAGATTTTTCTGATTTCTATTCCAGTCAAAGTTAATCCAAGACCTTTTTCTGGTTTAGTTAAATTGACACTAAGATTTTTCTGATTTCTATTCCAGTCAAAGTAAATTCAAGACCATTCGCTGGTTCAGCTAAATCGACACTAATATTTTTCTGATTTCTATTCCAGTGGAGGATAATTCAAGACTTTCCTCTGGTTCAGTTAAATCGACACTAAGATTTTTCTGATTTCTATTCCAATTGAAGTTGAAGATAACCCAAGACCTTTTTCTGGTTCAGTCAAATCGACACTAAGATTTTTCTGATATCTATTCCAGTCAAAGTTAATTTAAGACCATTCGCTAGTTCAACTAAATCGACACTAATATTTTTCTGATTTCTGTTCCAGTGGAGGATAATTCAAGACTTTCCTCTGGTTCAGTTAAATCGACACTAAGATTTTTCTTATTTCTATTCCAGTTGAAGTTGAAGATAACCCAAGACCTTTTTCTGGTTCAGTTAAATCGACACTAAGATTTTTCTGATTTCTATTCCAGTCAAAGTTAATTCGAGATCTTCCTCTGGTCTAGCTAAATCGATACTAAGATTTCCCTGATTTCTATTCTAGTTGAAGAAAACTCAAGACCTTTCTCTGGTTCAGTTAAATCGACACTAAGATTTTTCTGATTTCTATTCCAGTTAAAGAAACTGCAAATCCTGGAGTCTGACCAGATAGCAGTTAATTTCACGTTCTCCCAGTAAATCACTGAGAAGCCTGGAATACGACCAGATGGCAGTCAGCCTTATCATCCTTAGTAAGTCACTGTAAAGTCTGGATCCTAACCAGATAGCAGTTCACTTCCGCCTCTTCAATTAATAGATACTCCCCAGTAGAGTGATGGACAATTGAAGCTCCTAAACTCTACTTCCCGAACAAAGACCAACATTCCTCAGCGGAACCCTCCTCAACAACAGGAATATGGATCCCCAGAAAGCAACATCTCATGAAGTCGTCATTGTTATGGATGGCATCTTTAAGCCCATCTTTGAAGATCCTACGTCATCTTTTCCAAATGGCATCTATAAGCCCATTCCCGATACTATCTACACAGTCAAGCATCATTTTAGACAAGTGCAAATTTTTGGGCACTTTAGTGTTCAATAATCTTCCACCTTCAAATCACGAAAGGCAGACAAGCCAATCTACATCCTCAGGTGTAAGAAGATTGAACAGGGGCAGCTGTTGTACCCCAAAATTTTCCCTCTCATGTTTTTCCATGATTTCCTCTTGCATAGGTGGTTACAAACCTTTGCCTAAAGAAAAGGAAATTTTTTGAATGATGGTTAAGTATCCTTCGATTGGCATCTGCAAAAGATCCTTCGATTGGCATCTACAAAATATCCTTCGATAGGAATCTGCAAAAGGTCCTTTGATTGGTATCTACAAAGTGCCCTTCGATTGGCATCTGCAAAAGATCATTCGATTGGCATCTGCAAAAGGCCCTTCGATTGGGATCTGCAAAAGGTACTTCGATTGGCATATATAAAAGGTCCTTCGATTAGAATTTGAAAAAGGTCCTTCGATTAGCATATGCAAAAGGTCTTTCGATTGGTATAAGGCCTTTCGATGGGATCTCCAACAAGGAAGCTTCGACGTGCATCTTAAATACGGTTATTTTTAGTTAGAGCGTACAAAGTGCCTTTCAACAGGCATGTTAACCAAGTGATGTTTCTCTTGGCATATCAGCAGGGTGATATTATGATTATCCAAGTTAGAGAAAATGAGATCAAAAAGAGCAAGAACTGAGAGGTTTCCAAAAATTCTGATGATGGGCCATTCGAATCTATACAAACCATGGCTCAAGCAAAGAAGCTCTGCTGAAGGGAGCCTTGAGCAATTCGAATCAGGACTCATTGCCATCAAGAAGAATAATGTTTAGGGGCTAATCGAAGAAACTCTGATGCTGAGAATATGAGCCATTCGAATCAAGTTCAAAGCCTTTGATTGATAGAGAGCTGAAGCAACCTTCGACCAGTTAAAAGGGAGAGTTGATGTTTCGATTGGTTTGAGTTGAAATAAAGCCATTTAGAGGAAGTAATAATAGGCCAATCGAAGAGCAACGCTGGAGGAAGTTCGAAGAAGCCAAATGTCCAGGTTCATCCCAGATTTCAAAAGAGGCATGAATATTTCAAAAAGGAAATCTTTTAATATGTCTGATTCTTATCTCATAGCTTTAAAAGCCTAGTTAAATGGCTGTCTCTTTCCGTTACTATGCACCATCACACTCCTAGAAATACAAGGCCAAGGACACAGTGCCAGGGGGACGAAAAAGAGGAGACATCACACATATTGCATCACACACATACAGATTACCCATAGAAGCTCCCCAAAATCTCAAAATCTTTTCCAGGTTCCAGGAGACGTTTCCAAGCACTAGGCAGAAATAACGCACGCTCCCTCCATTTGGTAATCTATTCAATCTCAAACTAGCTAAATATGCACTTTCTTTTAAATCCATATTGATCATTACATGCATGTTATTTCTAATGTTTGTGATTGTTTCAATGTGTCACATACAAGCTTAAGTGCAGGGAGGAGATCGTGCCATTGCTAGGGCATGATCTGTATCTTCTTTCGAATCTCAAGATTCATGGTGCTATAGGACAAGGGAACTTTAAATTCAGATACAAGAGAGTCGAATTAGGACGACACATCCACAATCTGTCGAATCCAAGACCAAGATTCGACCCAAATCTGAAAATTTGTTTTTATCTTTCTAACGAATTTCTTGCAGATCCAGGGTTCTCTGTTTAAAGGAATACATCATACGCCATCACCCTCCTACTTCCGGATGCTGACCAATCCAGATCCAGTGCCCCCAAACATGCAGTCCATCATGCATCTTCGACAACCTTCTTCATTGGATCGAAAGGTAACTTAAGCCTCTCCTTTGATTCAGACATGCATTCTACAAACTGCACCTTTTTGCTTTATTTACCGCTTTGTCCTTTTCTTTAGTCTTTTTCCTTATTTTGTTTCTTTTTTAGTTTTAAACAAACATTAAATAAAAAAAGGTCATAAAAAATGTTAGTTTTTTTAATCAAGTAATTTTGTAAATAAATTAACTAATTATTTTAACCTTTCTTTAAATTAAAATAAATAGACTTAGGTTGTATTTTCTTAAAATAAAACAAAACAAACAAAAAAGATTTCTTTTCCTTAGGATTTAAACATCCATTTTAATTTGTTTGCGCATTTATTTATTTTCCCATTTTTTCTCCATCTTATTATAACTGCTTCCCAGTCTGTAATAGTAACTAGGATTTTACTTTTCTCATTTCTATAATGTACCTCTCACAAAGCCATGTAATAGTCTAGATTTATGCTTTCCGCACTTTATTTTCTGTACATTTTAATTATTAGTAACTAGGCGTGTATGGAAATACTAATAATTAAACGTTAGCAAACTTAACAAAAAAGACAAAAAACTGAATCAAACACAATTGCACACGAGCACTCTAGGATATCCCACTTTGGTTGCCTTTAAAAAATAAAACAGTCATGAGGCAGGAATGTTTTCGTAAAGACCCATAAATAAATAAAAAATCATAGTCCCTCGATGACCCTACAGTTGCCTTTTGGTAAATGATTTAGTCCCTAAAAGAAAATCGCTAAAGCGTCTCCACAAGTTGCCTTCATGACTGTAAAACGTCCCTTGGATTGTCCTTCAAACATCCGACAACAAAGCTACCTACTCACTAATAGTAGGATAACATTGTCTGAAGGAAAAAAGGAAAAGAATGACCATTTTCGAGTATAAAAGTAGATAACTTTTAGAAGTTTGCTCAAACATTTTGCACTTACACAATAACTAATTTTCAAAATACATTTCAAAATACATTTCAAAATACTTTGTATACTTTCTCCACTATCCCGAGGAACATTACAAAGTTCGCCGTACTAAGGCGTTTTCAAAAACATTTTCACACACAAAGCACAAAGGTATTTCAAAATGAGCAAACCTCTAAGAGCCCGTAGAAAACTACGGATGGAAAGGGTGCTAACACCATCCCTTTCCATAATCTACCCCCTTACTCAGAAAACTCTCGAAAAGGTATTTTTCTGTTCTTTTCACCCTTTCCTTTGTTGGATAAAATAAAAGTCGGTGGAGACTCTTGCTTACCGCAACATTTGAGAACACAAACGAAAAACCAGTATTAAACAGTCGGTTTTTCCACCTTATCACACAAACCACAAGGATAGACGCAGCTGTTACAAAAACCCTAGAAAAGTTACAAAAAAATTTCAAAGAAATACAACCTTGGTTCACACAATCCAAGCCTTCTCCACCCAAACCAAGCATCCTAGCTTCCTCCTGAAGGTCCCAGGGTTCATCTCTATCCGTGAGCCAAGCCAAATCGTGCCCAAAATCCCTCCTTCAAGCATCACCAGATTTTGGTAAAACTTGGCTTCGAAACTTTGCAAATGCATGCTATAAATTGATTTTCATTCCATATTCATGTTATTATCATTGATTGTGAGTGTTCTGATGTCTTTCATGTAGGGTATAGGGCCAAGTACTCTAATCACCATTGTTAGGGTTTCTAAACATGTGAGCTTCAGTTTCAAAGATAGAGGCATTTTTAGACCAAACTAAGGCCATGGTTGAATTCACAGCCTAGGTTTTAGGGGGGGGGGGGGTAGACAAAGTTTCAGGCCTTTAATCTAACGTATTTGCAGGTTGGCCATTTTTCTTGGCCAGAGAAGATGATCGGAGTACGGCTCTGGAGTCGTTGAATCCTCCGACCCAGGCGAAGACCCTGTGTGGCATTTTGTTTTAATTTGATTGGTTCATTCAATTGCTGACGCGCACATTTTTTTGATGACCTAGATTTGATCCTTGTTTCACATATATTATTTTTGTGTTGTTATAATCATGAATTAACAATTTGCTCAGATGGCAAAGGCATAAGCGTGCAAAGGGAGAGACCTGGGTTCGATACCCAGGTCTGGAATTTTGTTTTTTCTAACAAGTTTCTTGTAGATTTGGTACAACCAAGCTATGCACGCGCACCATGTAGCATCAAATCTGCACCATCCAATGTCCACAGAGCCAGATCCAAGAGCTTTAACATGTGGTTCACTGTGCGCCCTCAAGACCCATCCCCACCAGATTATTGTTTGGAATGCTGGGTTCAATTGAGTGGGCCTAACAAAGATTCAGTTCCACACCCCCAGCCCGCTAACACTAACAGGCCAATTTTTCTATTTATGTTTTTTTAATTTCTTTGTTTTTTTATTTTAATTGTTTTAAAATAAATTTCTATTTTAATCACAAAATCAATAAAATTACAAAAAATAAAATTAGTTTTTTTTATATAATTTAAATTAATTTTGTAAATTAATCTAGTTTAATTACTTTAACCTTTTTTTCTTTAAATTAAAATTAACTAGAAACTATGATTAAATTTTAAACCTTTTTCTTTAAAAATACCAAAAAATATTAGTTTCATTAGAATTAATTGTAATTAATATTTTTTATTTCTCTTTTTAATTTATTTAATTAGGATATTATTACAATTTAATATTTTCATAAATAAATAAAAACAAAAAAGGGATTTTCTTTTAACTTAGAAACATTTTTAGGGTTAGACGCTCTTTCCATTCTTCACGCGCTTATCTTTGTTTTCCATTTTATTTTCTTTTTTTCCCATTATGTAACTGTTTCCCGGTTTGTAATAGTCTTAATTAGGTTCAAAATTCCGCATTTTTATTTTCATGTGCTAGTTATGTAATTTCCCCAAGGCCTTGTAATAGCTTAGGAATTTTATTTTCTGCAATTTATTTTCTGCACTATTATTAACTGTTTAGATTAATAGGATTGCATGAAAAAGACTGAAATTAAAACGATTA
The DNA here is from genome assembly GCA_948472305.1 of Vicia faba. Lineage (NCBI taxonomy): Eukaryota > Viridiplantae > Streptophyta > Magnoliopsida > Fabales > Fabaceae > Vicia > Vicia faba. The sequence goes on along the minus strand of OX451737.1, from coordinate 1,155,343,776 downwards.
GATAACTCTAAATGCGCAATATAAATGAACTGGACCAGTACACTTGCATATTCTCATCCCTAGGGTATCTCCCACTTCGATTGCCTTCAATAACGGTCACAATTCTCGACACGTGAGAATTTTTAGTGTCTGTCCTTGAGTACAAGAGATCACAAGTCCCTCGATGACCCTTTCGACTGTTGCCTCGATAATAAAAAAGAAGTGATCTTAGAACTTTAGGGCAATTACTAAGAGTTCTTGCCCAGTTGCCTTAGTGACCGTAAACGTCCCTTAGATAGTCCCTCAACATCCAACGATAAGGCTACCTACTCACTAATAGTAGGATAGAACTATCTAAAGGAAAGGAGGAAAAGAATAACATTTTTTCGAGTAGGTAGATAACTGTTAAGTACTTGCTCAAAACAACCTTTTTCACACCACACTTTCAAACATTTTCAAAAAACGCTTTATCGACACTCTTCAGGACTGATACAAGAGTTATCATAAAGCAAAAAAACTTTTCAAAACACACAAACACAAAAGCAATTTTCAAAATGAGCAAGTACCTAAGAGCCAGTGGAAAACCACGGATGGAAAGGGTGCTAACACCCTCCCTTTCCATAATCTACCCCCTTACTCAGAAAATCTCGAAAAAGGTCTTTTTCTGTTCTTTTCATCCTTTCCTTTGGTGGATAAAAGAAAAGTCGGAGGTGACTCTTGCTTACCGCAACATTTGTGAATAAAAAATGTAAAACCAGTATTAACAGTCAGTTCTTCCACCGCACCACACCTAGTTTCCTCAGCATACCTTGGAGAATTATATTTATTGTGGCCCCATAGTCAACCAAAATTTTGTTGATGGTTGCTTCCCCTACTTTTACTCTTATAAACAATGGTTTGAGGTGATTCTTCATCACCTCAGTGGGGCGATCGAAGAAGGCATTTTGCTCTTCGACACAGCTGTTGTTCATGATGTAATAGCAAACTGGCCTATGTCTGGCCATCTCCTGTTCAACCTCCCCGTCAGTCTCTTCGACTTCGACTTGGAGGTCGTATTCCCTGGGTAGTATTGACACTACATTCACCATAATATCCAAAGTAGCATCAGATTCAGAATTAACTTCATCATTTGATTCACCTTGTTCTTGCCACACCAATCTTCTAGCAATTGGTGTTCTTTCCAAAGGCTTTCCTTGTTTGACTTTTTCATTTCTTTGTGGCACATTGGTGCTTGATTCTGGTTGAGGCTCCTATATAGCCTCTCTTTCGACTTTTCGCCATCTTTGATATCTCCTCCACTGGGAGCGAGACATGGGGTTTTTTCCCTTATAGTTGCTCGACACATGAGCCACTTTGTTTGTAGTTGTAGTTTGGAATTCCTTCCTATATGCCAAGGATGATAATCTTGGCACATCAAATGTTCTCCATTTCTCCTCACTGGGCCTTTTTCTACTAGCTGTTTTCAACCAAGTGCCCATAGGGACATTTGTTGGAGGCCTGAAAGTTGATGGCCTCTTCACCTGGTTCATTGGTCCCTTCTAATATCATCTTATGGGATCATATTGGACCTCAGGATCTATGATGGGTTGGGAATTGGTGCCCCATTTCTCCTTTGTTTCTCTCACACCCTGTATGTGTTCTGTAGCCTTTTTGTCAAAGATGGAGTTGTATCTTGGACACAACATCACTTCAGACTTCTTTTTCTGGCATCGTTGCAGAAAACCTGCCAGATTCTCATTCTCTTTAGGAAACACAGTTTTATTGACTTCCTCTTGTCGGATGGCATATTATGAAGCCTTAACCCTAGATACTTCAACCATATTGACTTCTACGTTGCTCTTGGCAGCGAGATTCAACCTTTGCATTTTGGCTTCTAGGTCCTCTATCGAACCTCTGACAGCAGCCAAGTAGGAACCCATAGTAGTCCCTTTGTTTGAGCCTTCAACGGCTCCTTTGTTTGAGCCTTCAGTAGCTCCTTTGTTTAGGCCTCCAGTATCCTTTCTCACCCTTTCGACAGTCTTTCTGGAGATGTTCCCAGTGAAACTGCCAAAAATAAGCTTATTGACTAAGTCTTCTGAAACTTCGACCATGTTGATGTCTGGTGGTTCAGCATAGTGGGCATCAGCTTGCAATGGGTTTGCATCAATTTTCATCGGAGGTTTGTCAGCAAACTTGATTCGGCCTTATTTGATCGCTCCTTGAACGAGATCCCTGAAAAGAAAACATTGTGAAGTTTTATGGCCCAAAAAATTATGATACTTACAAAACCATCTTTTCTTTCTTTGTTCTAAAGGAGGCATTTTTCCCCCTGGGGGAACTATCATTTGGACATCTTTAACTAACAAGTCGAATATCTCGTCACATTTTGTGACGTCGAAACTATATGTTTTCTTTGGGAATCTATAACTATTCTTTTCAGACTCAGTAGGATTCTTCCCATTTGAGGGCATTAGCAATCTACAAGAGTACGGTGGCCCTTGCTTTAATTCTGCTAAATTTATTTCGTTATCTTCGACAACTATAAGATCACTAAATGTCTCCGGATCGTCATCATCCATTTCGACATAGGCTACCCTTTCCCTTCGACGAGTCTTAGTTACTTTAGCTTTTTTAGCTTTAAGACGTTCTACCTGTCGAACTTTATCGGCCAATTGGGCCATATCCCTCAGGTATTGGGTATCTAGTTTTTTCCTAATAGAATAATCTAGGCCCCCTACTGCCATTTCAACCAACTCATGCTCAGGCACTTGTGTAAAGCATCTGGCTTTGAGCAGTCGAAATCTATTTAGATATTCATCTATTGGCTCAGTGAATCTCCTTTTCACACTAGCCAGTTCTTTCAGACTTATTTTGGTTTGTCCCATGTAAAATTGTTCATGGAACAATCTCTCCAATTGATTCCAATTGTGGATCAAATTGGCTGGGAGGGTGGTGAACTAAGTAAAAGAATTTTTAGTTAGGGAACTTGGGAAGTACTTAATCCTAAGGCTCTCGTTATTTGAGATTTCACCAACTTTTATCAAATATCTTGCCACGTGTTCGACCGTAGATTATGTTGTATCCCCAGAAAATTTGGTGAACTTTGGAACTTTCCACCTAGCGGGTAAATCTGTTTTCAAGATATACTCTGACAATGGGGATGTAAAGTTTGGCCTATGAAAGCCAATTTTCATTCCATTCTATATCATGATTCTTTCGATCATGGCTGTCAGATTATTATCTGTTACTTAATTATGGTGTCGAACATGTTGTAACACTTCATCAACATTTTGGTTTCTATTTACCATGATTACATCTTGATCAACATCTCTAGGGATCTGTGGGGGAACTCTGGGTATTTCGACCCTAGGTTTTTCGATCTCCGTTCTATGGTTCATTCCAACTGGTCATAGATTTTGGTTAATGGTCACATCTTCGTTTAAGACTATACCCTGATTCCCTCTTATTGGCGCTCTTTGGGGTTGTCATTTGCTATTTCGATTGGGTGGTATTCTATATTAGAGGGTTCAGCACTGTACTCAAAGTTTGTGTCAACATTTGTACAATATCATGGTTACTTTCGTTCATTTGTTGCCTCAAAATTGTTGTAGAAGCATTTGTGAGGCTTGGTATTGCATGGGATGCCCCTCCTAAGAGTTGGTTTCTACCCAAATTTTCCATACCGATTCCAGATCCCTGTAATGGAGAAGATCCACTCACCAAAGGTTATGAAAATATGGACGCAGCGTTCATAAGACTAGCCACTTCAGTAGTTGGCATGCCATAAGGCTAGTCTCAACCCATCCAGGCTGTCGAAAATCTGGGGGAACATAGGGTCGAGATCTTGGATTTACCTTTGGTGGGGGTGTTCCTAATGGACCTCTAGGACCTACATACGAAAGTATTGGTCCTGTTTATGCTACTGTTAACATTGGTGCCGAACCAACAGTTGATGGGATAGTTTCACTAACGGTTGGTATAACAGCTGTTTCCGCAACAATTGATGGAGGTATTTCTCCAATATTTAGCTGATTAACCATTTCACTATTTCTTCTCCTAGTTGTACACTCGTTGGTGGTTAATTTGCCACTTCTTAATAACATACAACACTTTGTAAAAGAAAATAAATCATGTAAAGCATTTATGTTAATATAAACAAGCAAACAAAAATAAGCAACGTCCCACCAGGTGTGCCAATTTGTTTACCATGAAAATTGGTAAACAACCGCTGATCTTCCAAAAAGGGTAATTTTTGGTTACTTACAGGATCAATCAGTTTGATCCTAGGACATATGCTAAATACTTGTGTTGTTTTGATAAAAATGCTAAATTAAATAAAGAACGCGTTCGACTAAGAAAGGTGGAGGTTAGAGGCAGACGGAAACATGATAAAAGTTTAAGTAAAAGTAAGTAGAATGGGGTTAAGAAGAGTTTAAGTATAGAAATCAGGTAAAAAGTGCAAGTGAAATGCAAGGGAAAATAAACTTTGAAAATAAGATAAAAGGCTGTAAGAAAGAACGAAAAGGAATGTAAAAAGGAATGTAAAAGACTTTGATTATAAAATATGGTGTTTCAAACGTACATTCTCAGTATTCTTTCTCACGCAGCGGGTACTAGAATAGTATTGAGTGACTTGTATAATTGGTTGAACACACGGAAAATTTACATAAACTTCCTATATTTATACTAGTAAAAAGAAACTGCTAGACGGTTACTTCGATCTAGGATCAGGACAAGTGTCCTTTGCATGCTCTTTGATCTTCAACTTCATGCCACATTTCTTTCTTCAACTGCCAAGTGAATTTCCTTTCCCTCTTATATTCAAATTCAAATTCAAATTATTGTTGATACGAACGCTTCCAGGTCGAAGGCTCTTACAAGGTCGAAGCCTCTGGGTCAAAGAGCATTTCTAACTTAGAGAATTCTCTAAGTGTTTTCTCCTCTTTAACATGGATGACTTTGATTGGCCGTTTCAAAGGCTCTCAATTCGAAGTATCTTCGAATTAAAATATGTCTCCAAATTGAGGGGTCATTAATTTAGATTTATTCAATCCCTTATATTTATTCAATCTATTTTTATCCTATAAGGCCAATGTCTTTGGGTGTCGAATTTAGGAGCTAACACATTGGAACTTTGGTTATTTCCCCAAAGGGATCCCAAATAAGTTCAAATTCAAAATCCAAGGATGTTGTTTGAACAATGAGGCTGAATATGAAGCATTAATAGTAAGCCTTAAGATACAATTAGACTTGGGGGCAAGAAGAATCGAAATTAAGGGCGACTAAAATTGGTTGTGAAACAATTAACAAAAAAAAAGATGCATTAAAGAGAATTTGTTTGTGTACTTAGTCACAACTAACTCACTCTTAAGGAGATTTGATTCAGTTAACATCGAACATGTGCCTCAATTGAAGAAACAAGAAGCTAATGAGTTATCTCATATTACTTCAGGATATAAAGACTCCAAAGAGAAATTAGAAGAAATAACTGAATTCAAAGAAAAGTTAATTTCATCTAGTATTCTCCCCTCAAAATTGTCAATGTCAAAACTGGTGAGGCTAGAAGGGATGGAAGAGTTGCAAAATCTTGAAATTTTTCACATTTTTTCCATTGACAATTTGTTGACAATTTGTCAACCAATGATTGGAGAAAAGCAATTATAGAATTTTTGAAAAACCTAATAGATACAACAAATCAAAAGATCAAATATAAGGCATTATGTTATGCTATTGTTGACAATGAGTTGTTAAAAAGACTCCATAAGGTGTTTTTTTGAAATGTCTTAGTGAAGCTGAAGCCTATTTAGAAATCTTCAATGTCCATAGTGGATCTTGTGGCGCCCATCAAGCGGGCCACAAACTGGATAAGAGGCTTTTGTTTTGGTAGGGTATATATTGGCCAACTATGCTAAAAGATTGCATAGAGTTTGCCAAAGGTTATCAAGAATGCCAAAAGCATGCAAGGATCTAACATGTTCTGGCTAGTGAGTTACACTAATTATTAGGTCGCGGTCATTTAGAGGTTGATCATTAATTTTAGTTGGTGAAATTCGACCTAAATCATCTAAGGGTCATAAGTACATCTTAGTAGGCATCGATTATTTTACCAAATGGGTCAAAGTGGTGTCATTGACAAATGTTGATCAAGATGATGTGATCAATTTTATTTAAAGTCACGTTATGTGTAAGTTTAAAATTCCTGATACCATAACCCCGAACCAAGGTTCAGTGTTTACTTGTCGAAAGATGGTTTAGTTTGCGTCAGGGACAAGAATCAAACTTTTAACTTCTACCCCTTACTATTTTCAAGCAAATGGTTAATTCAAAGCTACAAATAAGACTATAATTGGCCTAATTAATAAACGTGTGGGTCAAAATCCAAGGAATTGGAATAATACTTTGGACTACGCACTTGGGACTTGTCGAACACCTCATAAGGAAGCAACTAACTCTACGCCTTTTCAATTGACATTTGATCATGATGCAGTCTTGCCTGCTGATATATACTTTCAGTCAACTAGAATTCAAAGGTAGGGTGAAATTCCAATCTACCATTATTGAAATATGATGATGGACGAGTTAGTCGATCCGGATGAAGAAAGGTTAGTTTCCCCAAATGTTCTTACTAGACAAAATGAGTGAATAACCAAGGCTTACAACAAAAAGGTTAAGTCGAAGGTTTTTACAGTTGGTGACTATGTCTAGAAGGTAACCCTTCCTATGGATCAGAAGGACAAAATCTTAGGAAACTGGTCACTAAATTAATAAAGGTCATTTGAATTAACCAAGTGTTTTCCAATAATACTTATGAAATTTAGGAATTAGGTCCTGAGAGTTGAATTCTAAGAATAAATGGAAAATACTTGAAAAAGTATAAATCTATGCTACAAGAAATCAAGAAATCAAGATCTCAGAAGGATGATAATATACAGAAAGTTACAATGCCAAAATGGTGTTTGTTCAAAAATGACAAAATGGCACAGTCATAGTTACAAATTAATTGAAACACATAGAGAATGAGAAATTTAAAATTTCAATTTATTCTTCATGCTTTCAAAACATAATCATGTACTTTGAATCTTCCTATCATTCATAATATCCTAAGCCTTCAGCTTGCCTACTTCTTTCTCTAGTTCGCGAGAAATCTTTGTGTGTTTGGTTCAAGCATTGGCTTCTTCAACTAATTCTACTTTGACGGAAGCTAATTTAGAAACATTAATCCCAACCTTCTCCTTCTCTGTTACTTCAATCTTCAACTACAGTCACTTCATATGCTGCATTTGAGTCAGTATGTTTGCCTTAAGGGTTTCCATCCTATCTTTGTCCTTTTCTCTTGCCTTCCATTCAGTGATCCAGCTTTGGGATTGAGAAACTAAGTCCTGTTGATTTAACATACTTTTAGTCCTTTGGTCAAGTCGACTAACATACTTCTGTTAATATAGACCACTTCAACATTCTGTTCGAGGAAAGGTCCACAACTGTTAGCTCCTAAATTCGACACCTACAACAAGTTGGTCTTATGGACTAAAAATAGATTGAACAAGTCTAAGTGGGAAAGACTTCGACAAAGTGGAAAAATAATTAGAGAAATTTCTAAGTTAAAATGAATCTTAGACCATAAGGTTCTCACATCCTTCGACTGAAAGGGTTCCAGGGTCTTCGACTAGAAGGATACTTCGTATCTGCAACAAAAGATTTTGAATCTGAAGAAAGGAGGGAAAAGCAGTTTGCTTGGCAGTTAAGGGAAGTAACATGGCGTGAAGAGAGGGGTCGAAGCAAATGCAGAAGACACTTGTCTTTATCCTAGAGCAAGGCAACTCCTCGGCGATTACCTAATCTTAGTATAAATATAGGAAGTTTATGTAGATCTCTATGTGTTTAACTGATCGTACAAATTATTCAATACTATTCAAGTACCCGCTGCGTGAGAAAGAATACTGAAAATGTACGTTTGAAACACCACATTTTATAATCAAAGTCTTTTATTTTCTCTCTTTACATTTCTTGCCTTTTTATCTTGTTTGCACTTTACCTGCACTTTTACCCAGATTCCTGCACTTAAACTCTTCTCAACCCCTTTTTCTATTTACTTTCTGCACTCAAACTCATCCCTTTCCCAGTCGAATGTGTGTTCTTCACTTACATTAGCATTTATGTCCAAACAACACCAAAAATTAGCATATGTCCTAGGACTAAACTTATCGATCCTGCGAGTAACCAAAAAGTTACCCTTTTTGGAAGATCAGCAGTTGTTTACCAAAAAACACGGTGAACAAATTGGCACACCTGGTGGAACGTTGCTATTTTTTTTTGTTTCGTTTATTTTTGTCTTCCGTTTTTTGCTTGTTTATCTTAACATAAATGATTTGCATAATTTTCTTTCTTTTACGAAGTTTTGCATGCTATTAAGAAGTGGTAAATTGACCACCAACGAGTGTACAACTAGAAAGAGAAATAGTTAAAGCAATATGGCTAATCAGCCAAATAATTGAGAAATACCTCAACCAATTACTACGGGAACAATAGTAATACCAACCGTTAGTGAAATTGTCTCGTCAACTGTTGATTTGATACCAACATTAACAGCAACCCAAATGGGACCAATAATTTCGTATGCGGGTCCCAGATTTGCAGCAGGAACACCCCCACCAAGGGTGAATCCAGGATCTCGACCATACATTCCCCCAGGATTTTCGACAACCTGGATGGGTCGAGACCAGCCTTATGGCATGCCAACTACTGAAATGGCTAGCCTTATGAACGTCGCGTCTACATTTTCAGAACCTTTGGTAATTGCATCTTCACCATTACAGGGATCTGGAACTGGTATGGGTAGGAACCAACTTTTAAGAGGGACATCCCATGCAATTCCAAGCCTCACAAACGCTTCCACAACAATTTTGAGGCAACAGATGGATGAAAGCAACCATGACATGGTACAAATGTCGGCCCAAACTCTGATTACATTGTTGAACCCTCTAATATAAAATACCACTCAGTCAAACCAACAAATGACAACGTACATGGCGTGCATGACCTATTTTTTTGGGGTTCCCCAACCTATTCGACAACCCCAAAGAGCACCTATGAGAGAGAATCAAGGTATAATCTTAGAAGAAGATGTAACTATTAACCAAAATCCACAACTAGATAGGAGGAACGACGGAGTGGAAATCGAACAACCTAGGGTGGAAATACCCAAACCTCCCCCACAGATCCCTAGGGATGATGATCAAGGTGTAATGGTGGTAAATAGGAAAAAAATGCTGACGAACTGATACAGCAAGTTCGACACCATAATTATGGCACAGAAAATAATCTGACAGCCATGATAGAAAGGATCATGATGCAAAACGGAATGAACATTAGCTTTCATAGGCCAAATTTTACATCCCCATTGTTAGAGTACATCTTGCAAACAAATTTACCCCCTGGGTGGAAAGTTCCAAAGTTCACTAAGTTTTCAGGGGATACGACGGAATCTACTGCCGAGCATATAGCGAGATATTTGATAGAAGCTGTGGAAATATCAAATAATGAGAGCCTTAGGATTAAATACTTCCCAAGTTCTCTAACTAAAAACGCTTTTACTCGGTTTACCATCCTCCCATCCAATTCGATTCACAATTGGAATCAATTGGAGAGATTGTTCCATGAATAATTTTACATGGGACAAACCAAAATAAGTCAGAAAGAACTGGCAAGCGTGAAAAGAAGATTCACCGAGCCAATAGACGAATATCTAAATAGATTTTGACTGCTCAAAGGAAGATGGTTTACACAAGTGCATGAGCATGAATTGGTCGAAATGGCTGCAAGGGGCCTAAATTATTCTATTAGGAAGAAACTAGATACCCAATACCTGAGGGACATGGCCCAATTGGCCGATAGAGTTTGATAGGTAGAACGTCTTAAAATTGAAAAAGCTAAAGCAACTAAGACTCATCGAAGAGAAAGGGTAGCCTATGTCGAAATGGATGATGATGATGATCCATAGACATCTAATGATCCTATAGCTGTCGAAGAAAGCGAAATAGATTTAGCAGAATTAAAACAAGGGTTTCCATAATCTTGTAGATTATTAGTGCCCTCAGATGGGAAGAATCCTACTGAGTCTAAATGTAAGTACGAAGTGCGCCTAAGAGGGGGGGGGGTGAATTAGGTACTTTAAAAATTCTGGTTTTTAGTGATGATGGTTCTTATTTTTCTGGTTATAAGTGAATTTAGGAAAGCTTAAAAATGAAGAAAAATAAAGAGACACAGGGGATATATCCTGGTTCCCCTCACAGTCCGAGAGTACTCCAGTCCCCTTTCAACATGAAAGAGATTTCCTTATTGTGGCAAACTTAAACAAGAACTATCAACCAAACCAAGAACAATCCTCTTGGACCAAGAACAATCCTCTTGGATTTTCACTAAGTTACCTATGAGAACAATCCTCTCAATGTAACTACACTTGTATCCAACAACTTGGAAAGACAAGATTTTAACAAAAAAACACTTAGACTTAATTCCAACAATCCTGGAAAATAAGTAAGTAAATATCAATTTGTGAGTTTGAGTGAGTAGAGTAATATTGATCACTTAGAGTGATTTGACAATGTATAATCTTCTTCTTTGAATAATAATATTGTACGAAGACTCAAGATATATTTGCTCAAAGTTTTATGTTTGTTAATGTATGAAAATGTGCAAAAAACTTATGCATGAAAATGAAGAATGCTTGAGTTTGTATTTTAAAATGTCAGAAAATATTTTTGAAAGAAGGTGTTAGATCTGGATTTGAAATTGAATATTTATATGTTCATAACACCCTTTTGAAACATCATGAAGATCTGGAAATGTATCATGAACAAATGCCAAGTTTGAGTGAAAAGATGTAATGAAAAGGCATGATGAAAACGCATGAACAAAGCTATTATTTTTCAAATTCATGCAGTGTGCAATATTGCACCCTTGGTGTAAATCGATTGCACAAGGTTTTTAACAACTATTTTTTCAAAATTTTTAATAGTGCAATCGATTTCACTAACAATGTAATCGATTGCATGCAAAGTCAGTAGCAAAAATTAACTGAGTGCAATCGATTGCACTAACAATGTAAATCGATTGCATGAGAAACAGAAGCAAACATTTTGAAAAAATTAAATATGCAATCGACTGCATAAGTTATGTAAATCGATTGCACATAGAAACAGAAGCAAAAGATCTGAAATTTTGAAGTGTGCAAAGATTTCACTAAGATGTAAATCGATTGCATACAGAAGAAAAGTGAAATTTTATCTTTGAAAAGCTTGAGTAATGATTTTTAAACATTTATTTTTCATTTTTGAGCATCTATATCTTAAGATCAAAGTTGATAATATTATTATACCTTTAAAGTTGTTGAGAGCTTTGAATGAAGATATTATACTTAGATTCTTAGATGCTTGATCATAAATCTTTTCCTTCTTTGTTAGCCATGGTTTGTCTTCATCAAAACAAAAGCTTATTTGTGAAGCTTGATTTTACATTCTCCCCCTTTTTGATGATGACAAACAATCTTGCTTTATGCGATGTACTTTCCAGAAGTTCTTCTCCCCCTAATATGCAAAACCCCCCCTATGTAGGAGAGGGTTGGAATCCTTTGCAATTCTTCATCTTGATTGGAGAGTACTTTGAAAGTTAAGACACAGGAAATACAAGCATAAAGAACCATACATCTTTCTCCCCCTTTGACATTATCAAAACGAAGGGAAAGATGCCTAAAGCATATAATAATAAAGCAATATATTGACAAAAAATATAGAACTTAAAACAGTAACACAAATTGTTTAAGAGTTACACAAAAAATTTAAAAAACGATACTTTGAAATAGCAAGACAATAACATAACAGAAAAAAATCAGTCAGCCAGGACATTAAGGGTGATGTATGTCCGGATGGTTGTAAGACCATGAGCCTTGGTTCGGGAATTGTTGTTGAAGTGGAGGTTCTGTGTAATGAGGAGGAGGTGCAGCTGGGTTATTTGGGTCGTATGGTGGGATATGAAGGTGATAATAAAGGTATGAGAATTGTTGGTTCACATCCGAGCGAAAATCATTTATTCGGGTTGTAGTGGAGTCATTGATTGCACTCTATTGATTGTTGATGTTGGGGTTCATAGAAGCGAACTGTTGAGACATGTAGTCCATGAGCTCTTGATTGCTTAGACCAGAGGGAGCAGTAGGAGGAGGAGGCATAGCTTCACCGCCTTTAACTTCTTGGTCATTATCTTCATTGCCAACAACATCTTCACCAATGTAGGTGATGGTCTTTGTCTCTGGATTAAATTGTACGCCCATTCTTGAATCAACATTCTTAATTAAAATTTTGTTTAAATTAGGATCCATATTCACCTTTTCAAAATCACGAAAATCCACACCAAATTCCTCCATTATCAAAGTGACAAAATAAGTATATGGAAGGAATTTAGACTTTTCATCCACTCTCAGCATATGCAACATCATCATTCTTGCCCAGTTTACATTTACTCCTTTCTTCCTTGCATAAATAAGCTGCATATCGAAGTCGGTAACCGTGCAATGGTTTCCAGCTCTTGGAAATAGTATATAGATCAAGAAATAATGAAATAAGCGATCGTCTATATGGAGGTTACCTGCACTCCAGGAGTCTCTGGATGGAATTACTCCGCCAAGACCACGTATCCGTTTGGCGCGAAATTCAGCTTCACTTAACCGCCCAATGCTGTAAAAGAAACCCTTTTTCTAATAGCCATCCCATATCTCGTTTTCAGGATCATATAGGGAGCTTCCAGTGAAAGGAATATGCAAGATCTCACAAACAACCTGAGGAGTTAGATAGATACGAGTGCCCAACACATATGTGACTATTTTTTCTTTGTAGGGTGTTAGATTACTGAAAAACATTCTTACCAAATTCGGGTAGTATGGACCGTACGAAGAAATCAAGGGTTCCAGACCATAAGCAGCTAGATCATTCTGAAATGAAAAACATTCTTAAGGAAATGAGGAGAGTATACCATACTTGGGGTTGGATACAATTTTCCTTTGAAAGTTTTTGATAAATCTGGCTTCTTGCGCTTCTGTGAGAGTTGAAAGCAGTGGATTCGATGTTGAATCAACCTTCTTTTTCCCTTTATCTGAAACTGAGGCCTTTCTCTTTGTTTTTTAAGCCATGGATATGGAGTTTTAGGGATTTAGGTTTTGTGAGAGAGAAAGATTTTGTGAGAGAGATTTGGAAGTGATTTGGTTAGGTAGGGAATGAGTTATTAGAATTGAAGTGTATTTGACTTGGGAATATGAGAGAGGAATTCTGACCAACATTAATTTTCTGTCATAAAAGCTACTTTCAGTACGTGCAATCGATTGACATACCATGTGCAATCGATTTGCACACAAACATAATAAAAAATTAGCAAAGATGCACATAGTGCAATCGATTGCATTAAAGGTGCAATCGATTTGCACATGAAATAGAATGGACAGAATTGAAAAAATTCTTTGTGCAATCGATTACACTGTTTGTGCAATCGATTTGCATTTACAAAAATTGTCCAAAACCAAATTTTTCTTGAAAATTTAAATATCACATACCATAGATTCATATATAGTATGTATAAATCATATATAAAAGATATATCAAGGGTAGAATGCACCTTATAAGTCGCGTTCATCAAGTATGCCGAGCTCTCGAAGAATTTTGTAGAAAGGTTCTTTTGCCAAAGGTTTGGTGAAGATATCGGCAAGCTGATTATGAGTATCTACAAAGGTTACCTCGACATCTCCTTGAAGAACATGATCACGGAGAAAATTATGTCGAATGTCTATATGTTTAGTCCTTGAATGCATGATAGTATTCTTTGTAATGTTAATTTCACTGGTGTTGTCGCATATTAGTGGAATGCACCCTAGGTCGAGTCTGTAGTCACGAAGTTGTTGTTTTAGCCACAAAATTTGAGCGCAACTACTACCCACTGCAATATATTCAGCTTCGGCCGTGCTTAAACCAACACATGCTTGTTTCTTGCAGGCCCATTATACTAATGGATTACCAAGAATGTGACAAGTGCCACTTGTGCTCTTTCTATCTATTTTACATCCTGCATAATCCGCGTCAGAATAACCAATTAAGTTGCAGACACTACCTTTAGGATACCACAATCCGACATTTGTTGTTACTTTGAGATACTTCATGATCCTCTTTACCACCGTGAGATGAGATTACTTTGGGTTAGCTTGAAAGCGGGCACAGAGACAAACACTAAACATAATGTCAAGACGACTTGCCGTCAAATATAATAAGGAGCCAATCATACCTCGATATTTAGTGATGTCGATAGAAACACCTGATTCATCTTGATCAACATAAGAACCAGAACCCATTGGTGTAGACATTTCCTTACAGGTATCCATGTCAAACCTTTTCAATAGTTCCTTGCAATATTTGGATTGGTTAATGAAGATGCCATCTTTTAGTTGTTTGATTTGAAGTCCAAGAAAATAGTTCATTTTACCCATCATGGACATTTCAAATTCTCTTTGCATCATTGATGAGAATTCTTCACACATTTCTTGATTTGAAGAACCGAAGATGATGTCATCAACATAGACTTGTGCTAGCAAAGTGTCGTTTTTGATTTTCTTGATAAAAAGAGTCTTGTCAACTTTGCCTTTTTCGAAACCTTTTTCACATAAGAAGTTGCTTAAACGATCATACCATGCCCTTGGTGCTTGTTTCAGTCCATAAAGAGCTTTTCTTAATTTAAATACATGAGATGGATTCTTGAAGTCTTCGAAACCCGGGGGTTTCTTAACGTATACTTCTTCAGTGATATATCCATTCAAGAATGCGCTTTTGACATCCATTTGGAAAAGCTGAAAATTTAATGAACAAGCATAGGAAAGTAAGAGACGAATAGCTCCTAACCTTGCAACTGGAGCGAAAGTTTCTTCAAAGTCTATTCCTTCTTCTTGATTATAGCCTTGTGCTACCAATCTTTCTTTGTTGCGAACAATTATTCCATTCTCGTCAAGTTTTTTTTTGAACACCCATCTTGTTCCAATAATGTGTTTGTTGCTTGGCCTAGGAACGAGTTCCCAAACTTGATTCCTTTCACATTGATTCAATTCTTCTTGCATAGCTATGATCCATTGGTCATTTCCTAAAGCTTCATCAACTTTGGAAGGTTCAATTTGAGAGACAAACGCCATGTTTAGGCAATCATCCTTGAGATTTAATCTTGTAGACACGCCTTGACTTATATCACCAATCACTTTATCAATAGGATGATCTCTATGAGTTCTCCATTCTTTTGGTAGATCATTGAGATTCGATTCTTGTTGAGGTGATTCCTGAATGAGTTGATCCTTGGAAGAATTTTCTTGAGGACCTTCTTCATCGGATTTCTCATCAAACTTACCACAATTATCTTTGTCATTGTTTAGGACAAAGCATTTGCACCCGAAGATATGAAAGAAAGCAATGTTTGGTTTTCTCCCTTTGAAAAGTTCATCTGGAGTTTTCTTTAAGATTGGTCTAATGTTAACTCTATGGCTAACAAAACATCCCGTGCTCACCGCATCCGCCCAAAATTATTTTGGAAGGTTTGAGTCGCTAAGCATTGTTCTAGCAAGTTCCACAAGAGACCTATTCTTTCTTTCAACCACTCCATTTTTTTGTGGAGTCCTTGGTGCCGAGAAGTTGTGAGATATTCCATGTTCTCCACAGAATTATTCAAATAGAGCATTTTGGAATTCTCCGCCATGGTCACTTCTTATTGAGGCAATTGTTAGAGACTTCTCATTCTTAATTTGTTTAGCATACTTCTTGAAAGCCTTGAATGCATCACTTTTCTGCACTAAAGAGAATGTCCAAGTATATCTAGAGAAATCGTCAACAATAACCAAAGCATATATATGATACGGTGGGAGAACTGACTATGGTTTTGCGTTTGTTTTTGCAAATGTTTCGGTTGAGCAAGAGTCGCCACCGACTTTTTATTTTATCCTAAGGAAAGGTTTAAAAAGCACAGCAAAAACCTTTGAGATTTTTCTTGGGTTCGGGGAGTAGATTATTGAAAGGGAAGGTATTAGCACCCTTTCTATCCATGGTTATCCATGGGATCTTAGTTACTTGCTTAGATCAACTTGCCTTGGTTTTCAATTGTTTGAAATGGTGCTCGGTGTGTGGTTTTGAAAATGTTTTGAAAAGATGCCTTGTATAGGCTACCCTTGTAACAATTCTTTACTCGAATGTTTTACAAAAGGTGTTTTGTCTTTTGAAAAGATGTTTCAAGGTTTTTTGAAAGTTTGTTTTGAAAGTGTTTGTGAAGTATGGTTTAAAATTTAGGCAAGTGTTTTCTTTGCAAATTTACAAGTACCTAAGAGTTATCTACCCTAAAGTTTTCTCAAAGATTTTTGTTACGTTTTAAACCTTTTGACAATTTTGTTCCACCATTACATTTGGTGGACAAACTTGTATTAGGAGGTGAAAGGGACGGGCGCGGGTCATCGTTTAGACCATAATTGCAATAGTGCTAAGTGTCTTTGGGCAATTTTTCTTTGAAAGGGACTTGATCATTTTAGGAAACTTTTCGAAAGCGTCATCCAGGGACTTATGATCGTTTGATTGTTTGTTTTTACCCAAAGAAACCTAACATGCAACATGGCCCAATTATTTGAAGGCAACAAAGTGGAGTACCCTAGGGGTGCAAGTGTGATATGTGTTGTTCATTTTCATGCTTGATTATCTTGAAATTAGGTCAAACTACTTTTGTTCGTTTTATTTGCATACAAACCCTAATTCTAGCATGGTATATTTAGAAAGCGATAAAGTGCGAAAATTAAAGTTCCTACACTATTACAACACAATATGGGAAGGGGGGTACAAATATTCAAATGGGGGTGATATTTAGACAAAGAAATTAAACCTAGCTATTACATCATTTTTGGCATATTTACAAGTAATTAAAAATGAAAAATGGAAAATAAAATAAAGATGTAAAAATGCAAAAAGGGTTTTTATATGTGTGAAAAAAGTATTATTTATGTCAAATAAATAAAAATAAAAAAGTATTATTTTTGGATTTTTTGTATTTTAGGGGTAAAACCCTAATTTTTATTAAATAAATATATTAACTATTTAATATGTATAATATTTAATAATTATATACAAAAATAAAATAAAATGGAGTGTATTCATAAAAAAAGGTATTTTCCACATCAAATATTAATAAAATAAAAAATGTATGTATTTTAGTATTTTTGCCCTATATATATATATATATATATATATATATATATATATATATATATATATATATATATATATATATATATATATATATATATATATATATATATATATATATATATATATATATATATATATATATATCTTTATTATTTATTAAATAAACACTATATATATAAAAATAATAATATTTAATATTTATATAAAAAGTATATTTTGTATAACATATTTTCAAAAGGGAAAATGTAATAAAATCAGAAAAGAAAGTGTATTTATATTATTTTTTTCTATTTATTCTAAATAATATATATATATATATATATATATATATATATATATATATATATATATATATATATATATATATATATATATATATATATATATATATATATATATATATATATATATATACAAATACTTAAAATAAACAAATAAATGCCTATAAAATCAAAAATGGTGAGAAAAATATTTTTTTATATTTTTTATATTATAAGCAAAAATAAATAAATCAGAATGAAAAAAGAAAAATCAAAAAAATATTGAAATAAATCAAATGGGCTCAGGGGGTGTTAAAGTGAAATGAGTGTGTGAAGAGAAAATGCAAAAACAAGCCCAGCCCAGATCACTTCTTCTTCAACCTCTGAACAAAAACGCGCGCCTGTTCTTCCAATTCAAACACTTGGATTCTTTGATTTTTTGCACAAACTTCCAACATAAGAAATGTTAAGCATTGAATCACGATTCCAAATATATAAAAAACTCATCCTAACTCTCAGAAATGAGAGAGAATTTTGACATTCCCAAATCCTGACCTAAGTTTTCTGCCATGTTCAGACTCAAAATCCTTGCAGCACACATAACATAAATGAAATCTAACTACATGGGCATGTTCAGGGCTATGAATGTGACATATTATCTTCACAAACCTAAAGCTAACAATGCCTAATAAGAGAGATACGAATCCATGAACTTACCTGTTCAGTTGAAGTTCTATCTGGCAATGGAGAAGCTTTCAGTGCAAGGTGATGATTGGTATAGCTTCCTTGAGGTCCAAGGATGTTGTTCCAAGCTTTACTTTGTCTTGAAACTTCTTGAATCGTGCTAGAGAACTCCAACTGCAAAACAAGAAAATGAAAATGGTGGAACTGGTTAGAGGAATTACAGGTCGTGTTTTAGGTTTTGGTTAGCTTGCATTGATGCTAGGGAATGTGTTTGATGAGCTTTGGGCAAGAAATCAGGCAAGGGATGAGAGATGGTGTTCAATCTGCAGGCCTTGTCCTATTTATGCAGTTTGAGAGTGATTCTGGGAATGGGAGTGTTTAGGAGGCCAAGGAATCGTGTTCTAGCTTGGGTTGGATGATTAGAGAGTGTCTACAATGTTTTCTTCTGTGTTCTAATGCTGAGATTAAAGTTGTTGTATGTTATGATACTTTTCTTCACACTTAAGCAAACAAAACCAACTTGGTGTTTTAGGCAAGTAGGGGACCCTTAAACATTCTGCTAGCCTTGTCTTGATCAGAGTGTTTTGCTCATAATCTTGTGCCAATTAGATCTCATCTGTACTTGTTGGATTTTCAATTGGACATAAAGCTTGCTTTTTTAAAAATGGCCATTTTGCTTTTTCCATAAATGGATTAAACTTGTATGCAATGTTTGAACTCAAAGAACAACACTTTAACACAATGAACATGCATTAAATTATTGAGTGTTGGATGGTTTAAGGACCTGTAATGTAGCACAAACTATGCTGACTTGAAAATGGCCTAAGTTATGAACATGTACATGATCAATTCAAGAGTGAGTTTTTGCCATATTGTGAAATTCGATTCTCTCAAGTTATGAGGTTGTTTGATGAGTTCTTGGACATTTTGGAAAGCTTGGAATGTGTACTACAATCCCTCTTTGAAATGAAAATTGAAATTCCAAGTGGAAGTGTATGGAAAATGGCCTTGAAGTTGGGTAGAAAACCTTTCCAAAATAGGTTAAAATTTCACTAAGTTAAGAATGGTTTAGTGCCCCCATTCAAAAATTTGTAACTTGAGATACAAGCCTCATTTGGGAAAACTTTGTGAATCAAAGTTGTAGATTATGCAACAAGCTACAACTTTCATGTTTTGACTTTTGTTTGAATCCAAATGAATCTTGGTGAGAAAGTGGGGCAAAGTTGGGAAAAAATTAGGGTTTTTCATAACTTAGAAAAATTCTAAGTTATGAAAAATTCTCATTTCTAACCCTAATTTGCATTTTTTGGTTTCTTGGTGAACAAGTTTCATGATTTGGCATGTTTTGATGAAAAATAAATCTTGACCCTTGATTTTGACCAAAAAGTCAAAGTTTGACTTTTCAGTATACAGTCAAAATTGATCAATTGACTGGGAAATTGAACTGTCAATCTTGTGCATTTGGGATCTTTTGAACTTGTTGAGCATGTCAAGATAATTCCATGGGGTCTTTGAGTCCAAATGTGAGCTTGATTTGCCATTGGTTAGGTCAAACAGTCAAAAATTGCCTTTGTACAGTCAAAACCCTAAAAATGACCATTTTGCCCTTTTGGTGATCTGATCAAATTTTTTGTGGAATTGTGATCCAAACTTGATCAAATGGTTCATATGAGTTCATAATGTTGATGTGGGTCAATTTTCATGAGATTTGACTGTCAATTGGTCACAGTTGACTTTTTCCCCAATACAGTTGAGTTCTAGGTCAACTGTCCAATTGACTGGGCAAAACTTAGAATCAAGACTTGAAACTTGATAGGGATAAACTTGGGAGTCCCATATGAAGCAAGAAAGTCATCTTAGGCCTTTTAGGTCAAAACATCCTTGTGCAAACACAAACCCTAATTTGGGTCAACAGTGCAAGTAGAAGTCTCGAGTAGATGAAACCCTAACTGGATCTTGATCTTCAAGGGATTTGTGATGATAAATCAATGAGAAATGGGAGGGCAAATTTTGGGGTACAACAGTTGCCCCTGTTCAATCTTCTTGAATCCGAAGAGTTAGATTGGCAAGTTTGCCTTTCGTGACTCGAGGGTAAAAGGAGATTGGACACTAGAGTGCCCTTAAATTTGCACTTGTCAAAGCAATGGGTGCGGGAATGGGCTTAGAGATGCCATTTAGAGATGGGCTTAACGATGCCATCGGGAGGAGTGACAAAAACTTGTCGGGGATGTGCTTAAAGATGCCATCTGGAATGAGTATCAGAAAGGTACCCATGTTTAGGACCATCTCTGAACTGGGGGCTGAATAAGCAATAGATTGACATCCGTATCTGGAGGCATCCGTAAACTGTTTTCAAAAGTTGAGAAGAGTCTGAACAAGCGATAGATGAACATCCGGTGTGGGGAAGAATCCATAAACTATTTTCAGAAGTCTTGAGATGAATCTGAACAAGCGATAGGTTAACATCCGTTATTGGAGAACCCGTGAACTGTTTTCAGAAATCTTGAAGTTGAATAAGCAATAGAGCAACATCCGTTGTTGGGAAGCGTCCGTAAACTGTTTTCAAAGGTTGCGTCTGAACAAGTGATAGATTAACATCCGTTGTTGGGAAGAATCCATAAACTGTTTTCAGAAGTCTTGAGAAGAATCTGAACAAGCGATAGATTAACATCCGTTATTGGAGAACCCGTGAACTGTTTTCAGAAATCTTGAAGTTGAATAAGCAATAGAGAAGCATCCGTTGTTGGGAAGCGTCCGTAAACTGTTTTCAAAGGTTGCGTCTGAACAAGTGATATATTAACATCCGTTGTTGGGAAGAATCCATAAACTGTTTTCAGAAGTCTTGAGAAGAATCTGAACAAGCGATAGGTTAACACCGTTATTGGAGAACCCGTGAACTGTTTTCAGAAATCTTGAGGAGGAACCGGTGTAGGGCTTCCTGATGATGAGCCCGTGCAAAACTACCTCTGGATAAATCTGGAATAAGCATTAGAATGTTGCCGCGTCTGGGTCACATCTGAACTATTCCTGGAAAGAAACTCGAAGGATAGTGATTCTAGTCTTTTGACTGATCTTACCTGAAAAGGTAAAGAGTTAGTTATATGCAATGTCATGATGCATGACGCAATGTATGTTATATGATTTGAATGTAAATGAACGCGCATGTAAGCTGGCGAGCTGTCTTGCAAAGGATAGACGAATCCGAGATGGATGAGGATAAGAGTATCTTGACTGCTGCTGGGGAGAATAATTCCTGGTTGTTACTGGAGAATAAAGAACTTGGGTTGTATACCAATCTTCTGGGGAATTCCTGATGACTTCTACTGGGGAGTACCAATCTAGTGGACTCATGCCGGGGAGGTAAGACTGAGAATCTTCAGCTTGGAGGGAAGTATCTTTGGCGATTTCACTGGGGAACTCGAGATTTTCCTTCCTAAAACTCTGTGGGGAGAAGGCTCATTAGTCTGGCTCCGCTGGGGATACTGAAAATTTGAACTCTGAGTGGAATTGAGCTCTGGAGGATTCTCTGGCTGGGGATAGCAAAGATAAACTCCTCTGGGGATTGTATTGATAAGTTATGCTGGGGAACCTTGATGAACTCCGTTGGGGATAGGAAGAACTTTGGCGAGCGCAATCTTCCGTGGTTGTTAGCTGAGGATAACCCAATTATAAGCCCTTGTGAGGAATAACTTTAAATAAAACTCGGGAGAGACGTCCGTGCTCTGCAGGGGATAAGCTTCCAGAATCTACTGGGGATAAGCTTTAAGACTTGCTAGGGATATGGATTCCAAATCTTCGGGGGTTTTCTTTGAAGGGTATCAAGATATCCAACTGTTCCTTTGACCTATCAGTAATCCTCTTTCCTGACTCATAAGGAAATGATTATGTTTCAAATGCATATGCCTATTTAACAAAACATTGGACGTTTCTCAAAATAAAACAATAGTGCAAGAGGAAAGAAAAGGAAATGACAAAAAAAATTTTTTGGGAAAAGTATTTGTATTGATTTTCTATGAGTATATTTGTACAAAGGAGACAATCATCCTAGTAAGAGGATTTTGTCGTAAATATTTGAAAAATTTATACAAAATAAAGATGGCTATGTGAAATAATTCCATGGGATTCCATTCTGCTATAGCTTTCACAACTCTGAATATCTGTCCATTCAATGCTTCGTTTGCCGATGACTGGATTGATCAGAAGCCTGGAACCGGTTGATGAGGAGATTGTCTTTTGAAGTGATCCGACGAGACATAGTCATACGCTTTAATTCCCTAACTTTTGCCTGAATCGCCGTTTCGGGTTTTCGATCCAACGGGAAACCCATTTTTGCCCAAGCCGCCCTTTCGGGTTTTCAACTTGCCGGGTGTACAGATTTTTTTTGTTTTTATCCCTAATTTTTGCCTGAACCGCCTTTTCGGGTTTTCGGTTCACCGGGATGCCCATTTTTGCCCAAGCCGCCCTTTCGGGTTTTCGACTTGTCGGGTTATTTTATGCTTAGTATCTTTTGACTATGTCTGCGTTCGCAGGGTGCGGCAAATCGTCGCCATCCATGGTGGTTAGAATCATTGCACCACCAGAAAATATGCTCTTGATCACAAATGGTCCTTCATATGTAGGAGTCCATTTGCCCCTGGGATCGCTTTGCGGCAAGATAATCCGCTTGATTACGAGATCTCCAACTTGATACACTTGACGTCTGACTTTCTTATTGAAGGCCTTGATCATTCGTTTTTGATACGTCTGACCATGGCATATAGCAGCAAGTCGCTTTTCGTCGATCATATTGAGTTGATCAAGTCGGGTCTGCATCCAATCATCTTCATTCAAACCTGCATCCTTCATAATCCTTAGAGAAGGAATATGAACTTCCATAGGCAAAACAGCTTCCATGCCATAAACCAAAGAAAATGGGGTTGCCCCAGTTGAAGTACGGGTCGTCGTACGGTATCCATGCAGAGCAAACGGTAACATCTCATGCCAGTCTTTGTAAGTGACTGTCATTTTCTGAATGATCTTTTTAATGTTTTTGTTCACTGCTTCAACAACACCGTTCATCTTCGGCCGATAGGGAGATGAATTGTGATGATAAATCTTGAACTGC
Organism: Vicia faba; assembly: GCA_948472305.1. Classification (NCBI taxonomy): domain Eukaryota; kingdom Viridiplantae; phylum Streptophyta; class Magnoliopsida; order Fabales; family Fabaceae; genus Vicia; species Vicia faba. The sequence continues at coordinate 1,155,320,518 of OX451737.1, read as the reverse complement.
TCGCACAAAGCAGTGATCATCGTGTTATTCAGATTCGTACCGTTGTCTGTGATGATCCTGTCTGGAACACCATATCAACATATGAGATTTTGCTTGATAAAGCGGGCAACCACATTTTTAGTGACAGAGGCGAAGGAAGCTGCTTCGACCCATTTGGTGAAGTAGTCAATGGCAACCAGGATGAAGCGATGTCCGTTGGAAGCCGTGGGCTTGATCTCTCCAATCATATCAATGCCCCACATTGCAAAGGGCCACGGAGCAGTCAGAACGTTGAGAGGAACCGGAGGGATATGAACTTTATCAGCATAAACTTGGCATTTGTGGCAAGTACGGGAATGTTGATGGCAGTCAGCTTCCATGGTAGACCAGTAATAGCCTGCCCTTAGGATCTTTTTAGCCATTGTATGCCCGCTCAAGTGAGTGCCAAATGTGCCGCTGTGTATATCAGTCATGATCAACTCTGCTTCAGCTTTATCTACGCATCGGAGTAATACACAATCATGGCTTCGTTTGTAAAGGATGCTGTTGCTCAGGAAGAACTTAGCAGTGAATTTCCTTAAGAACTTCTTGTCATTTACGGAAGTTCCTTCAGGATAATCTCTGGTATCGAGATACCTTTTGATTTCATGGAACCAAGGTTGTTCCACTACTTCTTCGGTATTAATCTCGTGACAATGCAGGTTCATCCATTCGCTCGATGGTGATTTGGGGAGCCTCGTTATCCCAGTTGAGTTTAAACATGGAGGACATTATGGCTAGAGCATCTGCTAGCTGATTCTCTTCTCGCGGGAAATGCTCGAAGGTAACTTGCTCGAAATGAGGCAACAATGTCAGGACATGTTCTTTGTATGGGATAAGATTAGGATGCTTGGTATCCCACTCTCCTTTGATTTGACTGATAACCAAAGCCGAGTCCCCAAATACGATTAAAGATTTGATCCCCGGGTCTATAGCAGCCTTGAGACCAAAGATGCAAGCTTCGTACTCAGCCATGTTGTTTGTGCAGCTGAAGCAAAGTCGGGCCGTGAAAGGTGTGTGACAACCTTCCGGAGAAATGAGTACTGCGCCGATACCATTTCCAAGTGCATTTGAAGCACCATCAAAGTACAGGGTCCATCAGGATCCCTTTTCGGGTCCGTCATACGGTCCGTTACTTTCAATGTTGTCCAAATTCATGATGTCCTCATCCGGGAAGTCAAATCTCATGGGTTGATAATCTTCGATAGCTTGATGAGCCACATGGTCAGCTAGTACACTCCCTTTTATAGCTTTTTGGGTGGTGTACTGGATGTCATACTCAGTCAGGATCATTTGCCATCTAGCTATCCTTCCAGATAAGGCGGGCTTTTCGAAGATATATTTGATAGGATCCATTTTGGAAATCAACAAGGTAGTATGAGTCAACATATACTGTCTTAGTCGGCGAGCAGCCCATACCAAAGCGCAACAAGTTTTCTCGAGCAGTGAGTAGCGAGTCTCACAGTCGGTAAACTTTTTGCTAAGGTAATAAATAGCATGCTCTTTTCGACCAGACTCATCATGCTGGCCCAAAACACACCCCATTGAGTTATCCAAGACGGTCAAATACATGATCAATGGTCTTCCTTCGACGGGTGGCATCAGAATAGGAGGTTCTAGCAAATACTCCTTGATTCTATCAAAAGCAGTTTGACAATCGTCGTTCCATTCGACTACCTGATCTTTTTTCAAGAGTTTGAAAATTGGCTCACAGGTAGAAGTCAGATGTGAGATGAATCTGGCAATATAGTTCAAGCGCCCCAAGAATCCTCTAACCTCCTTTTCAGTACGGGGAGCAGGCATCTCTTGTATTGCTTTTACTTTTGCCGGATCGACTTCAATGCCTTTGTTGCTTACAATGAATCCCAGGAGTTTACCAGACCTAACTCCAAAAGTGCATTTACTTGGATTCAGCCTGAGCTTGTATTCTTTCAACCTGGCTAACAGCTTTTCTAGATGTTCAAGGTGCTCTTCCTCTGTTTGTGACCGAGCTATCATATCGTCTACGTAAACTTCGATCTCATGATGTATCATATCATGAAATAAAGCTACCATGGTGCGTTGATAAGTTGCCCCTGCGTTCTTCAGCCCGAATGGCATCACCTTGTAACAGAAAGTGCCCCATTGTGTGACAAAAGTAGTTTTCTCCATGTCCTCGGGGGCCATTTTGATTTGATTGTAGCCCGAGAATCCATCCATGAAGGAAAACACTTTGTGCTGAGCTGTATTGTCGATCAAAATGTCAATGTGTGGAAGTGGAAAGTCATCTTTGGTGCTGGCCCTATTCAAATCCCGGTAGTCCACACACATCCTGACTTTGCCATCTTTCTTAGGTACTGGCACGATGTTAGCGACCCATTGAGGATAGGACGTAACAGCCAGAAAGCCAGCGTCGAATTGCTTCATCACTTCTGCTTTGATCTTTTCAGACATGTCAGGCCTCATTCGGCGAACGTTTTGCTTGATCGGTGGACAATACTCTCTTGTGGGGAGACGGTGAACCATGATGTCTGTGTCTAAACCCGACATGTCTTCATAAGACCAAGCGAAGATTTCAACATACTCATTCAACAACTGTATCAGGCGTTCCTTGACACTCGGTTCCAGATTGGCACCCACTTGCACCTCCTTCCGGTCCTCCTCGGTCCCTAAGTTGACAGTTTCCAATGACTCTTCATGAGGTAAGATGGCCCTTTCCTCTTGCTGTAGAAGTCTGGCTAGTTCCCCGGGTACTTCACAACCTTCGTCATCTTCATACTCGGCTAGATTGACCAGATCTTCAGAGTTATTGAAAGATATAGCAGAATCGTCACCCATGGAATCCGGAGTGGATGGGTACCTGCATTGGTGAGTGTGGGTGTGTGTAAGGGATAGCCATCCTTAAACAAAAATGCAAAAGGAAAGAAAATGAACACAAGCAGTTTATCAAATGAAAAACGTCCAATGAATCATTAAACATGGCATATGGATATGAAAAATAATCAAAACCCTTACAAATGGACCTACATGCCCCGGGCAAGGCATGAGGTGAAAAGATAGTGTACGAATTGTTTGAAAAATAAATATTACAGACCAAATAAGAAATGTTTAACAGATAAATTACTGATGAATAAAAGTGATGGGGACAAAGTCTTTTGCCTCCCAGTTGCTCAATCCTCCTTTGACAGTTGGATAAATCCACTCTTCGATGTTGCTCTCTTTGTCTTCATCCTCCAAAGCGTTGATTCCGTAGGGAGAAATTTTGACTGGCGCCCTTTCAATCTTCGCACGGCGCATAGCTTTCTGGCCAGCGGCTGTGAACCCTAATCCAAATTTGTCTGTCTTATGCGGAATGTCAGGTAACTGCCCCCATGCTGAATTTTTCCCTTCCTTTATTGCGGCCCTTGCGTCCTCCAGAGATGCCATCCTGGCCATCTGCCTCGGTGTCTCAGCTGCCAACTTTGCTACTGCTATTTTAGGAAGGACTTCTTCGAAATGTTGAAAAGGCGTCTCAATGAGTTCCCCTTCAACCTCCACATACCGGAAAGAATTTAAGTGGCTAATCATGTACTCTTCTTCGCCATGGACAGTAATGATCTTTCCCTTGACAGGATACTTCAACATCTGATGTAAGGAGGAGGTGACTGCCCCAGCATGATGTATCCAAGGTCTACCCAGCAAGCAAGAGTATGATGGACGGATGTCCATCACATAGAAAGTAGATTTAAACACCTCAGTGCCTATCTTGATGGGAATTTCAACCTCCCCATGGACCATTCTCTTCGAACCATCGAAAGCTCTGACAACAATATCACTCGGCTTCAACTCCAACCCTTCACAATCTAGTCGGTCCAAGGCCTTCTTAGGCAGTACATTCAGCGATGAACCAGTGTCGACCAAGACATGTGCGAGAGTGGTTCCTCGACACTCGACTGAAATGTGCAAAGCATCATTGTGGTTCCTACCTTTAGGAGTTAGGTCGGCATCAGAAAAACCTAATCCATTGTCCGCGGTAAGGCTAGCCACGCAATTTTGAAATTGATCCGCAGAGGTCTCCTGGGGCACATGGGCTGCCTTCAGGAATTTTATCAGGGCTTTAGCGTGCGCTTCTGAGCAAAGCAATAGTGCCAGCATGGAGATCTTGGAGGGGGTTTGCCCCAGTTGTTCTACCACATCGTAATCACTTCTCTTGATTATCCTCAAAATCTCATCCATTTCCTTCTTGGAGGTTTCCGGGATTACCAAGGGTTGAGCCATCGTCCTGACGAGCTCATCTTGGATTCCCTTACCTTTGTCAGCAACGGTAGGAGAGACAGTACTAGGAACAACAACGTCTTCAATCAAAGGAGTTCTAGCGGAGAGTTTTATTGGTGCAGGGATGACCTTATCAGCTGACGAGGGTCCAAATATTGCTCTTGGAGGGGAAATCTCTGGAGAAAATATTCTCCCGCTCCTGGTGATTTTGCTAGTGCCCGCAATGTTACCAATGCTGGCTTCTTCATCATCTGAACTTTCTTCAGTTATTTCGATTTGTTTGATACCATGGTAGTAGACGTCACCGCCATAGTTCCAAGGTATCGATTTCTCAGAAACATAGGGAACAGGCCCTGGCATTGTTATCTTTAAAGGAACAGATTTCGTAGCTGGTGTAATCTTAACAGGCTTTTTGATGGCCTTAGAAAGATTGGCGTGAATGGTTATGATTGAGACATCTTCAGTATGAACTGGAACAGCGGAAACTTTTTCAAACAAAATTTGTCGACTATCCATAAGGCCTTGGATGCCTTTCTTCAGTAGCGGACAATCAAACGGCAGAGAGTAACAACAATAGCAGTCTTCCTTACATCCCGGGAAGATCCCGACCCTCAACAGGTTCAACTTAATGGTTAGCAGTGGAGTAGTCAGATCACTGACATCAGCAACATACAGATCTTATTCAATGGCATTGACATTTCGGCCGTGCTTCGGCATGGGTGCAGATATCACATTAGGCTTCTCCGGAGCATCAAACTCGACCTCCTTCGCCTCTATCAGGTCTTGGATCTTATGCTTGAGTGCCCAACAATCATTGGTGTCGTGTCCCACACTGTCTGAATGGTAGGCGCATTTAGTATTAGCATGATAATGTGGAGAGGACGTATTCACATTCTTTGGTGCCTCCTTGATGGTGGAGAGGTTCAACTTCAACAGATGGGGAAGCACTTGCGCTGGAGTCATATTAATACGGGTGAACTGCCGTTGTGGCCGTTCCACTCGTTGTTGATTTGGTCTGGACTGGTTATAGCGAGGCTGCTCACTTGGAGTGTTTTGAATCATTACGGCCCCCACAGTTGGCCGACGCTCCGTCTTCCCTGCTCTTCTCTGAGAATATACCATAGCTGTCTCCTTCTTAAAAGGCTTCTTCTCCACACTTGCAGCAACACCCCTCTGAATCTTTCCTGATTTGATGCCGGCTTCTATTCTCTCGCCTGTCAAGATCAAATCGGTAAACCCCGCGGAAGAGTTACCAATTAGATGATTGAAAAATGGCCCATATAGGGTCCCTAGAAACATATCAACGAGTTCGCGGTCGGTTAAAGGAGGCTGCACCCTGCCAGCCAAATCCCTCCATTTTTGTGCATATTCTTTGAATCCCTCGCCTGTTCCTAATGACATACCCTGAAGTTGGGTACGAGTAGGAGCAAGGTCAGAATTATACTGGTATTGTTTGTAGAAAGTGGTGGCCAAATCTTCCCAATTTCTGACACTGGTTCCTTCTAGCTGATAAAACCACTCCAACTGAGCTCCAGAAAGGCTGTCTTGAAAGAAATGAATCCAAAGGTTTTTATCTGCCGTATATGGTTGAATCTTTCTCACGTAGGACCTGAGATGCATTTTTGGACAGGACAGCCCATCATACCTAACAAACACTGGCACTTTGAATTTTGGGGGAATCACAATCCCGACGACCAAACCCAAGTCTTCAAAATCCAAACCCGGTACTCTTTGTAGCTCCATGGCGGCCAACCTGTCTTCTAGCCCTTTGTATTTATCATCAGCTGGAGGGTATTGCTGATCAGAATAATCTTCATCCTCTTCGACCTCTTCCTCTTCTGCATCAGACTCGGAAGGTACCGCAGCTCCACCTCCTTTGCTGGTTCCTTCATCAGAGATAGGAGGAAATTTAAGCACTCTCCGAGCTTCTCCATCAAATCTTCTCCCCAAAGTAGCCACCCCGAGTCTCTTTTTCTTCTTCTTCACTGGGTCTTTGTTCCCCAATTGAGTTTTGATATCTTCCTGACCCTTAGCCAAGGTCATCAGGAGTTGCTGGAACTGTGCATTCTGAGCCTGTAGGTCTTTGACTGTTTGCTCGAGATCCATCCTACTGAAATAAACGGCAGACAGATAAGGAAACCTGGAGTGAGACCTGCTTATGCACATGATGAATGGTATGCTTATGTATGCAGTGCATTCAAGGATTTAGGACATTCAAAATTGTTTCAGACAAAGAAGAACGCACGTCATATTAATAAGAAGAAATTTGTTAGTACATAAATGCCCCATGGGCCAAATATTACAAAATAACTTCTCAAGGAAAAAAGACATTGCGCATCCTCTTTGGTGCGATGTAGGTATTGAGGGCCTCTTGCTCATGGAGTCGGCGGGTAAGCTCTAGAACCTTCTTCTCACTGGCGTAGAAGCTAGCTTCAAAAGTATTCCGTTCCTCCTTGAGCTGAATCCAACTTTTCTGCATTTCCTCCCACGATGTAGGCATGTCTGGATGTAGGATGGTGTAGGGAACCTCTCCTTCATTGACGGGCTCTTTAATCACAGGGAGTACATGAGGATAAGGCATCATTAGACTTTGGGCTCGGGCTCGTACCCACTTGAGATAAGGCTCAAGAGGGATGGAGTTCTTGTGTCCCAGAGTCTTGCTATCAACCTTGTTGGGTCTTCCCCAAGCTCTGATGAATCTTTGGCGAAGTCCTTGCGCATCATTGTCAAAGTCAAAAACTAGGTCAGGAATCAACATATCATGAGGGCCATCCCTCCGTGCATATCCAAATTGCCTCAAAGCTAGGCAAGGGTTGTAGGTGATACCTCCTCTAATTCCAAGTAAAGGAACATTAGGGAATTCTCCACAATGATCGACGATGATGACATTTTCTCTGGACCGAGAACACCAATGCACATCAGAATGAGTAAGAGTCATCAACCGTTGGGACCACCTTGAACCTTGGTCATTCTTCAGGACAGATTGTGGAAGGTGCGAAATAAACCACCTTGCAAGGAGAGGAGTACAACACATGAGAATACCCCTCTTTCTCATTGTTCGTGTGTAAAATGAGTGAAGAATGTCCCCAAGCAATGTTGGTATTGGATTTCTGGACAAGAAGATTTTGACGGCGTTGAAATCTACCAATTGGTCAGGATTTGGGAACAAGACCAACCCATAGATAAGGAGTGCCACAATCTCTTCAAAGGCTTGTAGGTCCAATGATTTCCAACATTCTTGTGCCTTCTCAAACAAGAATTTTGCTAAGAATCCTTTGATGCCGCTTCTGGTTTCCCAATGCCCCTTGATGTCGGATGGTTGTAGATGTAATGCTCGAGCAACATCTTCCGGCTTTGGTTCCTTTTCCATACCGTTGAAGGGTAGTTGATTAAGGATAGGGATTCTTAGGAGTTGAGAAAACTCCTCCAAAGTGGGCACCAACTGATAATCAGGGAAAGTGAAACAGTGGTGAAGAGGGTCAAAGAACTGGAATAGCACTTTCATCATGTCTTCTTCAATGTTGGTATTGACTAGGATGAGCAGTCTACCATGTCTTTCACTGAAGGATGAATTTTCCGGAATTCTTGAGGTGAGCTCCTTGAGTTGAGGAGAGACTCTCACAAGGTTGACTTGAATGGTGTTTCTGCGAGGAATTTCCATGACCTACAAAACAGGAACAAAGATGAAGATCCAAACCCTTGAAATGGTTAGTGAATGCATATGATGTTTTATGATGTTTATGATGTATGCACAAAACATATGTACAAGCAAATCACACCAAACCCTAGTTTCAGGCTTGCATGGGGTTTCATAGGTAAGTACCCTCTTCAGTGTAGTTGGCTTAAAAACCTGTCCTATAAATAGTAACCAGGTTCTAAGGAGCTCAATATCATTGGATTGTTTTCATTGTTCATTGTTTTGGTTTAGCCACTTAACTAGCGACCAAAATATTCCAAGAAAACAACCCTCAATGAGTGTAGTATCGAGTATCTACCAACTTCGGACTGCACCAAAGCCGGTCATCTCACTACCCCTAATAAAAGGCCAAGATGGTCAAGTAAGGTTCTAGGTCATTAGTGCTTAGTGACATCACTCAGCGGCCCCGTACTCTCCTTGATTGAACTCAAGGGTTACCGGTACTCATAAATATGTCGCACTAATATAGCTATTGCTTCGACCGTGTCGGTATACCCCGCACAGTTTCCACAACGTATTGCTATCTATGAATGTTTCCCAAAATCTGGGTGTAGGATTGCAAACCCAAACAATAGAGCCAAGATATAAAGCAAACAAATCAAACAATTAGTCATGCAAGAGGATGATCTAAGCCCTAAGGTTACTCCACTTTTACTCTCATCCCCAGCAGAGTCGCCAGTTCTGTGATACGGTGGGAGAACTGACTATGGTTTTGCGTTTGTTTTCGCAAATGTTTCGGTTGAGCAAGAGTCGCCACCAAATTTTTATTTTATCCTAAGGAAAGGTTTAAAAAGCACAGCAAAAACCTTTGAGATTTTTCTTGGGTTCGGGGAGTAGATTATAGAAAGGGAAGGTATTAGCACCCTTTCTATCCATGGTTATCTATGGGCTCTTAGTTACTTGCTTAGATCAACTTGCCTTGGTTTTCAATTGTTTGAAATGGTGCTCGGTGTGTGGTTTTGAAAATGTTTTGAAAAGATGCCTTGTATAGGCTACCCTTGTAACAATTCTTTACTCGAATGTTTTACAAAAGGTGTTTTGTCTTTTGAAAAGATGTTTCAAGGTTTTTTGAAAGTTTGTTTTGAAAGTGTTTGTGAAGTATGGTTTAAAATTTAGGCAAGTGTTTTCTTTGCAAATTGACAAGTACCTAAGAGTTATCTACCCTAAAGTTTTCTCAAAGATTTTTGTTACGTTTTAAACCTTTTGACAATTTTGTTCCACCATTACATTTGGTGGACAAACTTGTATTAGGAGGTGAAAGGGACGGGCGCGGGTCATCGTTTAGACCATAATTGCAATAGTGCTAAGTGTCTTTGGGCAATTTTTCTTTGAAAGGGACTTGATCATTTTAGGCAACTTTTCGAAAGCGTCATCGAGGGACTTATGATCGTTTGATTGTTTGTTTTTACCCAAAGAAACCTAACATGCAACATGGCCCAATTATTTGAAGGCAACAAAGTGGAATACCCTAGGGGTGCAAGTGTGATATGTGTTGTTCATTTTCATGCTTGATTATCTTGAAATTAGGTCAAACTACTTTTGTTCGTTTTATTTGCATACAAACCCTAATTCTAGCATGGTATATTTAGAAAGCGATAAAGTGCGAAAATTAAAGTTCCTACACTATTACAACACAATATGGGAAGGGGGGTACAAATATTCAAATGGGGGGATATTTAGACAAAGAAATTAAACCTAGCTATTACATCATTTTTGGCATATTTACAAGTAATTAAAAATGAAAAATGGAAAATAAAATAAAGATGTAAAAATGCAAAAAGGGTTTTTATATGTGTGAAAAAAGTATTATTTATGTCAAATAAATAAAAATAAAAAAGTATTATTTTTGGATTTTTTGTATTTTAGGGGTAAAACCCTAATTTTTATTAAATAAATATATTAACTATTTAATATGTATAATATTTAATAATTATATACAAAAATAAAATAAAATGGAGTGTATTCATAAAAAAAGGTATTTTCCACATCAAATATTAATAAAATAAAAAATGTATGTATTTTAGTATTTTTGCCCTAAGTATATTAATATATATATATATATATATATATATATATATATATATATATATATATATATATATATATATATATATATATATATATATATATATATATATATATATATATATTTATGTACAAATACTTAAAATAAACAAATAAATGCCTATAAAATCAAAAATGGTGAGAAATATATTTTTTATATTATAAGCAAAAATAAATAAATCAGAATGAAAAAAGAAAAATCAAAAAAATATTGAAATAAATCAAATGGGCTCAGGGGGTGTTAAAGTGAAATGAGTGTGTGAAGAGAAAATGCAAAAACAAGCCCAGCCCAGATCACTTCTTCTTCAACCTCTGAACAAAAACGCGCGCCTGTTCTTCCAATTCAAACACTTGGATTCTTTGATTTTTTGCACAAACTTCCAACATAAGAAATGTTAAGCATTGAATCACGATTCCAAATATATAAAAAAACTCATCCTAACTCTCAGAAATGAGAGAAAATTTTGACATTCCCAAATCCTGACCTAAGTTTTCTGCCATGTTCAGACTCAAAATTCTTGCAGCACACATAACATAAATGAAATCTAACTACATGGGCATGTTCAGGGCTATGAATGTGACATATTATCTTCACAAACCTAAAGCTAACAATGCCTAATAAGAGAGATACGAATCCATGAACTTACCTGTTCAGTTGAAGTTCTATCTGGCAATGGAGAAGCTTTCAGTGCAAGGTGATGATTGGTATAGCTTCCTTGAGGTCCAGGGATGCTGTTCCAAGCTTTACTTTGTCTTGAAACTTCTTGAATCGTGCTAGGGAACTCCAACTGCAAAACAAGAAAATGAAAATGGTGGAACTGGTTAGAGGAATTACAGGTCGTGTTTTAGGTTTTGGTTAGCTTGCATTGATGCTAGGGAATGTGTTTGATGAGCTTTGGGCAAGAAATCAGGCAAGGGATGAGAGATGGTGTTCAATCTGCAGGCCTTGCCCTGTTTATGCAGTTTGAGAGTGATTCTGGGAATGGGAGTGTTTGGGAGGCCAAGGACTCGTGTTCTAGCTTGGTTTGGATGATTAGAGAGTGTCTACAATGTTTTCTTCTGTGTTCTAATGCTGAGATTAAAGTTGTTGTATGTTATGATACTTTTCTTCACACTTAAGCAAACAAAACCAACTTGGGGTTTTAGGCAAGTAGGGGACCCTTAAACATGCTGCTAACCTTGTCTTGATTAGAGTGTTTTGCTCATAATCTTGTGCCAATTAGATCTCATATGTACTTGTTGGATTTTCAATTGGACATAAAGCTTGCTTTTGCAAAAATGGCCATTTTGCTTTTTCCATAAATGGATTAAACTTGTATGTAATGCTTGAACTCAAAGAACAACACTTTAACACAATGAACATGCATTAAATTATTGAGTGTTGGATGGTTTAAGGACCTGTAATGTAGCACAAACTATGCTGACTTGAAAATGGCCTAAGTTATGAACATGTACATGATCAATTCAAGAGTGAGTTTTTGCCATATTGTGAAATTCGATTCTCTCAAGTTATGAGGTTGTTTGATGAGTTCTCTGACATTTTGGAAAGCTTGGAATGTGTACTACAATCCATCTTTGAAATGAAAATTGAAATTCCAAGTGGAAGTGTATGGAAAATGGCTTTGAAGTTGGGTAGAAAACCTTGCCAAAATAGGTTAAAATTTCACTAAGTTAAGAATGGTTTAGTGCCCCCATTCAAAAATTTGTAACTTGAGGTACAAGCCTCATTTGGGAAAACTTTGTGAATCAAAGTTGTAGATTATGCAACAAGCTACAACTTTCATGTTTTGACTTTTGTTTGAATCCAAATGAATCTTGGTGAGAAAGTGGGGCAAAGTTGTGAAAAAATTAGGGTTTTTCATAACTTAGAAAAATTCTAAGTTATGAAAAATTCTCATTTCTAACCCTAATTTGCATTTTTTGGTTTCTTGGTGAACAAGTTTCATGATTTGGCATGTTTTGATGAAAAATAAATCTTGACCCTTGATTTTGACCAAAAAGTCAAAGTTTGACTTTTCAGTATACAGTCAAAATTGATCAATTGACTGGGAAATTCAACTGTCAATCTTGTGCATTTGGGATCTTTTGTACTTGTTGAGCATGTCAAGATAATTCCATGGGGTCTTTGAGTCCAAATGTGAGCTTGATTTACCATTGGTTAGGTCAAACAGTCAAAAATTGCCTTTGTACAGTCAAAACCCTAAAAATGACCATTTTGCCCTTTTGGTGATCTGATCAAATTTTTTGTGGAATTGTGATCCAAAGTTGATCAAATGGTTCATATGAGTTCATAATTTTGATGTGGGTCAATTTTCATGAGATTTGACTGTCAATTGGTCACAGTTGACTTTTTCCCCAATATAGTTGAGTTTTAGGTCAACTGTCCAATTGACTGGGCAAAACTTGGAATCAAGACTTGAAACTTGATAGGGATAAACTTGGGAGTCCCATATGAAGCAAGAAAGTCATCTTAGGCCTTTTAGGTCAAAACATCCTTGTGCAAACACAAACCCTAATTTGGGTCAACGGTGCAAGGAGAAGTCTCGAGTAGATGAAACCCTAACTGGATCTTGATCTTCAAGGGCTTTGTGATGAGAAATCAATGAGAAATGGGAGGGCAAATTTTGGGGTACAACAATATACATTACCTCCGAAACTCCTTGTTCTCGATGGACCAAATAGATCCATATGTAACAATTGTAGTGGCCTTGTAGTGGACACCACATTCTTAGATTTGAAAGTTGATCTAGTTTAATTCCCTTTTTGACAAGCATCGCATAGTCTATCTTTGCCGAAATTTCTCTTAGGAAATCCAATGACAAGATCATGCTTGATTAATTTATTCAAGTGTTCCATATGAATATGAGCAGTTCTTTTGTGCCAAATCCATGAATCGTCGTTGTTCGCCATGAGACATTTAACCTTCAAATATGAATCATCAAGGGAAATCATAAATATATTATCGATTCTTTTACCTTTAAGTATAACCTCATGAGTGACTTCGTCTTCTATCAAACATTCATCCTTGGTGAACTTGATTTTGAAGCCTTTGTCACAAAGTTGGCTAATACTTAGAAGATTGTACTTTAGTCCTTCAACATAAAGAACATCTTCAATGGATGTGAAAGGTGGAGCACCAACTTTGCCTTTTCCTAGGATTATTCCCTTATTATTGTCTCCATAAGTGACAAAACCCTTGGCCTTTAGCGCTAGATGTGAAAATTGGTTTATGTATCCTGTCATATGCTTTGAACAACCACTATCAAGATACCAAATATTGCATGTGGTTTTCAAGCATACCTGCAAAACAAATTAGGTTTTGTTAGGTACCCAAGTTGCTTTAGGTCTTTCATAATTAGTGCATTTCTTTACCCATACATAATGTCCACTTTCCACACTGAAGTTTCTAACATAGAAAGCATTAGGTATATGGCCTTTAATACCACAATAAAAACAAGTAGGTTCAAAGTTACTTTTATATCTAGAAGGATAAGATTTCTTCTTAGAAAATGTTTTCTTTTTCGGATAGTGACGAACTATTTTAGGTTTGTTCACTTTCTCTTTGGACGGTTGATCACTTGCCTTAACAAAGATAGCTTTGTTAGAACTTGGTTTTGAAAACTTTGAATATCCAAGTCCACTTTTATCATTGGAGTATCTTTGTTAGCTAAGAAAACCTTCCAATCCAATTTGCCATTTTTCATATCTTTCAATGAATCTTTTTAGTTGGACAATTTGGAAAGAGAGTGAATAACAGTTTTTGCATACAAAATTTTGTTTTTGTTCATCACTTGATTTTTTTTTTCTTCTTTGAGATCTTTTTCCATTGAAACATATTTTTCTTCTAAGGATGAGATTTGTTTCTTTTGTGATGAAATGGTTTTATACAGAATTTTGCATTCATTCAATAGTTCATCTATAGCACCTTGTGCATCACTATCAAAAAGATAAAATTCATTACTAACCTCATTGTCTTCATCATCAGAATGGTGTGAGGCCATCAATGCTAGATTTGCACTTTCATCACTATCGGAATCAGATGAGGAACTTATTTCATTGTCCTCCCATGCGACATAAGCATTTTTGTTCTTGAACCCCTTCTTTCTTTTGAAGCCACCTTTCTTGGAGAGCTTTGGACAATCCGGCTTGATATGACCTTGCTTACCACATTCATAACATGTGATTTCTTGTGTCGATATGGAGCCTTCGTTTTTATGAAATTGTTTCTTTCCTTTTGAATGAGAAAAAGGTTTGTCATTTCTACCGAAGAACTTACCAAGCCTTTTAACAAGAAGCATGAAGTTTTCCTCTTCTTCTGGATTGTTTTCCTTTTCAACTTCCTTGGAGTCTATCTTCAAAGCAATATTCTTGGATTTCTTCTCTTGATTTTCATGCTTTTCGAGTCTTCTGAGTTTCGTTTCGTATTCTTTAAGTTTTCCAAATAATTTTGCGGATGTCATGTTGGATAGACTTTTCTTTTCTGATATTGTCGTTACCTTTGGTTGCCATTCCCTAGTTAAGGACCTAAGTACTTTCAGATTCAATTCATCATTCGTCAAAGTTTTACCAAGAGCACTTAGATGATTTGTCAAGTGCACAAATCTCTTTTGTAAGTCAAGAATGGTTTCTCCGGACTGCATTCGAAATAATTCGTATTCTTGACTTAGGGTATTTAGTCTTGATCTTTTTACTTCAACCGTTCCTTCATGAGTTTGTACCAAGGTATCCCATATTTCTTTTGTTGTTTTGCATGCCGAGACACGGAAGAATTCATCAATGGTAAGTTCACCTTGAAGAAGTTTTATTGCCTTTTTGTCATAGATAACTTTCTTCTTATCATCATCGTCCCATGCAGTTTTAGGCTTTGATGAGCCAACACCATTGATTACCGTTATAGGGGTAAATGGACCATTTTCGTAGGCATCCCATATTTCTTCTCCTTGTGCTTCTAGATGCGCCTTCATGCGTATTTTCCAGAAGTCAAAATATTCACCACAAAATAGAGGAGGCTTGTTGTTACTACCACCATCTCTGAAAACGGGATTATGATTTACGGAAGCCATTCTGGATCTTTTAGGAGCAGGTTACCTATAATCAGCTCTGATACCAATTGTAAGTACGAAGTGCGCCTAAGAGGGGGGGGGGTGAATTAGGTACTTTAAAAATTCTGGTTTTTAGTGATGATGGTTCTTATTTTTCTGGTTATAAGTGAGTTTAGGAAAGCTTAAAAATGCATAAAAATAAAGAGACACAGGCGATATATCCTGGTTCCCCTCACAGTCCGAGAGTACTCCAGTCCCCTTTCAACATGAAAGAGATTTCCTTATTGTGGCAAAATTTAACAAGAACTACCAACCAAACCAAGAACAATCCTCTTGGATTTTCACTAAGTTACCTATGAGAACAATCCTCTCAATGTAACTATACTTGTATCCAACAACTTGGAAAGACAAGATTTTAACAAAAAAAACACTTAGACTTAATTCCAACAATCCTGGAAAATAAGTAAGTAAATATCAATTTGTGAGTTTGAGTGAGTAGAGTAATATTGATCACTTAGAGTGATTTGACAATGTATAATCTTCTTCTTTCAATAATAATATTGTACAAAGACTCAAGATATATTTTCTCAAAGTTTTATGTTTGTTAATGTATGAAAATGTGCAGAAAACTTATGCATGAAAATGAAGAATGCTTGAGTTTGTATTTTAAAATGTCAGAAAATATTTTTGAAAGAAGGTGTTAGATCTGGATTTGAAATTGAATATTTATATGTTCATAACACCATTTTGAAACATCATGAAGATCTGGAAATGTATCATGAACAAATGCCAAGTTTGAGTGAAAAGATGTAATGAAAAGGCATGATGAAAAGGCATGAACAAAGCTATTATTTTTCAAATTCGTGCAGTGTGCAATCGATTGCACCCTTGGTGTAAATCGATTGCACAAGGTTTTTAACAGCTATTTTTTCAAAATCTTTAAGAGTGCAATCGATTGCATGCAAAGTAAGTAGCAAAAATTAACTGAGTGCAATCGATTGCACTAACAATGTAAATCGATTGGATGAGAAACAGAAGCAAAAATTTTGAAAAAATTAAGTATGCAATCGATTGCATAGGTAATGTAAATCGATTGCACATAGAAACAGAAGCAAAAGATCTAAAATTTTGAAGTGTGCAATCGATTGCACTAAGATGTAAATCGATTGCATGCAGAAGAAAAGTGAAATTTTATCTTTGAAAAGCTTGAGTAATGATTTTTAAACATTTATTTTTCATTTTTGAGCATCTATATCTTAAGATCAAAGTTGATAATATTATTATACCTTTAAAGTTGTTGAGAGCTTTGAATGAAAATATTATCCTTAGATGCTTAGATGCTTGATCATAAATCTTTGCCTTCTTTGTTAGCCATGGTTTGTCTTCATCAAAACAAAAGCTTATTTGTGAAGCTTGATTTGACACTAAAAAGAACAGTGATAGATTCCCAAAGAAAACATATAGTTTCGATGTCACAAAATTTGACGAGATATTTGACTTGTTAGTTAAAGATGGCCAAATGATAGTGCCCCCAGGGGAAAAAATGCCTCCTTTAGAACAAAGAAAGAAAATAAGTTTTTGTAAGTATCATAATTTTTTGGGCCATAAAACTTCATAATATTTTCTTTTCAGGAATCTCGTTCAAGGAGCGATCAAAGAAGGCAAACTCAAATTTGATGACAAACCCCAAATGAAAATTGATGTAAACCTACTGAAAGTTGATGCCCACTATGCTGAACCAGCAGGCATCAACATGGTCGAATCTTCTGAAGACTTCGTCAATATGCCAGTTTTTGGCAGTTTCACTGGGAACATCTCCAAAAAGACTGTCGAAGCAGTGAGAAATGCTACTGAAGGCCTAAGCAAAAAGGCTACTGAAGGCCTAAACAAAGAGGCTACTGAAGGCCTAAGAAAAGGAGTTACTGAAGACTCAAACAAAAGGACTACTGCAAGTTCTTATTTGGCTGCCGTCAAGGGTTTGATAGAGGACCTCGAAGCCAAAATGCAAAAGATGAATTTCGTTGCCAAGAGCAATGTACAAGTCAACATGGTCGAAGTATCTGAGGCAAAGGCTTCAGAGGAATCCATAAGACAAGAGAAAGTGAATAAAACTGCATTTCCTTAAGAAATTAAGAATTTGGCTGACTTTCTGCAACGATGCCAGAAGAAGAAGTATGAAGTTATATTGTGTCCAACATGCAGCTCCATCTTCGACAAAAGGCTGCAGAACACATACAGGGCATAAGGGCAGTGGAGGATAAAAGGGCAACCAATGCCTAACCCCACATGGTTTCTGAGGTTAGATACGATCCCAGAAGAGGATATTAGAAAGGACCAATGAACTAGGTGAAGAGGCCATCAACTTTCAGGCCTCCAACAAATGTCCCCGTGGACACTTGGCTAAAAACAGCAAACAGGAAAAGGCCAAGTGAGGAGAAATTGCGAATATTCGATATGCCAAAAGGGTCATCCTTGGCATCTAAGAAGGAGTTCCAAACTACAACTACAAACAAAGTGGCTCATGTGTCGAGCAACTATAAGGGGAAGAACCCCATGTCTCGCTCCTAGTGGAGAAGATTTAAAAGACGGTGAAAAGCCGAGAGAGAGGCTGCAGAGGAGCCTCAACCAGAGTCAAGCACCAACGTACCACAAAGAATGGACAAAGGAAAACAAAGAAAGCCTTTGGAAAGGAAACCAATTTCCAGAAGATTGGAGTAGCCAGATCGAAGTGAATCAAATGACGAAGGTAATTCTAAATCTGATGCTACTTTAGATATTATGGTGAATGTAGTATCAGTGCTACCCAGAGAATACAACCTCCAAGTCGAAGTCGAAGAGATCGACTGAGAAGTCGAACAGGAAATGGCCAAATATAGGCCAGTGTGCCACTATGTGATGAACAATGGTACGTCGAAGAGCAAAATTCCTTCTTCGAGCCACCTACTGAGGCGATGAAAAATCACCTAAAACCCTTGTTCATAAGGGAAAAGATAGGGGAAATAACAATCAACAAAATTCTAGTTGATTGTGGGGATACAATAAATATGATTCCCCAATCTATACTGAGGAAAATGGGCAAAGAAGATAGAGATATCAAACCCCACAACATGGTTCTGTTGAACTATGAGGGAGGTATTGGAACTACTATGAGGGGGATACAATTAGACCTCAAGGTGGGAACAATACTTCGACCAACTATGTTCATGGTCATTTCAGCGAAGCCCAACTATAATCTACTCTTAGGTAGAGAGTGGATACATGGCATAGGTGCAGTGTTATCTTTGATGCATCAACATGTTACGATTTGGCACCCTGATGGCATCATAGAGAATATTGAAGTCGACCAAAGTTATTACTTGGGTGAAGTTAATAACGTTGGAAAAAATAGCTTCGTTAGAAACTTGGCTCACATAGGTCCATGCAATCCTCCTGAGTTCGATTTGGCACCAACGCCAAATGCCTTTTGCTCCCTCTACCTGCATTCCGACCATGGTTTCCAGTGGGATAAAGAAGATTTATCAAATATTGACTATGGAGGATTTGATGACATACGGCCAACGGGCTGGGGAAGTGAATTTGGTGATGATGACTGAATCACAAGCTTTACAAAAGATTTCGGCATATGTAGCCGAAAGTAGAATGATATTGGCCTTAGAGGCTGAAGTCAAGTACATGGCTCTTGAAGCCAATGAGCAAGTATTTCTTCCAGAAGGTCCTGGGAAAGACTTCGAACCAGAACCACCTAACATGAAGGAGGAAGAAATGAAAAACCAGAGGCTAGTTGCAATCTATGATGATGAGCCTTTAGGTTTTGAAAAGGATCCGTTGGAGAACAATGTTAAAATGTTAGCACAAGATCCCTTGGAAGAAATATACCTGGATGAAGGCTTGATGAAAATAGCAACATACATTAGCACGAAGATAAATCCAGAGCTCAGAATCGTAATAATCCAATTTTTGAAGGAGTTTAAAGACTGCTTTGCATGGGATGATGATGAAATGCCTGGTCTCAACAGGGAAGTGGTAGAGATGCAACTACCAATAAAGCTTGGGAAAAATCCTGTCAAGCAAACTCCAAGGTGTTTTGCACCAGAGATCTTGTTGAAGATCAAGACGGAAGTCGAAAGACTACTGAGATACAAGTTCATCCGAACAACCAGGTATGTTGAATGGATTGCAAATATAGTACCTGTTATAAAGAAAAATGGTACCTTAATGGTGTGCATCGACTTTAGAGATTTAAATGTTGCAACACCCAAAGATGAATATCCAATGCCCGTGGCGGAAATGCTTGTCGATTCTTCTGCTGGCTTCGAATACATGAGTATGCTTGATGGGACTCAGGGTATAATCAAATTTTCATTGCTGAAGAGGATGTGTCGAAAACAACCTTTTGATGCCCTGGGGCTTTAGGCACTTACGAATGGGTAGTGATGCCTTTTGGCCTAAAAAACGCAGGGGCAACATATCAAAGAGCAATGAATTCTATCTTCCATGATTTTATTGAAACGTTTATGCAGATTTATATTGATGATATTGTTGTTAAATCTATTTTAAGGAAGAATCATATAGACCATCTTCGACAATCCTTCGAAAGGATGAGACGCTATGGTCTGAAAATGAATCCTCTAAAATTCGCTTTCGGCATAAGAGCAGCGGACTTCTTAGACTTTGTGGTCCACAAGAAGGGAATTGAAGTAAACCAGAACAAGACCAAAGCCATTTTGGAAGAGAAAGCGCCAACTAACAAGAAGGAGTTGCAATCTCTACTTGGTAAGATAAATTTCTTGAGGAGATTTATTTCCAACTTAAGTGGAAAAATGCAAGCCTTCTCACCATTACTTCGACTCAACAAAGGAGGCTTCGAGTGGGGGAAAGAACAACAAGAGGCTTTCGACAAGATCAAAGAATACCTCGCCAAGCCACCTATTATGGTACCTCCTTGTAGAAATAGAAGTATGAGTGTGATACGGTGGGAGAACTGACTATTTTTGAAATGCTGGTTTGCATTTTGCGTTTGTGTTCGCAAAATGTCGCGGTAAGCAAGAGTCGCCACCGTCTTTTATTTTATCCAACAAGGAAAGGAAAAAAGCACATAAAAATTCCTTTTTCGAGATATTTATGAGTACGGGGGGTAGATTTATAGAAAGGGAAGGTATTAGCACCCTTTCTATCCGTAGTTATCTATGGGATCTTAGGTACTTGCTCATCATTTTCAAAATTATTTTCTTTGTGTTTGTGGGTTTTGAAAAGTTTTTGTTTTAACTTCGATTTAACTCTTGCTTCTGTCTTCAAGAGTGTAATGAAGTGTTTTTGAAAACTTGTTTGTAAAAGAGTGTAAGTGTGAAAAGTTTTGTTTTGGATGAGCAAGTATCTAAGAACTAATCTACCTACTCGAAAAAAGAATAGTTTTGTGCTTATTTCCTTTAGACAAAGCTATCCCACTATTAGTGAGTAGGTAGCACTGTCGTTGGAGTTTTGAGAGTCAATTCGAAAGGGATGTACGGTCACTAAAGCAATGTTAGGACATCTTAGTAGTAACCCTAATGTCTTAGATCGTTTATCCGAGGCAACAATATCCGAGGAAACCTTTTCGAGGAAACTTATGATCTTTTAGACAAGAGGGCGACCTCTAAAACAACCTATACCCAATGACCGTTTACGAAGGCAACCAAATGGGAGTGTACCTTAGGAGTGCGCATGTGCGAGTGTTTCAGTTTCAGATTATTTTTATCTTTGCACAATTAAGGGTGATCTAATTGTTTTAAATTTAGTCATTCATTCTTGTCATGCAAACCCTATTATCAAACATCTAGCAGTTGAATATTTGCAGAAATTAAAATGCGGAATTTAAACTAAACTATTACAAGGCTTAGGGTATTTACATAGCCAAAAACAAACCCTTTGAAAATAAAAGTGGTAAAAGTAAATAAATGTCCTAATTAGATTATTACAAACCGGGAGCAGATACAATAATTGGGCAAAATAATAATAAAACGCGCGGGAAAATTAGATCGAATGCGAAGCTAGAGTTTTGACCTTCTATCCTAATTGAAAGAGAACATTGTTTTTTGTTGTTTTTAATATTTTTTAAGAAAAGAAATTAAATCCTAAAATTAAAGGCTAAATTAATTAGTTATTAAATTAATTAATGAAAAATAATTAAATGACATATTTTTGGTTTTTTGTTATTTTAGGAAAAAAAAATAAAATAATTAAGTTAGTAATAAAAACCTATTGATTCTAATTAATTTTAATTATTTACAAAATCAATTAAAATTATCTAACATAAATAACCTAATTATTTTAATTAATATTTATTGATGAAAAAATAAAAATTCTGATTTTAATTGGGCATAAAATATTTTTTTGGTGATTTTTTTGATAAAAAGAAAATTGTTTTTGGTTAGTAGATAAATAAATGAATAATTAAATGAAAATATAAACAAGAAATATAAAAGAGAGAGATGGGCTTGAATTGGAGGTGTAGAAAGCAATTTTCTGGGCCCAGAAGGAGAAGGTCCACGCTGACTTTTGCCATCCAGTGTGGCATGTTTAACTTGGCATATGGTGCACTTGCAATGGTGGCCACCAAATTTGGACATCTGGCGCGTTGATGAGGAAGGAGTATGGTGGGCATCAGGATCAAGCACGCACTAGATTTCCTGAAATAATAATGAAAAATAGCAAATGCTGGAGGCAGGGATCGAACCCGTGACCTCTATCCTTCCAAGACCTTAACGCTTAGCTGGCTTCCGCTGGGACACTTGTTTTCATTTGTTATCATATTACAAAATAATAATAATATAAGAAGACAAATGTTAGTGGAAAAATAAAAGAAAAACGCGCTGGAATTTGAATTGGCCTATGGGGGAGTGACACGCAGTCGTCCCCTTCCTCTCTCCATGGCTAAAAACTCGTTTACCTATATCTACGGACGAACGTCCGTCGCTACAGGCCTTGCTTGTTCCAAAATCTTCTACAGGTAATATAAACGACCACTAAGGCCATGGTTAAAACCGTCTCCTTCTTCTGAACACAGTGGTACCCATTACCAAGGCCAATGGTCCCTGAAAATAGAAACCCTAAAACCAAGCTCGAAAACCTAGCAATGGTTGTTGTACCCCAAAATTTTCCCTCCCATATTCTTCAAGGTTTGTCAAGAATAATCCTCAAATTGTTCAAGATTGCTCAAGAGATTGTACAGTCAAACCACTTCCTAAGACAGCTGAAATTAGGGTTTTGGTTCTTTCAAGGAATTTGAGGTTTTCAATGGTTCAATCAAGTCTCATAGGCCTATATACATTCTCAAACACCTACATGCCAAGTTTCAAGACTCACATTGCCAATTTGCACAGTCAAAAGCCTCATTTGATCCACAGTCAACTTCAAGGGCAAAATGGTCATTTTACAGTCAAAAGTCAGAATTTTTGGTCAACATCTTATTTTGAGTTCACAATCATCATTTTATCAAGTCTTGATCATGATTCCACAAGGATAGCTCAAAAATCATTAAGATGCAAAAAATTACTATTTTTGGATAGTAGAAAAGTCAACTGTATCTTGACCAGGGCATAACTTTTTCATGGTTTGTCAGAAAAATCCCATCCAATTCTCATTTTGAAGAGGATGAAATCTCCTACAATCCATATTCACACTCCAAGTCCAATAAATACTCTCACAAGAAGTTATCAATTTTGACATTATAGGTCAATTTCAAAAGTCAACAAAAATGCACTTTAAGTCAAAGGCAATAACTTGAGATTGGTAAATCCAAATGACATGGGACAAAAGGCATTGGTTAGAGGACTTCAAGACCTTTCCAAAATGTCCATGAACATAGTCATATGATCAAAATTGAGCAAGATATACATTGGAGAAGTTGGGAAATTTTCATGAATTTGCAAAAGTCAACTTTGCTCAAAACACCTTATTTTTGCTAATGGGCCTCAAATCTCTTCTTGAAACTTCATCCATGACTTATGTAAGACCCATCAAGCTTAATGGAATTTATTTTCTTATTTTTATTAATTAATTGGATTTTTAATTAATATTAATTCATTTAATTAATTTAAATTGTAGGAAAATACAAGATTTAATTTTTTCAATCAATTTGTGAAGCAAATATGGTCAAGATATGCTGGCAATTTCGTGCTCAAAGTCAAAGATACAAAAAATCCAAAATTGGCAACTTTGTTTAATCATGAAGATTCAAAAATATTTGATTTCCAATCAAAGATTCAATCACCATTGCACATGGATTCTTGCCAAGTTTTTGACCTAATTCCATTCCTCTATGTATATGCAAGAAAACCCTGATTAAAACACGTGAAAAGGCTGCAGAAAAAGAGCCATACAATTTCAAGAAATTCCAAGAAAATTGCAAACTGGTTTTTGCATTCTAGGGCGATTTAAGGACTCTTGTTGATTCTAATCCACTGCAGGAGGTTCCCAGAACATGTGGCAATCAAATTCCAGCTTCATAGCTCAAAGAATCATCGCTTACAGTTTCACGGTTTGCCATCTTTTTCCAAAATCGTATTGTTGAATTCATGCATAATTAACATGCTTTTGTGATTGGTTTGTGTTAATAGGGACCATACGAAGCTAATGGTATAACTGAATTGAACTGAAACACCATAAATCACAAGATGCCATAGTTGAATTTTTAGGGTTCATAAGCTTTGAATTGGGGCTTTGCAATCCAGGAACAATTAGGATTCATAAGGCACATGGTTGGAATCGTTGAACCTAGACGAACACAAATCACCTTTCGCGAAATATTTATATACCCTATATCTCTATTCGCTATTTTTCGTCGCCATGTTTAGTGGGGGTTAAAAACCCCCGCTATCTAATGTTCTTTTTACAGGGCAAAGGAAGAAGACAAGGACGTGTTAGCATACCATTGGATAATTTGAAAACACGCGCGCTTATTTTTGTTTTATTACATATTATTTGGTTTATCAATATATTAATTGCTGGCTATTATAAAATCAATTGGAACGAGTTGGTGGAGTGGCAGGGACGCGTGCATATGACCATTGGGACCTGGGTTCGAATCCCAGGTCCCCCAAAATCTTTATTTCCTTTTCCTTTGAATATTCACGTGCAGGTTGCATAATGAGGTCCATCATATACCTCCAGTTATCAAAGTGCCAGATGTCTGCAAGCGTGGATCCAATGGCCAAAGCTGGATGATCACCATAGTCCTCAGTCAACCATGCGCATGGAGGATCTCAAAAGTCAAACAGGCTTGTGTGCAAATGGGCTTGAAAATTCCAAACGTACCTCCTAATTGGGCCAACACCCCCTGGTTCATTCATTCTTTTTTTCTTTTCTTTTATAATTTCCATTTAATTATTTTACTATTAGTAATTATTATTATTATTATTATTATTATTTAATTAACCCAATTAATTATTTTCATAATAAAATCAGAAAACAAAAACATTTTTATTATTAATTTCACCTTTAATTTATTATTTTTGTAAATAAATTCTAATGTAATTAATTTAGTTAATTAGGTTAATTTTGACTTTTTTCACAATAAATAAAATTAGCATAGAATTAGGGTTTTGACAATTTTAATCATCTTTTTATTTTATTTTATTTTCATTAAAAACATAAAAAAACTAAAAAATATATTTTTTCTTTTAATTAATTAATTAATTAGTTTTAGGTTTAATTTAATTAATTGCAAAATAATCAAAAACTTCTTTCTTTCTCAAAAAGGGTCAAAACCCTAAGGACTTCTCCGATTCAATTTTTCTCGCATGCGATTATTTTTTATTAATTTTTGATCATTATTATGTAATTTCTCCGAGGATGTAATAACTTTAATTAGGAATTTTTA
Organism: Vicia faba; assembly: GCA_948472305.1. Lineage (NCBI taxonomy): Eukaryota > Viridiplantae > Streptophyta > Magnoliopsida > Fabales > Fabaceae > Vicia > Vicia faba. Next base: position 1,155,295,608 of record OX451737.1, on the reverse strand, counting down.
TCGCTTTCCTTTAATTTCTCGCATTTACTTTTCAAGGGTTGTTTTTGGAAATGTAAATACCCGACGCCTTGTAATAGCGTATATTTACTTTCTGCATAATTATTAATTGCTATATGTATGTTAATTAGGCTATGCATGACAAGACTTATCTTAATTTAAAATCAAACGTAGCTCACCATAACATGTTCAAAGATAATTTAACTGAATCCTGACACACTCGCACATGCCACTCCTAGGGTACGCCTCACTTGGTTGCCTCGACGTGGTCATTGAGTATAGGGTGTTTTAGAGGTCGCCCTCCTGTCTAAAGATCCAAGTTGCCTCGAAACGGTTGCCTCAGATAAAAAGGATCTAGGACATTAGGGTTATCGCTAAGGCGTCCTACTATTGCTTTGGTGACCACACATGCCCATATAATCGAATTGACCTGAAACTCCGACGACGGTGCTACCTACTTCTCAATAGTGGGATAGTACTGTCTAAAGGACATTTACACAGCTTAATTTCTTTTGAGTAGGTAGAGGTTCTCAGGTACTTGCTCTTTCAAAACAAAAAACAACTTTTCGCACCTACACTTTTCTGACAAAAGTTTTCAAACAACACTTCATACACTCTTGAGGACAGATACAAGAGTTAAAATCAGAGTTTTCAAAACAAAACTTTTTCAAACCCCACAAACACAAGAAAAGCAAAACTTTTTGAAAATATAGTGAGCAAGTACCTAAGAGCCCGTGGATAACCACAGATAGAAAGGGTGCTAACACCTTCCCTTTCTATAATCTACCTCCCGAACCGAGAAACATCTCGAAAAGGAATTTTGCTGTGCTTTTGTCCTTTCCTTGTTGGAGAAAATAAAAGACGGTGGCGACTCTTGCTTACCGCGACATTTTGCTAAACGCAAATGCAAACCAGCATTTCAAAACAGTCAGTTCTATTTCCACCGATCACAGAACTGGCGACTCTGCTGGGGAATTATTAAAAGTGAGGTATACCTTAGGATTAGATCATGCTATGTTTTCAATTGTATGCCTTGTATGCTTTAATATTGTGGGCTTGTATCAGAGTTTTTTAGATCCTAACCCAGATCTGGGGATACCCTTTAGAAGTAGCAACAAACTGTGAGGGAACTGTACATGGTATACCGACATGGTTGAAGCAGTTGCTACATTGATGTGGCACTTTGGTGAGTACCGGTAACCCTTGAGTCAAGTCAAGGAGAGTACGGGGCCTCCGCGTGGTGTCGCGAAGCATCAACTGACCTTAGAACCTTACTTGACCATCTTGGCCTCTTTAGGGGTAGTGAGATAACCGACTTTGGTGCAGTCCGAAGTTGGAAGATACTCGATACTACACTCATTGAGGATAAACTCTCGCGATGGTTTCGGTCGCAAGAAAAGGTTGCTAAGGTGGAGTTATGACTGATCGAGGGTAGTCAGTGATATTGAGATCCTCTAGAACCCGGTTACTATTTTTAGGACAGGTCTTAACCAACTGAAACTGAAAGAGGGTAGTACCTAAACTTCATGCCAACTTGAAATCTAAGGGCTCTCTTGTGTGACTGGTGTGCCTTTACCATGTTTGCCTTTTGTGAATACTTGTGGTGTGCCTTTACCATAACATCATACCATCATAACATTGCATGCATCCTGCATAAGGACTAACTCATTTCAAGGATCTCAAGGGTTTGTGGTGCAGGTCATAATGAACCAAATGTCTAGCAAGGGGCAAATGGGATTTATTTTCCTCTAGCCAAGATTGTTCGGAGATCAAAACATGATGACTTGAGTCAAGGGCTATGACCCACTTGATATGGTGAGCCTGACTCTTGAAGAAGGACTCTTAATAACAGGAAGCTCCTTCAATCAAGCCACCGGATTCAAATTCTAACAAGTTTCTTGTCTACCCCGCGAGATCCTTGAAAACATTGCATACATATATCATACATATCATTGCATAACAGTTCATCCGATACAGGTCTCTCACGTTCTCGCTGCTTATTTCAGCAATGGCTTTCCAACAAGACAACCAGGATCTTCATACTCAAGAGACTCAGTTCAGGGAAATCTTCCTAAGCCTATCCAAGGGGAAGGAAGAGTTGAGAACACTCCTCATGGGGAATTTGGTCAAGAAGAGTCCTGAAGACAGTAAGGACGAACGACTGAAACATCTGCAAGCTGAGGTAGATGCATTGAAAACCCAGATGCTGGGGAAGATGGCTCTTATCCAAGGCTTAGCTCGGGAGCAAGAAGATTTGAGAACCATGATCAATCAGCTTCATCAAGACAGATACAACAGTAGGAAGCAAATAGTCAAGGCTGATGGTCAAGTCATTAATCAACTTCCGAGAAGTCAAAGGTTTGGTTTGATGAAGAATAGACCTCTCCAGGGTGCCACTACCTCACAGGTCCAACAACAGCCTGACCATAACCAACGGGTTACTCCGAGGCCGTTTACCAAGCTCAACATGCCGCTGTCCCAAGCTTTGCAACACCTGTTGAATTTGAATCTGGTGACGTTGATAGGACCTCACCCGAATCCTAAGACTTCTTCACCCAACTACAATCCCGATGCCAGGTGTGCATACCATTCTAACAGCCCAGGGCATGATACTAACGACTGTTGGAAGTTGTGGTACAAAATCCAAAACCTGATTGATGAAGGAGCATTGGAGTTCGCACAAGATGGTCAGGCTGAGTTCTTCTACTATCCCTCCAAGGTTCACCATTGGAAGTGACAAGTCCTGAGACGAGAAGACTTTTGGTTCATTGGAATTTTCAATTTGTAATTTTCTTTTGATTGTTCAAACATTTATTCATGTCAAACTTTATTACTTTATCAATGCATCGCATATGTCTGTTTTGAATCAATCCATTCGTATCCACTATATTCAAATTGCTTTCATTCTTTGTGATGTTCAACTCTTGATTAAAAAATTTCTAAACCTTTTGAGGGAGGATGACGAAAACGATACCACGATCTTTACAGTATGCTTTTGAACAGACCCCGCTGATGAAGTACAGGCATTGTTTCAAATCCTAAACAGTGGAGTTATAAGGAAGATAATCCCTAGTCAACCCCTTCGAGCCAAAGAAGTCGGAGTTTCTCTTTTCACAAAAATTAAAACCCTTACTTATAACCTGGGGCAGGGTAGTTTTCTCAGTTGATCCAGGTGCACAATGAATGACATCAAAGAAGTCCTTCCGAGACAAAAGACAGTGATGGTTCCCTATAATCATTAGGACAGGCAGACATTATTTCTCAAAATAAAAACCCATCAAGTCAAAACCTATGAAGGATACTTATAAAACAGGGGCATCCCGCTGACTGTAAATACAAAAAGAAACAGTTCAGGCAAAAAACAGGGATAATAAAATCAAAAAAGAAAGAGACCCTACAAACTCTCAAAAGAAATGACTGCCTATTCAAAATAAACTATCAGTATCTTAACCATCACCGGAATATCAGAGCAAAGATTCAAACATGATCTAAATGCATGATTAGCTGAGTTTAGGACCGAAGAACATCACGAAGAGTGGGTGGGTACAAATAAAAATTGAGCCTTTATCCTTTGTTTCTTAAACCGTGAACCAGGCCACGTTATAACCCTTAAAAGTCCTAGCTGAAGAATGGGTTAGTTCGAAAGCATACTGTTACAAAGGGTATCCTGACTCCTGTAGGGCTTGCTGTAAAATCTTGAGTTGACATCACATTTTACAAAAAAATTCGCTTTTTTTATTGAAAACTGCAATTTCAAAAACTTCGAGACAGACATAAGCTTTGCATTCTTAAAATAACATTGTTTGCATATGGCTATTTGTCCAAACAGCAGAGAAATTAGCACGACGAATATCTAGTGAACAAAAACCTTCTCAACAAAAAGGATCACATCGAGTGGAAAAATACTTCCAACCAAGGGGCACGGCATGAGCATTGTCCATCATCTGGGGCAGTCAAGTCAATATTCAAGGAATCTCTCAAGATGCCAAATAGCTAGGGGCAAATCTCCGCCTAAGTCACTTGGGGCATTGGACGTGAGTTCTAGCAATGAATCTTGCACGATTAAACGAAGATCTTCTGGTGGTATGGCAACACAACACTACTGACAGTGACAACTCTCTACGCTCTGAGAATGTGGACATAGTCAAAAAAATACTATGCATAATCAAAGACCCGCTAGGTCGACTGGCCTAGGCAAAAATAAGGGCTTCCCGGCGAACCAAAAGGGTTCGGGAAAAAATAAGGGATGAAAATAAAAAAATCTATACACCCGGCAATTTGAAAATCTGAAAAGGCGACTTGGGCAAAAATGGGTATCTTGGTGGACTGAAAACCCGAAAGGGCGGTCCAGGAAAAAATTAGGGATCAAAGTGTACGACTATGTCCCGTCATCTCATCACTTGCCTACTAGAAGAAGATTTGTCAATCGGCAGTTATCAAGCACCTCCTCAGGCCTTCTTCTCCTGCAGAAACTGGGGCAATAAGAATCGTCCGAACTGTACAGTTGCTCTGTCCACCAAGGTACCAAGGTAGGTTCAGCTGAAGAATGTAACAAGGATACCTTCACTCCCCGCAGAGCAAGACAGTAATGGTAGCTCTCCCCACTGAGACTTGCAGTCATGGAGGATTCAGCAATACTCTCCCCAAGCAGAGTGGGTTTACCATCATTCCTAAAGAAGTTGGGTATCCCCAGTAGATCTTAATATTCCCCAGCGGAGTATACGGATATTCCTCAGCAAGCACAAGAGTATCCCCGGCAGTCTTAATATTCCTCGACAGAAATATAAGATTGTTCCCCGGCGGAATACAAGATACCCCCCAGTGGAGCCATTTCCCGGCACAGTCTGAAAAGCTTCCTCGCCAGAGTTGAATCGTCTACCCCAGTAGATTCTGGAAGCTTGTCTCCTAAGAGTACAAATATCTCTCCCCAGCCATATTCAAAAGTTATCCCCTACCAGAGTCTAACTGGGTTATCCTCAGCAAGTTGCAATGGAAAGATCATCCTCAGCGAAGTTCTTTCTATCCTCCAGCGGAGTTCATCATCAAAATCCCCCAACAGAGCTTATCAACAGAATCCCCAGTGGAGTTATCGTTAAAATCTCAGCGAAGTATATCTTCCCATAGAGTAATTCCTCGCAGAGTAATCTCTTCAACAGGTTTATTCCCTAACAGAGTCATCTTCTCCTACCGGCTTATTCTCACCATCATCTTCATTCATCATCCCCAGCGGAAACGAAGAATTCAACTCTTTTCTCCAGCAGCAATCTGGGATTTATTTTCCCCAGCTAAAAACATCACATCCTTATACATCATGACAGGCATACGCATCATACGACACAATCTCAGTTATTTTTGAGAACATCATGACATCATGCATTTCATACATCATGACATTGCATACAGCTAACTCTTTACCTTTTCAGGAAAGATCAATCAATAGACAAAGATCATCATTCCTTCTAGAGATGGTTCAGATGTGACCTAAGCATGGCGACATTCTGATACTTATTCCAGATTCCTTCCAGAGACTGTTCAGATGTGACCCAGACATGGCGACATTCTGATCCTTATTCCAGATTCAATCAAAAGATGATTACCATCAACCTTTGCAGTTCCAGATTAATACCTGTAGCAAGCCAGGAAATATCTGTGGACGACTGATTGTAGATCTATACTTGAAACCAGACAGGAAAGTTATCTACATTGAAGAGATTGAAGATTAATACCTGTAACTAGCCAGGAAAACCATATGTCTTTCTCAAGTCATAGATTAATACCTGAAACCAGACAGGAAAACTATCTCCTCGATCAACCTTTCTTAAGTTCCAGATCAACACCTGTAACTAGCCAGGAAATATCTGTGGACGACTGATTATAGGTTAACACCTGAAACCAGACAGGAAAACCACCTATATGAATTGATTGTAGATCTATACCTGAAACCAGACAGGAAAGTTATCTACATTGAAGAGATTGAAGATCAACACCTGTAACAGGCCAGGAAACCATCTTTCTTTCTCCGGTCAGAGATTAATACCTGAAACCAGACAGGAAAACTATCTCCTCGATCAACCTTTCTTAATTCCATATCAACACCTGTAACTAGCCAGGAAATATCTGTGGACGACTGATTATAGGTTAACACTTGAAACCAGACAGGAAAACCACCTATATGAATTGATTGTAGATCTATACCTGAAACCAGACAGGAAAGTTATCTACATCGAAGAGACTGAAGATCAATACATGTAGCAAGCCAGGAAAACCATCTTTCTTTCTCAAGTCAGAGATTAATACCTGAAACCAGACAGGAAAACTATCTCATCGGCCAGCCTTCTTAAGTTCCAAATCAACACCTGTAACTAGCCAGGAAATATCTGTGGATGACGGATTGTAGATTAATACCTGAAACCAGACATGACAACTATCTACTTGATCATCATGAAGCAACCCTACATCGGTTCCTTCTCTTCCAAGATGCAGTTTTACACGGACTCATCATCAGGTAACCCTACACAGGTTCCTTCTTTCAACCTACCAAGTTACAACTCAACAAACAATTTCCAGATGGCATCTTTAAGCCCATCTCCACAACTATCCATTACATTTCCAGATGGCATCTATAAGCCCATCCTCCTATCCATCATCTCTCCAAATGGCATCTGTAAGCCCATTCCCGACATCACATTGCTGATACTACACCACGCGAGTGCAAATTTCTGGGCACTTTAGTGTTCAATCATCTTCCACCTTCGGATCACGAAAGGAACGCAAGCCAATCTACATCCTCAGGTCTAAGAAGATTGAACAGGGGCAACTGTTGTACCCCAAAATTTTCCCTCCCATATTCTTCAAGGTTTGTCAAGAATAATCCTCAAATTGTTCAAGATTGCTCAAGAGATTGTACAGTCAAACCACTTCCTAAGACAACTGAAATTAGGGTTTTGGTTCTTTCAAGGAATTTGAGGTTTTCAATGTTTAAATCAAGTCTCATAGGCCTATATACATTCTCAAGCACCTACATGCCAAGTTTCAAGACTCACAATGCCAATTTGCATAGTCAAAAGATTCATTTGATCCACAGTCAACTGCAAGGGCAAAATGGTCATTTTACAGTCAAAACTCAGAATTTTTGGTCAACATCTTATTTTGAGTTCACAATCATCATTTGATCAAGTCTTGATCATGATTCCATAAGGATAGCTCAAAAATCATTAAGATGCAAAAAGTTACTATTTTTGGACAGTAGAAAAGTCAACTGTATCTTGACCAGGGCATAACTTTTTCATGGTTTGTCAGAAAAATCCCATCCAATGCTCATTTTTAAGAGGATGACATCTCCTACAATCCATCTTCACACTCCAAGTCCAAGAAATGCTCTCACAAGAAGTTATCAATTTTGACATTATAGGTCAATTTCAAAAGTCAACAAAAATGCACTTTAAGTCAAAGGACATAACTTGAGATTGGTAAATCCAAATGACATGGTACCGAAGGCATTGGTTAGAGGACTTCAATACCTTTCCAAAATGTCCAAGAACATGGTCATATGATCAAAATTGAGCAAGATATACATTGGAGAAGTTGGGAAATTTTCATGAATTTGCAAAAGTCAACTTTGCTCAAAACACCTTATTTTTGCTAATGGGCCTCAAATCTCTTCTTGAAACTTCATCCATGACTTATGCAAGACCCATCAAGCTTAATGGAATTTATTTTCTTATTTTTATTAATTAATTGGATTTTTAATTAATATTAATTCATTTAATTAATTTAAATTGTAGGAAAATACAAGATTTGATTTTTTCAATCAATTTGTGAAGCAAATATGGTCAAGATATGCTGGAAATTTCGTGCTCAAAGTCAAAGATACAAAAAATCCAAAATTGGCAACTTTGTTCAATCATGAAGATTCAAAAATATTTGATTTCCAATCAAAGATTCAATCACCATTGCACATGGATTCTTGCCAAGTTTTTGACCTAATTCCATTCCTCTATGTATATGCAAGAAAACCCTGATCAAAACACGTGAAAAAGCTGCAGAAAAAGAGCCATACAATTTCAAGAAATTCCAAGAAAATTGCAAACTGGTTTTTGCATTCTAGGGCGATTTAAGGACTCTTGTTGATTCTAATCCACTGCAGGAGGTTCCCAGAACGTGTGGCAATCAAATTCCAGCTTCATAGCTCAAAGAATCATCGCTTACAGTTTCACGGTTTGCCATCTTTTTCCAAAATCGTATTGTTGAATTCATGCATAATTAATATGCTTTTGTGATTGGTTTGTGTTAATAGGGACCATACGAAGCTAATGGTATAACTGAATTGAACTGAAACGCCATAAATCACAAGATGCCATAGTTGAATTTTTAGGGTTCATAAGCTTTGAATTGGGGCTTTGAAATCCAGGAACAATTAGGATTCATAAGGCACATGGTTGGAATCGTTGAACCCAGACGAACACAAATCACCCTTCTCGAAATATTTATATACCCTATATCTCTATTCGCTATTTTTCGTCGCCATGTTTAGTGGGGGTTAAAAACCCCCGCTATCTAATGTTCTTTTTACAGGGCAAAGGAAGAAGACAAGGACGTGTTAGCATACCATTGGATAATTTGAAAACACGCGCGCTTATTTTTGTTTTATTGCATATTATTTGGTTTATCAATATATTAATTGCTGGCTATTATAAAATTAATTGGAACGAGTTGGTGGAGTGGCAGGGACGCGTGCATATGACCATTGGGACCTGGGTTCGAATCCCAGGTCCCCCAAAATCTTTATTTCCTTTTCCTTTGAATATTCACGTGCAGGTTGCATAATGAGGTCCATCATATACCTCTAGTTATCAAAGTGCCAGATGTCTGTAAGCGTGGATCCAATGGCCAAAGCTGGATGATCACCATAGTCCTCAGTCAACCATGCGCATGGAGGATCTCAAAAGTCAAACAGGCTTGTGCGCAAACGGGCTTGAAAATTCCAAACGTACCTCCCATTTGGGCCAGCACCCCCCTGGTTCATTCATTCTTTTTTTCTTTTCTTATATAATTTCCATTTAATTATTTTACTATTAGTACTTATTATTATTATTATTATTATTTAATTAACCCAATTAATTATTTTCATAATAAAATCAGAAAACTAAAACATTTTTATTATTAATTTCACCTTTAATTTATTATTTTTGTAAATAAATTCTAATGTAATTAATTTAGTTAATTAGGTTAATTTTGACTTTTTTCACAATAAATAAAATTAGCATAGAATTAGGGTTTTGACAATTTTAATCATCTTTTTATTTTATTTTATTTTCATTAAAAACATAAAAAAACTAAAAAAATATTTTTTTTTCTTTTAATTAATTAATTAATTAGTTTTAGGTTTAATTTAATTAATTGCAAAATAATCAAAAACTTCTTTCTTTCTCAAAAAGGGTCAAAACCCTAAGGACTTCTCCGATTCAATTTTTCTCGCATGCGATTATTTTTTATTAATTTTTGATCATTATTATGTAATTGCTCCGAGGATGTAATAGCTTTAATTAGGACTTTTTGTCGCTTTCCTTTAATTTCTCGCATTTACTTTTCAAGGGTTGTTTTTGGCGATATAAATACCCGACGCCTTGTAATAGCGTAGATTTACTTTCCGCACAATTATTAATTGCTAGATGTATGTTAATTAGGCTATGCATGACAAGACTTATCTTAATTTAAAATCAAACGTAGCTCACCATAACATGTTCAAAGATAATTTAACTGAATCCTGACACACTCGCACATGCCACTCCTAGGGTACGCCTCACTTGGTTGCCTCGACGTGGTCATTGAGTATAGGGTGTTTTAGAGGTCGCCCTCCTGTCTAAAGATCCAAGTTGCCTCGAAACGGTTGCCTCGGATAAAAAGGATCTAGGACATTAGGGTTACCGCTAAGGCGTCCTACTATTGCTTTGGTGACCACACATGTCCATATAATCGAATTGACCCGAAACTCCGACGACGGTGCTACCTACTTCTCAATAGTGGGATAGTACTGTCTAAAGGACATTTACGCAGCTTAATTTCTTTTTAGTAGGTAGAGGTTCTCAGGTACTTGCTCTTTCAAAACAAAAAACAACTTTTCGCACCTACACTTTTCTGACAAAAGTTTTCAAACAACACTTCATACACTCTTGAGGACAGATACAAGAGTTAAAATCGGAGTTTTCAAAACAAAACTTTTTCAAAACCCACAAACACAAGAAAAGCAAAACTTTTTGAAAACATAGTGATCAAGTACCTAAGAGCCCGTGGATAACCACGGATAGAAAGGGTGCTAACACCTTCCCTTTCTATAATCTACCTCCCGAACCGAGAAACATCTCGAAAAGGAATTTTGTTGTGCTTTTGTCCTTTCCTTGTTGGAGAAAATAAAAGACGGTGGAGACTCTTGCTTACCGCGACATTTTGCTAAACGCAAACGCGAACCAGCATTTCAAAACAGTCAGTTCTATTTCCACCGATCACAATGGTGATTTACAACACAGGTCATATAAATGAAATTGAGTAATGCCAAAAGTTTGCAAATGCTTCATAGGTTAAGAATATGCCATTAATTCAGGTTAACAATGCTTAAATTCCCAGATGAGAATTCAAGAACAGGGCGAGGTTATGAATGACTTACAGTGAGATTAGGGACCGGAATGTGCTTGTTCTTGATAGCTTGAGGTTCCTGAGAGTGCCAGGAAACAATTGGAATCAATAGCAAGCCATGAGGACGCCTCTAAGTGGGATTTCGATCTCACACTTTTCTCTTGATTTTTCCAATTTTATTTTTCTTCTCACGCTTGCTTCTAACCTCTCTTTTTATCTGCACGCACTCCTTATGTGATAGTGAAGGGATTAGGGTTGCAAAACTGGTTCAAATCTTCTTCTTTCAATGATTTTGGATTTGATTTGGTACACTTTGAAGATCTTTCCAAACATGGCTTATTTTGAATCTTTTTGTGCACACAAGCTTTGATGCGAATTTGAATGATGGCTATCTGTGATTTAAGACCTAAAATGATCACAAAATCCTTGTTATCAATGCTTTTGGATTTTATTTGATTTTATTTGATTTAAACCCAATTAATTCAAATAAAAATCAAAATAAATAATAAAAATAAGATATGGACAAGTGGCAAAGGCTAGAGCACGTGGGCTATGTTTCCAACTCAAAACAAGTGAAAAATATTGGTCCCATTAGGCAAAATTTGAAGTTTTTAGGATAGTTGACTTTTCGCAGTTTTGCAAAAAAGGTCAACTTCATCAATGCATAACTTCCTCAATTTTGACTCTTAAGAGGTGTTCTTGGACTTTTTAGAAAGCTTGAGATGTCCTCTAATCAACCCTTTTTGTATCATCTCATTTTTATATTCCATGCTCATGTATGAAGCTTTGACAAAAAAGGTGTTTTTGTTGACTTTTCAAAATGACCTATAATGTCCAAATTCATAACTTCTTGTGAGTGAATATTTTGAACTTGGGAGATGAATATGGATTGTAGGGAATTGCATAATATTCAAAATGATATTTGGATGGGTCATTTCTCATAAAGTATTAGAAAGTTATGCTTGGTCAAATTTGGGTTGACTTTTCCTACAAAACCCTAATTTAGCAACTTTTGAGTCTTGATGAATTATGAACAATCCTTGATGAATCATGATCAACCCTTGATCAAATGATGAAATATACTTAAAAATGAGGAGGTTGACCAAAACTCTTGAAGTTTGACTGTATTTGGGTCACAGTTGACTTTTGCCCTAGCACAGTCGATTTTTGGACCTTTGAGCAATTGACTGAGCAAAATTCCTCTACAAGGCTTGAAACATAACATGGAAAGTCTTGAGAACATATTAGGACATTGGTGAGCACTTGGGGTCACTTGGAATCAAGGATCTTGATGCAATATGAAACCCTAGTTTGGGGTAGACTGTCTTAGGAGAGAGCTTGTCTGGTCAACCCTTGGGCTGCCTTGAGCAACTTGGGTATCATTCTTGAAATGTTTTGAGAAATATGGGAGGGAAAATTTTGGGGTACAACAATGAGATTGTACATAGTTGCATCTGATAAAACTTTAGGAAGCATGTTAGCTCAAGAGGATGAGAATGGTGTCGAAATATCCATTTATTACCTTAGTAGAGTTTTAAACGATGCAAAAACTAGATATAGCGAAGTTGAAAACTATGTTTATGTCTTTACTTCTCATGTACAAAGCTCAAGCAATATATTAAACTAGTTGATGTTTATGTTTCATCTCATTTTCATGTTATCAAATATATGTTGTCGAAACCCATCTTGCACAGTCAAATTGGCAAATGGGCACTTGCATTAACTGAGTATTCATTAACCTTTATGCCTCTTAAGGCTGTAAAAGGTCAAGTGGTAGCAGATTTTATAGTTGACCACTCAATAAATGAGGAATCAATCAACTACCTAGAGATCGAACCCTGGAAGTTATGCTTTGATGGTTCTAGTCATAAAGATGGAACTGGGATAGGAGTTCTAATTATTTCTCCAAATAAAATACCAACAACATTCAAGTACAATATCGAAGGTTCTTGTTCAAACAATGTGGCTGAATACGAAGCTCTAATCGTAGGCCTTGAAATATTGTTGGAATTGGGGGCAACTCGAGTCAAAATAATGGGAGACTCAGAGTTAGTTATAAAACAAGTTACAAAAGAATATAAATGCATAAGAGAAAATCTTATCATGTATTTTGTAATAGTCAATCATTTGTTGAAAAACTTTGAAAAGATCAACATTCGACATATACCAAGACTGGAAAATCAAGTGGCTAATGACTTAGCACACATCGCATCCGGGTATGAAATTTCGAAAGAGAAATTACAACAAGTAATTGAAGTTAGAGGAAGAGTGACATTAACTAAGTTGTCTCCAACATATTTGAAAACAACAAAGTTAGGGTACGCTGATCACGAAAACTTTGAAATTTCGTTCATAGATAATCTAAAAGAACAAGATTGGAGAAAGTCTATACTAGATTATTTGCAAAATCCAGTAGCTTCGACAGAACGAAAGACAAAGTATAGGGTGTTGAGTTATACCCTAATGGGAAATGATTTATTTAAAAAGACGCCTGAAGGGGTGCTATTAAAATGCCTAAATGAAATAGAGGCCTACATAGCCCTTTCAACTACACATGCTTGGGCATGTGGAGCACATCAAGTAGGCCATAAAATGTAATGGTTATTGTTTCGACAAGGACTATATTGGCCCACTATGTTGAAAGATTATGATGAGTTTGCAAAGGGATGTCAGGAATGTCATGTACATACAAGTATCCAGCACGTACTTGCAAGCGAACTTCACTCAATTGTGAAACCTTGGCCTTTTAGGGGATGGGCTTTGGATATTATTGGAGAGATTCGACCAACATCATCTAAAAGCCAAAAATACATATTGGTGGGCATTGATTATTTTACTAAATGGATTGAACCAATTCCTTTAGTCAATGTAGACCAGGAAAATGTCATTGAATTCATTCAAAAGCACATTATATACAGGTTTGGAATCCATGAGACAATAACAACTGATCAAGGGTCAGTCTTTATTGGTCGAAAAATGCAAGAGTTTGCTACAGAGATGGGGTTCAAATTATTAACATCTATGCCTTACCATGCACAAGCCAATGGTTAAGTCGAAGCGGAAAACAAGGTAATAATCAGCTTAATAAAGAAGCATGTAGGCAAGAAGCCAAAAAATTGGCACAAGACTTTAGATCAAATTTTATGGGCTTGTCGAACTTTTCCTAAGGAAGCTACCGGAACGACACCTTTTCGATTAACTTACGGCCATGACACAGGATTGCCAGTAGAAATTTGTCTACAATCAACAAGAATTCAGAAACATCAAGACATCCCTTCTAAAGTTTATTGGAATATGATGTTAGACAAATTGGTTGATTTGGACGAAGAAAGACTGAAAGCTTTGGATCTCTTAAGGTCACAAAGAAGAGAGTGGAAAGATCTTACAATAAAAGAGTAAAATCCAAGACATTCTTGCTCGAGGACCTGGTATGGAAAGTAATCCTCCCAATGGATCGAAAAGATAGAAATATGGGAAAATGGTCTTCTAAATGGGGAGGACCTTTTAAGATAATCTAAACGTTATCTGGTGGCGCATATGAGGTCGAAGAGTTAAATGAAGACCAAAGGCTCTTGAAAGTAAATGGAAAATACTTAAAAAAGTATAGACCTGCACTTCAAGAGGTTAGAATAACCAATGCTTAATCTTAATCAAGTTAGAAAATCCAAGATGGAAAATATATTACAAAGCCAAAATGGCTTAAAGTCATTACAAAAAATATGTAATTATACAACTAAAAAATAAAGTCGAAATCAAAATGGGAGGTTGGCCTTGATTTTGAGGTATTTTATCTTCTATAGCTCCAGGCGTCTTTTGCATAGAGCTTTCGACTGATAAAGAGTCTTGATTTTGGCATCCAATGCTTGGGCTCGTTCAGCATATGCTAACCCCTCGTTGAGTTCCTCTTGACTCTCGGAATCAGTGATGACAGCGAGATGTTCTTCCTTTCTTTTATCATTGGCAGCAATCTCGGCCTCTAACTCTCAGATTTGAGCCTTCATACTGGCTGTATTTTGGTCAAGTTCTTCTACTTCTTTCTGCCTAGCTTCTTGCACCCTCGACAGCTCCTCCAGCTTTGAAGCTGATTCAGCAGCAGCACCCCGGGCAGCAGCTACATGGCCATTGACCTCCTCAATTTCACGAGTGAGAGTCCTTCGACGATTGTAGTCAGCTGAAACCTGATCGATGATTGAAATAAAATCCAAAATAACGCTGGAAATGTCAGGAGAAGCAGCAAGAAGGTCGACAAATCTTAAAGAGTCTTCAAAAAGGAAGGAGCTGTGGGTTCTCCCTCTAAGGTCAGCATTAAATCTCTTTTGAAAAGCTGTGCCTTAACCTTTTGAAGTGCTTCTTCAAGAGGAGATGTTGAAGTGGATTTGCCAGACACAGTTGAAGCACTCTAATCAGAAGAACTTTCTCTACCCTCAAGAATGGAAGTCAAGTAGCCAAGAGGATTTTGCTGTTTTAGCAATGCCAAATCTTCCTTAGTAAGAGACCCAATCGAAGTAACCCTCTCGTTTGCAACACGAGCCACATTGGCTTCGACATGCATCTGCATAGGGACACCTTCAACACGCGCAGAGTTTCCTGCTCCCCCTATGAGGTTTTCTCTTTCATCAGTCGCCGGAATATCCTCAGTCGGATTCCCTCCCGCTGGTGTGTTTTCCTTCTCCGTTTCGATTACATCATCAGCAACCTCCTCCTCTCCATCCTTCTGTCCATCATCGTTAGCTTGTGGAGTCCTAAGATTCGCATGCTCCTCACTAGGAACGTCTTTATTAGGATTCCCAACGGCTTCATGCCCAGAAGTTTGGTTCACTTTGCTAGCAGAGCTCACAAAAGATCCTTTTGTTGAAGAAGGCCTATAAGTAGGATCACCCTCACTGTTTATTAAAATGACAAATTCTTCTACAAGAACCTCTTTTAAAGTGCCAGCAGTGTCCTGAAGATTACAAGATGGTTATCAGAATAATTGAAAAAAGAAAAAGAATTTGAAGTCAGTAAACAATCTCGAAGGGTCGAAGTGATTACCTTAGCTGAAACTTCAGTGCCAGAACTTGAGTTATCGCTCTCACTAGGATTATTTAGCCTTGCAGCTATCTCTTGCTCTGTTGGCTCTCTGATGATGACAGGAGAAGGTCTCGACCCAATAACTTTAACCTTGACCTTGGTTTTTGGACGAGGCTCAAGAATATGGGCTGGTTTCTTTAACTTGTGCTTCTTTAGGGGGACATGAGGAGATTCTTCTTCTTCATCACTGGAAATTTCAATTTCTTGAACTTTCCTTTTCTGTGGATTTATTTCAAATACCCAAAAAGAAAGGAGTCGAAGGCATTAGCGTCAAAAGTAATATGTCGAGAAGAAAGGTATATAAGAAAGTGTTTACCTTTGGTGAAGGTTTCACAGAAGGGTCTCCTCCCTTTGCGTTTTCAGCGACTTTCTTGGTGACACTCCTCTTGACCGCTATAAAATGAACAAGTATAATTTAGATGTCAAATGATTAAATCGAAGAAGATAAAGACATTTTCTTGGAGAAGAAAGATTAACATTTTTTATCTTATCAGAGACCAGCGTAAATTCCTCTTGAAGGTGAGAAGCGAAGTCTTTTTCGTTGAAGAATTCTTCATTATAATATTGCTTCCACCAATTTTCAAAAAGAGGCGAACACATGAAATTGAGATTAAAGTCGAACAGAGTTAGTACAGTTCGACCAATGTACCTACCAATATGTTTGGTAGAAGCATCCTCTGAATAGTCTGCATTGTAAAACAGCAGAAGCTTTTCTCGGGAGTAGATTGGTGAAAGGAGCGTCTGGATAATACCAAATTGTTTAGAGATAAGATCCGGTTTATAAGAAATTAAGCTAAGTTGATTCTTCGAACTCTTGAATCTCATAGGCATGATTCTTGGTCAAAGAAACGACTTTTAGATAACTACATATTCATCCACATGGTCATCTTCGTCAGACGAAGGATATGGTCGAATGAACCATTCCGGGCCAACCTTTCTACTAGCAAAGGGAGCCATGGTCGAAACAAATTCCTTCCGCTTTGCAAACATCATTACAAAGATGGTAAACACTTTTGGAATTGTTGAACTTTGTCAGTAGATTCAACAAGACTAATCTAGTCCCTTCGACCCTTCTGTTCAGAACCTCTGGGGCCCTCTCATTAATCTTATTCTTCTGTAGAAGAAAAGATTCAAAAGTGGAATTAAGCCAAAGTTGCAGAAGCCAAAAGGGACCAGAAAGGAGTAAACTCGCCTTGTCTCTAATAACCTTAAGCTAAGTCACACCATTGCTAATGGAATCATACAAGTTGGCTAGAATCAACTCATCCAGACAAAGAGGATAACCATGGTGAAGTTGTGTTGCAAGAGTAAGCATTTTCTTAGTCACTTGAAGTGACTTAGTGCAAAAAACTAAACGAGATAACCACAAAGCCAAAAAAGCTATGTGTTCCACTTTAGAGACAATGGTACTCGATTTTTCGTGGAAATGATTGATGAATATAGTATACGTGGGCTTCATGGCCGAAAACCCAATAGAATCTTCAGACAGATCCTCAGGGTCGAAGTAGTCACCGGTTGGTCAAAGACCAGTAATGGCGGTTATATCAAAGAGAGTTGGGGTTACCATTCTACAAGGCAAATGGAAGGTAAAATGTGTACTTTCCCAGAAATACAGTGAAGACACCAACATGAGATGGCAATAAGCTTACCCAGTCTTAGACAACATGATCAAGTCATAGATCCCCATATCTTTCCAGATTTGGGCTTGTACTTTTTCCATCTTAGTCAGCCATTCTAAGTATTCTGAAGTAAGACTAGGGAAAGATCGAAATATACTATTGCCCTTGTTCATGAACTGAAGGTTGATATCTTCCTTCGTTTGAGAATAATGCTGATTGGAAGGGGTTGCATCCTCAGGATCATTCATGGGTTTCTTTGCACAACCTATAGGCTTGAGCCTGGGGTGAGTTGGGAATAAGTTGTTATTTTGTTTTAGGTTCTCAAAACATGTAGATAATGGGCCAGACATGGCATACGTCTGCCCAGAATACCTAACAGGGAGAAGCAACTAGGAGTCATAAGCCTCACGCCATTCTTTGGCCATGGGTTCAGATACGACCCTTTGTTCCCCAACCGAAACAAGTAAAGGTCTAGTAGGAAAAACCTCTGGTTGTCTTTGTAGATCAGAAACATTCTTAGTTTTTGGGTTATTGGGTGCATTGGAAAGAAAAGCCATGGTTGAAATTAGTGAAAGAACAAAGAAGATAAAGTTGTTAAGACTTTTTCTTTGCAAGGAAGTGAAGAATACTAGGAGTTGTAAAATAGTTCCAAAGAGAGGATTCGTCTATTTATAGTGTTCAGGGAAGAGTGTTTTCCCTCAAGACCATTTAATGTTGCAGAGTTAGTGAGGCACGTGGCGAGCGTTGGAGCAGTTATCGTACGAGTAATGAAAATGTTTTCCATACTTTCCTAGGTTGTAGGGATAATGGCCATCATGGCAGCATGGTAATGGCTGATTGACAGTGACATGTTGGGAAAAAAGGTAATGATGACTCTGAATACCAGCAGTGGTTGGTAGAAGGTGAAAAGCACACAAGTTATTTCTATGGTCAAAGAGAAGACAGGTGTTGAATGGGAATCTCAAAGAATGATAATTTTTCCTTGCGTCGAAACTGATATTCTTGGGGGGAAATTTGTTAGCTCCTAAATTCGACATTTATAACAAGTTGGTCTTATGGGCCAAAAGTAGATTGAACAAGTCTAACTGGGAAAGACTTCGACAGAGTGGAAAAATACTTAGAGAAATTTCTAAGTTAAAATGAATCTTCGACCAGAAGGTTCTCACATCCTTCAACTGAAAGGGTTCCAGGGTCTTCGACTAGAAGGAAACTTTGTATCTGCAACAGAAGATTTTGAATCTGAAGAAAGGAGGGAAAAGCAGTTCGCTTAGCAGTTAAGGGAAGCATCGTGGCGTGAAGAGAGGGGTCGAAGAGTATGCGGAAGACACTTGTCTTCATCCTAGAGAAAGGAAACTCCTCGACGGTTACCTAGTCTTAGTATAAATATAGGAAGTTTATATAGATTTCCGTGTGTTCAATGATCGCACAAATTATTCAATAATATTCAAGTACCCGCTGCGTGAGAAAGAATACTGAAAATGTACGTTTGAAACACCATATTTTATAATCAAAGTCTTTTTTTTCTCTCTTTACATTTCTTTCCTTTTTATCTTGTTTGCACTTTACCTGCACTTTTATCTAGATTCCTACACTTAAACTCTTCTCAACCCCTTTTTCTATTTATTTTCTGCACTCAAACTCATCCCTTTCCCAATCGAACATGCATTCTTCACTTGCATTAGCATTTATGTCCAAACAACACCAAAAATTAGCATATGTCCTAGGATCAAACTGATCGGTCCTGCGTGTAACCCAAAAGTTACCCTTTTTGTAAGATCAGTGGTTGTTTACCAAAAAACACGATGAACAACAACCCATAACAAAGTCAGAAATAGAGTCAGGTGTTTCTGGTTTGTTCTGTTTCAATAGCAAACCCTATATTTCGAAGAGGCCAACATGGTTTTCTTTGATGGTCTGAATAAGGTCCATGTCACCAAGTTTTGACTTTAGTTTCTGGAACAATTTAGCAAAATTATCACTAAAAGTCTTTGTGCAAGCATCAGGCTAAGCAGAAGATTCGTCAGCAAGGTCCTCCTGGATATCCATTAGTTTTTTGCTTCCATTTTTGTTAGATTAATGGTCGACCCATAAGTGTCTAAAGTTGAAGTAGTATTGGGGCTCTCAAGCGATTTGGAATGGGATTTTGGAGTAGAAGATGAATGTGTATGCTTCAGTCTACCCTCATTAGACTAAGAACCAATTGGGTATTGAACTTTCTCAGGCCGAACATTTGGAATCGTTTCAACTTAAATATCCTCCTAGTTATTTTGTATATGACCAGAGTGATCAAGGGTCTTTGGTGTTTAAGCTTCCCCATTAGTACCAACATATTGGTCAAGAATAGGCTCTTCAGGCCGAGGACAAGCTTTTTCAGGAATTTGTATGGTCGGCTCTTTAGACGTTGGTCCACCTGTCTGAACTTCAGTAGTTTCTTCGACATGCTCCAAGTTCCTGCCGGTTACTTGTTATAGTTGATCGACAACTATTTCACCATCTCTAATGTTAGAGTTTGACTGAAATGATAGAGAACTGGTTGTTGTAACACTCTAGATTTAAAATAATTATTTAATTGATTATTTGGGAATTATTGGTGATTATTTGTGTGACGTATATGGTATGTTGTGGGGTAGTGGTGAACTAAGGTGTTAATTAGAATAATTTATATTTAGACAATTTTAGTTTAAATTATTTAGATGTTATAATATAGTTTATATTATTTAGAATTATTAATAATAATTAAATAGAATAATTGTGGTGTAGAGATACTAAGGGCATGATGGTAATATGTGATGATAAGTGAAGGCATAAGAGGAATAACATAGGAAGGATCTTAAAGGTAAAAAGATAAAATATAAGAATAGCAATCACTCTGAACGATCGCAGAGTTGGGAGAAACGCGAAGAAGACGCCAGGGCTCAGAGAAGGATTTTGTAGAATGTGAAGGGAGAGAATCAATTGCTAGGAATTTAGGTAAGAGATTTAATCAGGTTTATTATGATCGATGGAGGATTAAGGTAGAAGTAGGTTTTTTGTTGTATGATTGATTTGAGGAAACATGTGATTGATTTGATGACATAATGATGAAATTATTGATGTGAATGGTATACAAATACCGTGATTTAATCTCAATATGTGTCTATAAATGTTTTGGTGTTAATATGTGAAATATAATGGTTATAATGAATTTTGGGATGAGCATGATAGCTATAATCACAATTGGAATGGATGGTAATAGTGCAAAAACAACAATTGAGAAGTTGCAATTTCGCAAGCACCGCCAGACGAGCAAGGGGCGGGGAGAGCGCCCAAGCGTCGTCAGGCGAGACAAGCAGCAAGGGAAATGGTGAAAAGAAAAGCTTCTGGAAAATTTATGGGGGGTGGACTATCTCCCCAACATTGTCGGGCGAGCAGAACGCCTCTAGCGTCGCTAGGAGAGCCTCAAGCGAGCAGTCCTGACAGTAACTTTTAAAGGCCATAACTTGAGTTTCAGGAATCTGTTAGACACGTCGTTTGAAGCGTTGGAAAGCTAAGACGCTGAGCTATATTATGACAGAATTATATGATATGTTTGATGCATTACCCAAGTACCTATTTGTTAATGATGTTGAATTATTACATTTTGCTATGCTATGATATTTTATTTGTTTTAATGATGAACTTGATGTTGCTATGAAGTTGTTATGAAGTGTTATGGTGTTTATGTGATGTAATTGATGTTATTTGGGATGATGTTTGAATGGTGTGCATGTTAATATGTATACATGCTATGTGGAGAATGAATTTATGATGATTATGTGAATGATGATGCACTTGACTTGTCGTGGTCGAATTGATACATACATACATATATATATATATATATATATATATATATATATATATATATATATATATATATATATATATATATATATATATATATATATATATATATATATATATATATATATATATATATATATATATATAAAATGTTGGTCCGCCCATGTTGAGCCTCAATCCCATTATGAGGATTGGGTGCGAGTAGCTAAGTCCTTGTTAGGGATTTAGTGAAGTGTTACGTATGATGACGGTAGTAATTTATGTTGTGCTCCGGTTCCAAGAAGAAATTGATCCTATGGTGGGGATTTATGATGGATGATGAACCAGTTGCTCATTAATTTTGGTACCACATACATTGTGTCAGTGTTGTTGCATTAGCATTTTATTTGACATTGCATGAATTATGTTGATGAGTTTTGATGTGCTAATAATTGTGAACTATGTGAATATATGATGAATTGATGATGAAGGATGTTTAATGATATTGGAATGTGTCGGTGAGTATGAAGTATTGATGAATGATAAGTATTGGTTGTATGATAATGTTGTTTATAACTACTAATCTTTTCCTTATATCTTTTATAATGAATCATGATTACTCATACTTTCTGTTTGAATGTTTCCTCCATGTGGGTAACATGCAGGTGACCAGGAGTAGTTGATTGAAGCGTATTAAAATAGATTTGAAGCGTTTTATTTAGTTTCACTTTGTTAGTGGTGTCTTGCTCTGATATGTATCACCAGGTTAGAAATGCTATATTATGCGACTGTTATGTTCTTTTGATGATGACTTGATTTACAAATGTTCTGATTGTTAAGTTAATTTAATAATTAATGAGAAAAAAGTATGAATTTTTGAGAAGTTAATTACTTTATTATCACGATTAATTTTGCTATGATGTCTTTAAATGATGTGATGAATTACATTCAAAAGTATGTTTCATATTTATGTAACTTGTGTTACGGAGTAAGTCTGTATATTATGATGTTTTATTATAGCGATGTGACGCCTTTGTTCGGTGATTTAGTTGAATTATTCTTAAATTATTCATGATTCATGTGTGGGGTTAGAAGAGTGTTACAATTGTCATATGAGTCATCCATTTGATGCTAGATAGAGTGGCATGGGAGTATGAACGATCCAATGTTGCTTAGGACAATGGAAGTTCAACATTGGGATGCTAGTTCTACAAAAAGAGTCGAATCAGTGTTGGAAATGTGAGATTTTGTTAGAAGAGGGTTGTAAGATACCTTAGTAACGTCAAGGTTTGGGCTTGAGTGAGCGCTTATTGGGCTTTAGGGAGTTTGACGAATCACCATACAACCTTTTTTCTTATTTATTAGCCTATGGACATAATTTCCTACATCTCCTCCTTCATAAAAAATGATGGCTTACTCTTTGCTAACCTTCTTTAGACAACCCTCTAAAGTTGATTTCTTGTCTTTCTTTTTCTTCTTCTACTGTCAAAGCTAGAGGATTATGCAGGGGCCTTATCTTTCCCTTGATTTGCATATGTGCCAGTTGTAGGCTTAGAGACTTTTCTAGTGTGATGTTTTGGAGGAATAGGTGAAGGAGACTGCAGGTGTTCATCAATAAGCTCAAATTTTGCCTCTTTCTATGGAGACAATATTGCATTAACAAACATTAATAGGATAAAAGATAACTTTGAAGGAGTTGAAAGAAAATATGAAGGTAATACAAACCATGGTTTCCTCACTAGGAGGAGCTTCAATGTCTTTTCTCTTTTTACTTTGCTTTTTTGAAGGTCCTGTAGCCGAGTAAGTAATTTTCCTCTTTCAACCCTAAAAGAGTAGACCAGAGGTTAAAAAATTGATAAGATATTTATAGTCTAAAGGAAAAATAAGCATTTAGAAAATGTACATGTGAGGTTTCCTTTGTTGGTTAAGACCTCCCTCATAAAGTGTTGGTTTCTTGTAATGCGTCTTTCGAAGATTCTATATTGGGCGAAACACCTACAGTAGATCGACAAAAGTGACTAAAAGAGGGTAAAAGGAAATTCAATAAGTTTTTCCTAAAATTCTGGTTTCTCACTGTTACCTTGAAAAATTTAAAGATATTCAAGCACGTGTATTAAATGAGGATATTCTCATAAGCTAAGGGTCATCCTCTAAAGTAGGGGTTTTTGGGAAATCAGAGCCAAAGTGTTTAAAATTTTGGTTTTATTAAACTAGATTTAATGCTTAAAGGGAATGTCATGCCAAACTGTCGAAACTGAGCCAGGTCGACCAAAAGGAAATAAAAGAATATATGTTAAGAAATGGTCGAAATTGGTTTAGTCGACTAAAGGGTGAAAGACAAGGAAAATGGTCGAAATTGGTCTTTGTCAACCAAAATGGTTTATGGACTTAGAGGAATTGTTGTTGATTTTTAAATCTTGCCAAAGGGAAAATGTCGAAGCAAGTCAGAAGCGGCTTACTTTCAGAAGCTAGGAGCGGGAAGAATTAAATTTAAAAGTCATCAGCAGTGGCCAGCGGTTTACAATTTGTTTAAGCGCCAAATAGGTGGAGAGATCCAGTGAAACAGTTGTCTCAAGATTTTAATAGTGTCTGTAGATTTCATCTAGGCAGTTACATTGTAAATATTATAAATAAGCATATTTAGTGTATTTTTTTGGTGTGCTCACTTGTATGCTCAAATCACTTGTCAAAACTCTGTCATTCTGAGAGTTAGGAAACAAAGAGTGAAGAAGTGCTTGATGTACGTGAATCACCACTTTTATTTCAATGCAAATCCTTTATTTTTCAATTATCTCTTTTGAATACTTTATTTTTATTTCTATGTACTGTCGAACAAAGCCTTTACGTTATTTTCTACTTCGCATAAAAAATTTAATGCTCTCTGTCGGTCACGAGTCACTAGTCAGTTAATTTATTGAATCTTATTTTCATATGAATACCTTCTGTCGATCACGAGTCACCAGTCAGTCGATCGATTCATATTGCGGAAATCCGTTATACTTGTTCCCTTAATCACAGAAAACAATTTCCCTTGATAAGGATTTCAATAGAATAAGTATAATAATAAAACTCTTAGCACATGTCTTAAGATCAACTGGTCGATCTTGTGAGTTACCCTTAGTTTTAGGACTTTGGGAGGACCAGCAGTTGTTTACCATTTTCAGCAGTAAACAAATTGGAACACCCGATGGGACACATTACTAAGAATTTGTCTTAAGTGTATGCATATTAGAAATGGAAAGCTAACCAAAGAGTATAATAAACCATCATCTAGGAAGCATATATTAAGAATGACAATTCCTGATAATCCAAACATAGATGAAATACCGTCACAAACTTTAACTACTACTGATCCAGTAGTTTCTCAAGTTGCACCTTTTCCTCCAGTCGGGTCAACTGCAGCAGGTTCCGCACAAATTTCTCAGGCTCCACCGGGAAGTCCAAGGCCTTTAATGACTACGACCACCACACCTAATGTGCCTCATTTTGGAAATGTGGATCTTGTTTATGGAATACCGTATTCCATGATGCCAGGATACCAGTCAACACCGAATGCAACAGTGGTGTCAGATAATGTTCAAAATTTGAACTCCCCTTTACAAGGATCTGCACCAGGAGGAAATAATAGAGGCAACAAATTAGAGGAATGCCTTCTCAACCAATAGTACCGCCTCTCACTAACACTTCAGTAGCAGTGTTAAGGAAACAAATGGATGATAGTAACCATGAGTTGGTTAATATGTTAACTAACCCAATGGGTAATGTATTTAATCCTATAGTACAAGAGACGGCTGAGACTAATAGGTAGTCCACAGAAACAAATCGACAAGTTATTGCCCAATTAACATGTTTGTGTAATTTTTTAGGTGCTCCCCCAGTACCTATTCGACATGCGCCACTTGTTCGACTAGATGCCCATGGTCAAATGGACATGGGGGAAATATAAGATGAAACTGTCCATTAGGGATAAGTGCTAGTACCTCCAAGGAATTTGATTGTCGATCCACCTAGGGCATTAGTACATCGACATCAAAAGGCTGATCAAATTGTTGAACAAATTCGACAAGAGGATTTTGAAGGGGTGAAAAACACAAGAAGGGGGGGTTGAATTGTAAAACTGGAAACTTAAAGCAATTGACAAGATATTTTTATCCTGGTTCGTTTGATCTCAAACTACTCCAGTCCACCCGTCAAGGTGATTTCGCCTCTCTCCAACGAGGTCTTAATTCACTATATTCAACTGAATACAAATCTGCTTTAGCAACTGCTAAAACCTTCTTGATTCAAACCACAATCCGGTTTGTCAAGGCAACACTTTCTTACAAAGGTATAAACAAATGTGTGTGAATGTTTTCTATAAAAACTATATCACAACTGTGATGTATACACAAATTAAGCTTAGAAACTTAGAATGCTAAACACTAATGGAGTATCAGAGTTTGTTGGTTTAGCAAAACTTGGATGAAGATTATTGATCAGCCTTTTGCGTGTAGAAAATTGGAGAGCATTAGCCATGATAATCTTCGAAGCTTGGTTTATATAGCACTTGAGAAGATGAACGTTGAAGCAAATATTCTTGATTCAATGCTATTAACAAGCTTTCCTTTTTTGAGCAGATCTTGTCTGGAATGAGGCCGTTGGAATTGATTAGCGTTCAATGCACAGTACCGTTGCTTCTTCAATGCATGTTCTGGCTTGGCTCATTCTGATTCTGCTTCGATGCTGATGAACTAATTTGTTTCTGTATCAGAGTGTTTTACGCGCAGTTCTGTTCATCAAGCTTCAGCATGTGCGTGAGTTGATCATCTGATCTTCACGTTCTGATTCAGCAACTTCTGATGCTGGTGTATCAAATCAAGTTCTGATGCTGAATGAGTGATCTTGCTTATTTTAATCAGCATATCTGCAAGTCAGAGCATAGTAATTTTAGGCAGCATATAATTCAATTATGAAATGTTTACCTACTATATCTTTTCACTTTGTTATCATCAAAACCTAAATAGGGTACTAGATTCAAACATTGTTCTAACAATCTCCCCCTTTTTGATGATGACAAAAACTAGATATTTTAAATAAAAAATAACGTGAAAAGTATCTGGGAAATGTATCAGAGATAAGAACATAAGGAGAAATCAGAGTTTAAGAGATACTCCCCCTGAGTTTGTTACTTCCCTTTGATATGCGTGATCTTCAGGATCAGATCTTTTTTCTATCTTTGAGCATCAGATTATAGGTCTTTGACTTTTCAGAGAGCAGAGCTTCAGAGCTTTTCTTGTCAGAGCTTTGCTTCGGATCAGAGTGTTAGGACGATCAGAGCTTCATATATCAGAACTTCATATTTGATCAGAGCAACATGAGCTTCTACATTTTGATCAGATCTTCTAGCTTCTAGTCTTCATAGTGTTTAAGAGCTTCCTTGTGCCTGTAGACTTAAAAACAAAACAGAAAAACATTTCAAGTAATAGAGTTAGAATGTTTGAGAGTTTCTGTCTAGTTAGCCGTTATTGATTTTAAATATCATTCTTGTTCTCCCCCTTTTTGTCAGCAATCAAAAAGTGTTAGTGATGTGCTAAAACAATTTAGATCAGAAAAAAAACAAATTATATTAAAAAGGTTCAGATCACAAGAGCATTACACAAACATAGACAAAATAACACAACAGAAAATGAAGAAAACATGAGTGATCTGAACACAAAGAGCATTAAAAAGTTATGCATGACAAAAATTTTAAGGTTGTGGGGGCATGCGTGAGAACAGGCTTTCCAGCATTGCTTGAATCTTTTCAGAAGTTTCATTCTGCTTCTGAACCATGGTGACAACAGTGTCAATCTTGCTGTCCTGAACATTCATTCTTGCTTCCATCTTCTGATCATTCTCTTACATCTGCTGCTGTAGACGCAAGTCATTCAGCCTTAATTCTTCCAGAGCCTGCCTGTCCAAGGCAGCTTGAGAACTTTCAGCAGGAGGAAGCTTCTCAGAACTTTCAGCTACATCTTCTGCTGGATTTTCTTCCTGAAGGGTCTTGTCTTCTTCTGCTGGTTGCACCTGTGCAGCTTGCTCTTTCTCAGACCAAGATTCAGAGTCCAGAGGGAGCACAACTTCTTGAGGCAGCTGACTCTCAACTTCCTTCAGCAGCTTGCTAAAGTTCTGTTGAGCCTGCTCATAGTTGACGTTCTGCAGCTTGAGTGCTTCAGCACGAACCCATACTCTGAACTGTGACCAGAGCTGATCAGAAGCAGCTGGGTCGATCATCCCCGGACAGACTTGCTTCAAAGAAGCAATCCATTGCAGCATACCTGTTTCAAAGTCCAAAATACCAGAGCCAACATCTAGTTGCTTTGGTTTGGGAATGGCCAATTTGTGTCTTAGATCAGCAAGACGTTCAAGACTTGTTAGGTCAATGAAAGTTTTGCTGAGGTTTTCAGATGATTGGTTTTCAGAGGTGTGCTGAGGTGCTGTTTGTTTTGGTGGATGGTTATCAGAGTCAGAGGATATATCTATTGGAGTGGTTGGAGTTTTTGGAGGTGTTGATTCCTCTGATGATGGTAACTGGGGTCTGACAATGGTGGTTCCACATGGCAACTGTATTGCCAGCGGTGAAGGTTGAGGTGAGTGGGGATCAGAATGATGAGGAGATGGGGTTTCATAGCGGTGAAACTCTGTTTGTGGTGAGGGAGGATTATTTTCTGGTTGAGGAGGTGGAACTTCTGATTGCTTAGGGATCAGAGGTTCTTCTGTGAGTGGTTGTTGTTGTTGTTCTGGTTCTGGTTGTGGTTCTGGTTGTGGTTGTATTTCTGGTTCAGGTTGTGGAGGAGGAATATTTGGTGGTTCAGAGTGAGGTTGAACAGAAGCATGTTCACGCTCAATGTCAGCTAGCACTCTATCAAGTGCTGGTGTTGTTGAAACAGTTGATTGTTTGGTAATTTTGATTGGAATTTTAATTCTGGTTCTTCTGAGTTGTAAGGCCTCAGAAGGGTCTTCTGGTATGGTTTCATCAATAGTGGGGATTGGAATGGATATTCTGTGAGAGGTTTGAGGAGGAGACACAGATGTTGGAATAGTAGATGAAATTGAAATAGGGGCAGCAGATGAATTACCTCGTTTCTTTGGAGTCTGATGAGATGATCCTTCTGCTTTCCTCTTCTTTATCTTCTTCTGAGTCACTTCAGGTTGGGGTTGACTCAGATCTTTGATCTTCAGCTTTGAACCTGCATCTTCTTCCTTGTATGAATCTGGATACTTGAGAAACATATCAGGTTGGGATTCCATTTCAGAAAATCTTGGGAAATCGCTCAGAGGCACTCTTCTTCTGGAGATGTCAGCAGTTGAAGCAGCTCTGGGTTCCTTCCTAATATTTTCTATCAGCTTCATCTTTTTCAGGTTCTTAGCGTTCAGCGGTTTTCCAACAGTTGGTTCAAAATTGCCCAGTACTTTAGCTTCGCTCAGATAATCTATCAGCTTATTCTCTGTCAGAATATCTGATATGAGCCTTCCAAACGGTATCCAGTCTCTTTTGGTCCTTTCTTCTTCTCTAGTCTCTTTCACACTAGTCTTCAGATGGTTGAACAGGAAGTGTGCCAAATTGATCTTCACCCTCTGATCAATAAAGTAGATCAGAAATTGCTGATCCACGTTTATATAGTCAGGAGAGCTTGTTGGCTTCCTGTGATTGAAACAGCCCAGAACAATCTTGGCCCACACTCTGCAGTGATCCTTCAGATCCTTAATTTTGCTGCTGGGAAAACCAAGAGTGAAAATGCAGTTTGCTACCACACCTATATCAGGGCATCTATCAGCCATGTCCACACAACGGACTCCACCACCACTTTGACCAATTAACCTAGCAATGAGGTCTTCAGAAATTATTATCTTCTTTCCCATGACAGAAGAGATGACTAGATGTTTATGAATCTTGGCGTGAATCCAAAATTCCTTGACAAGCTCTGGGAAGGTTGGTCCGACCAATCTATCAAAATACCTCTCCCACTTTTGAGCTTTGATTTCCTCAGTTAGGTCAAATCCATTTTCCTTCAAACTTTCGAAATCGATGATTAACTCAGAGAGAACCTCAAGATTCTTTACCGGTGTGAGAAGAGTTCTGGTAGGCACCTGATATTGCTCAGAGGTTTCTTTCTTCTGATTTCCTGCAGAAATGCTGGAGGATGCCATTGTTCTCACACAAAAGCTTGAGAATGATTTGAGAGAAAAAGGGTTTGAAGAAGATATGCAGAAAATACTTGAGAGATTATGAGTAAGCGTAAAGAATAAACATGAAGGATTAATGAGCTTAAATAGAGTTTTCAAAAATTATTTTTGAAAAATTAAACGTTTTTAAGAGAGAGAAAAAAATAATGATTGCCATTAACAAGCGTGATTACTTTGCATTAAATGCTTGCTGATTTTGGGGGATTTGAGAAAGATACTTAGAAACGGTTACCAGACATGTGTCTCAATGCACCCAATCAGCGCTTTGCCTTCTCAGAAACGTGCACGCGTTCTGTTTCAGGGATTTGATGATGATTGGATGACACTTGTTTGATGTAGTGATCAGCACGTCTGTATTTGAGATTAGACTCTCAGATCTTTAGACTTGCATCTGATACAATCTGCATGTTTTATCTTTCTGAAAGGAGATTGATCAGAAGTTCACAGTAATATAATTACATTCTGAAGATAAATACATGGAATTAAAACATGTTCATTCTGGGCATACTTTCATGCTGAGATGTTTCAGAATGAAATTAAACCTATCTTCTGAAAGGGGTTTAGTAAAGATATCAGCCCATTGATGGTCTGTATCTATAAATTTCAAGTTTAAAATACCTTTCTGAATATAGTCCCTAATGAAATGATGTTTTATTTCTATATGCTTAGCTCTAGAATGTAAAATAGGATTCTTACTTAAGCAAATAGCAGAAGTATTATCACAAAGAATAGGAATGTTACTCTCAAAAATCTGGAAGTCTTCAAGCTGACTTTTCATCCAGAGCATTTGTGTGCTACATCCTGCTGCTGCTATGTACTCAGCTTCTGCTGTTGACAGAGCAATAGTTGATTGCCTTTTGCTGGACCACGAGATCAGATTTTCTCCCAGAAACTGGCAGCTTCCAGAAGTACTTTTTCGTTCCACTCTGTCTCCAGCAAAATCAGCATCACAGTAGCCTACTAAGCTGTAATCACTAGATTTTCTATAAAACAAACCCAGATTAGTAGTACCTTTCAGATACTTGAAAATTCGCTTAACAGCTGTTAAGTGAGATTCTCTAGGATCTGATTGGAATCTAGCACAAATGCATACGCTGAATAAAATATCAGGTCTTGAAGCAGTCAGATAAAGGAGAGAACCAATCATACCTCTGTAGACTTTCTGTTCTACGCTTTTGCTTACCTCTTCTCTTTCCAGAATGCACGTGGGATGCATTGGAATCTTTGATGGCTTACATTCTGAGAGGTCAAATTTCTTCAGAAGATCTCTGATGTATTTGCTCTGATGAATGTAAGTTCCTTCTGGAGTTTGATTGATCTGAATTCCTAGAAAGAATTTCAGTTCCCCCATGAGGCTCATCTCAAATTCTGCCTGCATACACTTAGCAAATTTTCTTCCAAGAGAAGGATTAGTAGAACCAAAGATAATATCATCTACATAAATTTGACAGACTAAAATGTCACTCTTAACTGTTTTACAGAATAGAGTAGTGTCCACTTTCCCTCTGGTGAATTCATTTTCAAGCAGAAAGTTACTTAGCCTTTCATACCAAGCTCTGGGAGCTTGTTTCAGACCATACAGTGACTTTTTCAGTTTGAAAACATGTTCTGGATGTTTTGTATTTTCAAAACCTGGGGGTTGGTGAACATATACTTCTTCTTCTATATAACCATTTAAGAATGCACTTTTGACATCCATCTGATACAGAGTGATGCCTCTATTAACAGCAAATGAGATTAAAAGTCTGATAGATTCTAACCTGGCGACTGGGGCAAAGGTTTCTGTATAGTCTATCCCCTCTTGCTGACTAAAACCTTGTGCAACCAGTCGTGCCTTGTTTCTGACGACTACACCTTGTTCATTGAGCTTGTTTCTAAACACCCATCTTGTTCCAATGACGTTGAATCCTTTTGGTCTAGGAACGAGATCCCATACTTCGTTTCTGGTGAATTGATTTAGCTCTTCTTGCATTGCCAGAATCCAGTCATTGTCCAGAAGTGCTTCATCAATATAAGAAGGTTCAATCAGAGACACAAGTCCCATCAGAGTTTCTTCAGAGTTTCTGAAGCTTGCTCTTGTTCTGATTGGATCTTCCTTTCTTCCTAGGATAGTCTCTTCTGGGTGATCCAAACTGCTTCTGGGTAATCTCTTCTGAGGTTGATCAGCAGCAGTTGTAGGATTTCTAGCATTGCTTCTTTCAGACGTTGAAGGAATGTCTGTGTTGAGAGCTTCTGATGACTTGTCTTCAGAACCTGCAAATTCAATTTCTATACCTGCAAGATTTTCATTCTGCTTTGACTTTTCAGAGTCAAGCTTGTCATCAAAACGAACACTGATTGATTCTTCCACAATCTGTGTTTCTGTATTGTATACTCTGTACCCTCTTGAGCGTTCAGAGTATCCTAACATAATACACTTCTGTGCCTTAGAATCAAACTTGTTCAAATAATTCTTAGTATTCAATATAAAGCAAGTACATCCAAATGGATGAAAATACGAAATGTTGGGCTTTCTGTTCTTCCACAATTCATATGGAGTCTTTTCCAGAATAGGTCTTATTGAGATTCTATTCTGAATGTAGCACGCTGTGTTTATTGCCTCTGCCCAGAAAGTCTTAGCAACGTTTGTCTCGTTGATCATGGTTCTGGCCATTTCTTGCAATGTTCTGTTCTTTCGTTCTACAACTCCATTTTGTTGGGGAGTTCTAGGACAAGAGAAATCATGCAGAATGCCTTTGTCATTAAAGAATGACTCAAAATCTTTATTTTCAAATTCTCCACCATGATCACTTCTGACTTTAACGATTCTAAGATCTTTTTCATTCTGAACTTGGTTACAGAAGGTAACAAACACAGAGTGTGACTCGTCCTTGTGTCTTAAGAACTTTACCCATGTCCATCTGCTATAGTCATCTACGATTACTAACCCATATTTCTTGCCACTGACTGAAGCAATTTTTACTGGTCCAAATAAGTCAATGTGCAGAAGTTCTAATGGCTTAGAGGTAGAAACAACATTTTTGGATTTAAAAGAAGGTTTTGCAAATTTGCCTTTCTGACATGCTTCACACAGAGCATCTGAATTGAACTTCAAATTTGGAAGTCCTCTGACCAGATTGAGTTTGTTAATCTGAGATATTCTTCTCATACTAACATGCCCCAATCTTCTGTGCCAGATCCACTGCTCGTTGTTAACAGACAGAAGACATTTTACGTTCTGACTCTTTAGTTCAGAAAGTTTGATTTTGTAAATGTTGTTTTTCCTCTTTCCATTAAACAGGATAGTCCCATCTTTCTGACTAACAGCTTTACATGATTTTTGATTAAAGATTATATCATAACCGTTATCACTTAATTGACTTATGGATAACAGATTATGCATCAATCCATCAACAAGCAGAACATTATTAATAGAGGGAAGATTTCCGTTACCTACAGTTCCAGAGCCAATAATCTTTCCCCTCTGATTGCCTCCAAAGCCCACGTGGCCTCCAGGCTTAAGTTCCAGGCTTTGGAACATATGCCTTCTTCCCGTCATGTGTCGTGAGCAGCCAGAGTCCAGGTACCATGACTGGTGTTTCTGACTTGCTGCTAAAGATATCTGCAACATGTATTATTTTATCCTTAGGTACCCAGATCTTCTTGGGTCCTGATTTGTTAGTTTTGCCAAAACTCTGGTTGAATTTTGGTTTCACAGAGTGTTTACTGCTAGTGTATTTGATGTCGTGTGTGTGACCATACACAAAGTGTGAATTTAAAGGAGTGGGTTTAATAATTAAATCCATGACATTCTTAGGTGTAGGAACCTTACCTTGGTATCCTATTCCTTTCCTGCCGTTTCTGCTAACTCCATAGATCATTGAAGCCATTCTGCTTCTATCTATGCTTTTAGCAAGGAACTTCTGGAAACTGTGATCATACTCCTTGATGATCTCATCGGCGTTGCTGGGAGTTTCAGGAATTGGTTCCTTCTGAGAGTTTTGTAAAGAGTTTTCTAATTTTAAAATTTTATCTCTAAGCTCAGAGTTTTCCAATTTGAGACTCTCAGACTTATTAGAGTCAGATTCAAGAGTCCTTTTCAGGTCTCTGAATTTAGCTCTAATCTGCTGATAACGTTCCAGAATTTCATTGAGGCTTTCAGCAAGTTCAGCCTTTGTAAAATTAACAGCGAAGTTAGGGAATACCTCTTCTGTGTCTGATTCTGAGTCTGAGTCAGAAGCTTCACTGTCATCTGGAATGTTAGCCATGAGCGCTATGTTCGCCCTTTCATCATATGATTCTGAGTCAGCTTCAGACGAGTCAGAGTCATCCCATGTGGCCATGAGACTTTTCTTCTTCTCTCTTCCAAACTTCTTTTTGGGCTTTTCCCTCTGAAGCTTTGGACAGTCACTCTTGTAGTGACCTTGCTCATTGCACTCGTAGCAGATGATGTCTTTTGTATTTGGCTTCTTGCTACCGGAGGAGCCTTCAGATCTTCTGTATCCAGAGGAAGAATCTGTCCTTCTGTATCTGGAAGAAGACTCGTTCTGATCAGATCTTCTGGGATTCCTGAACTTCCTTTGTCTTTGCTTCCACAGTTGATTTACTCTTCTGGAGAGAAGGGAAAGCTCGTCTTCTTCTGATGAGGATCCATCAGATGTTTCTTCAACTGCCTGCAAAACTTTAGATTCAGATTTTCTGTTAGATTTTAAAGCTATAGGCTTACCTTGCTTCTGGGGCTCGTCAGCTTCCAGCTCTATCTCATGACTTCTGAGGGAGCTTATAAGTTCCTCCAGAGTGATTTTGTTGAGATCTTTCGCCAGCTTCAGAGCAGTAACCATAGGCCTCCACTGCTTGGGTAAACTTCTGATTATCTTCTTGACATGGTCAGCAGTAGAGTATCCTTTGTCCAGAACTTTGAGACCAGCTACCAGAATCTGGAATCTAGAGAACATAGTTTCAATGGATTCAGATTCTTCCATTTTAAACGCCTCATACTTCTGAATGAGCGCCAGAGCTTTTGTTTCCTTGACTTGAACGTTGCCCTCATGCGTCATTCTGAGAGAATCAAAGATGTTCTTAGCTGTGTCTCTGTTGGAGATCTTCTCATACTCAGTATAGGAGATGGCACTGAGGAGGATGGTTCTGGCCTTATGGTGATTCTTGAAATCACGCTTTTGTTGATCAGTCATTGATTTTCTATCAATCTTCTGACCAGTTGCATTCACAGGGTGCGTGTATCCATCTGTCACCATATCCCACAGATCAGCATCATGTGCTAGAAAGAAGCTTTCAATTCTGTCTTTCCAGTAATCAAAGTTTTCTCCATCAAAGACTGGAGGTTTGCCGCTGAATCTGTCTCTGTCCTCATTGGTGTCATTGCTGAAATGAGAGTTGTTTCCTGCCATTGTGTTTTTCTGACGCTGGATCTTGTACTGACACGGTTAAGTGTTTTAGCTCAGAACCAGGCGCTCTGATGCCAATTGAAGGGGTGAAAAACACAAGAAGGGGGGGTTGAATTGTAAAACTGGAAACTTAAAGCAATTGACAAGATATTTTTATCCTGGTTCGTTTGATCTCAAACTACTCCAGTCCACCCGTCAAGGTGATTTCGCCTCTCTCCAACGAGGTCTTAATTCACTATATTCAACTGAATACAAATCTGCTTTAGCAACTGCTAAAACCTTCTTGATTCAAACCACAATCCGGTTTGTCAAGGCAACACTTTCTTACAAAGGTATAAACAAATGTGTGTGAATGTTTTCTATAAAAACTATATCACAACTGTGATGTATACACAAATTAAGCTTAGAAACTTAGAATGCTAAACACTAATGGAGTATCAGAGTTTGTTGGTTTAGCAAAACTTGGATGAAGATTATTGATCAGCCTTTTGCGTGTAGAAAATTGGAGAGCATTAGCCATGATAATCTTCGAAGCTTGGTTTATATAGCACTTGAGAAGATGAACGTTGAAGCAAATATTCTTGATTCAATGCTATTAACAAGCTTTCCTTTTTTGAGCAGATCTTGTCTGGAATGAGGCCGTTGGAATTGATTAGCGTTCAATGCACAGTACCGTTGCTTCTTCAATGCACGTTCTGGCTTGGCTCATTCTGATTCTGCTTCGATGCTGATGAACTAATTTGTTTCTGTATCAGAGTGTTTTACGCGCAGTTCTGTTCATCAAGCTTCAGCATGTGCGTGAGTTGATCATCTGATCTTCACGTTCTGATTCAGCAACTTCTGATGCTGGTGTATCAAATCAAGTTCTGATGCTGAATGAGTGATCTTGCTTATTTTAATCAGCATATCTGCAAGTCAGAGCATAGTAATTTTAGGCAGCATATAATTCAATTATGAAATGTTTACCTACTATATCTTTTCACTTTGTTATCATCAAAACCTAAATAGGGTACTAGATTCAAACATTGTTCTAACAGATTTAGTCGTAGAAAATAATATAATCACCATTGTCAAAAGAATTATAGCTAGGAATGGGTATGAATACCACAATTCAAAGGCCAACATATTCTCCCCCTTTGTCTGAATATATCTTACAGATTGAAAACCCTAGAGGATGGAAAATTCCTAAGTATACAAAATTCGGGGGAGAATCTAGAGAGTCGCATGTGGAACATATTGCTAGGTATTTGACAGAATCTGGGGATATGTAGAATAATGAAAACTTAAGGGTAAAACATTTTCCTTCTTCCCTTACTAAGGCAGCTTTCACGTGGTTTACCACTTTGCCTCCAAATTCGGTTGACTCAGTGACTAAGTTGGAAAAACTTTTCCATGAACAGTTTTATGAGGGTCATTCGAAAATTAGTTTGGTTGAATTGTAAAACATTAAAAGAAGGTTTACTGAAAACATTGGTGATTATCTAAATAGATTTAGGTCATTGAAAGCAAGATGCTTTACTCAAGTATAGAACATGAGCTTGTTCAAATGGCTACTGGAGGTTCAGATTATTCCATTAGGAAGAAAATAGATCTGACCTTCATGAAGAGTATGTCACAGTTAGCTGATAGAGTTCGACATCTAGAGTGTCTACGACTAGAAAAGGTCGGACATACTAAGGCTAGAACTTAGAAAGAAAAAGTAGCCTTCATAGTTTATGATGACACATATCCCATTTGTGAGGCCGACTATACCTCACCAACAGAGGCAGAGGTTGACGTGGCTGAAATGAAGCCAGGGCCAGCATATGAATGAAAATCACTATTTCCTGCTAAAGGAAAAAATACGATTGAAATCAATCCAAAATTTCCAGCAGAAACTTATAAGTTTGATGTCACTAAATGTGAAGAAATTTTTGATTTTTAGTTAAAGATGGTCAAATTTTAGTACCCCCGGGTGCTAAGTTACCACCATTAGAACAACGACAGAAAAGAGGTTTTTGAAAATTTCATAATTATCTTGGTCACACAACTTCTCAATGTTATATTTTCAGGGATCTCGTACAAAAATCACTGCAAGAGGGTAGATTAAAATTTGCTGCACGAAAAATGAAGATTGATACTGATCCTCTTAGGCAAGAGGAGGCTTTGTTTCTTGACCTTTTTGACATCAACATGGTAGAAATTCCTGAGTTTCCTGATGATGATATGGTCGAACAGGGTACTAGAGAAAGTCCTGATGTCGACTTAGTTGATGTGTACCCAAGGCCTGAGGAGGACTTGCTAGACTTCCTTTACCGCTGTAAGAACAAAGGTTTGCAAGCTTGATTGTGTCCTAGGTGTGGCACCTTGTCTGACAAAATAGCTGCTGAAAATTTCCAGAAGCTGCAGTTAGAAAAGAATAAGGGCAAGCCGTACAATCAAAGGTTCCCTACACCAAGGGACCCAAGAAGAACTGTGGGAAACTCCCATTCCAAACCAAGAAGTTATATTCCTTCAACAAAAGCTCCTAACGGTACTAAGATTAAGCCTCAAAGGAGAAGGGGGGCACCAATTGATGGTGCTATTGCTAGAGACCAAACAAAGGAAAGTCGGCTATTAACTATCGACATGAGTTTAAGTCTGAGAGGAAAAGTCATATTTCTGAAAATTACATGCGAAAGAATCCCATGACTCGAACCCAATAGAGACGCTTCCAGCATCGAAAGCAGGCTGAGAGGCAAGCATCTGCTGCCCATATTGCTTTAAACAAAGCTGGAAATTAGAAGCAGCATAAAGTGAAGGTCGATTCCTCTGCAAAAGAACGAGTTAAAGAGTTCATGAGTCGACCAATTGCTAAGTGTTTTGAAGAAGCTACTAACAATTTTGAGTCCAAGTCTGAAGAGAGTTTGAATATCTTAGTTAATGTGGTATCACATCTCCCAGCAGAATATGATTGCTTAACTGAAGTGGAAGATTCAGCAGACGTTGATGATGAGGAAATTGCTTTACACAAGCCAACATGTTACTTTGTGATGAATAATGGTTCAATTGAGAACCAAGATGCGTTCTTTGAAAGACTAGATATGGCCATGAGGATCCATTTGAAGCCTCTTTTAATAAGGGCTAAGCTTGAAGGGGTGGATATCAACAAGGTGTTAGTAGAATGTGGTTCTACTATAAATATTATGCCACCCCACCCATTGAATAAAATTGGTAAATATGACACCAATGTTAAATCTCAAAACGTGGTCTTATCAGACTACGAAGGAAGGACTAGAAACACTATGGGTGTGATCCAAGTTGATATTATTGTCGGCTCCGTTACTAGGCCGACTATATTCATGGGGATTCAAGGAAAGCCAAGTTACAACCTCTTAGTAGGGAGGGAATGGTTGCACGATGTAGGGGTTGTACCATCTTCTATGCACCCGCGCTAGAGGCTGAAGAAAATATGGTTGTCGAAGCCAATAAGACACAAATTATGAATGAAGGAGCTACTTTGGCTATTGAGCCAAAGCCACCAGATAAAAAAGAAGTGGTCAAAGAAAACATCGATAAGCAGTGTCTAGACTGCATATATGACCAAGAACCCTTAGGCTTCGAAAAGGATCCGATGGCACCAGAAAGAATGCAGCCACGAGACCCTTTAGAAGAAATAGATCATGGCGAAAAGGGGGATAAAAGACCAACTTATATCGGTGCCAACATCGACCAAAAGTTAAAGTCTGAGGTAATAGCTTTATTAAAATAATTTAAAGATTGTTTTGCTTGGGACTATAATGAAATTCCAGGTTTAAGAAGGGGTTTGGTTGAACTAAAGTTACCAATAAAAGCTGGAAAGAAACCTGTGAAGCAGACTCCCAGACGCTTCGCTCCAGCAATAATGTCGAAAATCAAAGAGGATATAGAAAGACTCATCATAAGAAGATTCATAAGAACTGCAAGGTATGTCGAATGGTTTGCAAACATAATGCCAATAATTAATAAAAATGGAAAATTAAAAGTGTGCATCAATTTTAGAGATTTAAATGCTGCCACTCCTAAAGATGAATATGCTATGCCTGTGGCAGAAATGTTGGTCGACTCTGCTGCCAGTTTTGAATATTTAAGTATGTTTGATGGTTATTCTGGTCATAACCAAATTTTGATTACAGATGAAGATGTGCCGAAGATGGAGTTTCATTGTCTAGGGGCAATGGGAACCTATGAATGGGTTGTCATGCCATTCGGTTTGAAAAATTCCAGAGCGGAATATCAAAGGGTAATGAATTCTATGTTCCATGATTTTATTGAAGATTTCATGCAAGTTTATATTGATGATATTGTAATAAAGTTGAATAGAAAATCGATTCATCTGCAACACCTTCGAGAGTCTTTTGAAAGGATGAGGAAATATGGATTAAAAATGAATTTATTAAAATGTGCATTTTGTGTGCAGGCAAGTGATTTTCTTGGCTTTATGGTGCATATAAAAGGCATAGAAGTGAATCAAAGAAAGAATAAAGCCATCATGGACATCAAACCTCCGTCGACCAAAAAGGAACTTCAGTCTTTGTTGGGCAAGATAAATTTCCTAAGGAGGTTCATATCCAACTTAAGTGGAAAAACCAAAGTATTTTCACCACTACTTTGACTGAAGAATGAGGATTTTGTTTGGAAAGAGGAGCCTTAAGAGGCTTTCGACAAAATAAAAGACTACTTACTGAAGCCTCTAATATTGGAACCTCCTGTTAGACATAGGCCAATGTGGTTATATATTGCAGCCTAAGATTCGACTATAGGAAGTATGTTAGTCCAACAGGACAAAAAATGTGTTGAGAGACCTATATATTATCTTAGTAGAATGCTTAATGATCCTGAAACTAGGTATAATGATATATAAAAACTATGTCTTTGCTTGTATTTCTCTTGTATTAAATTAAAGCAATATATAAAGCCTGTTGATGTGTATGTATCTTCTCATTTCAATATTATTAAGAACATGTTGTCCAAACCGATTTTACATAGTCGAATTTGTAAATGGGCTTTAGCATTAACAGAGTATTCTCTGACTTATGTGCTCTTAAAAGCAATGAAGGGACAAGTGGTGGCAGATTTCTTGGTCGACCATTCAATGGTTGGTATGCCTCAGAATTATATAGATCTAGCGCCATGGAAATTATACTTTGATGGTTCTAGCCATAAAAATGGAGTTGGAATAGGAGGAATTATAATTTCCCCCAGTGGAATTCCAGCAGAGTTCAAGTATAGAATCGACGGTATATGTACAAATAATGAAGCAGAATATGAGTCTTTAATAATAGGACTTGAAATACTGCTAGAATTGGGGGCAAGGAACGTCGAAATTATGGGAGACTCTGAATTAGTAATTAAACAAGTATGAAAGGAATACAAATGTGTTAAAGAAAATTTAATCATGTATTTTGTGATTACTATTAGATTGTTAAAGCAATTTGAACAAGTGAGTATTCGACACATACCTCGACGAGAGAATGAAGAGGATAATGACCTAGCACAAGAAGCTTCAGGTTACAAAAAATACCAAAATGAAGAACTTATTCAGGTAAGAGAGAAAGTTCGAGCAACTTGGTTATCTCCTTCAGGTTTGTCAATAATAAAGTTAGGGGTTGTAGATGCCGAAAATTTTTAGATTTTAATTTTTGACAATGGGCAAGAGAATGATTGGCGAAAGCCATTGGCCGACTATCTGTGCATCACTATAGGGTCGACAGATCGTAAATCGAGTATCGCGCCCTCAGTTATGTTTTGTTAGAGAATGAATTATTTAAGAAAACTACTGAAGGAATAGTGCCTAAATTCCTTGAAGAAAGTGAGGTATATGTAGCAGTGTCAAATGTGCATAGTGGAGCATGTGGAGCACATCAAGCAGGA
Source organism: Vicia faba (assembly GCA_948472305.1). Taxonomy (NCBI): domain Eukaryota; kingdom Viridiplantae; phylum Streptophyta; class Magnoliopsida; order Fabales; family Fabaceae; genus Vicia; species Vicia faba. Next base: position 1,155,255,029 of record OX451737.1, on the reverse strand, counting down.
CACAAAATTAAATGGCTTTTGGTGCATTCAGGTGTCTAATGGCCTTCAATTCTAAAAGATTGCATCAAATTTTCTAAAGGTTTTCAAGAATGCCAAGTGCATGGGGGCATACAACATGTTCCTGCAAGTGAATTACATGAAATTATAAAACCCTGGCCATTCAGAGGATGGGCTTTAGATGTGATTGGAGAAATAAAACCAGCGTCATTAAAACGACAAAGGTATATTTTAGTTGGTATTGGTTATTTTACAAAATGGGTCGAGGCAGTAGCCTTAACAAATGTCGATCAAGAAGCTGTTATTGATTTTGTACAAAATCACATCATATGTCGGTTTGGGATTCCAGAAACAATTACAACCGACCAAGGATCAGTGTTTATTGGACGAAAAATTCAAGAATTTATGCAAGAAGTTGGAATTAAATTGTTAACTTCTACTCCTTACTATGCTCAGGCAAATGGCCAAGTCGAAGCTGTCAATAAAGTAATAATTAGCCTAATTAAGAAGCATGTAGGAAAGAAGCCAAAGAATTGGCATAAAATACTAGATCAAGCCTTATGGAAATCCCCTAAGGAAGCAACATGAACTACTCCATTTCGACTTGCATATGGGCATGATGAAATGTTATCAATGGAGATACATGTTCAATCAATAGGAATCCAAAGACAACATAAAATACCATCCGAGGATTATTGGAATATGATGGCGGACAAGCTTGTCGACTTAGATGAAGAAAGGATGTTGGCCCTTGATTCGTTAATAAGACAGAAAGAAAGAGTTTCCAGAGCTTATAATAAAAAAGTAAAAGATAAAGTATTTGCTGTCGACGATTTAGTTTGGAAATTAATATTACCTATGGACAAAAATGATAGAGTCTTAGGGAAGTGGTCCTCAAATTGGGAAGGTCCTTTTAAGGTGATGCAAGTTTTTTCAAATAATGCCTATGAACTTGAGGAGTTAGCCCCAGATCGACGGATCTTAAGGGTAAATTGTAAGTACTTAAAAAAGTATAACCCATTCTTCAAGAAGTCAGAATTTCGACAGAATGAATATTTGTCGAATCGACAAGCTAGTGAAATTGGGTTTGAAACCAGCAAATTCAAAACATGCATAAAATATGTACAATAGAGGAATATATATATATATATATATATATATATATATATATATATATATATATATATATATATATATATATATATATATATATATAAGACAGATAAAGAAAGGTGCCATTAAAATTTGGCTTAAAGCCATAAAGAAATCACAAGATCGTTGATACAATGATTAAAAGTGTTTAAATTTATTTTGGAATGACCGCAGTTCACCATGGAGGTTTGCAGCCTGATATTCAAAATCTTCTGCTTGAGTCCTAAGTGTTTCAAGCTCTGTTTCGACAGAAGAATTTGCTTCACTTACGGACACAACATCCACGGCTATTTGGTCAGCCTTTGCTTGAGCTAGATTAATAACGTTATTAATCTCTTCCTCTTTCTTAGCAATTGATTCTAATTCCTTGTTGAGAGCAGAAATCTGGTAACTTATTACAACAACTCTTTTCTGTTTGGGACCCAGTTCCTAATTTTTCTTTCCAATCATTGCTAATAAATAAGTGATTTCTTCAGTGGCTTGTACCACCATATCCAAATTCTCTTTCACAAAAGCTTTCTTCGACTCGACGCTTCCTTATTTGCCCTAATACTTTCGATATTTTGGAGTAGAGGAATAAAGAATTTCTGAAATGTCGTTATCATAAACGTGGTTGATTCAGAAGTGTTAAGCAATTTCATTTGAGTAGAGCTTCTGAAAGTTATGGGCCAAGAGTTGGATCAGAATGAAGCAGATGAAGCAAATCAGGATTCAAAGCATGAGTCAGAATTTTAGTCATTAGATTTTTGGCTTTGATTAATTCAGGACTTATCTTGTCATTGTATGCTTGAGATTGGTTAGAGTCAGAAGAAAGAGTGAGAGAACTCACGAAGCGACGTAACCAATCAATTACTTCTAGAGCAGAAGGCTTGAATCCCATGTGTTTTGGTGTAGTAGGTGAGTTGACCTTTACTTTCCCAGAAGAAGTGAGAGGCATGCCTTGTGTGCCTTCAGGAGGGGGAAGGATTTAGGAGGTGGTAACATTTTTATTTGCTTCTGAACCCTACAGGAATCTGAGAGGCTAGAGTCAGAGTTAGTCGAACTATAAACCTTATGTTTGGTAGGACTAGTGACTGAGTCAGAGTCACTAAGAGTAGCTGGAATAGTTCGGTTAATAAACTCACCATCAGCAATGTCGGGATTCTCATGATGATGAGGGGAAGAAGCTTTTGACAAAGGAGTATTGTCAGGCACACTTAGTTGCTGGCCAGAGACATTAACCTAAAGAAGCAAAGAAAAGTAGAAAAAAATGAGAAATAAAGGTATTTATAGACTCTGAAAGGAAGGAAGAAATAATGGGGAAAATCTGTGTGATATCCTAAGTTTAAATCGTGCCATTTGAGGGACACATGCTGCAAAATCAACGTGAGTTAATGGACTACATCTCCCACTAAAAGTGCAATGATGGAAAAAATTAAATGTCACACGTCTCGAAGCTGAAAAGCGTGATACGTTACCATGATTACATGACGTCACAAAAAAGTAAGAACAATAAAGTTCACTTTTGGAGGGATGGAAATACTTTGGTCAAATGGTAAAACCAACGCTTCAAATATGCAATAATCTCATATGAGTCAAAATTCAAAAATAGCATCTCTGGGGGGAATTTTGTTACCTTGAAAAATCTTAAGGTATTCAAGCACGTATATTAAATGAGGATATTCTCATTAGCTAAGGGTCATCCTCTAAAGTAGGGGTTTTGGGGAAATTGGAGCCAAAGTGTTTAAAAATTTGGTTTTATTAAACTAGATTTAATGTTTAAAGGGAATGTCACGCCAAACTGTCGAAACTGAGCCAGGTCGACCAAAAGGAAATGAGAGAATATATGTTAAGAAATGGTCGAAATTGGTTTAGTCGACCAAATAGTGAAAGACAAGGAAAATGATCAAAATTGGTTTTTGTCAACCAAAAGGGTTTCTAGACTTAGAGGAATCGTTGTTGATTTTTAAATCTTGCCAAAGGGAACGTGTCGAAGCGAGTCAGAAGCGGTTTACTTTCAGAAGCTAGGAGCGGGAAGATTTAAATTTTAAAGTCACCAGTAGTGGCCAGCGATTTACAATTTATTTAAGCGCCAAATAGGTGGCGACATCCAATGAAGCGGTTGTCTCAAGATTTTAATATTGTCCGTGGATTTCATCTAGGAAGTTACATTGTAAATATTATAAATAAGCAGATTTAGTGTAGTTTTTTGGTGTGTTCACTTGTATGCTCAAATCACTTGTCAAAACTCTGTCATTCCAAGCGTTAGGAAACAAAGAGAGAAGAAGTGCTTGATGTACGTGAATCACCACTTTTATTTAAATGCAAATCCTTTATTTTTAAATTATCTCTTTTGAATACTTTATTTTCTTTCTATGTACTATCAAAAAAAGTCTTTATGTTATTTTCTACTTCGCGTAAACAATTTAATGCTCTCTGTCGGTGACAAGTAACTAGTCAATTAGTTTATTGAATCTTATTTTCATATGAATACCTTCTGTCGGTCATGAGTCACCAGTCAGTCCATCGATTCATAGTGTGGAAAACCATTATACTTGTTCCATTAATCATAAAAAAAACCATTTCCCTTGATATGGATTTCGATAGAATAAGTATAATAATAAAACTCCTAGCACATTTCTAAAGATCAACTGGTCGATCGTGCGAGTTACCCTTAGTTTTAGGACTTTGGGAGAACCAGCGGTTGTTTACCATTTTCCACAGTAAACAATCACTTTCTAAAATAGATTGTAAGACTTAAATTTTCTTTATTCTCTAATTTCTCCAAAAACAAAAAAGGCACCAGTCAGGCGTTGAGCCATTAGAAAAGGAACTTGTACGACTTCGTAGTAGGCAGACCACCAGTCCTGAAACTATTTGGTGTAGTGAAAAGAAGGAAAAAATTCAAGAAGGTCGCGAAATACAACATTTTTCTTGAAGAAGTTCACACACTACCCAAGCCAATCTCCATTAGGTTCATTAGTAGAAATGAAGACAACACCTACTTTTGGAAGGAGGGACTTTGGTAGGAATTGACTACGGCCAAACTGCCTAGCTACCAAGTTTGGTTGATAAGCAACCTCCCTTATACCTGATTTGGAAGAATAGAGTTTGGTCGACAGTGGAGTAGGTCAGAAAAACTATAGCAAAATGTTGTGAATCTATCTATGTTCATTAGGTGAAGAATTCAAGAATGGTTTTTTTAGTTATTCAGGTCCATAATTTTGACTGGAAAATGGTACCATAGTCGAAACAAATATTTTACAATTGTAAAACAGATTAAAATATGTCTAAAAAGCTTTCTTTGATGCAACTTTTCCATCATCTGGTGTGAGTTAAACAATCCTTAGACCTTTGATATCCCCTATAAATTGGGTGAAATGATGGTTTTCAGGGAAGGTTCAAAGGTGGTGTGATACCAACTCAAAATTTTAGCAAACCTCATAGGATCCAGTTTACCGTATTCTTGTGTTCCAGTATGCTTTCGAAATAACACTTTCTTCAATTAGGACTTTTAAGGGTTGTAACATGGCCTAATTTACGGTTTCCAAAAAAAGGATTTAAGGCTTAAAGTTTATTTGTACCCACCCATTCTCCTTGATGTTCTCCAATCCTATGCTCAGTTAACTAGATACGAGCACTCATCTCTCAAAAGGAGTTCGAGATGGTTGAGGAACCAGTGAGGTTTCTTGGACACGATAGTCACTCTCCTTTTGTTTTTGGTGGCTGATCACATGACTTTGTTCTTTGCTGAGGTTTTTTATTTTGTAATCATTTCTTTTCCCTAATTTTTTTTTGCTTTTTGAAGTCCAACGGGATGCCCTAATTTTTTCCTAAGTCACTTGTTTTCAAGTTTTCGACTTAGCAGGCTTTCTTTCTTTTCTTTTTTTAATTCTTCCATTTTTGAACAGATCGTGTGATCCTGACTCTATTTGACTTAATGGAAGTGTTGTGACTGTCTCGTCCCTTGAAGAAAGAGGGATAACCCTTATGGTTTCACGTCTCTCGACCTCTTGATGTGTGAGGGATAAGGCGTTGTGATCCTCGGATGTTCATTTTTGAAATTTGAACACTTGATCAAATCAACTGAAGACTACCAGAACCCTGGTTAAACAATGAGGGTTTTTCCTATAGAGAAAAGAAAATCAGAAAATATGCAAAAAATACAAAAGGGGGGTTCACATTGGTTCGAACCCTCGCCCTTTAGGTAAGAAGTGACATAGTACGCGCGCGCTTGCCACTGGGGTGGCTGTTTCATCCGGTCAAAGAACCAAACCATAAATATATATTAGAAACTTCTTCCTAAAGACCACTTCATCTTCAACCACGTGCCTAGCCAGACCACCTGTATCTTCTTCATATCTCCACAAAAATGGAAAGTTCAAACATGAAAGTTGTGGTGTTTCTTCCCACAAATCCAACTATATAACTTATGTAAGCTAAAAGTCAAAGATGAAAACTAATTTTGCTGGCCCTAAATTGAAACCTAATTTTCTCAGAAATTTCAAATCCAAAATTCTCTATACACAGACAATATAAATGAGAATTATGAACATGGTCAGCTTTAGAGCAAAGATATCTACATTTTGTCTTCACAAATCAGGATCAAAAGATGCTTGTATGAAGAGATAGAAGTTTGAAAACTTACCCCTTGCAGCTAGAGTCATGAATGGAGTTTGAGCAACTTTGGAGATGGCCTGAGGATTTATTTAGCTTGCCTGGACCTCCTTGAGTGTATTCCAACTCCTACTTTGTCTTGAATGTTCCTGAATCTCTCTACTCAAGTCAACCTGCAAGCTTGATGTTTGAAAATGGTGGATGGTGATGGAGGAGTTACAGTCTTGAAACAGGGGCCTGGATTGATTTGGTATGATGTATAAAAGGTTTTGAATGATTGGTTTTCAAAACGCACGAGTGCAAATGAAGATAACGAGTTTTGGTTCAAAATTATGTATCAATGGTGTTTTTGAGCAGATTTATGGTTTTTGAGTGTTTGAGATAGTTTCAGGGCACTAGAATCCATGTGTCATCTTGCAAATAGTGTATGTACTTATAGACAAGAGGTTTTGAGGCTTGAAACAACTCAGGAATTAAAATCACATGTTATGGCTTGGTTACTTGTTTTTGAAGCAAAGTTGACAAACATGGTTTCAATGTGAAGTACAAGGATTTGTAGGGTGGTTAGAAGGCTGTAGACTTGTTGCATCTTGCTTTTAGATGTTTTGGAGTCAGAAACAACAATGTATGGGCTCAAGAAGAGTTGACATTGTGATTAAAGTCACTTTTCCAAAATGGAAGTGGTGACTTTCTTCCCAAAATGGATACGCCACTTGGATAATGGCTCAAATGCTTGGACAATGGCTCTATAAGTTGTGTAAACATTAAATTATTGAGTGATTATCAAGTTTGAAACCTGCAAAGCAATATTTGTACAACATGCTTGAAGATTGGATCAAGTGTTCTTCACAAAATTGCTTGTAATTCAAGTTTGAAAACCCTAACTTCTTGCCTTCGATCCTCCTTGCTCAAGAATTATCTCAAGGAGTTTTTGGACATTTTGGAAAGCTTGAAATGTGATCTACAACCCATCTTTGAATTGCTTTTGAAGGTTCCCCTTGGAACTATGTGAAAAATTTCCATGAAGATAGGTCAAAAATCTGCCTAACTAGGGCAAAATTTCACTAAGTCTTTTTTAGTTCATGAGCATGTATTCAAAAAATTATAACTTGAGATCCAAGCACTTTTAGGAGAAGTTGTATGAAGCGAAGTTGTATATTTCATGGAGATCTAAAACTTTCATGTTGGTGGTTTCCTTTGAATCATCTTGCATCATGGTGAAAATTTTCTCAAAGTTATGAAAAAATAAGATATTTTCAACATTTAGAAAAATTTCTTAGTTTAGAAATTTTGACTTTTCAAAATGAAATCTTGATTTCTTGATTTCTTGATGAATAAGTTTCCTATTTTGACATGTTTTGATGAATTGTGATCTTTGGAACTTGAATTTGACCAAAAAGTCAAAGTTTGACTTTTCAGTATACAGTTGACGTTTGATCAGTTGACTGCAAAATTCATCTGTCAATCCAAAGGATTTGCAATGTTTTGAATTATGTCATTAGTTAAAAAATGATGCAATTTAACTCTTGAGATCATGTCTTAAACCAATTGACCATTTTCTAGGTCAAAAATTAGAAACTGCCCTTTCCCAATCAAAACCCTAATTTTGACCATTTTGCCCTTTTGGAGATTTGATCAAATTTTTTGAGGAATTATGGTCCAAACTTGATCATATGATACATATGAGTCTAAAATGTTGATGTGGATAAAAAATTATGAAGTTTGACTGTAAATTGGCCACGGTTGACTTTTTCCCCAATACTGTTGATTTTTAGGCCGACTGTTCAATTGACTGATCAAAAGTGTGATCCAAGGCTTGAAACTTGACATGAGTAATATTGGGGGTCCATAATGATCCACAAAAATCATATGGGACATTGGAAGTTCAAAAATCCTTGTGCAAACTCAAACCCTAAATTTGGTCACAGTGCTTAATGAGGTGTCTTGAGCTGATCAAACCCTAGTGCAGTCTTGAGCCCAATGAGATCTTGTGAGAAGATTCTTGATAAGTGAGAGGGAAAATTTTGGGGTACAACAGCTGCCCCTGTTCAATCTTCTTAAGCCTGAAGAGTTAGATTGGCGTGTTTCGCCAGTCGTGACTCGAGGGTGGAAGATGATTGGACACTAGAGTGCCCAGAAATTTATAATCGGTGATGTGATGGTTGAGGGAATGGGCTTAAAGATTCCATTTGGAGAAGTGATAGAAAGTTGTGGGAGATGGGCTTAAAAGATGCCATCCAAAAGTGATTGTTGGTTTTGTAATTTGTAAGCTGTAAGAATGAGTATCAGAATGGCGTCGGTGTCTGGAGCGTATCTAAACTGTATCTGGGAGCTGATTTTGAATGATTAATAGAATGGCATCCGTGTCTGGAGCGTATCTGAACTGTATCTGAAAGTTGAATCTGAATAAGTATCAAAATGGCATCCGTGTCTGGAGCATATCTGAACTGTATCTAAAAGTTGAATCTGAATGAGTATCAGAATGGCGTCTGTGTATGGAGCGTATCTGAACTGTATCTGAAAGTTGAATCTGAATGAGTATCAGAATAGCGTCTGTATCTTGGAGCGTATCTGAACTATATTTGAAAACTTTGAATATTGTTAATGGTAGATGTTAACCTTATCCTGAAAAGGGTAAAATGTTATCTAAAATGCAATGTTTATGTTGTATGAAATGCATAGTATAATGCGTTCGTATTATCAATGTTTATGATATATGGATGCAATGTATGCGTATGTGAGCTAGTTTGTTGCACTGCTGTTGGATTGGGGAAAATAAATCCCTAACTGCTGTTGAGGATATGGAGTATAAGTCTTCATGTTATGAAGTGTTGATGAATTTCCACTTAGAGAAATAAACTTTGTCGTAAGGGAAATTCCGTGTAGTGCTTGTAAAATCCTGAGAATTTTGATGACTTCTACTCGGGATTGATAATTGGAAACTCGTTCTGCTAGGAATTAAACTGCAAACTGTGGGGAATTTATGGAAATAGCTTAGAGAGATTTCCATACCTCTTAAAGCCATTAGTAATTGTCTTTTATTTTGTTTATTTGTAAACAGTAATTATGTTCAAATGCATATGTTCAACAATGAATCATTGGACGTTTTTGTAAACAAAACACAAGAGTAAAGAAAAACAGATAGTTTTGCACTTTCAAAGGAATATCTTTGTATTGACTTTGAGTAAGTATTTTTGTACAGTGAGACAAAAATTCTAGTAGGAGAACGCCGTTGTAAGAAAAAATGAAAATTTTAATACAAAGAAAAGATAGTTATGTGTATTAATCCCATGGGGTTCCCATTTTGCTATAGCCTTTGTATCTCTGAGCATCTTGTCTATTTATTGCCTCGTCCGAAGATGATTGAATTGATCAGAACCTCTGGGTTTGCCAGTTGAAGCCAAATGTTGTCCGTAAGGTGATCCGAAGGGACATAGTCATACGCTTTAATTCCCTAACTTTTGCCTGGACCGCCCTTTTGGTTTTTCAGTCCACCGGGAAATACTTTTTTGCCCAAGTCGCCCTTTCGGTTTTTCAACTTGTCGGGTGTACAATTTTTTTTTGGTTTTACCCTTAATTTTTCCCCGAACCCTTTTGGTTCACCAGGAAGCCTTTGTTTTGCCTAGGTATGTCAACCTAACGGGTCTCTTATGCGTAGTATGTTTTGACTATGTCTGCGTTTGCAGGATGCAAAAGGTCGTCACCATCCATGGTGGTCAAGATCATTGCCCCACTAGAGAAAATGTTTTTGATTACAAATGGTCCTTCATAGGTAGAAGTCCATTTTCCCCTAGGATCACCTTGTGGCAGTATGATGCGTTTGATCACCAAATCTCCAACTTGATACACTTGGCGTCTGACCTTTTCGTTGAAAGCCTTAATCATCCGTTTTTGATACATTTGACCATGGAAAATAGAAGTAAGTCTCTTCTCATCAATCAATTTCAGTTGATCAAGTCGAGTCTGGATCCAATCATCTTCGTTCAGCCCTGCATCCTTCATAATCCTCGGAGAGGGGATCTGGACCTCGATAGGCAAGACAACTTCCATGCCGTAATCCAAAGAATAGGGTGTTTCCCTGGTTGATGTGTGAGCCGTGGTACGATACCCGTGGAGAGCGAATAGTAACATCTCATGCCAGTCTTTGTATGTGACTGTCATTTTCTGTATGATCTTTTTAATGTTTTTATTTGCAGCTTCGATAGCACCATTCATCTTCGGCCGATAGGGAGAAGAATTGTGATGCTGAATCTTGAATTGCTCACACAATGCGGTGATCATAGTGTTGTTGAGATTTGTACTATTATCAGTGATGATCCTTTCTGGGATACCGTACCGGCAAATGAGATTTTGCTTGATGAAACGAGCAACAACATTCTTGGTAACGGAAGCGAAGGAAGCTGCCTCTACCCACTTTGTAAAATAATCAATGGCCACTAAGATGAAGAGGTGTCCATTGGAGGCCGTCGGCTTGATTTCCCCAATCATATCAATTCCCCACATAGAAAAGGGCCAAGGAGCCGTCAATACATTCAGAGGAACCGGAGGTACGTGCACTTTGTCAGCATAGATCTGACACTTGTTCCATGTTCGAGAGTGTTGATAGCAGTATGCTTCCATGGTAGACCAGTAATAGCCTGCTCGTAGGATTTTCTTTGCCATCGTATGCCCACTAGAATAAGTGCCAAAAGTGCCTTCATGCAATTCAGCCATGATCCTTTCAGCTTCAACCTTATCTACGCACCGAAGTAACATAGAGTCATGATTGCGTTTGTACAAGATGCCATTACTAAGGAAAAATTTAGCAGAGAATATCCTTAAGAACTTATTATCATTGATTGAAGCTCCTTCTAGATATTCTTGAGCCTCGATATACTTCTTGACTTCGTGAAACCAAGGTTGGTCCAATACTTCTTAAGTGTTAATCTTGTGACAGTGTGCTGGTTCTTCCATTCGTTCGATGGTGATCTGGGGAGCCTCGTTATCCCAATTAAGTTTAAACATATATGACATTATGGCTAGAGCGTCTGCTAGCTGATTTTCTTCTCGCGGGAAATGCCCGAAGGTAATCTTCTCAAAATATGGTAGCAATGTCAAAACATGTTCTTTATAAGGGATAAGGTTAGGGTGTTTGGTGTCCCATTCCCCTTTGATCTGACTGATAACCAAAGCTGAATCTCCGAATACATCAAAGGATTTGATCACTAGGTCTATGGCAGCTCTGAGACCAAATATGCATGCTTCGTATTCCTCCATGTTGTTTGTACAATTGAAGTAGAGTCTTGCGGTAAAGGGAGTATGACACCCTTCCGGAGATATGAGTACAACACCAATACCATTGCCAAGTGAATTGGATGCCCCATCAAAGAAGAGGGTCCATTGGGATCCTTTTCCAGGTCTGTCATATGGCCTGAATTCTTCACAGTTATTTACCGTCATGATGTCTTCATCTGGAAATTAGAACTTCATGGATTGCTAGTCCTCTACAGCTTGGTGAGCAAGGTGATCAACTAATACATTGCCCTTTATTGCTTTCTGGGTAGTATACTGTATGTCATATTCTGTCAGGATCATCTGCCATCTTGCTATTCTCCCAGAAAGAGCAGGCTTCTCGAAGATGTATTTTATCAGATCCATTTTAGATATCAACAAAGTAGTATGAGTCAGCATATACTGTCTTAGCCGGCGAGCAGCCCATGCTAGAGTGCAACAAGTTTTCTCGAGCAGTGAATATCTGGTTTCACAGTCGGTAAACTTTTTGCTCAGGTAGTAAATAACATGCTCTTTTCGGCCAGACTCGTCATGCTGCCCCAATGCACACCCCATTGAGTTTTCTAAAACAGTCAGATACATGATCAACAGTCTTCCCTCGACTGGTGGCATAAACACAGGAGGCCCTTGTAAGTATTATTTGATTTTGTCAAAAGCAACTTGGTACTCTTCATTCTATTTGACTACATGATCTTTCTTCAACAATTTGAAGATTGGTTCACAAGTAGTTGTCAGGTGAGAGATGAATCTGGCAATGTAGTTTAAACGTCCCAAGAATCCTCTGACTTCTTTTTCAGTACGAGGAGCAGGCATCTCTTGTATTTCTTTTACCTTGACAGGGTGTACTTTAATACCTTTGTTGCTGACGATAAAGCCTAGGAGTTTACCAGACCATACCCCAAATGTGCATTTGTTTGGATTCAACCTCAGTTTATACTTCTTCAGTCTCTCAAACAATTTTTGTAAGTGATCAAGATGCTCTTCTTCAGTTTGAGATCTGGCTATCATGTTGTCCACATAGACCTCTATTTCGTGATGTATCATGTCGTGAAATAGAGCTACCATGGCACACTGATAGGTTACCCCAGCATTCTTCAGTCCGAATGGCATCACCTTATAGCAGAAAGTACCCCACTGCGTGACAAACGTTGTTTTCTCCATGTCCTCAGGCGCCATTTTGATTTGGTTGTAACCTGAGAAACTGTCCATGAAGGAAAACACTTTGTGTTGTGCCGTATTGTCAACTAGAATATCAATGCGGGGGAGTGGAAAATCATCCTTAGGGCTTTCCCTATCAAAATCCCTGTAGTCCACACACATTCGCACTTTGCCGTCCTTTTTGGGCACGGGAACAACATTGGTAACCCATTGGGGATAAGAGGTGACAGCCAAGAATCCAGTGTTGAATTGCTTCATGACTTTCTTTTCTGACATATTCGGCCTCATGTGGCGAACCTTTTGCTTTACTGGAAGACAATCCTCTCTTGTAGGCAGACGATGTACCACAATATCTGCATCAAGTCCTGGCATGTCTTCATATGACCAGGAAAAGACTTCGAAATAATCGTGCAACAACTGAATCAGATGCTCCTGGATACTGGGTTCCAGGTTGGCACCCACCTTGACCTCTTTTTTGTCTTCTTTGGTACCTAGGTTGATTGTATCCACAGGTTCCTCGTGAGACTGAATGGTTCTATCTTTTTGTTGTAGTAGTCTGGCAAGTTCTCCTGGTACTTCACAATCTTCCTCACCTTCGTCTTCGGCTTGGTAGATTAGATTATCAGAGTCACAAAAGGCCATAGTAGTATCGTTACCCATGGGATCCCGGATGGATGTATGCCTGCATTGTGAGTGTGAGTGTGTGTAAGGGTATAACTATCCTTGAAAGAAATTAAAAAATAAAAATGTAAGAAGAAAAAACAATGTGCATAAAAGTTTGTATGTGAAAACATCCATGATTCATTGATATCATATGAAAATGAGATAATAACCCTTACAAATGGACCATTGTGCCTCGGGTATAACACAAGGTTTTAAGAGTGCAAATTGTTTTAATATTACAGATCCAACAAAATGTAAAGAGAAATTACTGTGGGATAAAAGTGATCGGGAAAAAATATCTAGCCTCCCAGTTGCTGAGCCCTCCATTGACAGTTGGGAATATCCAGTCCTCCAAGTCACAACTATCTTCATCATCTTCTACGGTGTTGACCTCACGGTTGCTGATACTCAGGGGTGGTCCTCCGGCACGTGACATACATCCTTCTGAGAACTTGAAGTGAAACCTAGGCCAAACTTGTCAGACTTATATGGGATATTTAGGAGTTGTCCCCAGATATTGCACCCACCTTCTTCTACCACCGCTTTGGCATCCTTCAGAGATGACATCCGGAGTGGAGGCCTCGTAATCTTGGGAACAACCTTGGTTACTACCACATCTTGTGGGACCTCTTCAAAGTGTTGGAATGGAGTTTTAATAAATTCACCATCTAATTCCACATATCTGAAGGAATTGAGATGGCTGATCATATACTCTTCTTCTCCATGAACGGTGATAATCTTCCCTTGAGTCGGATATTTCAGCATTTTTTGCAACGTATAAGTGACAGCGCCAGCCTTATGAATCCATGGTCGGCCTAGCAAGCAGGAATATTAGGGACGGGTATCCATTACATAAAAAGTTAAATCAAAAGTTTTTGTTCCAACTTTTATGGGAATGTCTACCTCCCCATGTACCATCCTTTTTAAGCCGTCAAAAGCCCTTACTACTATGTTACTTGGCTTCAATGTCAATCCCTCACAGTCAAGCCTATCAAGAGATTTTCTAGGCAATACATTCAGAGATGAGCCAGTGTCCACCAAAACATGGGCCAAGATTGTGCCCCTACATTCAACTGAGACATGCAATGCCTCATTATGCTTCCTTCCTCTCGGTGTTAAATCTGCATCCGAAAAACCTAGACCATTATCTGCAGTCAAGCTGGCTATGCAGTCTTGGAATTGATCGACAGATGTCTCTTGGGGTACATGGGCAGTTTTCAAGAATTTTACCAAGGCTTTTGCATGCGCCTCAGAACATAATAGTAATGCCAGCATGGAAATTTTAGAGGGAGTTTGCCCCAGTTGTTCAACTACATCGTCGTCGCTTCTTTTAATGATCTTCAAAATTTCCTCCATCTCTTTCCGAGAGGTCTCAGGGATAGCCAATGATTGTCTTCGTCTTGACAAACTCAACCAGAACTCCTTTTCCTCGAGTCTCGGTTAATTTGACTGCAGGAGTGTTGGTAGGAATGATAACAGGGGTTGTGATAGCTTTGTCAGTTGGAGTATTGTTGGAGATAATTGTAGGATCGGGAACAGCTTTTGGGGGGATCAACAGCATAAATGATTACGCGTCCAGAAATTTCTTTTGGGGGAGCAATTTCTGGAGAAAAGATCCTACCACTTCAGGTAATATTGCTAGTTCCTGCAATATTACAGATGTCGGAGTTGACTTTCTCGGAGCCTGAATCTTTGGCAGCTGGCCAGTCCTGCTTGATACCATGGTAATAAACATACCCTCCATAATTTAATGGTACATCTTGTCTGATCAATATGGGATTGGTCCAGGAATTGTAATTATTAAAGGAGTTGCTTTCAGAACTGATGTAATTCTAACGGGTCTTTTGGTGGAGACCCTGGAAGAATTGGAGGAAATGGTAATGATAGAAACATCTTCAAAAGGAATAGGTGGAACAAAAGTCTTTTCAAACAAAATTTCTTTGTTATCTATCAAGCACTGAATGCATGCTTTCAACAAAGGACAGCTGGTTGATGGGGACAAACAGAAATGGAAAACTTCATCACAGCCCGGGAACACATCGACATTCAACAAGTTCATTTTTATAGCCATAAGTGGGGTCATAAGTTCATCAATTGAAGTAACAAACAATCCTTCTTCAATGGCATTGTGATTATGGCCATGTCTGGGCATAGGGGAAGAAATGACATTTGGCTTTTCAGGCGCATCGAATTCAATCTCTTTTTCTTTAATGAGGTCTTGTATTTTGTTCTTTAAAGCCCAACAGTTATTAGTGTCATGGTCGGGACTTTCAGAGTGTTATGCGTAATGGGCATTG
This sequence comes from Vicia faba, assembly GCA_948472305.1. Classification (NCBI taxonomy): domain Eukaryota; kingdom Viridiplantae; phylum Streptophyta; class Magnoliopsida; order Fabales; family Fabaceae; genus Vicia; species Vicia faba. The sequence continues at coordinate 1,155,239,895 of OX451737.1, read as the reverse complement.
GGATGATAGTGAGGAGATGTTGTATTGTGGTTTTTCGGAGCTTCTTTCAAGGTCACCAAATTTGATCTTAGTAGATACGGTAATACTTGAGACGGGGTCATGTTAATTATGGTGAACTGCCTGACTGGTCTTTCCATCCTGAATTGATTGTTTCTTTGCTGATCAGGCGCAGACTTAGGAATCATAACAGCCCCCACCATTGGTCGGTGTTCAGCCCTATCTTGGTTTCTTTGCGGATATACAACAACCACCTCTTTCTTTCCGATGAAAGGCTTCCTTACAGTTGCAGAAGAAATTGTATCTTTTTGAATCTTTCCACTCTTTATACCGGTTTCTACCCTTTCTCCGGTTAATATTAGTCCAGTAAAGCCCGCAGATGAACTTCCAATTAAATGATTGAAGAAGGGACCAGTCAAGGTGCCCAAGAACATGTCTACCAATTCTCTCTCAGATAGAGGGGGTTGAACTCTTCCAGCCAAGTCTCTCCATTTTTGCGCATAGTCCTTGAAACCTTCATTGGAAACCATGGCCATACTCTGGAGTTGAGTACGGGTATGCGCAAGATTAGAATTATATTGATATTGTTTATAGAAGGCTGCATCAAGATCTTCTCAATTGTGAACGTTGGCTCTTTCTAGTTGGTAAAACCAGTCAAGTTGAGTTCCAGACAGACTGTCTTGGAAGAAATGTACCCATAAGTCTTTGTCAGCGGTATGGGGATGGACTTTCCTTACATATGACCAGAGATGCATTTTAGGGCATGATATTCCGTCATACTTGGCAAACACAGGTGCTTTAAATTTCGGAGGAATGACAATCCCCGATACTAACCCCAATTCCTCAAAGTTCAAGCAAGGCACCTTTTGGATTTCTATCGCATTCAACCGCTCTTCGAGATGTTTATACTTGTCATCAACTGGAGGGTATTGTTCTTCAGAATAGTCTTCTTCTTCCTCTTCTGATTCTGACGGGGAAACTATTTCCTTGCCTTTCCCATCTTGGTTGTCTCTTTCACCAGATGTCGTTTCAAAGTCTAAGGTCCTTCTTGTCTGCCCATGAAATCTTCTTCCCATGTTTAGGACTCCGGTTACCTTCTTTGTCTTCTTTTTCCTCTCTTCATCCAACAAAGTCTTCAATTCCTCTTTTCCTTTGGCCAGGGTCAAGAGCAACTGTTCAAATTGTGTATTCTGAGCTTGGAGATCTTTCACTGTTTGCTCAAGATTCATCTCTCTGAAATAAATAGTAGAGAGATGAGGAGACTTGTTGCAAAAGACCTGCTTATGTTATGATAAATGGTATATGCATACGTAATAATTTCAAGGATTTTAAGATTCAAATTTGTTTTAGACAAAAAGGAAACACACGTTATATTAATAAATTAAAGCTCTGGTACATCAATGCCCCCTGGGAAAAATAATACAAAAACTATAAGATAGAAAGGTAGTTCGCATCCTCTTTGGTGCAATGTAGGCATTGAGAGTCTGCTCCTCATGAAGTAGCCTAGTGAGCTCCAAAACCTTCTTCTCTCTTGCGTAGAATTGGGCTTCGAAAGTATCTCGCTCCCCCTTGAGTTGTATCCAATCTCTTTGTAGGTCTTCAAGAGAGGTGGGCATATCAGGATGTAGGATAGTGTATGGAACATCTCCCTCCGTGAAAGGCTCAATGATTACTGGGAGAATGGAGGGGTAAGGCATCATGAGACTCTGAGCACGAGTTCGTACCCATTTGAGGTAGGGCTCAAGAGGGATGGAATTTTTATGCCCCAAAGTCTTGCTATCCACCTTATTCAACATCCTCCAAGCTCGGATAAATCTCTGGCGAAGAACTTGATCGTCGTTGTCGTAGTCAAATACCAAACCTTGAACCAGCATCTCAGACGGGCCATCCCTTCGGGCGTAACCAAACTGTCTTAAGGCTAAACATGGTTTGTAGGTGATACCTCCCCTAATTCCAAGTAAAGGGACATTAGGGAATTCTCTACAAGGATCGACAATGGTAACACTCTCTTTGGATCGGGAGCACCAATGAATGTATGAATGTTTGAGCGTCATCAACCTTTGTGACTACCTTGAACCTTGCTCATTCTTTAATACATATTGAGGAAGATGCAAAATAAAACATCTTGCCAAGAGATGAGTGCAACACATAAGGAAACCTCTTTTCCTCATTGTGCGAGTGTGAAAAGAGTGTAGGATATCTCCTAGCAATGTAGGCACCGAGTTGCGGGATATAAAGATTTTGACGGTGTTGACATCTATGAGTTGGTCAGGATTTGGAAACAAAACCATCTCATAGATGAGGAGAGCCACAATTTCCTCAAAGGCTTGCAAATCCAAGGAATTCCAACAACTTTGGGATTTCTCAAACAGGAACTTTTCTAAGAAACCTTTAACACCACTCCTTGTTTCCCAATGAGTTGTGATATCAGATAAGTGCAAGTGTATAGCTTGAGCAATCTCTTCTGGCTTTGGGTCTCTTTCCGTACCGTTGAAAGTTAGTTGATTGAGAATGAGAATCCTCAAGAGTTGGGAGAATTCTTCCAAAGTAGGCACAAGTTGATAGTCGGGAAATGTGAAGCAATGGTGTAAAGGATCAAAGAACTGAAAAAGCACCTTCATCATGTCCTCATCTGTGTTGGAGGTGACCAAGTTGAGTAGGCGACCATATCTCTCGGTGAATGGAGAGTTTTCAGGAATCCTTGAAGCTAGCTCCTTAAGTTGTGGAGGGATCCTTACAAGGTTGACTTGAATAGTTTTCCTGCGAAGTGAATCCATATCCTACAAAACAAGAACAAAGATTAATCCCAAAAAATCCTTGAGATGGTTAGTGGATGTATATGATGGTCATGATGTTCATGATGTTATGACAAGTATGCATATACAAACAAAGCAAACAAGTCCTTAGGTTTAGGCTTGCATGGAGTTTTATAGGTAAGTATCCTCTTGAAGGTTAGTTGGCTTAAACATTTCCTAGTAACAGTAACCGGGTTCTAAGGAGCTCAATATCATTGGTTTGTTTCCTTGGTCATTGTTTCAGCACAAACCTCTTTAATGGCGACCGAAATATCCCAAGAAACCAAACCTCAATGAGTGTAGTATCGAGTATCTACCAATTTCGGACTGCACCAAAGTCGGTCATCTCACTACATCCTAAAGGCCAAGTTGGTCAAGTAAAGGTTCTAAAAGTTCATTAGTGCTTCATGACATCACTCAGCGGCCCCGTATTCTCTTTGATTAACTCAAAGGCTACCGGTACCCACAAATATGTCGCACTAACGTAGCTATTGCTTAGACCATGTCGATATACCCCGCACAGTTTCCACAATGTATTGCTACTTACCTATAATGTATCCCAAATCTGGGTAGAGGATTCAAACCCAAACAAATAACCATAATGTAAAGCATACAAGTCAAACAATGTAGGCAAATAAATGTGATATATCCATAAGGTAACCCCACTTTAGAACTATCCCCAGCAGAGTCTCCAGTTCTGTGATGCGGTGGTAGAACTGACTTGAGGGTTTTGCGTTTGATCGCAAATGTTGCGGTTAGCAAGAGTCGCCACCGACTTTTCTTTTATCCAAAAGGAAAGGTGAAAAAGCACAGGAAAGACCTTTGAGATTGTTTCTTGAGTTCGGGGGGTAGATTATAAAAAGGGAAGGTATTAGCACCCTTTTCATCCATGGTTTTCCATGGGCTCTTAGTTACTTGCTAGATCACTTGCTTTTGTTTGAAATTATGCTTTGTGTGGTTTTTTGAAAGTATTTTGTAAAGAGGACATTGTTAAGGCAATCTTTGTAATTATTCTCGTTCGTAAGAATGTATACAAAGATGTTTGATCTTTTGAAAATGTTTTCAAGTTTTGTAAGATGTTTGGAAAGTGTAAGTGTTTGTTTTTAAAAATAGCAAGGATGTTTTGTTTGAAATGGAGCAAGTAATTAAGAGCAATTTACCTACTCAAATGTCTTTCTTGTTCATTTTCTTTTTGTTGGACATTGTTGTCTTACCATTGATTTGGTAAGCAACCCTATCTTTGGATGTAAACGGGACGGGTGTGGGTCATCGTATAACCATGATTAGCAATGTTTGCAAGGAATCTTAGCATTCTATTTTAGGGACTAAGATCATTTGTAATGCAACTTAGATAGCGTCATCGAGGGACTATGATCTTGTATTTGCTTGTTTTTGCTAAGATACCTTACATGCATAATATGGCCATTTTGTATAAGCCAACCAAGTGGAATAACCCTAGGGGTGTTTGTGTGCAAGTGCATCATTTTCATGCTTGTTTTTGTCTTGAATTAGGGTTTTCTAATCATTGGTTTTGGTCTTTCCATACAAACCCTAATTACTAGCATTGTATATAAAAGCGATAAATTACGAAATTTAAAGTTACTACGCTATTACAACATTTGTGGGGAGGGGGTATAAAATTTATGAATTGCAATTGCAATAATGTAAACCTAATTAATCTATTACAACCAAATTGAATATGTACAAAAATTACATAAATGCGAAGTATAATCATGGATAAATGTATAAGGATAAAAATGTAAAGAAGATGAATTTTGTTTGATTTTCATAAAGAAAGACTTTTTTATCTTAACCTAATTTAATTAAATAAAATAATTAATTAAATTTGAATTTATTAAGAAAAATATTTTTAAAAGAAAACCCTAATTCTATTAATTAACCAAAAGAAAATAATTTATAGTATTTTTGGCACTTTATCTTGAAAATATTTATAGCTTTAAAAAAAAATTTAGTCTTTTTTTGGTATTTAAATAATATATTTTTAAATGGTATGAAGAAATATAAATAATATAATATTAATTAAGTTTATAATAAAAATAAATAAAGTATAGTAAATAAAATATTTTTGTTCATGGAAAAATAAAATAAAATAAGTCAAAATAAAAAATGTATCATTTTTGTATTTTTTCATGATTTTTAGTATTTTAGAAAATATATTTAAAAGGAAAAAGGAAATAAAAAAGTAAATAAAAATAAATGGGCAAGGGGTGCAAAAGTTGGCAGGGAGGTGAGTTAGTAAATAAAAAAAATATGTCAGGCCTAAAGGGCCCAGCGCCTGCAAAAATAAACAATGTTAGAAAATCAGAAAATATGCAAAAAATACAAATGGGGGGTTCACATTGGTTCGAACCCTCACCCTTTAGGTAAGAAGTGACATAGTACGCGCGCGCTTGCCACTGGGGTGGCTGTTTCATCCGGTCATATAACCAAACCATAAATATATATTAGAATCTGCTTCCTGAAAACCACTTCATCTTCAACCTCGCGCCTAGCCAGACCACCTGTATCTTCTTCATCTCTCCACAAAAATGGAAAGTTTAAACATGAAAGTTATGGTGTTTCTTCCCACGAATCCAACTATGTAACTTATGTAATCTAAAAGGCAAAGATGAAAACTAATTTTGCTGGCCCTAAAATGAAACCTAATTTTCTTAGAAATTTCAAATCCAAAATTCTCTATACACAATCAATATAAATGGGAACTATGAACATGGTCAACTTTAGAGCAAAGATATCTACATTTTGTCTTCACAAATCAGGATCAAAAGATGCTTGTATGAAGAGATAGAAGTTTGAAAACTTACCCGTTGCAGCTGGAGTCGTGAATGGAGTTTGAGAAACTTTTGAGATGGCCTGAGGATCTGTTTAGCTTGCCTTGACCTTCTTGAGTGTATTCCAACTCCTACTTTGTCTTGAAAGTTCCTGAATCTCTCTACTCAAGTCAACCTGCAAGCTTGATGTTTGAAAATGGTGGATGGTGATGGAGGAGTTATAGTCTTGAAACAGGGGCCTGGATTGCTTTGGTATGATGTATAGAAGGTGTTTTAATGATTGGTTTTCAAAACGCAAGAGTGGAAATGAAGATGATGAGTTTTGTTTCAAAACTGTGTATCAATGTTATTTTTGAGCAGATTTATGGTATTTTAGTGTTTGAGATAGTTTCATGGCACTAGAATCCGTGTGTCATCTTGCCAATAGTGTATGTACTTATAGGCAAGAGGTTTTGAGGCTTGAAACAACTCAAAAATTGAAATCACATGTTATGGCTTGGTTACTTGTTTTTGAAGCAAAGTTGACAAACATGGTTTCAATGTGAAGTACAAGGATTTGCAGGGTGGTTAGTAGGCTATAGACATGTTTCTTCTTGCTTTTAGATGTTTTGGAGTCAGAAACATTAATGTATGGGCTCAAGAAGAGTTGACATTGTGATTAAAATCACTTTTCCAAAATGGAAGTGGTGACTTTCTTCCCAAAATGGAAATGCAACTTGGATAATGGCTCAAATGCTTGGACAATGGCTCTATAAGTTGTGTAAACATTAAATTATTGAGTGATTATCAAGTTTGGAAACTTCAAATCAAGATTTGTACAGCATTCTTGAAGATTGGATCAAGTGTTCTTCACAAAATGGCTTGTAATTCAAGTTTGAAAACCCTAACTTCTTGCCTTCGATTCTCCTTTCTCAAGAATGATCTCAAGGAGTTATTTGACATTTTGGAAAGCTTGAAATGTTCTCTACAAACCATATTTGTATTATTTTGAATATTCCCCTTGGAACTATGTGAAAAATTTCCATGAAGTTAGGTCAAAAATCTGCCTAACTAGGGCAAAATTTCACTAGGTCTTTTTTAGTTCATGAGCATGTATTCACAAAATTATAAATTGAGATCCAAGCACTTTTAGGAGAATTTGTGTGAAGAAAAGTTGTATATTTCATGGATATCTACAACTTTCATGTTGGAGGTTTCCTTTGAATCATCTTGCATCATGGTGAAAAAATTGCTCAAAGATATGAAAAAATAAGAAATTTTCAACACTTAGAAAATTTCTAAGTTTAGAAATTTTGACTTTTCAAAATGAAATCTTGATTTCTTGATTTATTGATAAATAAGTTTCCTATTTTGACATGTTTGATGAATTGTGATCTTTGGCACTTGAATTTGACTAAAAAAGTCAAAGTTTGACTTTTCAGTAGACATTTGACTTTTGATTAGTTGACTACAAAATTCATCTGTCAATCGAAAGGATTTGAAATGTTTTGAATTATGTCATTAGGTCAAAAATGATGAAATTGAACTCTTGATATCATACCTTAAACCAATTGACCATTTTCTAGGTCAAAAATCAAAAACTGCCCTTTCCTAGTCAAAACCCTAATTTTGACCATTTTTCCCTTTTAGAGATTTGATCAAATTTCTTGAGGACCTATGGTCCAAACTTGACCATATGATACATTTGAGTCTAAAATGTTGATGTGGATAAAAAATTATGAAGTTTGACTGTAAATTGTCCATGGTTGACTTTTTCCCCAATACAACTGATTTTTAGGTCGACTGTTCAATTGACTGATCAAAAGTGTGATCCAAGGTTGAAACTTGACATGAGTAATCTTGGGGGTCCATAATGATAAATGAAAATCATATGGGGCATTGGAAGTTCAAAAATTCTTGTGCAAACTCAAACCCTAAATTTGGTCATCAGTGCTTAAGGAGGTGTCTTGAGCTGATCAAACCCTAGTGCAGTCTTGAGCCCAATGAGATCTTGTGAGAAGATTCTTGATAAGTAAGAGGGAAAATTTTGGGGTACAACAGTGGGACCAAGCCAAAACATCAGCAATGACTATCATGATGATAAGGACAGAATCAACGGTAAACCTCCAGTCTTTGATGGAGAAATTTTTGACTACTTGAAAGATAGAATTGAGAGCTTCTTTCTGGCTCATGATGCTGACTTATGGGATATGGTAATTGATGGATACATGCATCCCTTGGATGAAAGTGGTTAGAAGATAGATAGAAAAAGAATGTCCGAGCAACAAAAGCATGACTTCAGAAACCATCATAAGGCCAGAACAATTCTTCTCAGTGCAATCTCATACTCAGAGTATGAGAAGATCTCAAACAGAGAGACAACCAAAAACATGTTTGACTCTCTAAGAATGACGCATGAAGGCAACATACAAGTTAAAGAAACCAAGGCCCTTGCGCTCATTCATAAATACGAAGCTTTCAAGATGGAAGATAGTGAATCCATAGAATCAATGTTCTCAAGATTCCAGATTCTAGTTGATGGGTTGAGAGTTCTTGACGGTATTCTATTGCTGATCATGTAAAGAAGATCATCAGAAGTTTACCAAAGCAATGGAGCCCAATGGTCACTTCTCTTAAGCTGGAAAAAGATATCAACAAGATATCTCTGGAGGAACTTGTTAGCTCCCTTAGAAGCCATCAGATAGAGCTAGAATATCACGAGCCTCAGAAGCAAGGTAAGCCTTTAGCATTAAAATCTAACAAAAAAACTTGATTCTAAGGTTTTGTAGGCTATGGAAGAAATCTCTAATGGATCCTCATCAGAAGAAGATGAATTGTCTCTTCTCTCCAGAAGGGTCAATCAGCTGTGGAAGCAGAGACAAAGAAAATTCAGAAACCCCAGAAGATTAGGGAATTAGAATGAACCCTCCTCTGGATACAGAAAGTTTGAGCCCTCCTCTGGACACAGAAGGTCTAAAACTTCTTCTGGTCACAGAAAGTCAAACAACAGAGACATCATCTGCTATGAGTGCAATGAACAAGGGCACTACAAAAGTGATTGTCCAAGGCTTCAGAATGAGAAGCCCAAAAAGAAGTTCTTCAAGGAGAAGAAGAAAAGTCTCATGGAAAAATGGGATGATTCAGATACTTCTGACTCATACTCAGAGTCAGATGATGAAAGAGCCAACATTTCTGTTATGGAAAATGCGACAGAAGACAGCGAAGAATCTGGGTCATACTCAGAATCAGACACATAAGAGGTATTTCCTAACTTCACTGTTAATTTTACCAAAGTTGAACTAGGAGAAAGTCTAAGTGAAATTATGGAAAGGTATCAGCAACTCAGAGTCAAATTTAAGAACTTGAAAAAGGATCTTGCTTCTTACTCTGAAGAAACTGAGAGTCTTAGATTAGAAAATTCCGAGTTAAAAGAAAAGATTTCAAAACTAGAAAATGATTTACAAAACTCTCAGAAAGAAATAATCTCAGAGGCTCCCAGTATGCTGATAAGATCATAAAAGAATATGATCACAATTTTCAGAAGTTTCTGGCGAAAAACATAGATAGAAGCAAGATGGCTTCAATGATCTATGGAGTTAGCAGAAATGACAGAAAAGGAATAGGATACCAAGGTAAGGTATCTCCACCTAAGAAAGTCATGGACCTAGAAATTAAACGCACACCACTAAAATCTCACTTCACTTATGGGCACACATATGATCAGAAATACACGAGCAATGATTATTCTGCCAAACTAAAATTCAAACAGAATTTTGGTAAAACTAACAAACCAAGACCCAAAAAGATGTGTACCTAAGGAAAAAATTATATATGTAGAAGATATCTTTAGCAGTAAGGCTAAAACACCAGTCATGGTACCTGGACTCTGGATGCTCTCGACACATGACGGGAAGAAAGCATATGTTCCAAAGCGTGGAACTTAAACCTGGAGGCTACATGGGTTTTGGAGGAAATCAAAGAGGGAAGATCATTGGCTCTGGAACAGTAGGTAATGGTAACCTTCCTTCTATTAATAATGTGATGTTAGTTGATGGATTGATGCATAACCTATTATCCATAAGTCAATTAAGTGATAATGGTTATGATATAATCTTTAAATAAAATTCATGCAAAACTGTTAGTCAGAAAGATGGAACTATCTTGTTTAATGGAAAGAGGAAAAACAACATTTATAAGATAAAACTTTCTGAACTAAAGAGTCAGAATGTAAAATGCCTTCTTTCTGTTAACAACGAGCAATGGGTCTGGCACAGAAGATTGGGGCATGTTAGTATGAGATATATCTCAGATTAACAAATTCAATCTGGTCAGAGGACTTCCTAATCTGAAGTTCATCTTAGATGCTCTGTGTGAAGCATGTCAGAAAGGAAAATCTGCAAAACCTGCTTTTAAAGCTAAGAATGTTGTTTCTACCTCTAGGGCATTAGAACTTCTGCGCATAGATTTATTTAGACCAGTAAAAATTGCGTTTTTTAGTGGCAAGAAGTATGGGTTAGTGATCGTAGATGACTATAGAAAACAGACATGGGTAAAGTTCTTAAGACACAACGACAAGTCACATTCTATGTTCGTTGCTTTCTGTAACCAAGTTCAGAATGAAAAGGATCTTAGAATTGTCAAAGTCAGAAGTGATCATGGTGGAGAGTTTGAAAACAAAAAATTTGAAATATTTTTAATGAAAAAGGCATTTCGCACGACTTCTCTTGTCCTAGAACTCCCCAACAAAATGGAGTTGTAGAATGAAAGAACAGAACATTTCAAGAAATGGCCAGAACCATGATAAATAAGACTAACATTGCTAAGATCTTCTTGGCAGAAGCACAACATTTCTTATTTCCATCCTTTTGGATGTACATGTTTTATTCTTAATACTAAAGATTATATGAACAAGTTTGACTCTAAAGCACATAGTGTATCATGTTAGGATACTCTGAACGCTCAAGAGGGTACAGAGTATACAATACAGAAACACATATTGTTGAAGAGTCAATCAGTGTTAGATTTGATTATAAGCTTGACCCTCAAAAGTCGAAGCAGAATGAATCTTTTGCAGATATAGAAGTTGAATTCACAGGTGCTGAAGGCAACTCATCAGAAGTTCCCAACAGAGATGCTCCAACAACATCAGAAGGAATTGTCACAAGCATTCCAACACCTTTTGTTGATCAACTCCAGAAAAGGTTATCCAGAAGCAGCATAACTCACCCTGAAGATAAGATTCTGGGAAAGAAGGATGATCAAATCAGAATAAGATCAACATTTATAAATTTTGAAGAATCCCTCATGGGATTGGTATCTCTGATTAAACCAACAACAATTGATGAAGCTCTTCTGGACAACGACTGGATTCTGGAAATGCAGGAGGACTTAAACCAATTCACCAGAAATGACGTATGGGAAATGGTTCCCAAACCGAAAGGATTCAACGTCATTGGAACAAAGTGGGTATTTAGAAACAAACTGAATAAGCAAGGAGAAGTCATCAGAAACAAGGCACGACTGGTTACACAAGGTTATAGTCAGCAAGAGGGGATAGACTATACAGAAACCTTTGCTCCAGTCGCCAGGTTAGAATCTATCAGACTCTTAATCTCTTTTGCTGTAAACAATGGCATCACTCTGTATCAGATGGATGTCAAAAGTGCATTCTTAAATGGTTACATTAATGAAGAGGTATATGTGCACCAACCCCCTGGGTTTGAAAATTCCAAACACCCAGAATATGTTTTCAAACTAAAGAAGTCACTTTATGGTCTGAAACAAGCTCCCAGAGCTTGGTATGAAATACTAAGTAACTTTATGTTAGAAAAGTTATTTACCAGAGGGAAAGTGGACACAACCCTGTTTTGTAAGACATTTTAGTTTGTCAGATTTATGTAGATGATATTATATTTGGATCTACTAAACCTTCTTTGGGAAGAGAATTTTCTAAGTGCATGCAGGCAGAGTTTGAGATGAGCTTGATGGGAGAACTTAAATTCTTTGTAGGCATTCAAATCAACCAGACTCCAGAAGGAACTTACATTCACCAGAGCAAATACGTCAGAGATCTTTTGAAGAAATTTGACTTCTCAGAATGTAAGCCTTTAAAGACTCCAATGCATCCCACGTGCATTCTAGAAAAGGAAGAGGTAAGTAAAAAGGTAGAGAAGAAGATCTATAAAGGTATGATTGGTTCTCTCCTTTATCTGACAGCTTGAAGACCTGACATTTTATTCAGCGTTTGTTCATGTGCTAGACTCCAATCAGATCCTAGAGAATCTCACTTAACAGCAGTTAATCGAATTTTCAAGTATCTGAAAGGTACTACTAACCTGGATTTGTTCTATAGAAAATCAAATGAATACAACTTAGTAGGATATTGTGATGCTGATTTTGATGGAGACAGAGTAGAACGTAAAAATACTTCTGGAAGCTGTCAGTTTCTAGAAGACAATCTGATCTCATGGACTAGCAAGAGGCGGTCCATAATTGTTGTCAATAGCAGAAGCAAAATACATTGTAGTTGCTGGATGTAGCACACAGATGCTCTGGATGAAAAGTCAGCTTGAAGACTTCAACATATTTGAGAGTAATATCCCTATTTTTTGTGATAATACTTTTGCCATTTGTTTATCCAGAAATCCTATTTTGCATTCTAGGGCTAAGAATATAGAAATAAAACATCATTTTATTAGGGACTATATTCATAAAGGAATTCTCACTTTAAAATTTATTGACACAGACCATCAATGGGCTGATGTTTTTACAAAACCCCTTTCTGAAGATAGATTTAATTTCATTCTGAAGCATCTCAGCATGAAATTATGTCAAGAATAAGAAGTTTTATTTGCATATTCTGTAACCCTTAGAACTTTATTTTTTTTGTGAACATCTGATCAACGTGTCTTCAGAAGTTAGGAGTACAGTTGCTTCAGAATCTATCTATGAAGATCTGAACCTTTCATTTCAAAGATAGAGGCGTGCAGTTCACACCATCAAACATCTTTCATCCTCTCACAAGCTACCTTCTGAGGCTGAACGTGCGTTCAAATTCTGAATGGTCTAAGGCTCTGATTGGATGCATTGAGACACTTGTCAATGACAACTATTCAGTATCTACACGAAATCCCCTAATTTCAAGTTTCATAATTACAGTATAATCATTACTTATTTTCTCTTTCTTACTGATTAAGTTTTCAAAACTGTTTATAAATTCAAATTCACTATTTCATTCACTTCTTACTACATCCATTATTCTCTCTCGCTCTCGTTTTGCAAAAAAAAACCCTTTTCTCAGTTTTCTTCAACAAATCCGTGTGAACAATGGCATCCTCATCAAGCATCAAAAATCTCCACAGTGCTCCCGGTTCTTCTTCAACAGAACAATATGAGGAACCTATAAGAACGTTGCTCACTCCGGTAGATAATCTTGAAGTTATATGTGAGTTGATCATTGATTTTGAGAGCTTAAAGGAAAATGGGTTTGATTTGTATGAAGATGTGACGGCTCAGGGATGGAAAAGATACTTTGATCATCTATTGGGTCCAATATTACCTATTCTTGTTAAGGAATTCTGATTCATGCTACTTCATCCAACCATCAGGTTACGTCATATGTCATGGGGAATAAGATAATGATTACAGAAGACTTGATTGGGAAACTTATTAGGTACAATGGATGCAGAGTCAGATGCATTGACATGGTTGATAAGTGTTCAGACCTAAAATCCATTTCTAGGGTCATTTTCACCTTTGGGCAGTGTTGTACCCCAAAATTTGCCCTCCCTTTCTTCAGGAAACCATCTTAGATTTTTCAAAGTCCCCTGAAACAAATCCAAGTCCTGAGTTATCCTTTTGCCCAAGCAAGTCACTCACAAGAGCAAGATGATCTCCCGAACTCCAAAAGCAACGCTTTCATCTTGAGGAAAATCAAATTCTAAGTGCTTAGAATGTTTCTTTAAATAAGTGTTTTTAGGAAAAAAAAATCAGCGCTTCAGAACTTCTGGATCCATTCCAGATGAAGACGGTCAGAAGTTGCAAGTTTGGCTCAGGATGGTCAGAAGTTACCTCTTCAGCAGTTACATCAGTTCAATCAGAAGCTGTAAACGTGGTTCAGAGTGTAAGCCTCAAACAGAACATGCCCCTTCAGCAGTTACACAAGCTCAGTCAGAACTTGCTGAAGGAATGTAAGAGAAACAGGAAAGTATGAAGACTCCTTCAGAACAGGTTAAAATCAGAAGATGAAAGGTCAGAAGGATAGGTGTCACATTGATACAGAATCTCTAAGTCCAGATTGTCCAGAAGTAGATCCAAGGAACGTACCAGAAAACCAGGAGAATCTCCAGAGTTTGCTAAAAACAACAGGTAGCCAAGGCCAGAACATGGTTTACGCTGCTGATTCAACAACCAGAATGTTGGTATTGACAGGTCTTGTCACCATTTAATGCCCATTAATGCTTCCAACCACCCCTGAGCGTTCACGTGTGGCTTGAAAAATGCTTTTGCACAGATTCTGGCATGGGTCTTCACGCCACCGCCCATTTCAGAGGTCACTTCCCCCAATCCACGCCTGCTGCTGCTACCTAGGCTGAAAAATAGCTGTTATCACAACTTCCCAGGAATTTCTGTCAAAGAACCAGTTCAAACTCTGTTGGCACCTTAAATGTTCAAGATATCCACAAGAACTTTGCCTATAAATAGAAAGCTTTCACCACTGTAAAAAAACGTTCAAGAAGTTCAAGAAAAGAAACAGAAAAATTGCTAAGAGAGAAACCAAACTCCTAAGCAACACAACATTCTGAAACTCTGCCAAAATTTCCAGTTTTGTTTCATAACTTTAAGTTTCTCACCTTCAACCTCATCAAACACCCAGCTCTTTTCTGTAAACCAAAGCGTTCTTTCCAAAACTTCTGACCCTATACACGTATACACCTTTACTTCCCCTTTTCCAAATCTGTCCAGAACACTACCAGAACCAGAAGCTAACTTTCACCCTCCACTTTTCCAAACAGTCAGGTAAGCACCTGCTGACCCTCACCACACTGTTAAGCATCATCAGCTGTGCATATTCAAATAACATAATATAAATATTCATGTTATCGCTGTTTATGTTCTGAGGACCCTCATACCTCAGAACGTTCTGAGCCAGTTTAGGACTTGCCTGTGACCTTGGTGATTCTGACCTCTGGGACATTTTGCTATCTTGCTGGATCTGTTCCAAATATGTTTTCTGTTTTGTGGAGTAACAACAGGATTGCAGATGTTCTGATTAGTGCAGGAAAAAGCCAAGTGCTGACTTTGACGTTAGCACATCTGAAGCCTGTTTTGCTGCCAATGACCTCAGAACCTCTGAGAGTTATTGCCTTTTCAGCAGAATCTGAACTTCTGGGTTCTCCACTAACAAACTTCTGTCTTGCAGCGCAGGGAAATCAGAACCTCTGGTTTCCCCACTAACCAGATTCTGTTTTGCAGGTTCCAGAGTCAGAAGTTCTGACTCATCCAGTTTCACCAACAGGTTGATCATCTGACAGCGGATCTGGGTCAGAACTTCTGATGGCCTCCCAACAGCGCGCGGCCTCCCTCCCTCTCTCCATATATCTTGTTTTTCGCTATTTTCTTTTTTGTCTATTTTTCTCGTTGAACCCCCCATGTACAAATATGTATCCCCCTCCCCTAACTATTGTAATAGCGTAGGATTTTACATTCCCGCTTCTTATTGCTAGTAATTAGGACGTGTATGGCAAGATAAAACTCAATGAAATAGAAAAAACCTAATTCAAAGAAAAAACTCTTGTATGAAATAAAACACACTTGCACATTAACACCCCTAGGGTACTCCACTTTGTTGCCTTCCGAAATTGGGCCATATTGCATGTTAGGTCTCTTTGGGCAAAACAAACAATTTAAATGATCATAGTCCCTCGATAACTTTTTTAAAAAAACAAAATGATCAAGTCCCTTAAGAAAAATGCCCAAAGATGCTTGGCACCATTGCAATTATGGTCTAAACGATGACCCGCGCCCGTCCCTTTCACATCCTAAACACAAGATTGTCCACCAAATACAATGATGGAATAAACTTGTTAAAAGGGTTAAAACATAGCAATAATCTTTTGAGAAATTTAGGAGTAGACAACCTCTTAGTTACTTGAATCAAACTTGCAAAGCAAAACACTTGCCTAATTTCAAAAACACACATCACAACACTTTCAAACAAACTCTCAAAAACATTTGAAAACATCTTTTCAAAAAGATTCACACTTTTGTAAAACACTCAAACACGAGTCAAATACATTAGTTGCCTAAAACAAGGCATCTTTTTCCAAAACATTTTCAAAAAGCACCCACACACACACCATTTTCAAAGCGATCGAAAAACAAGGCAAGTGATCTAAAAAACCAAGTAACTAAGAGCCCATGGATAACCATGGATGAAAAGGGTGCTAATACCTTCCCTTTTCATAATCTACTCCCCGAACCCAAGAAAACATCTCAAAAGGTTTTTGCTGTGCTTTTTAACCTTTCCTTAGGATAAAATAAAAAGTCGGTGGCGACTCTTGCTAACCGCAACATTTGCGAATACGAACGCAAACCTCAAGTCAGTTCTCCCACCGTATCACAGAACTGGCGACTCTGCTGGGGAGTTCTTTTAAAGTGGAGTAACCTTAGGGTTTAGATCACCTTTGTTTTCAATTGTTTGCTTTGTTTGCTTTTACATATTGTGGGCTTTGTATCGGAGTTTTATAGATCCTAACCCGGATCTGGGGAAACCCTTTTAGGTAGCAACAAGGCTGTGAGGGAACTGTGCGGGGTATACCGACATGGTTGAAGCAGTCTGCTACGTTGATGTGGCACTTTGGTGTGTACCGGTAACCCTTGAGTTCAGTCAAGGAGAGTACGGGGCCGCCGCGTGGTGTCATGAAGCATCAACTGACCTTAGGAACCTTAATTGAACCATCTTGGCCTTTTTAGGGTAGTGAGATAACTGACTTTGGTGCAGTCCGAGGTTGGTTGATACTCGATACTACACTCAATTGAGGGTTGCTTTCCTGGAATATTTCGGTCGCCAGTTCAGTGGCTAAATCGAAACGATGAACAATGAAAGCAATCCAGTGATATTGGGACCTTTAGAACCCGGTTACTTTTGATAGGACAGGTTGAACCCACCAAACTTCAAGAGGGTAATACCCAGACTCCATGCAGGCCTAAAACTCTAAGGGTTTGTGTGACTTGTGTGCCTTACCATGGTTGTCTTTGTGAATATTGTATTTAATCATCACATCATTACATCATACAAACATCATGAGCATTGACTAACCATTTCAAGGGTTTCGAATCTTCATCTTTGTTCTTGTTTTATAGGACATGGAAACTGCTCGCAGAAAGACAATTCAGATTAGCCTTGTAAAGATCCCTCCTCAGCTTAAGGAACTTCTGTCCAGGATTCCCGAGAGCTCTTCATTCAGTGAGAGACATGGAAGACTCATCAGCTTGGTTAACACCAACATTGAGGAGGACTTGATAAAGGTCCTGTTCCAATTCTTTGACCCTCTGCATCACTGCTTCACTTTTCCGGATTATCAGTTGGTGCCTACATTGGAAGAGTTCTCCCGACTTCTGAAGGTCCCTATCCTTGATCAACTACCCTACAACGGTACGGAAGAGGAACCCAAGCTTGAAGAGATTGCTAAAGCCTTGCACCTACAGACGTCTGACCTCAAGGGACATTGGGAAGTTAGAAGTGGTATCAAAGGGTTCTTAGCTAGATTTCTGTTTGAAAAGGCTCAAGAATGTTGGAACTCTCTTGACCTACGAGCTTTTGAAGAAGTCATGGCCCTCCTTGTCTATGGTTTGGTGTTGTTCCCTAACCCAGATCAGCTTATTGATATCAGTACTGTCCAGATCTTTATGACCAGGAATCCTATACCTACACTGTTGGGGGACATCCTTCACTCATGTTACACTCGAACCATGAGGAGAAGGGGTGTCCTTATGTGTTACACTCCTCTCTTGGGAAGGTGGTTTATTTCGCATCTTCCACAATCAGTTTTGAAGAACGAGCGGGGTTTGAGATGGTCACAACGGTTAATGACTCTCACGCATGCAGATATACATTGGTGCCCCAGGTCTAGGGAAGACATCACTATCATTGATCGTTGTGGGGAATACCCTAATGTTCCTTTATTTGGAATCAGAGGAGGTATCACCTACAACCCATGCCTGGCTTGGAGACAGTTTGGTTATGCTCGGAAGGATGGCCCTCATGACATGTTAATTCCTGACATAGTTTTCGATTTCGACAACGATACTCAAGGACTTCGTCAGAGATTTATCAGAGCTTGGAGGATGCCAAGTAGGATAGACAGCAAGACATTGGGGCACCGGAACTCCATCCCGTTGGAACCTTACCTCAAGTGGGTACGAGCCCGCTCCCAGAAGTTAGTAATGCCTTACCCCCACATGCTACCTGTAATCAAAGAGCCAGTCTTGGAAGGAGAAGCATCCTACACCATTCAACATCCCGACATGCCCACCTCCTGGGAAGAGATGCAGAAGAGCTGGATCCAACTTAAGGAAGAACGAAATTCTCTTGAGACCAGTCTACATGCTAGTGAAAAGAAGGTCCTGGAACTCACCCGCCTGCTGCACGAGGAAAGGAATCTCAACACCTACATCGCGCCAAAGAGGATGCGCAATGTCTTTTTATCTTAAGGAGTTATTTTGTAATATTTGGCCCTTGAGGCATTTATGTACTAACGAATTCCTCCTTATTAATATGATGTGCGTTCTTTTTTGTCTACAACAAATTTTGAATATTCTAAAATCCTTGAATGCATTGCATACATACGCATTCCATTGAACCATATGCATAGCAGGTACCCTATTTCACAGGTTGCTTAATTTTCTTCGCTGTTTATGTGCACAGTCATCATGAATCCAGAGTCCTCCAGTGAGCAAGCAATCAAGGCCCTTCAGGCCCAAAGTGCACAGTTTCAAGAGATGGTCCTAAGCCTAGCCCAAGGTCAGCAAGAGTTGAAGACTCTACTCCTGAAGAAGAAGAAGAAAAAGAGGACTGCATTGTTCAACACCGGACGCAGATTTGGGAACACACTCCATAATGAAGCTGATCCAACCACTTCTTCTGCTGAGAAAAACAGTCCCCAAGGGGGAGGAGCTCCTAGTCCCGCAGTCTCCGACAACGAGACGGACTATAACGATGAACAATACCCACCTGCTGCTGACAGATACAAGCAATTGGAGGACCGCTTGAGCGCCATGGAGATTCAGAATGTGCCGGGACTGGATTTCGGAGATTTGGGGTTATCTTCTGGGGTAGTCATTCCACACAAGTTTAAGGCGCCTGCCTTCGCCAAGTATGATGGGGTCTCCTGCCCAAAGCTGCATCTGAGGTCGTATGTAAGGAAAATCCAGCCTTACACGGCGGATAAGAACCTCTGGATTCACTTCTTCTAAGATAGCCTCTCAGGGTCACAACTCGAATGGTTCTACCAATTGGACGGAGCTAGCATCCGGCACTGGGAAGATTTGGCGACTGCATTCTACAGACAATACCAATACAATTCTGATCTCGCTCCTACGCGTACCCAACTTCAGGGTATGTCTCTAGGGACGGGTGAAGGGTTCAAAGAGTACGCTCAAAAATGGAGAGATTTGGCTGGCAGGGTGCAGCCTCCATTAACTGACCGAGAGCTGGTTGATATGTTCCTTGGGACTTTGTCTGGTCCGTTTTTCAATCATTTGGTTGGTAACTCCTCCGCTGGGTTCACAGATTTGATATTAACGGGAGAAAGAATTGAAGCTGGCATCAGGTCAGGCAAGATACAAAAGGCTGCCTCTACAAGTGCTGAGAAGAGGCCGTTTAAGAAAGAAGCAAGCGCCGTCTATGGTCCTAGAAGACAAGTCAAGCCCGAAAGTCGCCGAGCCGTCAATGCTTTGGTCATCTCCAAACCTGTTGCTGCTCCTCAGCTGTACAATCAACAAAGAAGTCAAAGGCCCAAGAGGCAGTATACCCGACTGAGTATGACATTATCTCAAATTTTACCCCAACTGTTATCCACCAACCTGGTGACCCTCAAAGAAGCTCCTAAAGTCGTCAACACTGCGTCTCCTAAATACAACCCAAATGCCCGGTGTGCTTATCATTCTGATAGTCCCGGGCACACTACTGATGATTGCTGGGCCTTGAGAAACAAAGTGCAAGATCTAATTGACGCAAAAGAAATTCAGTTTGAAGCGCCGGAAAGACCGAATGTTGTAACGGCTCCTATGCCCCAGCATAGGGTAAATGCCATTGAGGAAGAAGTGTACGCTGTTTCGGTAGATGAAGTTGTTACCCCTTTGAAGACTGTTAAGAAGAACCTACTGCGGGCCGGTTTATTTCCGGGTTGCGGCGAAGGTTGCCCATTCTGTGCTATTTCCCTATCTGATTGTCCCTTGCTAAGGTTAGGCATCCAAGACCTAATGGATAGCAAGGAGATTCTATTCAAAAAGACTGCTGTTCAATTGGTTCCAATGAAAGAAGTTTCCGTGATTACCATCTTCAAAAATCCAATCAAGGCTCCCCCAAAGAAGCCTATTCAAATCTTGACAGTTGCGCCTGTGATCATTACTGTTCCAGGACCCCTCTCCTACGTGTCTGATAAAGCTGTCCCCTGGCATTATGGGGCAGACGTATATGTAAATGGAATCAAGCAAGAATGTGATGCTAGTGCCAGTATCTGCGATATCACCGGTCCAGCTAAAGTCACCCGCAGTGGCAGGCTCTTCTCGCCTGACATTGCGCCACCCGCCATTCGAAAACCCCTCCTCATAAAACCTGCAAGTTTACCAAGTCCTGTTGCTGATCAAATTGTGTCCCCTGCTGCCGAGTCATCAAATGCTCGGGGCAAAGGGATTGAAGAAGAGCCTGCCCGGATGGAGGCACCAATACCCGTAAATGCTGAGGCCTCCCGACAAGAAATGGAGGAGATTCTGAAAATAATAAAGAAAAGTGATTTTAATGTTGTCGAGCAGTTGGGGCATACACCCTCCAAGATCTCCCTGCTCTCCCTATTGCTATGCTCCGAGGCCCATGCAAAGGCCTTGATCTCATTTCTCAAGACGGCCCATGTACCGCAAGAGACGTCTGCAGTCCAGTTCACTGACTGCATAGTGAATCTGACGGCGGACAACGGCTTGGGTTTTTCAGATGCTGACCTGACCGCAAAAGGGAGAGACCACAATGATGCCCTGCATGTCTCTATTGAATGCAGGGGCACTACTCTGGCCCATGTATTGGTGGACACTGGTTCTTCCTTGAATGTTCTTCCGAAAAAGGCTTTGGATCGCCTGGATTATGAAGGCCTGGAGATGAAACCCAGCAATATCATCGTCAGGGCCTTTGACGGTTCCAAAAGGATGGTTCATGGAGAGGTTAACATCCCTATTCGTGTGGGCTCTCAAGTGTTTGAATCTACCTTTTACGTGATGGATATACGTCCATCGTACTCTTGTCTGCTGGGTCGACCTTGGATCCATAAAGCTGGGGCAGTGACCTCCACCTTGCACCAGAAGCTGAAGTATCCCGTCAGGGGGAAGATCGTCACTGTGCAAGGAGAAGAGGAGTATATGGTGAGCCATTTGAATTCCTTCAGGTACATCGAGATGGACGGAGAGTTCATTGAAACTCCCTTCCAACATTTCGAGGAGGTACATCCAATTTCAGCAGCTGCAGAGACAACGGCCGAAGAGAATGATTCCTTGAAGATGGCTTCCCTAAGGGATGCCCGGGCTGTAGTTCAGAAAGGCAATTGTGCACACTGGGGTCAGCTTCCTGACTTCACTCAGAAGAACGACAAGTTTTGGCTAGGCTTTACTGCAGAGGCTCAGAAAGCGGTGCGCAAAGAGAAGATCGGAAAGGCTCCGGTGTTTATCTCCAGCTCAAGGGTGAATGCTATCGAGGAGGATGTGGAGGAAGCTGAGTTTGACAGTTGGATCTACCCGACTACCAGCAACGGACCAAGCAACTGGACGGCAAAGGATTTTACCCCTATCACATTTGTCACGCAGTAATTGATTCCTTTTGATTTCCAATTTGTAACAAACAATATGTTAAAACTTTGTTGGCTCGGTGTCCTACCCGGGGCATCGTAGCTCCATTTGTGAGGGCTTTTTGTATGACATTTTCATATATCATCAATCAAAACATTGGACGTTTGTTGCATTTCAAATCTTTTGCTCTTTTCCTTTCTGTGTTATATATATTGCAAAACAGCTGTATTTACACACACTCACTTATACAGGTTTCAATCCACTCTGGATCTTACTGGTAACAGCTCTGCTACCGCCAGTTATGACTTCGAAAATCCGATCAACTTGGCCGAAGACGAAGGTGAAGATGATTGCGAAGTGCCTGTTGAACTCGCAAGACTGCTACTACAGGAAGAGAGGGCTATTCAACCACATGAAGAACCTGTGGAGACAATTAACCTGGGTACTGAGACAAATAGGAAAGAGGTCAAGATTGGTGCCAATCTAGAGCTCAGCGTGAAGCAACGATTGATCCAGATGCTACAAGACTACATGGAGATTTTTGCTTGGTCCTATGAAGATATGCCTGGTTTGGATGCCGACATTGTAGTTCACCACCTGCCAACCAAGGAAGATTGCCCTCCGGTAAAGCAGAAAGTTCGACGGATGCGCCCAAAGATGTCTGAGAAGATTAAAGCCGAGGTGATGAAACAGTTTGATGCGGGTTTCCTTGCAGTAACTTCTTACCCTCAGTGGGTTGCCAATGTTGTGCCAGTGCCGAAGAAGGACGGTAAAGTCAGAATCTGTGTCGACTACCGGGATTTGAACAGGGCCAGCCCCAAGGATGACTTCCCCCTACCTCACATTGATGTCCTTGTTGACAATACAGCTCAACACAAGGTGTTCTCCTTCATGGATGGTTTTTCAGGGTATAATCAGATCAAGATGGCTCCAGAGGATATGGAGAAGACTACCTTCGTGACTCAGTGGGGTACCTTCTGTTATAAGGTCATGCCATTCGGGTTGAAAAATGCTGGGGCAACCTATCAACGTGCCATGGTTGCTTTGTTTCATGATATGATCCATCATGAAATTGAGGTATACGTTGATGACATGATTGCAAGGTCTCAAACTGAGGAGGAGCACCTTGACCATCTGAGGAAGTTGTTTGACCGACTCAAGTTATACAAGCTGAGGTTGAATCCCAACAAATGCACCTTTGGGGTAAGATCCGGAAAATTGCTAGGTTTCATTGTAAGTGACAAAGGTATTCAGGTGGACCCTGCCAAGGTAAAAGCCATACAAGAGATGCCGACTCCAAAAACAGAGAAAGAAGTCAGAGGTTTCCTAGGACGACTGAATTACATTGCCCGATTCATCTCACATCTAACTGCTACTTGTGAGCCAATCTTCAAATTACTAAAGAAAGATCAAGTGGTACGCTGGAATGATGAATGTCAGGCCGCCTTTGAAAGGATAAAGGAATATCTCCAAGAGCCACCCATTCTTATGCCACCGGTGGAAGGAAGACCTCTGATACTATACTTAACAGTGCTTGATAATTCAATGGGGTGTGTGCTGGGGCAGCATGACGAGTCTGGCCGAAAAGAGCACGCTATTTATTACTTGAGCAAAAAGTTTACCGACTGTGAGTCTCGTTACTCACTGCTTGAGAAAACTTGCTGCGCTCTTGTATGGGCTGCTCGCCGGCTGAGACAGTATATGCTGACTCACACTACTTTATTGATTTCAAAGATGGATCCCATAAAGTACATATTTGAAAAGCCCGCTCTGTCTGGAAGAATAGCGAGATGGCAAATGATCTTAACAGAATATGACATCCAGTATACAACTCAGAAAGCAATAAAGGGAAGTGTACTGGCTGATCATTTGGCACACCAACCTGTAGACGATTATCAATCATTGAACTTTGATTTTCCAGACGAAGACATCATGGTGGTAACTGACTGTGAAGTACCTGGACCGGATGAAGGACCTGAGGAAGGATCCCGATGGTCTATGCATTTTGATGGAGCCTCCAATGCTTTGGGTAACGGCGTCGGCGCTGTAATCATATCTCCCAAGGGGACTCATACTCCACTCACCGCCCGATTATGTTTCAGCTGTACCAAGAATATGGCAGAATATGAGGCATGTATCATGGGTTTACAAGCTGCAATCGATTTGAGGATCAAGTTTCTAAGTGTCTTCGGAGATTCCGCTCTCCTGATCAATCAGGTCAAAGGCGAGTGGGATACGAAACACCCGAATCTCATTCCTTACAAGGAATATGTGTCGACCTTGCTCCCTCACTTTGAAGAGATAACTTTTGAGCATTTCCCCAGAGAGGAGAATCAGCTAGCAGACGCACTAGCCACGATGTCGTCAATGTTCAAAGTTAAATGGGACAATGAGGCTCCCCGAATCATAATCTGGAAGTTGGATGAACCGGCATACTGCTGCGAGCTCGAGGCGGAGCAGGTGACTGAAAAACCCTGGTATCACGAGGTGAAGAGGTACTTGGAAGCCCAGGAATATCCTGAAGGTGCATCTGTCAATGATAAGAAGTTCATGAGGAGATTTGCTGCAAAATTCTTCCTCAGCAACGGCATTCTCTACAAGCGGAATCATGATTCAACTCTGCTACGTTGTATGGATAAGACAGAAGCAGAGAAAATTATGACGGAACTGCATGAAGGTACATTTGGAACACATTCCAGTGGACACACCATGGCTAAGAAAATCCTTCGGGCAGGATATTTCTGGTCCACAATGGAAGCCGATTGTTACCAACACTCCCGAACTTGTCATAAATGCCAAATCTATGCTGACAAGGTACATATCCCTCCGGTTCCTTTGAATGTCCTGACGGCACCTTGGCCTTTCGCAATGTGGGGCATCGATATGATCGGTGAGATCCGACCGACGGCATCCAACGGGCATCGCTTCATCTTGGTAGCGATCGATTACTTCACGAAGTGGGTTGAGGCAGCTTCCTACGCGACGGTAACCAAGAGCGTCGTGGCACGTTTCATCCGGCATAATCTGATCTGTCGGTACGGCGTCCCGGAAAGAATCATTACGGACAATGGTACCAATCTCAATAACAAAATGGTCACTGGACTCTGTGAACAATTCAAGATACAGCACCACAATTCTTCTCCCTACCGGCCGAAGATGAATGGGGCTGTAGAGGCAGCCAATAAAAATATCAAGAAAATTGTGCAGAAGATGACAGTGACCTATAAAGATTGGCACGAGATGCTACCGTTCGCTCTTCATGGGTACCGCACCTCAGCAAGGACATCAACCGGGGCAACTCCTTTCTCCTTGGTCTATGGCATGGAGGCAGTCTTGCCGATCGAAATCCAGATACCCTCTCTCCGGATAATGAAGGATGCAGACTTGAATGAAGATGATTGGATCCAGACTCGACTTGATCAATTAAATCTAATTGACGAAAAGAGGCTCACTGCTATCTGTCATGGTCAGACGTATCAAAAACGGATGATCAGGGCATTTAACAAGAAAGTCAGACCGCAAGAGTATCAAGTTGGGGACCTGGTAATCAAACGCATCATCCTTCCTCAAAGTGATCCCCGGGGCAAATGGACCCCTACTTACGAAGGGCCATTTGTGGTTAAGCGTGTGTTCTCAGGAGGAGCCATGATCCTAACCACCATGGATGGTGACAACCTTCCTCACCCCGCCAATGCAGACATAGTGAAAAAATACTACGCGTAATTAAAAGACCCGCTAGGTTGACATACCTAGGCAAAATAAGGGCTTCCCGGCGAACCAAAAGGGTTCGGGCAAAAATAAGGGATGAAATGAAAAAATCTGTACACCCGGCAAGTCGAAAACCTGAAAGGGCGGCTTGGGCAAAAATGGGTATCCCGGTGGACTGAAAACCCGAAAGGGCGGTCCAGGCAAAAGTTAGGGATAAAAGCGTAACACTATGTCTCATTGGATCACTTCGCATCCGGAATTCCATCAACTATCTGGCTCCAGATTTCGACATTGACCAATCAGCTTCATCTTTGAATTAGGCAGCAAAGCGATGAGACGTTCGAAGACATAAAGGCAATAGCAGAGTTGGAACCCAGTGGGATTGTTCACGTAGCTGTTTTGTTTTCTTTTTCAAATTGTAAACTCTATATTATTTGGCGGCGTCCTCTTACTAGGTTGTCAGCCTCTTGTACAAAAACGCCTATTCACAGGCAAAGTCTAAATCAATACAAATTCACTGGTTCATACAAATTACCATTGTTTTCCTTTTTCTGTTTTGTCTTGCGAAGAACGTCCAATGTTCATTTTTGGTATACGCATTTGACATTAAATTGCTAATTCATAAATATTCGCATATGAAACAGGAGATTAATTACCGGTGACATCAAAGACAGGGGCAATGTGGGGTTGTCTATTGCAGTCTGGTTGTTTGGTCCGCCAAGGCACCAAGGTAGGTTCAACTGAAAAATGTGGCCAAATCACCTTAACTCCCCGCAGAGAAAAACAAGGTTCAACAATACATTCCCCGGCAGGTCTTAAAAGCTCATCCCCAGTAGATTCTGCAAGCTCATCCCCTGCAAAGTACGGACGTCTCGCCCAAGTTTTATTTAAAGAGTTATTTCCTCACAAGGACTTATAACTGGGTCATCCTCAGCTAAAAGCCACGGAAGATCGCTCTCGGCAAAGTTCCTTCAATCCCCAGCGAAGTCTATCTTTAGTATTTCCAAGCAGAGTTTATCTTTGGAGTTCCCCAGCGGAGTTTACCATCATCATCCTCAGCGGAATCCATCGTTAGAGTTCTCAGCAGGCCTCTCATCAAGAATTTCGGCCAAGCATCTCTTCCGCAGAGCAGCTTCCCGGCCGTTTGTCAAGGATTTATTTTCCTAAGATGAAATTACATTCATAAACATTTCACATTTGCATACATCTTGCTTACCTACATGATGAAACGCATACAACATTTCATGTTGAACATCATGATATCATGCACATCATACATCATGACATTGCATACAACTTACGTTTTTGCCTTTTCAGGAAAAAGACAATCTCAAAAAAAAAACGACTACCTTCAACTGTCACAATTTCAGATTCGATACCTGTATCTAGCCAGGGCACATCTGAGAGTGATCAATTTCCAGATTCGATTCCTGTATCCAGCCAGGGCATATCTGTCGACCACGTTTCTAGACTCGACTCCTGTATCTAGCCAGGGCATGTCTGAAGAGTTCAAAGATTCGATTCCTGTATCTAGCCAGGGCACATCTATCAACTACAACTATTTCCAGATTCGATTCCTGTATCCAGCCAGGGCATATCTATCGACCACGTTTCCAGACTCGACTCCTGTATCTAGCCAGGGCATGTCTGAAGAGTTCAAAGATTCGATTCCTGTATCCAGCCAGGGCACATCTATCAACTGTCACGTTCCCAGATTCGATTCCTGTATCCAGCCAGGGCATATCTGTTGACGACTATTTCCGGATTCGATTCCTGTATCCAGCCAGGGCACATCTGTGAGCAACCAATTGTAGATTCAACACCTGTATCTAGCCAGGGCATATCTGCATGAGGAGATTGAAGATCAAACACCTGTAACAAGCCAGGAAAACATCTGTCTTTCTCAAATACACAAGTTCTCGCTAAGGAATCTCTTATGCGATCGACACTTCCAAATGGCATCTATAAGCCCATTCCCGACAAGGTTCTGTCACACTTCCAAATGGCATCTATAAGCCCATTCCCGACAAGGTTCTGTCACGTCTCCGAATGGCATCTATAAGCCCATTTCCATTGCTGATACGCTACTAGGCGAGTGCAAATTTTCGGGCACTCTGGTGTCCAATCTCCTTTTACCCTCGAGTCGCGAAAGGCAAACTCGCCAATCTAACTCTTCAGGTTCAAGAAGATTGAACAGGGGCAACTGTTGTACCCCAAAATTTGCCCTCCCTTTCTTCAGGAAACCATCTTAGATTTTTCAAAGTCCCCTGAAACAAATCCAAGTCCTGAGTTATCCTTTTGCCCAAGCAAGTCACTCACAAGAGCAAGATGATCTCCCGAACTCCAAAAGCAACGCTTTCATCTTGAGGAAAATCAAATTCTAAGTGCTTAGAATGTTTCTTTAAATAAGTGTTTTTAGAAAAAAAAAATCAGCGCTTCAGAACTTCTGGATCCATTCCAGATGAAGACGGTCAGAAGTTGCAAGTTTGGCTCAGGATGGTCAGAAGTTACCTCTTCAGCAGTTACATCAGTTCAATCAGAAGCTGTAAACGTGGTTCAGAGTGTAAGCCTCAAACAGAACATGCCCCTTCAGCAGTTACACAAGCTCAGTCAGAACTTGCTGAAGGAATGTAAGAGAAACAGGAAAGTATGAAGACTCCTTCAGAACAGGTTAAAATCAGAAGATGAAAGGTCAGAAGGATAGGTGTCACATTGATACAGAATCTCTAAGTCCAGATTGTCCAGAAGTAGATCCAAGGAACGTACCAGAAAACCAGGAGAATCTCCAGAGTTTGCTAAAAACAACAGGTAGCCAAGGCCAGAACATGGTTTACGCTGCTGATTCAACAACCAGAATGTTGGTATTGACAGGTCTTGTCACCATTTAATGCCCATTAATGCTTCCAACCACTCCTGAGCGTTCACGTGTGGCTTGAAAAATGCTTTTGCACAGATTCTGGCATGGGTCTTCACGCCACCGCCCATTTCAGAGGTCACTTCCCCCAATCCACGCCTGCTGCTGCTACCTAGGCTGAAAAATAGCTGTTATCACAACTTCCCAGGAATTTCTGTCAAAGAACCAGTTCAAACTCTGTTGGCGCCTTAAATGTTCAAGATATCCACAAGAACTTTGCCTATAAATAGAAAGCTTTCACCACTGCAAAAAAACGTTCAAGAAGTTCAAGAAAAGAAACAGAAAAATTGCTAAGAGAGAAACCAAACTCCTAAGCAACACAACATTCTGAAACTCTGCCAAAATTTCCAGTTTTGTTTCATAACTTTAAGTTTCTCACCTTCAACCTCATCAAACACCAAGCTCTTTTCTGTAAACCAAAGCGTTCTTTCCAAAACTTCTGACCCTATACACGTATACACCTTTACTTCCCCTTTTCCAAATCTGTCCAGAACACTACCAGAACCAGAAGCTAACTTTCACCCTCCACTTTTCCAAACAGTCAGGTAAGCACCTGCTGACCCTCACCACACTGTTAAGCATCATCAGCTGTGCATATTCAAATAACATAATGTAAATATTCATGTTATCGCTGTTTATGTTCTGAGGACCCTCATACCTCAGAACGTTCTGAGCCAGTTTAGGACTTGCCTGTGACCTTGGTGATTCTGACCTCTGGGACATTTTGCTATCTTGCTGGATCTGTTCCAAATATGTTTTCTGTTTTGTGGAGTAACAACAGGATTGCAGATGTTCTGATTAGTGCAGGAAAAAGCCAAGTGCTGACTTTGACGTTAGCACATCTGAAGCCTGTTTTGCTGCCAATGACCTCAGAACCTCTGAGAGTTATTGCCTTTTCAGCAGAATCTGAACTTCTGGGTTCTCCACTAACAAACTTCTGTCTTGCAGCGCAGGGAAATCAGAACCTCTGGTTTCCCCACTAACCAGATTCTGTTTTGCAGGTTCCAGAGTCAGAAGTTCTGACTCATCCAGTTTCACCAACAGGTTGATCATCTGACAGCGGATCTGGGTCAGAACTTCTGATGGCCTCCCAACAGCGCGCGGCCTCCCTCCCTCTCTCCATATATCTTGTTTTTCGCTATTTTCTTTTTTGTCTATTTTTCTCGTTGAACCCCCCATGTACAAATATGTATCCCCCTCCCCTAACTATTGTAATAGCGTAGGATTTTACATTCCCGCTTCTTATTGCTAGTAATTAGGACGTGTATGGCAAGATAAAACTCAATGAAATAGAAAAAACCTAATTCAAAGAAAAAACTCTTGTATGAAATAAAACACACTTGCACATTAACACCCCTAGGGTACTCCACTTTGTTGCCTTCCGAAATTGGGCCATATTGCATGTTAGGTCTCTTTGGGCAAAACAAACAATTTAAATGATCATAGTCCCTCGATAACTTTTTTAAAAAAACAAAATGATCAAGTCCCTTAAGAAAAATGCCCAAAGATGCTTGGCACCATTGCAATTATGGTCTAAACGATGACCCGCGCCCGTCCCTTTCACATCCTAAACACAAGATTGTCCACCAAATACAATGATGGAATAAACTTGTTAAAAGGGTTAAAACATAGCAATAATCTTTTGAGAAATTTAGGAGTAGACAACCTCTTAGTTACTTGAATCAAACTTGCAAAGCAAAACACTTGCCTAATTTCAAAAACACACATCACAACACTTTCAAACAAACTCTCAAAAACATTTGAAAACATCTTTTCAAAAAGATTCACACTTTTGTAAAACACTCAAACACGAGTCAAATACATTAGTTGCCTAAAACAAGGCATCTTTTTCCAAAACATTTTCAAAAAGCACCCACACACACACCATTTTCAAAGCGATCGAAAAACAAGGCAAGTGATCTAAAAAACCAAGTAACTAAGAGCCCATGGATAACCATGGATGAAAAGGGTGCTAATACCTTCCCTTTTCATAATCTACTCCCCGAACCCAAGAAAACATCTCAAAAGGTTTTTGCTGTGCTTTTTAACCTTTCCTTAGGATAAAATAAAAAGTCGGTGGCGACTCTTGCTAACCGCAACATTTGCGAATACGAACGCAAACCTCAAGTCAGTTCTCCCACCGTATCACAGGCAGCCATCCAACAAGATAAGAGACTTGAAAGATTATTACAGAATCTGGGCCAGGATCATTCTGGGTTGCATAAATCACAGGAAGCCTACAAGCTCTCCTGACTACATCAACATTGATCAGCAGTTTGTATTGTACTTCATTGCAAAGAAGACCAAAATAAATCTTCCACACTTTCTCTTCAATCATCTGAGAACAAGCGTGAAGGAAACAAGGGAAGAAGAAAGAATAAAGAGGGATTGGATTCCTCTGGGAAGATTGATTTCTAACATTTTGACTGAGAACAGGCTGATAGAACATCTGACAGAGGCTTAGGAAATCAGCACTCTAGAGGCAAGTGCTAGGAAACCACTAAATGCCAAGAATCTGAAGAAAATGAAAATTATTGAGAGCATTAAGAAGGAAACAACAATTGCTTATCATGAAGTCATCACGTCTAGGAGAATCCCTCTGAAGGATTTTCCACTATTTTCTGAGATAGATGCTTCTCCAGAGATTGTGGTCAGATACCTTGAAGCTTGCAAGGAAGATGGAACTATTCCAGAACTTAACATTCGTGATCTGCACAAGCCAGCTCTAGATGTTGTGTTGAAGAAATCCAGAAAGAGGAAGGCAGCAAGAGAAGGATCCTCTCAGAGGACACCCAAAGCTGCGAAAAAGAAAGGTAACACATCTTTTGTTTCTGTTGTAGAATCTATAGTCTTTCCAACATCTGAAACAGTCCCCCCTCAACCAACAAAAAATCCCTCACCACAAAAATTTAAAGATTTTGACATAGAGTTTGATCCCTCTAACTCTTGGCAGCTTCTTAAATGAACCTCACTCCCCTAATCCAAATCTAGAACAAAATCAACCAGAACTTGAAAGAGTTCTTTCTGATATTGAACTTTTTGAACAAGACTTTCAATCACCAATCCCAGAAAATTCAATCCTCCACTCCCAACAACCAGAAAATCCACACCTTCATTCTCCACAACCAGAACATCCAAATCCCAACTATCCTTAACCAGAAAATGAAAACCCTCACACTCCCCAAACTGAAAATCCAAATTATGAAACCCCTGGACCAGAAAATCAACATGCTACCGCAAACCCATCAGAAGACTCTTTTATGGACTTTGACACAACTACCCCAATTCCTGGAATAACAGAACCTCTCATGGTTCGTTAACCTCTCTCCATACTTGATATTCCAAAAATACCTTCACCATATGACTCCACACAACCAAACACTACTCGCTCATCAATCCTAATTTATGATTCTCATACTCCCTCACCAATTAACCGTCCAGCTGATCATCTCAGAATTGTCATTGATCTAGAAGCGCTGGACCATCTAGCTTCAACCACCAATAAAATTTTCATTCCTAAACCTAAACCAACCTTAACCAAAACAGATGTTGGTAAGAACTTGTTGATTTTTGAAACAGAAATAGAGGAATGGGTTACTTCTTTGAAGCAAGCAAGTCAAGAGATTTCTAATCCTGCTGCTTTTGAGTCTCTTTGGGATAGATTCAGAAAATGGTTTATCTCTGAATCCCAGAGGCAGAAAGAATTGAGTTATGAAATGGCTCAGCAGAACTTCAGTGATCAGCTGAAAGCCTTCAAAGACCAAGTTCTTAGTCACTGGGACAAGAAAGAAATTCTTCTGCTGGAAAATGCTCCCTAGAAAGAGCACCAACCTTCAGAAGCCACTGAAACAGGTTCTGATAGTCACCCTCTGACTACTGCTCCAAAAAAGGAAATTGCGAAAGAAGAAGTAGTTGAATCAGAAGATGCTGCAGAGTGCTCTGAACTACTTGCAACCTCTAAGGAAACACCAGCTATGTCTCTGGTCATGCAAACTCTGGAAGAGCTGAAGAAGTAGAATTCTTTAATCCATGCAAGATTAGATAAGCAATAAGACACAAATAAATAAATAAGGGATATATTGGATAAGCAAGAATACACTACCAAAGAAATCAAGGATATGCTGGGAAATCAAGAAAAATGTAGAACTCAAATTAAGAGCTTGCTGGAAGCGTTGTTCACACAACTTCCCCCTCCATCTTAGATTTTCTTTAACTTGTTTTCTGTATTTTTCATCTTTTCTTCTTTGTTTTTGGAAGATGTCATTGCAATCTGTTTTCAATACAAATAATCATTTTTTACTCTGATATTTTATGATTATATTTATTTTTGATACCTGATAAAAAGGGAGAGAACGTAAGATATTTTCAATAACAGTTTACTGGGACTAAGTCTCAAACATTCTGAACATTCTGAATATCTTTGTTTTCTGAAATCTTAAATAGGAACAAATTCTGATAAAGACGGAAGGAGATGCATCAAAAGCTCTGATAAGAAGGAACTTCTGGGAAGTATCTCATCTCTATTTGAGTATTCAACTCAGGGGGAGACTCTCTTAAGCTTTTGTTCTGTACATTTTTATTGAAAAAATCCTAGTTTTTGTCATCATCAAAAAGGGGGAGATTGTTAGAACATAGTTTGATTCTACAATCCTCATAAGAGCTTTGATGATAAAAAACACAAATAACAAATATGAACTCTAAATCAGTGTTCTATGTTGTACAAAAGTTCTGACTGAAACGACATCAGAAGTTAAGCCACAGAAGCACTCAAGTTGAGTAATCAGAATGTTCTGAAGTATGATGATCAGAATTTCCGCTAAAGAGAAAGATATCCTGATTTTGAAAGGAAGTCCAACACACTAACAAAACCTTATGTTTCTGACTTCCCAAGTTATGAAGCAAAGCAGCATGCAAGATTCCTAAGTTCTGAAGCATCACTTTTCCATTAAGGCAGTATCATTTACAACAAATACAATCAGACAAGGATCTTCTCAGTATGGAAAGAGCATTAAGTGTCCATTATCATGTTTCCATTTGGACAGACTGCCACACCTATATAAATAATTTCAAAGGGTAAATTGTTTACGATTTATATACAACTGCTCCATACAATCTCAAAAAGATGCAAAACTTATATTCATACTATACTCCAAACTTGTGTAATTCATCACAAAAGTGATACAGTTTTTGTAACGAAAAACAAATAGTACACAGTGAATCTTTTCCTTTGATTAAGTGAATTTCCTTGAGATAAACCGGATTGTGGTTGTACTCAAGAAGACTTTGGCAGTTGTCGAAGTAACTTTGTAATCAGTTTTATTAGTGAATTAAGTCCTCGTTGGAGAGAGGCGAAATCACCTTGGTGGGTGGAGTGGAGTAGTTTGAGATCAAGCGAACCATGATAAAAATCATCGTGTGTATTGCTTTTGATTTTTAAGTTTCAATTCAACCCCCCCCCCCCCCCCCTTTCTTGTGTTTTTCACTTCTTCATTATTGGGGTGGGGGAATATGCGAGCACAAATGTAAACACACATACGAAATACCTATTTCAAAGGTAGGATGTTAAACAAACACAAGTAGCACACATAATCCACATAATGCAGAATTTCCCTAAATGAGTCTTTAAATAAACTAGGTGGATTCCTGACATGATCAGTAACGGAGATCCTCGTCATACATCTCTACCATTTTCTCATGGCAAGGAAAGAGGTAAAGTGCGGAAGTAATAAAAAGGAAGAGATGAAATACCAAACGGATGACAATCTTTGGCGAGCAAGCAAAAAAATATAAGAAAACCTTGAAAACATTGAGTGAGCTAGCATCAACAAACAAAACAAATCAGAAATTGGACGTCCAACAAAAGCCTCAAAGTAACAGTGTGAAAATAAATCACAAATAAGGTGCATCAGACATCATCACAAAAGTCATTCTTCATGAAAATATAGTCTAGACAAAAACACAACAAGCATATATATTCCTCAAATCATGAGAGTCAAAGCATAAGCTTGCCTGAATCACATCCATATCTCACAAATAAAGTGAAACACGAATCAAGAATAATATTGCATTCGTGTTCCCCAAATAAAGTAGAACATGGATTAATATCATCATGAGAATCCCTTGGTATGCATCCTTGCACAAACAACACACATGTCAAAAATAACAAGGGAAAACTAAGCCAACAGAGAAAACACAATGAGAAATGAAACAAAATAAAAAAAGGAAGTTGCTAATTTTTGGCTTGGGAACCCGGTTACCAGAATTTAGGTAACTACTTACCCTAACTCAAATTTCTACAGAAATAGCTACTGACTTGAGGTAACAGGTTACCATAACTTGGTAACCGGTTACCTTAAGCCAAAACGCCTGATAATCACTACTGTAAGTGGGGTAATCGGTTACCAAAACCGGGTAACTGGTTACCTTCATGCAGAAAACAGTTTTTTAACAGTTTTTTGAGATTTGACTCATGGTTTGGGCATTTGATCAAACACAAAATCTTCACACATTCAGCACATGATTTTGCATAATTCAAGGTCTAGATTCAATATTCACGTGATGAATTAAGATCAACAATTGAACTTCATACAACCTCATTGATTTGTTCATTAATTAAGCACTTTCAAGTAAATCGTCTTAATTCAATAAGCACTTATTTCAACTATCCGATTTCAGATTTATACATGATGATCAAATCAAATCACAATTCTAGGCTTATATCTATATTCTCAATTCAAAATTCAACCTAGATTTAATTCATACTTGATCAAAAAAGTGCTTATCAAATAATCACTTATTTCAGAAGTGCTTAATTCAAGACAATTCACCGATAGAAATGAAGAGGAGGCTTAGGTATAGAAAATGCAACGAATGAATCAAAAATCGGAGAAGAATCACTCTTGATTTTGACTTTTGAATCTTAATGAAATTGTTGTTGTGTTCTTGATCAAAAAAATGTAGAACATTAATTTGATCCTTTAGAGACTTGAGAGAAAAGATTAAAGTGTTTGTGTTGATTTGTGAATCATGAGAGCCTCCACCCCTTAACAAAAATCAAATTAGAGATTATATACATGGGCCTTGGATGTGCAATTGGATTGAGCCTTGACTTGAAAGTGTAAGCCTGACACGACCGGAAAGTTCCACATCATCATCCGTATGAAATCTTCAAAAAGTCCCAACATGAAAAATGAAGATTATCATATTTTTGACGCATTGCCTAAAGAAAGGGCTCAATCGGATAAATTAAGAGGAAGTTATGAATTTTTGAAGTTTCGCTGACATTGTGTCAGGAAAAAATAATTTCATGTGCAGAATTTTATTTCGTCACGCGCAAAGAAGATAAAAAACAAGAACCTACGGGTCACTATTTTCTTTCAGCATTTGAAGATTAGTTGTATTAGAAAAAATTAGTGAACCAACACCACCAGACCCAGCTCAATACAATAAAAATCGAGTGAGATATGAATCTTACCGTATCAAATGTTAATACAAATGGACTCCGGTTCAGCACCAATATGTCTTTAGAAAATCAAAATTCACGGGTCTTTCCTTTGTGAATGCGCTTTTAGCCTCCAAAGATGACATCAAGATGACATCGAAAAGGAATTTTGGTAATCAAAACCACGCGTATACGACAATCCATCCAAAAGTTATGAATCCTTTTAGCGCACACGAAACAACGGTTTAGCCCACTTCCCTTGTATTTTTTCACTGTATAACTTTCAAAAGAATGGCGTATTCAGAGACCCTCCTTCAAGATTTACCTTTTGGTCCGAACACGAAAGTTGAAGAGAACATTGAGACGATTTTAAAACATTAAGAATCAATCCAAAACAATGTTCCAAACGGGAGATATGAATTTCCAAGCTCAAATCAGCTGAAAAACTGTTTCCTATTCGCACTGCTTAAAATTCACCGAAAGCACTCAAATATTTCATAACTCGACATGTGTTGAACAAATACGGGAGCTTTGTTATGTTGACCAAGATACCTTGATACTATGAGCATGGATCCAATGATATGCATATATGCGCATGTTAACAAAGTATAAGCCAATTAGAGATGGAAAATAAAGAGGGCAAGTTTTGGGGTACAACAATAGTTCTGCTGAAGGATTATCTGTTATAGCACATACTATTGTTGAGAAGCATACTGAACAATTTGAACATATGGAACCAGTATTTGTTGAACCGGTGGTTGGATGAAAGTTGCAATGCAGATTTGTGGAGCATACTGATTAGGAATAATTGCTTCCTAGTAGTAAGGAACCTGAACTTGAGGATAAGCAGGAGCTTCTTCTTCGTCCTCAAAAACTGCACTTATTTCTATGTCATCTTGCTTTGAGAATCCGAAGTAGTAGCGTCCTAGATCTTACCAATCTTGAAAGCATTCTCAAATCATTATCCTATGATAACCCATATGAAAATTCAGAGGAAACACATCCAACCATCATATTCAGATATGGATCTCGTAAAGTAGCCATGAACATATCCACAAGCTCTAACTCCAAAAGTGGAGGTTAACCTCTACTAGCTAGTTCTCTCCATCTCTGTGCATACTCTTTGAAAGACTCATTAGCCTTTTGAGTCAAGCTCTGAAGCTGAATTCTGGTAAAAGCCATGTCACTGTTATATTTGTAATGCTTGAAAAAGGCCTATGATAGTTCTCTCCAAGTCTGGACATGTGTCCTTACAAGATGTGTATACCATTAGAGAGATGCCCACTGAGGCTATCTTGAAAGAAGTGCATTAACATCTTGTCATATTCTGCATAAGGATCCATCTTGTTGCAAAATTCCTTAATGTGAGTCATTGGGCAAGTGACACTAGGTACATGCCAGGAACTAGGTACATACCAGAAGCATCTAAACCAAAGAAGGCAATAACTTCTAAAGCCTTTATCCTCTTTTGCAGAAGGTGAAACTTTTCCTCAGTCACAGTCTCATCAATTTCGAACCTGTAGGTTTCAAATGACGACTCAGAATTATTCTCACGATATAAAGTTCCATTAACGGGAGCCTCAACATTGTTTCTAACATTTCGATTCAAAATAAACTACCATGGGGTAAGATTAACATCTGGTGGATCAATAGTATTAGCAGCGGGCCTCTGAATAGTATGTCTCAACTTCTATTGTCCACGAGCGATGTTCTGAATCACTTATATGAATTGACCCATCTGGGTCCCCACTCGTGTTTTTATCTCAACCGTATGTGCCTATAACTGCTCTATGCTGATGTCGGGAAATCAACTCTGTGGTCTTGTGATTCTGAATAACAGGCCAAGCTTACAATGAGTCTCCATGTTAAAATGGATGAGATGTATAATGATGCATGAATGATAAGAAAAATGAACTTCATGTGATGATTGATGTAATGACATGCAACACCATGGGTTCAGAAGTCCAGAATATCCTGGATAACAATAGTACATCCTCTGTATAAACTGAATGTAAAAGGATCAAAGGCCCGGTGTCACGAGCATGGAGTAAAAGTAACAACCAACCTACAAGGTGTGTACTAAGGCTCAATCATCTGAACAAGTAATCGAGTGCAAATAAGTTCTCGGAGTCTTGATTCCTCTTTCAATTATTACTGATTTACACAACTACTTATGAGTACTAATAATATTCTCACGAAAAGTTTGTCTGAGTGTAATATCACATAACGACTAATTCAAGACTACTCTTGAATTTTCACCGCACTACATCCTAAAGGCCGATATAGGTTAAAGGTTCTACGATCCTCAGCTTCTCGGGCTCTCAAGTCAAAAGCAATAATGCTTTAACAACTATCATGTTTAGCATTACCACTCTTAAAGAGGCCTCCACTAAGTGAGGTTATCATATGCTACTTATGTCAAGATTACTCCATTCATGTAACTTTTGATTATACCACCTGAAATTATGGCTGCAGATACTCAATGTCACGTTCAATGTTATGACACCGTATCTGACTTTCTATAAGACAGTAAATATAAAAACAGTAAAGAACACAGTCAATTGTTTACCCAGTTCAGTGTGCAACAACACCTACTCTGGGGGCTACCAAGCCAGGGAGGAAATCCACTATAAGAGATATTAATTCAGGAATAAACCAACCAGTTTATCTCCTTCACTTAAGACCTACCCAATGCAACTTCAATCTAAGTACAACTTAAACCTGAGTTCCTACTCACTCCCCCTCAATCACAACAGTGATACATAGAAACAATTTGACTAATGAATTGTTGAAGACACTCTTCAAAACATACACTTGATT
The DNA here is from genome assembly GCA_948472305.1 of Vicia faba. Taxonomy (NCBI): domain Eukaryota; kingdom Viridiplantae; phylum Streptophyta; class Magnoliopsida; order Fabales; family Fabaceae; genus Vicia; species Vicia faba. The sequence goes on along the minus strand of OX451737.1, from coordinate 1,155,201,396 downwards.
ATGCTTCACAGCTTTTTAATCAAGCAACACAAACACTCTTACTTCACAGCTTTGAGTGATACACAAACCTAACTTGACTTTGCTTCACAGCTTTAGTCAAGAGACATACAAACACTCTTGCTTCAAAGCTTTGAGTGTTACACAACCCTTACAATTAAAACCTATTCCAAGTCACTTATCACAATGATAATTTCTTGGATTACAATAGTAAAAACTATACAGCTTCTAAGTGATCTTCTGTCAAAAAGGGATTACATTCAAAACAGCAGCCCTGTTGAATATATAGCAGCTGCAACTTCAGTTAGGGTTTACACAAAAATCTAGGGTTAATTCCATTTGACCTTAAGACTAGGTCACATGACTTTATCAACCAGGTTGGGGTTGAGCTAGGTTAACCCAAAGAAAACGCAGGATTCTGTTCTGGAAAGACTGAGTCATTTTCCTGAAAAAACTCAGAATTAACCAAACTGCATACCTGTTAGTTCAGAACAGGATGTCTTAACATCTGTTATGACATCTGAAAACCTGTCTACTAATTTAGGTAAATGTGATCATTTTGCAAAATGCTCAGATACACACTTATAAACATCATTACCTGTATGATAATATTTTTCTGCAAAGGTACCTAATGAATCAGTACATACTAAACTAGAATGTTATGACATCAGTCATGACATTCACACAAACACTTGGGTTTTACCAAAAATGCAAGCCAATAACTAAACAACTACAAACTCCCCCTTTGGCAGATTTTTGGCTAAAGACCCTAAGCAATCAGAGATAGATAGCAGCAGAAAGAAATGACTGCAGAAAAATAGAATGTCTAATTAAGTAAGTACCAAAATATATCTCCCCCTCTTTAGCCACAAATGGGCCAAAGATACATGTTCTTAAAAGTTATACAGTCATCTAGAAAAAGTAATGAGAGCAGAACCAAAAAAACTGAACACACTTCCAAACTCTACCAAGTACCAGCACCAACTCCACCAATCAGCAACTCCACCAACCTTTAATCACTGTCATCAGACTCAGAGGAGCTAGTTTCTTCAGTATTGAGATGACCTTCAGCTTCTACACCCTCTTCCCTTCTGTTTCCTTCAGCTTCCTCCTTTTCTAACCTGGCAATTAGGTTTTCTAGGGTCTTTTTCCTAGCTTCCAGTTCTTTGCAGGTCTCTTTTAATACAGCTATGACATCAGATGTTTTGGACTGGGTCTTCACAGACGATGTCTCAGCTGATGTTATGACAATATCAGGAGCATGAGATCCCTGAAATAGTTTGTAGTGCAACCCAAGGGCAGGAGCTCTTTTGCAAGAAGTATCTCTTGCCACCAGGATATCAGGGTATTGTGCAAGGATAATTCCACAAAGGAGGGAGGGAAAGGCAATTGGTCCTTTGACAGCATAACTACCAGCATGTTTTAAAGTTTGTTCAAAAATATACCTGCCATAGTCAAAAGCAGTCTTGGTTCCCACAGCATAAATAAATCTCCCCAATCCTGTGGAGATAGTTGATTTATGGTTTGTAGGGACCCAGTTGGCTGCACCAATCTTGTGCAGGATGGCAAATTTCATGCTAAGTTTGCTGGCATTCAGCTTGCCTTTCAAGGGCCAGCACTTCACTTGCCTTGCTGTGATGGTTTGACAAACTTCATTGTCAGTGACTTCTAGATCAGGACAATCCTCATTTGATCTTCCAAGAAATTTTTTAATTTCTGATGGAGAGAAATTAACCCTTCTTCCTCTAACAAAAACACTTTCAAAGTCAGCTGACCTTCCATCAGCACAATCATTAGACAAGTTAACTATGAACTCCTTGACCAGATTTTCATAACACTTGTTAAATTTTATCACTGTCTTCATCAGTCCAGCATTCTTGATCAGGTCCATGATGTCTTTGCACTCCATGGCATCATTGTTTATCTCTCTTTCTAAAGCTATTCTCTTCAAGCAAACATACTTCCATCTGTTTGCATTGTCAGGATGATGAAAAGAGATGTTGTCTGTTGGGACTTTAGGAACTCTAGCAATTTTGCTGGAGGGGAGCTTCCTTCTGATAGGAATTTCTTCAGCATCAATCTCAAACTCTGATTCCTCTTCAGAATCAAAAGATTCGGGTTCTTTTCTCTTCTTTGAAATTGGTTGTCTATCAGTATGCACCTGGGCTCTCACCTTCCCTTTGGACTGAACAGTTTTCACAGATTCTACCCCAGCCATGCCTTCAGCCTTGGATTTCTTATTAGCAGGTTTATCTTTTGTCAAACATTTTCCAGCATTCTGATTATTCTTCCTTTCCATCATTCTCCTAGCTATGCTAGGGTTTACATTGGCAATCAGATCATTGTCTGAGTATTCCTCATCCACATCAATGATAGGTGGATCAGCAGTCTTTTCTGAAGGGTTCTGAATGTTGTCATTTTGTGTCATAACATTCTCAGAGACATCTACATTCTCAGAGACATCCACATTTGGGCTTCCTGATTGATTTTAAGGGACAGAAATCCCCGGTACAGATTGGTTTCCGCTTAGTATACTTGTCACTAGCCTAGCAATTGCTTGATGAACTTGAACTGATCCTTCTCTATTTGATACAGAAGAAGAAGGATGAGAAGGATTACCAGAGGCAGCAGCTTGAGCTCTTCCTGCATGTCTAGTTCTCAGCTTTTTGACTTTGGCGGGGTCAGTAGCCATCTCTCTGAGAGGAGTGATCTCAAGAACTTCAGATTCTATACACGTGGTGATTGCTCGAGAGTCTTGGTCAGATGATGAAGATGATGAAGATGAAGAGGTCGCCTTGGTTGAAGATGATGTTTGAGACATTTTGATTGACTTAGAGCACCAGTAGCAATTTGAGAAAAAACTTTGATTGAGAGAAGGGAACAGGTTGCAAAGACGAGAGAGGTAGGAGGCAAAAGAGAGTCTTTTCAACTTCTTAAAGATTTTGAAAGAATTGGGAAAACATATGATTAACCCACTAAAATTAGACTTAACAAAATTAACTCCTTCAACCCTTGTTTTAAGCAAAATTAATTGCTACAATTTCTCATGTTGGCAAATACCCAACCTGCCCCTCAAGTTTTCAAGTTTATTTCCAACAAGAGCCTTGGTAGAAGAATCAGCCAGCTGAAGCTTAATGATACCATGTTCCAGTTTAATTGACTTCTTCTCAACAAGGTCAATGTGCTTGGTCCTGCTATGCTGAATAGGGTTCATGGAATTATTGATTGTATTCAGATTGTCACAAAATCTTGTGAGACATTATACTCAGTGAGCATCTGCTTTGTCCAGATATTTTGAGAACAGTTACTACTAGCTGCAACCATTTCAGCATAAAGTTGGGAAGGAATTCTTTTGACATGAATCATAGTTCTGGTTGATTCTTGAATGATCTTATTTTTCTTTTTGTCAACTCCATTTAGATGGTGAGTTATAGGAGAAGAGACTTCACAACTCATTTCTTCTGGGAAACAGAATTTATTAGACTTGTTGTTTCCAAAATCCTTGTCATGATTACTTCTGGTTCTGACAACACATCCTTCTTCAAGTTTATCCACCACATCATAGACATGTTTCTTTTTACCAAGCCTTTCAATTTTAAGTTCACCACAAACCCTTCTTTTATCAATCTGTAGTCTTGGAGTCCTTCTGACTGCTTCCATAGAGATAGCTCTTTTCATTCTTCTTAGATGAAGATGACCAAGCTTATGGTGCCACAGGTTCATCTCTTTTTCTTCTTTGGTAATTGGACACATAGTGGAGTTATTAGTGTTCTCAGGCTGCCACAAGTAACAGTTATCTTTGGATCTGACTCCTTTCATTGCAATTTCTTGTTTTTCATTGATTACAAGACATTCAGATTTTGAGAAATTGACCTTGAATCCTAGATCACACAGTTGACTGATACTAATGAGATTAGCAGTCAGCCCTTTTACCAGCAATACTTCACTCAGCCTTGGAACTTCAGGGCAGTCCAAATTACCAACTCCTTTGATTTCACCTTTAGCACCATCTCCAAAGGTCACATAACTAGTGTTGTGAGGTTTAACATGATTGAGAATGTTCTTTATTCCAGTCATGTGTTTAGAACACCCACTGTCAAAGTACCAGCCTTCCTTTGCAGACACTCTCAGGGAAGTATGGGCTATCAGGGCAGTAGCCTTTTTCTTCCATTGAGGAGTATGTGGTACCTTTTTAGACTTAGGTTTGACACCTGAGTTTTGATTGGGGTATCCATGCAATCTGAAGCAGAAGGGCTTTATGTGGCCATATCTCCCACAATGATGACATCTCCATCTTTGGTACCTTTTCTTCATATGTCTCTGTTCCTGATGTTGAGAGTTGTGTTGAGACATCTGTTTTGACATTTGCTTATCAGGCCTGATCTTCTTATCTGTACCAGAGTTCTTTGCTTCCACAAATCCTAGTCCAGATTTGTTTCCCACATTTTGTCCAACCTGAAGAATCTCTTCCAATTTATCTGTTCCATTAGTCAGCATCTTGACAGATTTGGTCATTTGGTTCAGTTGTGAGTTCAGCAATTGAACTTCCCCTTCTAGATGACTTATAGTTTCAAGATCTTCCCTTTTTTCAGCCTCCAGCTTTATGATGAGTTTTGCTTGTTTCTCATTCTGCACACAGACTTCAGCACTTCTGATACACAATTTCTTGTAGGTATCAACCAGTTCTTCAAATGTCACTTCTTCATCACTAGTGTCACTTTTAGAGGTACAAACACTAGTTAGAGCAGTAACTAGTTTGGCAGATTCTTCTTCAGAATTACTTTCTGAATCACAGTCAGACCAAGTAACAGTCATTCCTTTCTTTTGTTTCTTAAGAAAGGTAGGACATTCAGCTCGAATATGCCCATATCCTTCACAACCATGGCATTGAATACCTCTGCCTTGGTTTCCCTTCTCTTCTGACCTTGGTCTTCTGCTGGAACTGTCAATGTCAGAGGGAATGTTATGAACATTAGACCTTGACTTTGGATCTATTCTTTTGATGAGTTTGTTGAACTGTCTTCCAAGCATGGCTATAGCTTCTGAAATATTTTCTTCTTCATCCTCCTTGTTTTCAACATCAGTGTTGGATACAAGTGCTATGCTCTTGTTCTTCTTGTCACCATTATCAGTGATCCCCATCTCAAAAGTCTGAAGAGACCCAATAAGTTCATCCACTTTCAACTTGCTGATGTCCTGGGCTTCCTCTATGGCAGTTACCTTCATTGCAAATCTTTTAGGCAAGGATCTGAGAATCTTTCTCACCAATTTTTCTTCTGCCATTTTTTCTCCCAGTGCTCCTGAGGTGTTGGCAATCTCCAAGATGTTCATGTGAAAGTCATGAATGGTTTCATCTTCCATCATTTTTAGATTCTCAAACTTGGTAGTCAACATCTGAAGCCTTGACATTTTCACTTTGGAAGTGCCCTCATGGGTAGTTTTGAGAGTGTCCCAAACTTCCTTGGCCAGTTCATATTGATGTACTAGTCTGAAAATGTTTCTATCAATTCCATTGAACAAGGCATTTAAGGCTTTGGAATTTCCCAGGGCTAACTCATCTTCTTCTTTACTCCAATCTTCCTCAGGCTTCAAACTGATTGCCCCATCTTTCTCAGTTATGGTGGGATGGATCCATCCTTTGTCAGCAGCTCTCCAAGCCTTTTTGTCCAGAGATTTTAAGAAGGAAATCATACGAGGTTTCCAGTAGTCATAATTAGTTCCATCCATAATGGGTGGTCTATTTCCAAAAACTCCTTCTTTGTCCATAGTGCCAGAAAGTGATATCCCTAGATCTCACCCAGTAATACAGGCAGGGTGCCTGCTCTGATACCAATTGAAATTCTGGCTGCAGATACTCAATGTCACGTTCAATGTTATGACACCGTATCTGACTTTCTATAAGACAGTAAATACAAAAACAGTAAAGAACACAGTCAATTGTTTACCCAGTTCAGTGTGCAACAACACCTACTCTGGGGGCTACCAAGCCAGGGAGGAAATCCACTATAAGAGATATTAATTCAGGAATAAACCAACCAGTTTATCTCCTTCACTTAAGACCTACCCAATGCAACTTCAATCTAAGTACAACTTAAACCTGAGTTCCTACTCACTCCCCCTCAATCACAGTAGTGATACATAGAAACAATTTGACTAATGAATTGTTGAAGACACTCTTCAAAACATACACTTGATTATGCTTCACAGCTTTTTAATCAAGCAACACAAACACTCTTACTTCACAGCTTTGAGTGATACACAAACCTAACTTGACTTTGCTTCACAGCTTTAGTCAAGAGACATACAAACACTCTTGCTTCAAAGCTTTGAGTGTTACACAACCCTTACAATTAAAACCTATTCCAAGTCACTTATCACAATGATAATTGCTTGGATTACAATAGTAAAAACTATACAGCTTCTAAGTGATCTTCTGTCAAAAAGGGATTACATTCAAAACAGCAGCCCTGTTGAATATATAGCAGCTGCAACTTCAGTTAGGGTTTCCACAAAAAGCTAGGGTTAATTCCGTTTGACCTTAAGACTAGGTCACAGGACTTTATCAACCAGGTTGGGGTTGATCTAGGTTAACCCAAAGAAAACGCAGGATTCTGTTCTGGAAAGACTGAGTCATTTTCCTGAAAAAACTCAGAATTAACCAAACTGCATACCTGTTAGTTCAGAACAGGATGTCTTAACATCTGTTATGACATCTGAAAACCTGTCTACTGATTTAGGTAAATGTGATCATTTTGCAAAATGCTCAGATACACACTTATAAACATCAGTACCTGTATGACAATATTTTTCTGCAAAGGTACCTAATGAATCAGTACATACTAAACTAGAATGTTATGACATCAGTCATGACATTCACACAAACACTTGGGTTTTACCAAAAATGCAAGCCAATAACTAAACAACTACACCGCCATCCTATATTAAGTGTAACTTAGTTCGAGTTAGGACTTACCATAAAAAGAATCACCCAACACAACTGATACAACAATATATTCAGAACATGCGAATAGAAAAAGTAAAACACAGTACATACAAAAGAAAGCAATAAATAAAGCAAATAAAGTACTGAATAAACACCCAAAGAAACAAATAAACGAAACTAGGACTGACTCACATTATATCCCCAACATAGTTTCCAGTTGAAAAAACCGTTAAAAAACATAGAGTCGCCATTGAACTTTTTTTATCCCAAAGGAAGGGTAATGTCATACCCCAAATTTGTCCTACCTTTTACTTTTGTCTGGATTACACTTCACATATCATCTATATCATCTTCAGTAGTACATTTGCATATCATTGAATAAAGCACTTTGGTTCAAGGAGCAGTATTCGTGCAAAATTAGGGTTTCATATTGGTTATGAGGTTCCTTCATCAGTTAAAGGCAGTTTCATCTAGTTCTTGAGCAGTGGACTATGAGGAATTAGGTTTTTTAAGTATGGTTATTATGGATTTCTCTAAGATCGCTAATGTCTAGGACTTGTTCAAAGTGTTTCAACAAGTGAATCACATGAATTGGGGTTTTGGTAACTTGGCTATCTCGAGCATCATGCATTTAGCATTTGTCAATTCAGATAATGTTTCCTCGAGAGCTATCATATGGTGCATTGAGATATATTTTCCTCAAGTTAAGAGGTTTTTGATTCATTGAAGATTGTGATTCATCTATCCGTGAATTAGGGTTGTGACACTTATCTTGATTGGGCTTGTAAACATGCTTCAACTGAAAGGCATTTGGTTAGGGATTTCATGTCAAATATCTCCTCACACTTCAAGTTTTCTTCTTGAGATATTTAAGTCACCAATTCTAGAGTCTGAAGGTTAAATTGATGAATGTCAAATCCTGGCACAAGAAATAATGTTGTAGGTTTATTGTAATCAAGGCGTTCTTGTTTCCTCAAGCACTTGTCATTCTTATGCAAGAAATTTTGGACTTAAAATTGAATACAAGTTGTAAATTGGGATTCATTCGAGTGATTGTTTTGAGATTCGTTAAAGTTTTATCCATTCATCATCATTAAATTTATAAGAAAGTCCACCTTGATTCAAAGTTATTCTCAAAAGTGGCTTGTATCAAGCATATTCATCATCAAAGGAATTTTAATCAAAATCCGGGATTCAAACATCAATCAAGTTTCAATCAAGATTCAAGAATTTTCCAATTTCCATAAAACTAGTCCATCACGAGTCCAAAGAGAAGACATTCAAGTTTCATATTCATTACATTTTTTTGAGCAATTTACAAAGCAAGTTACAAAGTTGAAATACAAATTACAAGTGTCTTGTTTACAAAGAAAAGATAATTGTTCTTCAAGTTTCTTTGCTTCATGTTCAAGTGACTTATCCTCACTCCCTGTCATGACTTCTTCTTTAAGTCTTCAACCTCACCTTGACTTACCTTCTTCACCTTCCATCAACCCTCACTTGAAAAAGAAACAAACAAGAAAATGAGTTAGTTCAATCTTAACTTGAATAAGAAGTTTGCAAGAAAATCTTTCTCTCTAATCTCATCATGAGGGTTTGTGTTTGGAATCAGAAATTCAAGGGGGGTGTTTTCAATCATGTGCTAATCCCCATTCAAAAGACTCATAAAAATCATAATTCAAAAGATCAATCATAGGCCATGTTCCAATTGCAAATCACAAAGGTAGTTTTGGTTCACAAAAGGAAAAGAAATTCAAAAACAATTTTACTGCAGTGACAAAGTCAACCAAAAGCATTGCAAAAAGTAAGACCTGCTGCACTGCCTATTTTGTCAAAAAAAAATAGTCTTAACAGTCCAAAACCTGCAGGCTAAAAGAAGCAACCAAAAAGAAAACAACAACAGCCAAATAAAAGACTCGCGCCTAAAGCAAAAACAGCTTTAATCCGGTCAATGTTTTCAACTATTTTTTTCCTCCCAACAATAAATAATTATTCACACAAAAAACAAAGAGGAAACTATCGTTCATAAACAGCCCCAAAAATCTAAGTTTTGTTCATCATTTCCCTAAAAGCATAAACCCCTCAGAAAGTTATGAGAAAAGTAGAACAACAATTCTGCATCATAGATAGAAAAAGAGGAAGAGATTAAGGTTAGAAAGATGTCACCCAAAACATAACAACCTAAGCACATGCTGGTGTCTGAAAACTTCATTAATCTGTTGCAGTTCTGCCAAAGCCTGCTGCAAACCATCCTTAAACCTGTCCAAACAGCCCTGATGTCATCCATATTATGCTGCCCATATCACTCCAAAACTTACCAAAACCTGCCTACTGCATGACCAGTCCCTATCCCTGCATAGACAATCTAAACAATAAGCCATAATTCTGCATAGTAACCCCCAAATAAAAGTTCCTAAACAACCTGCAAACTCTGCTACAACAGTCTAAAGCTCTGTATAAAACCACAAAAACCAGTCCAAAAATAATGCCAAAAAAACTGTTGTTACTGATGTGCCACTGTTGTCAAAAACCAGTACCAACTCTGTTGTCCATTGAGACGAAATAACTGTACATAATGAAAAAAAAAACCTGTCCCAAACCTGCAAAAACAACATCAAACATGTCCTAAATCAGCACCACACCAGTCCAACAATTGCACAAAAATGGCTAAAGTAAAACTGCATAGAGAAAGCATTATATCAGGACACTAGTTTTATTTAATTTCTCTCTATAAAAGAGACTCTAATACAACAAAAAAGGAGGGAAGACAGAAACTCACTAAAAATCTCTTCAAATCCACCTTGTAACACCTATTTCGTACCTGCAACACAATAACAGTCTCACCATAAACAACCTAAAAAACTTCCCACTTGATTCCTCATCATAACCTGCATTTACAACAACCGCACATTTCCTCAACATAAACTACACTAAAATCTCATCACACTTTCTTCCCTAAAAAAAAAACCTTCGATACCTTAGTGAGTCAAAGTAGAGTGAAATTAATAATAAGGTGCTATCAAAACTACTCAAACTTCCTCCAATTTCAAATTCAACAAAAAGAAAGAGAGTTTACCAAAAACATACTTCATATCCAAGATGGCCAAATTGGTACATCTTTAACTCTTTTTTCTTTCTGCTTATAAAATAATTTTTGTTGTTGATGCGAAACTATTATGTCCATGTGTTACTTGTGTATGGCGATGTTAGCTTGACGTTTGTTTTTTTTTTCTGGGCGATTCCATTTCTTGGTTGTTATTGTTGTCAACCACAAAAAAGAAAGTTTTACAGAGGTTAGAGAGTTAGCCGAAAGAAAGAGATTTTTTTGAAATCGTTATTGAATTTCGAAAAAAGAGAAGAGAGTAGAAAAGGGAAACCAAAGCAAAGATGAGGTTTTTGTTGTTGTTACGTTGAAACGAAGGAGATGGCGAGGGATCAATCGTTTTTTTTATAGAGAAAATGTTGTTGAACGAAAGAAGAAGATGATGACAAGTAGAAGGAGAGGAAATGTAATGTCGAATGGAAATAAAGAGTTTGAGAGGAAGTTCCTTTTTAGAGATCTAGGGTTTTCAATTTTCTATTTTCAGAATGGGCCTCTAGTCCACGAGTGATCTGCCCCATACCCGGTCCAAGCCCAACGAATTTCTGGCTTTTCATCCCAATTTCCTGATTAACACCCATGTTCTTTATTTCTTTTACTATTTTTATTAGTGATTTAATTTTTTATTAATTTAGTTTAATTATTAAAATTAATTAAATAATCATACTTATGGTTAATTACATAATTTTATCAATTAGTTTATTTTTAAAATTGATGTTAGTGACTTTATGGATTTTTTTAATTTTGTTTTAGTTTAGTTAACATTTTTTAGTTATCTTGCTTAACTCATAACTTGATTAAAAAAATCATACAAAAATATTTAATTTTGTATTTCCGTCATTTTTGTTTTGTTTCATTTACTCGTTTAAATCTTGATATCATACTCCCTTAGATAGCTCCATGAGGCGATTAAATTCCGTTTCGGTTGTCTTATGTCCAGTTGACTTTTAGCTCAACAAGTACATAATAACATTAGGGTAAACTTCCCCCTTTAGATTTTTATTTTCGTAGTTAATTAAAACTTCTCATTTACAAATAAAAAAATCCAAAAAAACATTTAATCATTATTCATATTCATTTTAAAACTCGCAAAACACCCAACCAATCAAAACTCCCCAAAAGGGCATGTTATCTCAGTTCTACCGCGATACATGTCGTGCCTATTGCTAGAATGCGTGCGCTAACGTCGCCCACTAAAAACACCAATAAACCAACATTTTCTAGAGGAAATACAGTGTTCTGAGTCTTTCACTAAATATGTAGGCAAAGGGTGGCGAGACCCTTACAAACTCACTAATAAAAAAAAAACTCATTTATTTCCCCGTAGCAAGTATAGTTATAGATAAACACACCCTTAGAAGCAAACAAACAAAATGGATCTCATTGATTACAAAGGATGTGAGGGGTGTTAACACCTTCCCCTCACATAACCGACTTCCTTACCCTTTCTCTTGGTTGCAAGACCATCTTATCCATCCTCTTGTGGTTTTCTCGATATTTCCCCTTTCTTCGAGATAAATAAAGTTCGGTGGCGGTTCTATGTTTTTTTCCGATAGCTTCATGGACATATCTAGAAAACCCCAAAAGAAAGGATAAGATGTTCTTGCCACAAGAGAGAGGGTATGGAAGTCGATTATGCAAGGGAGAGATATTAACACCCTTCACATCTGTTGTACTCAATGGGGTCCACTTTGATTGTTTGTTTCTAAGAGTGTGTCTATCTAAAACTATACTTGGTAAACGGAATGCATGAATGAAATAAGAGGAAAATGAAAGTTTTTGTTATTGCATTTGTTTGAGTTTTACAACCTAATGCCTACGTATCTTGTGAAGGAATTAGAACACCGTAGTTCTTCTAAAAAAGGCAAAATACTCATTTTGGTGCCTTAACTATAGGCCATGGTTCACTATGTTCCCTTGTCTTTTTTTGTGCCAATTTGATCCTTTAATTTTCAAAAAGATGCAAACAAGTCCATTCCGTCAACTGGCCTCAAACATCCATTTATTTTATATACGTGGCAGGTGATGTGGCAAGTTTTCTTCATCTTCTTCATCATATTCTTGTTATTTCCTTCAAAGCTTGAAACTAACCATAAAGTACAAGATGATTCAGCCAATTCAACCCAACATCCCATTCAATCTGCTTCCTCGCTGTGTTGTCATCCAAAAGAAAAACACATAGAGAATTTAGGATCTATGAAATGCAACTTGTCTGCCATCTCTGTAAGCTCAAACAGAGAAAACATATATGAGTCTTATCCGCAAACCCCAACGCACATAAGATTTAAAATCCTCCACGAATAAGATACAACGGCAGATACAAAACCTCTGTCAGCAGAAATAAGTCCAATATCTGAAACTAAAATTCCTCAAGGTGCTTGAATAGTGTGGGATTTTTATGAATTCATGTATCAAAAGGAAGAGGCCAAGGAACAAAAAAATAAAGGAAATCAATGAAATGAAGGAAAACGACAGTGGAAGCAGGAAAAGTGAGTAAGAAACCCAGAAGATTTAGACTCATCCCAAAATCAAAATTCAAAAAATTGAAACCCATAAAATGAATATTAAGTTTCGATAATGTTTTGTTTCTCTAGAAATTTTAGATTCATCCTCAAATCAAAACTCGGAAAACTGAAACTCAGAAAACTAAAACCGAAAATGTTTTGTTAGTAGAAATGAGTTTTCCTTTCCTTTGCCATCTGGACTCCACCTATCCACTTCAAAAAGTCAACTGCCACATGGTGCATATTTTTGGATTTTGTCTAACGGTTCAGTAACGGAAGGACTAACATGGTTATGTTTTGAAAATTAAAGGATTAAATTGGCAAAAAAAAGATAAGGGACCAAAGTGAACCATGACCTATAGTTAAGGGACCAAAATGAGTATTTTGCCTCTAAAAATTATTTGTTCATTGGAGTTTTTTGGTTGATGATGTTAACGTTCACGTTCTAGCAATATGCACGGCCTATATCGTGGTAGAACGAAAATAATAATGCCATTTTTGAAAAGCTTTTAAAGAGAAAAGAGGCCAAGTGGCAATAGATTTTTGATTTGGTTTATGTTTTTGTTAGGAGAAGTGTTTGGATTTGAGTTGCACTAAAGTCTATGAATAGGAAAGAAGTGCAATGTAAGAATACACCATATCATGATCTTTCATTACTTATGGCTCGATGGCGCACAACTCACATCTCAATTATTAAGTGTTTTTTGAATAAGAAAATAAATTTTAGTTTTAATTAGAAAGGATGCAATGCAAAAGAAAAGTCTAAGGGGAAAGTCTATCCTAATATTATCATCCAATTAATGGACTTAATGTTGATGTTTTTGAAAGAGGGAAAATCTAACCTAAAATGTTATCATGTAAAAGATTGATCCTAAAGTTCTATTCAACACAAAATCGACTAAAATGAATTTAATCGCTTCATCGAACATCCCAAGGGAACATCTTAAGAATCAACCACACAACAAAATAAAAGAAAATAATAATTAAAGTTTTTTTTTAATTATCAAGCTAAAGAAACATTAATATCAAAGGGAAAACAAAATCCTAGTTCTAATACTTTTGGTATATTTATCAAGTTAAACAAATAATAAAATATAAAGGAAAAATAAACCTAAATTATAATTTTTTTTGCGATTTTTATCATATAAAGAAAAATAAAATAATTAACAAACAAATAAAATAAATTGGAAATTCAAAGAGTAAAACTAATATAAATATAAATGGGCAAAAACTTAAGCAAACAGGGGTGTGTGAGCAATACAATTTAGAATGGGTCAAATAGAGGCAGATGTGGCAGATTGTTTTAAAATCAAGTTGGAGGGTGTAAAAGTCAGACCGGGTCTTGTGTTGACTCAGGCCTAATTTTAAAATTGTCATGAGTGTAGCGGTAGAAATGTGCATGACTAAGCCATTGGATTGACTAGACTTTATACAAATAAAAATAAAAATCGCCACTGCGCTTTATTGTTTCCAAAGGAATGGGAAAAGAGCGAATAACCCAAAAAGAGGGGGAAGGATTCAAGGTAAGGGGGTTGGTTATGCAAAGGGAAGGTATTAGCACCCTAAACATCCACGGTACTCCGCAGGAACCTCTTTGTAAAATTTGTATATTTTGGCTATAAAAATGTGTTATATAAAAAATGGATGGTGAAGGCGAGAAGAGAAATATTTTTTTTAATGATTTTTGCACCCGCCGCGGTTGCGAACCTTTAGTGCCTATGTACCAACTTCGTGCAATAGGGGATCAGGGTACACGTAGTTCCTCTAGAAAAGACTTGTATGTTGGTTGATTTTAAACAAGGAGACAAGTCGTCATTGTTAGGAGAGAAATCTCGACTAACGCCTTCAAGGTGTAAGAAAGATGCACCCTGCATCAACAAGAGTGAGGGTTTGAGAATGCCTCTAGTACTCAAGTGGAAAAGTCGACACCTTTATAACCATAGGGATAGGAGAATGTTACTCGACTATCAATGAATCATGTCTCATCTTGAAAAAAGTTTTGAAGGTAAAAGGTGCTCGAGCGCACAAAAGAGTTTGAATGAGTTGAAGTGTATTTGTTAATTTTGAAAAGATGTTGAAGTATGATTAAATGTATTGAAGTTTATTTTAAAGAAAAGAAGTTTTAAAAGAGAAGGAAATCGACAAAGTCGAGGTTTATTATGAAAGCGGTTTGATGTTAAAAACAAAGAAGATTTTGAAAAAAAGATGAGAAGATTTTGAAAATTAAAGAAGATGGGAGGAGATGAAGGGACTATCCTAAAGCATAAGGTAAAAGCTAAGGAAGAGAACCGTCTAACCAACAAGAAGCCGATACTTGACATTATGAGCCAATGTAGAATTCTAATTCTTTGGAATGAAACCAAGCAAGAAAAGATACTAGATCTCTTGAGAAGACCAAACTTCAAGTTTATTAAGTCTTCGAAAAAATTGGGCAGAGTAACGACTGTCTACTGGTGAATTCCAGATTACAAGAAAAGTATGTAATCACAATAACCTGCACACAAAATAAACAAACAACCCAATGTCTTGAGGTAAACCTCAAGAACTCCAGACAAAATATCAAATGAAGTCACAAAGTCTCCAAGATAGGCCAAGGTCTCTAATCCTAAATCCAAGAAGTCCAATCGCTCCATAATGCCAAGGATAGTAACCATGTAGTCCAAGTATCATTAATGATTTTTATGGTTCATGTTGATTATTAGGTGTCTTTAAAAAGAAAGAAAAGCTCAAGTGAGCAAAATAAAAATGACATAAAAGTAAATGCTCAAGTGAGCAAAGATGAAAATAGCATGAAATGTAAAATGCTAAAAGTAAATGGTACATAAAGCATGAAAATAAAAGCGTAAAGTAAAGTTAATTGTTAGTAATTAGTGGTTAGTTGGATGACCATCTTGAAACTTGCATTTGGAACTCATTAGAGGATTGGTAGAACCAAAGCCTCCACACAACAAGTTGCATTTGCTTTTTTTCAAGTATGTCATCCATTTTGGAATTCTCACAAGGCAACATGTAATGATCAACGATGTTTAAGTGATCCGCGTTGACCAAAGGTGTTGTAGATCCATTAGAGGATTGGTAGAACCAAAGCCTCCACACAATGAATATCAAGGTTATTGGATCAAAGAGATCAAATTAAAATACTTGGGCTTGCAATCATAAGTTTGGGCCATGAATGATCATTTATTCGAATCGAGACAAAATTTAGCGCTATGTTAAGCAATCGTAAGTGGACTTATGTAGAAGTCGCACCTATTTTAAGGCCGATCAATAGCAATCTATGTACTTCATGTTTGGATAAATGATATATAGATCACCATCCCTTAACATGTAGCACAATTAAAAAATAAAGGGATAAGATGAAGAGGGAGGGGAATGATAAGCTAATTTGGATCACCATTTAAAAATTCATTCATCTTTAAATTCAACCACTCCTCTAGATGGATTAAAGCACTAAACATATCATTAATCCAAAGCACCAAAAATGAATTAAATAATTCACTCTTAGGTAGATTTGAACTGATGAACATTTATCCAACTTCATCTACATCACAAAGTCCATTGAGTTTAAAGACAAATTAGACATTTAAAATTGCAATCCAAACCAACAATCAAAAGGAGTGAGTAGAAAAATCATTTTGGATCAAAGCTGCCCCAAAACAAGGCAAAAAAGTGCATTATGTCCCTGTGCAGTCGATTGCAGTAACTGTGCAATCGATTGCACACAATGTTATTTTCAAAAAAATTATGTGAAATGCTTCTGTGCAATTGATTGCACAGTTACTGCAATCGATTGCACACTGTTACAGTAGCAAAAATAACATTTTAAAAGGCCAATTTCTTGTTCAAACGTTCCATCAAACACCTTATGATCATGGATCCAATTGAGCACGAAAATTCCATCAAATTATGAGAAAATAACACCATTGGAATCACAAAATAATGCTCAAAGAATCAAACCCAAAGATCAACAAGAGATCACATTGTGAAAGATGAATTATCCAACTTACCAAAGGTAGATCTAGAGAATTATCAAAACAACTTCAAGAATTTGCTTCAATTCAACCACAAGAATCAATTGACCAAGATTGGATGTAGAGAATTGATGAATAAAAAGTGTTTGGATGAAGGTTTAGCTCAAAGATTAGTAAACTTCAATGCAAAGCTTACTAACTTTTTTGAAAATGGAGCTTTGAGTGAATTTGGTAGATGAAGAGAATTGAGAGATTTTTTAGCAAGGTGGATTTGGCTATCAAAAGCTTGAAATTTGAATGAAATAAGGGCTCTATTTATAGAGTTTTAGGATTGGGATTAGTGGTAATTTAGTAATTGATTCTTGGAGCCAAAATTTGAATTAATGATAATTCTTTCAAAAATTAGAGCCAAATTGGAGCCAAAAATTTGCCAAGCTTGAAATGCTGATTTTTTTTCAAATTTTCACGCTGTGCAATCGATTGCACTACAGTGCAAATCGATTTGCACAGTGTATTTTTTCCAAAATGGTGCAAAATTCACTGTGCAATCGATTGCACTCTAGGAGCAATCGATTGTACAGTGAAAAAAAATGAAAATTTTTTAATTCTTTTTCTTTGCAAATAGAGATTTTAGGGAAATAAATACCGGAAAACCTTATTTGCCATATGCTTCGACTCGGTACCTATAAAACACAAATATGCAAAGACAAAGACAAATATTTTTTGTATTTTGATTAGAAGTTAGTCAACAACACAAGAACAAACTTACAGATAGGATGCAAATGTGATGAATGAAGCTATTTATTAATGATTGTGATTGAATGACAAAATATGGTATGAAAGTGCGATTGAAAAAGTTAGGGGCAAAATTTAGGGTACAACAACTGCCCCTATTTAATTATCTTTCTGCCAGTTAGGCGGAAAGTAATTAAATATAAACATACCTAAATTTTGTCCCTAATGCGATGAGATGATAGCATATGTTGTGAATGAATGCATGGACTCTTTTTTGACATTTTTTTTTATGATGTATGAGATGAGAAAGACTCTATAGGAATGTGGAAAGACTAGAAACTGGAAACTTATGGTAGTTCAGATGAAATGACGTGGAAATACACGCTAGGGAAACAACAAGATACTTCTGGATATCTGTCAGGGTGACAAAGAGTAACCATCAATACTTGGAAAAAAAGAGATAAAACTCGAGAAGGCAAGTAGCGACATCCAAGAATGGCATTGAATAAGGCGAGAAAATCTCTGGAAAAGACAATCAGAAACATCTAGAAGAATAATAGATGTGGGATGAGTCCAAATCTGAAGCTATATCAGAGTCGTCCAGGAAAGACGCTGGACAGAAACGAAACACGACATCCAATACTGGCTTTGAATGAAGGGGAAAACTCAACGTCTAATAATGGCTTTAGACGAGGGAAAAGATCACAACATCCAATACTGGCTTTGGATGGAAACAAAAGATCCTGACATTCAATATTGGCTTTGAATTAAAGAAAAGCTCAACGTCTAATACTGGCTTTAGACGAGAGAAAAGATCACAACATCCAATACTGGCTTTGGATGGAAACAAAAGATCCTGACATTCAATACTGGCTTTGAATGAAAGAAAAGCTCAACGTCTAATACTGGCTTTAGACGATAGAAAAGATCACAACATCCAATACTAGCTTTAAATGAGTGAAAGAGATCTTGACATTCAATACTGGCTTTGAATGAAGGGAAAACTCAACGTCTAATACTGGCTTTAGACGAGAGAAAAGATCACAACATCCAATACTAGCTTTGAATGAGTGAAAGAGATCTTGACATTCAATACTGGCTTTGAATGAAAGAAAAGCGACCACATATCCAAGATTAGCATTGGGCGAAAGAGAGAAACAACTCATCCAAGATTAGCATTGGACGAAAGAGAGACAGCTGAACTGACATCTGTTTTAGTAGGTGCCAAGTAAGTTGGACTTTGATCTCAAGGTTACATGTCAACTGCAACAAGACCTCGAAAAATGAAAATGATGATGAAGCACTCTTGTTAAAAATTATGTATAAATTTTGTTATGCATGATATGTGAATGATCTATGCAGGTAATGCCGATGTTTACGACAACGGAGTTTGACTCTTTTGTGAAGGTAAGATTTTAAGTTTAATTCCTCAACATGGAGAACTCTGCCAAATTTAATTGGAAAGAAAATATCCTGAACCCAAATTTGTCACACTTGTAAACTGTATTGAACTGATGATCTTATGAGGAAGGACATGGAGAGCTGCTTGGGGATTTGTCCCAGATTAGCTGACTGTTGAAGATAAACTGAGCATGGCTTCAGTCGAAAATTGTTGGAAATAAGCTGATCATGGCTTCATCTCTGAAATGATTATTGGAGATAAACTGATCATGGCTTCAGCTCTTGAAATGTTTGTTGGGAATAAACCGTTCATGGCTTCAGTTCTTGTGATGATTATTGGAAAGAATACCCCTGTATGAGTCTTGAAAATGATCTTCTGGATAACCAATCTGAGAAAACTCGCATTGAGCAACAAATCTTGAACTGATTCACAAATGGACCTGGAAGATACTTGCCCCTGATAGGATCACTGACCAAGTTTCTCAACTGCTTGAAATTCCTTGATGAGGAAAGCTTGTCTGCAAGCAAAATTGTTTATTCAAACATGGTAATTTTAATGCAAAGTTCATGCAAAAGTTTTGAATCCAAAATCATTTTTGAAATGATGTTATTGGTGTATAGAAAATGCATCACTGGTTAAAGCACAATGGTTTATACTTTTAAAGTGAAAGAGAAAGCAAAGGTATGATACTGAACACAAATGATTTGCAAAAGATCATAGGAGTCAGTTTACGCAACCTTGTTGTAGTATGCTTTCAAAAGAAACCTGGATTCAATTAGGTCTTTTGAGGGTTGTAACATGTCTGGGTTCACGGTTTAAGAAATAAAGGATAAAGGCTCAAAGTTTATTTGTACCCAACCCAATATTCATGATGTTCTTCAGTCCTATATTCAGTTAATTCAGACTATGCATTCAGGTCCCAAGAGATTTTGGAGTTGCACTGATGGTAGCAATAACGACGGCTCGGAAACTAAAGGATTCTTGAGAATGACAGTCATTTCTTCTTACATCTTTTTGTTGTTTTGAGGACTTTTGTCAACTCTGATGGAGAATTTTGAGGATTTGAAGACCTCTTCTGATTGAATTTATTATTCTCATCTTTTGCCTGAACTGTTTCATTTGAGATTACAGTCAGCAGGATGCCCCAGTTTTTCTCCTGAACTGCTTCATTTGGAATTACAGTCAGCGGGATGCCCCAGTTTTTTGCCTAAGTCTCCTTCAGAGGTTTTGACTTAGCAGGACATTTTCTTTTGATTTTTCTTTTCATTTTATTTTTCTTTTTGGAAAGACAATGACTTCCTTGCTCAATGATTACGGGGAACCATCTTTGTCATTTTGGTTTGGAGAGCCTCTTTGACACTTCTTGTTGTATGCAAAGGAAAGCTTGATCGCGACCTTTGTTGAAAGGTGTCTTACACGATCTCTTTTGTAATTGAATGCACGACCAAATTAACTGAGAACTACCCATCCCCGGGTTAAGACTGCGGGTTTTTTTGTACAGAAAGAAACTCCAACTTCTAGGCTCAAAGGGGTGAACGAGGGATTAACTTCCTTATTACTCTAGTGTTTGGGAATTGAAACAATGCTTGTATATCCTCAGCAAAGTTTTATTTGAAAGCATACCAACAACAATTATGGGTATTTCGTTTTCATCATCCTCCCTCATATCTTTGCATAAACAAAAGCTTGATAAAGGGAGTAAACCAGAGAAATATATTTGAAAGCAGTAAATGAAAATGATTTGAATCAAAACATTGCAATGCTCATTTCATTAAACTTAACATGAAAGTACAAACATAATTTGAAAGCAACAATTTTAACATAAACAAGGGAAAAATCCAAACAGAAAGAAAGATGGCCCAGTGACTAATCAGTAACAAGGATGAGTTGTCCTGTTTGAAACACTAGCTTTAGGAGGTGACTTGAGGGTATCCCGACTCAGTCTTCAGCCACTTTGTTTTGGCAAAGGATTGTTGATGATATTAGGACCTGCCTCTTTGAAAGTAATAAAATTGGTTTTCACCAATTCTTGCACTCTGTTTTTCAATGCATAACAACTTTCTAAATCATGACTGGCAGCTCCCTGATGAAACTCACAGTGAAGGTCAGATCTGAACCCGGCTGGAGGAGGATTTCGAGGAATCAGAGGCCTAGTTGTAATCAAGCCCTTCTACACCAATGCAGGATACAATTCAGTGTATGTCATAGGGATGGGATCAAACTGAGCCCTATTCCGATTCTGATTCTGCATAATATTCTGTTGTTGAGGAACCTAAACTGGTTGAGCATTAATTGCAGGAGTAACAGCCGCTACTTGTGGTTGATCAGTGTATTGAGGCCTACGACGAGGTCCTCTTCTCTCAGTTGAGACAACATTGGCTTCTACCTCTTTCTTCTTCTGAAAGTTCCCAAGGTATTTCTTTGCACCATTAGAATATTCAGCAGCTTTAGACACTTTACCATTCTTGAATCCTTCTTCTAATCTTTGGCCGATAGTCACCAGGTCTGTGAAGCTGGAGGACACATTACCAATCATCTTCTCCCAAAAGAAAGGGGACAAAGTATCCATGAACAAACCAGTTAACTCTTTCTCTGCCAGAGGTGGTTCAACTTGAGATGCCAATTCTCTCCATCGTTGAGCATATTCCTTGAAAGATTCTTTCTCATTCTGAGACATACTTTGCCGTTGGCGACGATCAGGTGCCATGTCGAGGTTGTATTTGTATTGCTTTATGAAAGCATCAACAAGATCTTGGAAGCATTGGATACGACCTTTCTCAAGTCCCATATACCATTTCAATGAAGCTCCACTCAGACTATCTTGGAAACAATGGATAAGCAGCTTGTCATTCTTGGTGTAAGCAGACATCTTTCGAAAGTACATCACCAAATGACTTCTTGGACAAGTATGCCCCTGGTATTTCTCAAACTCGGGAGTCTTGAACTTTGCAGGCATAACCAGATCAGAAACTAGGCACATATTTTCAGTAGCAATACCGAAGACATCATCACCTTCCATAGCTCGGAGTCTCTTCTCTAAAGTCTGATACTATTCTTTGAACTCTTCAAACTCACCAAAGTCTCCTTGACTCACACTTCGAGGACTGGCAGCATTGTACTCAAAGAGAGGGTTCCCAAAAGCAGCTTGTGCAGCAGGTTGGCGAGAAGCAGTACGAACAATTGGCTGAGGTTCAGTGAAAACCGGAGCTTGAAAGACTGGTCGGGAAGACTGGCCAACCATTAAAGTAATTGCAACAGGCGGAGAGTAATTCTGAGGTAACCCAAACTCTGGCCATGTAGCAGATGTATTCTGGATAGGTTGAGTGTCAACAACAGCAGTTGCAATTTCAGATATCATAGTCCTTTGAGGTGGCTCTCCTCTGGAAATCAGGACTTGCATCATCTCAATAAGTTTGGCCATGCCTGACTTCAACTCGTCGATTTCCATTCTGACTTCCATGTTGTGTTGTTCTTGGTTTTCCATTCTCAATCTGATAGCAGCTCTAGTCGCGTAGTTGTGTTGAGGAATCAGTTTGATGGTAGACGACTAACTAGAAGAAAGAAGCAACTGGGAATAAGATCCTGAACAACCTGGATGTATGTAGAATGATGCAGAGGATGCAAATGATATGCAATGTTATGCAATGCACTATACAGTAACAGGATCACATGGTTCAGAGTCACGAGCCTGGAGTCAAAGGTACAACCCATAAGGTATGGACTAATGGTTATCACCTGCTGAACAAGGTTCTAAGAGGTTCCCAGAGTCTACATCATTCCTTCTGATATTACCAACGTCCCAATTAACTCGGTAATTAGTAATATTCTCAAGAAAAACTCGTCCGAGCATAGCATCGCGTGACAACTATTTTCGGATTACTCCGTCATAGCTTCCGCACTACACCTAAAAGGCCAAGATGGGTTAGGTAATCTATGGTCCTCAGCTTCAGTAGGCTCCCAGTTTGAAAGCAGTACGTCTTCCCGATTACTCGGTAAATGACACTACAGTCAAAGGGGCCTCCACTGAGTGGGGGATCTCATGCCTCCTTTTTTGGGATTACTCCCTCAAAGTTAACATGACTATACCGCCCGTCCTATCTTAAAGTTTGCCCAAGTCCGGGTATAGGACTTATGAGTAATCACCAAGCACCCTGTAAACCAGGAAAATCCAGACAAACATATATACAAAATATAACACATAAACAATAATAGCACATATACAGATATAAACAAAGATAGGTTTAACCCACTTAGGGATGAACCAGCAAGATGTCAATTTTTCCCCAGTGAAGTTGCCATTTTTCTGTAGCGGTAGAAATGTGCAAGACTAAGCCATTGGATTGACTAGACTTTATACAAATCAAAATAAAAATTGCCACCGCGCTTTATTGTTTCCAAAGGAATGGGAAAAGAGCGAATAACCCAAAAAGAGGGGGGAAGATTCAAGGTAAGGGGGTTGGTTATGCAAAGGGAAGGTATTAGAACCCTAAACATCCACGGTACTCCGCAGGAACCTCTTTGTAAAATTTGTATATTTTGGCTATAAAAATGTGTTATATAAAAAATGGATGGTGGAGGCGAGAAGAGAAATATTTCTTTTAATGATTTTTGCACCCGCCGCGGTTGCGAACCTTTAGTGCCTACGTACCACCTTTCATGCAATAGGGGATCAGGGTACACGTAGTTCCTCTAGAAAAGACTTGTATGTTGGTTGATTTTAAACAAGGAGACAAATCGTCATTGTTAGGAGAGAAATCTCGACTAACGCCTTCAAGGTGTAAGAAAGATGGACCCTGCGTCAACAAGAGTGAGGGTTTGAGAACGCCTCTAGTACTCAAGTGGAAAAGTCGACACCTTTATAACCAGAGGGATAGGAGAATGTTACTCGACTATCAATGAATCATGTCTCATCTTGAAAAAAGTTTTGAAGGTAAAAGGTGCTCGAGCACACAAAA
The DNA here is from genome assembly GCA_948472305.1 of Vicia faba. Classification (NCBI taxonomy): domain Eukaryota; kingdom Viridiplantae; phylum Streptophyta; class Magnoliopsida; order Fabales; family Fabaceae; genus Vicia; species Vicia faba. Next base: position 1,155,177,789 of record OX451737.1, on the reverse strand, counting down.
GAGTTTGAATGAGTTGAAGTGTATTTGTTAATTTTGAAAAGATGTCGAAGTATGATTAAATGTATTGAGGTTTGTTTTAAAGAAAATAAGTTTTAAAAGATAAGGAACTCGACAAAGTCGAGGTTTATTATGAAAGCGGTTTGATGTTAAAAACAAAGAAGATTTTGAAAAAAAGATGAGAAGATTTTGAAAATTAAAGAAGATGGGAGGAGATGAAGGGACTATCCTAAAGCATAAGGTAAAAGCTAAGGAAGAGAACCGTCTAACCAACAAGAAGCCGATACTTGACATTATGAGTCAATGTAGAATTCTCATTCTTTGGAGTGAAACCAAGCAAGAAAAGATATTAGACCTCTTGAGAAGACCAAACTTCAAGTGTATTAAGTCTTCGAAAAAATTGGGCAGAGTAACGGTTGTATACTGGTGAATTCCAGATTACAAGCAAAGTATGTAATCACAATAACCTGCACACAAAACAAACAAACAACCCAATGTCTTGAGGTAAACCTCAAGAACTCCAGACAAAATATCAAATGAAGTCACAAAGTCTCCAAGATAGGCCAAGGTCTCTAATCCTATGTCCAAGAAGTCCAATCGCTCCATAATGCCAAGGATAGTAACCATGTAGTCCAAGTATCATTAATGATTTTTATGGTTCATGTTGATTATTAGGTGTCTTTAAAAAGAAAGAAAAGCTCAAGTGAGCAAAATAAAAATGACATAAAAGTAAATGCTCAAGTGAGCAAAGATGAAAATAGTATGAAATGTAAAATGCTAAAAGTAAATGGTACATAAAGCATGAAAATAAAAGCGTAAAGTAAAGTTAATTGTTAGTAATTAGTGGTTAGTTGGATGACCATCTTAAAACTTGCATTTGGAACTCATTAGAGGATTGGTAGAACCAAAGCCTCCACACAACAAGTTGCATTTGCTTTTTGTCAAGTATGTCATCCATTTTGGAATTCTCACAAGGCAACATGTAATGATCAACGATGTTTAAGTGATCCGCGTTGACCAAAGGTGTTGTAGATCCATTAGAGGATTGGTAGAACCAAAGCCTCCACACAATGAATATCAAGGTTATTGGATCAAAGAGATCAAATTAAAATACTTGGGCTTGCGATCATAAGTTTGGGCCACGAATGATCATTTATTCGAATCGGGACAAAATTTAGCGCTATGTTAAGCAATCGTAAGTGGACTTATGTAGAAGTCGCACCTATTTTAAGGTCGGTCAATAGCAATCTATGTACTTCATGTTTGGATAAATGATATATAGATCACCATCCCTTAACATGTAGCACAATTAAAAAAGAAAGGGATAAGATGAAGAGGGAGGGGAATGATAAGCTAATTTGGATCACCATTTAAAAATTCTTTCATCTTTAAATTCAACAGCTCCTCTAGATGGATTAAAGCACTAAACATATCATTAACCCAAAGCACCAAAAATGAATTAAATAATTCACTCTTAGGTAGATTTGAATTGATGAACATTTATCCAACTTCATCTACATCACAAAGTCCATTGAGTTTAAAGACAAATTAGACATTTAAAATTGCAATCCAAACCAACAATCAAAAGGAGTGAGTAGAAAAATCATTTTGGATCAAAGCTGCCCCAAAACAAGGCAAAAAAGTGCATTCTGTCCATGTGCAGTCGGTTGCAGCAACTGGGCAATCAATTGCATACAGTGTTATTTTCAAAAAAATTGTGTGAAACTCTTCTGTGCAATCGATTGCACAGTTACTGCAATCGATTGCACACTGTTACAGTAGCAAAAACAACATTTTAAAAGGCCAATTTCTTGTTCAAACTTTCCATCAAACACCTTATGATCATGGATCCAATTGAGCACAAAAATTCCATCAAATTATGAGAAAATAACACCATTGGAATCACAAAATAATGCTCAAAGAATCAAACCCAAAGATCAACAAGAGATCACATTGTGAAAGATGAATTATCCAACTTACCAAAGGTAGATCTAGAGAATTATCAAAACAACTTCAAGAATTTGCTTCAATTCAACCACAAGAATCAATTGACCAAGCTTGGATGTAGAGAATTGATAAAGAAAAAGTGTTTGGATGAAGGTTTAGCTCAAAGATTAGTAAGCTTTAATGCAAAGCTTACTAACTTTTTTGAAAATGGAGCTTTTAGTGAATTTGGTAGATGGAGAGAATTGAGAGATTTTTTAGCAAGGTGGATTTGGCTATCAAAAGCTTGAAATTTGAATGAAATGAGGGCTCTATTTATAGAGTTTTAGGATTGGGATTAGTGGTAATTTGGTAATTGATTCTTGGAGCCAAAATTTGAATTAATGATAATTCTTTCAAAAATTAGAGCCAAATTGGAGCCAAAAATTTGACAAGCTTGAAATGCTGATTTTTTTTCAAATTTTCACGCTGTGCAATCGATTGCACTACAGTGCAAATCGATTTGCACAGTGTATTTTTTCAAAAATGGTGCAAAATGCACTTTGTGCAATCGATTGCACTCTAGGAGCAATCGATTGTACAGTGAAAAATGATAATTTTTTAATTCTTTTTCTTTGCAAATAGAGATTTTAGGGAAATAAATACCGGAAAACCTTATTTTCCATATGCTTCGACTCGGTACCTATAAAACACAAATATGCAAAGACAAAGACAAATATTTTTTGTATTTTGATTAGAAGTTAGTCAACAACACAAGAGCAAACTTACAGATAGGATGCAAATGTGATGAATGAAGCTATTTATTAATGATTGTGACTGAATGAAAAAATATGGTATGAAAGTGCGACTGAGAAAGTTAGGGGCAAAATTTAGGGTACAACAATGAGAAATTAGCAAAAACCCTAAATCTAGTGTAACCACCCGTTCTAACCCTTTATCACTAATAATAATTATTTTTTAATTTCCCAATAAACTCCATTAAGAGGAACTTTGAAAAATAAAACAACATTATTGTAATACGGTGGGAGAACTGACTTGGTTGTTTTACGTTTGATCGCAATTGTTACAGATAGAAAGAGTCACCATTGACTTTTCTTTTATCCAATAAGGAAAGGGTGAAAAGAACAGGAAAGACCTTTGAGATATTTTCTTGAGTTCGGGGGGAAAGTTATGAAAAAGTAAGGTGTTAGCATCCTTTTCATCCATAGTTATCTATGGGCTCTTAGTTGCTTGCTAGATCAATTTTGAAATTTATTTATTTGAAATGTATTTGAGGTGGGTTTTGAAAGTATTTTTGAAAAGCGCCTTCCTTTAGGAAAACTTTGTAATGATTATCGTCTCTATAAGAATGCATAAAAAGTGTTGGACTTTTGAAAAATATTTCATGTTTTTGAATGTGTTTGGTGTGCTTGAAAAGATACTCGTTTTGGAGATGGGTTATGAGCAAGCAACTAAGATTGTTCTACCTACTCAAAAGTCTTTTGTTCATTTCTATCTTCCTTTAATATTTCTATCTTATCATTGATTGACAAGTAGCCTTATCTTTGGATATAAAGGGACGATCGTGGGTTATCGTATAGTCATAGGTAGCAATGTAGTGATATATCTTAGCATTTTTCTTAAGGGACTAATATCTTTTGTAAGGCAACATTCGTAGCGTCATCGAGGGACTATGATCTTGTATTTTTTGATTTATTTTGGCTAAGATGTCTCACATGCATATCATGACAATTTATTTAAGGAAATAAAGTGGAGTTGACCCTAGGGGTGCAAGTGTGCAAGTGTTTGTATTGCATGCTTGGTTTATCTTGAATTAGGATTTTCTAAACATTGATTTTATCTTACCATACAAACCCTAATTACTAGCATTTATATGAAAGCGATAAATTGCGGAAAATAAATGTCCTACGCTATTACATTATTTTGGGGATGGGGAATAAAAATGTGCAAATGGGGATTGCAAGAAATTAAACCCTAATTATCTATTACAACCATATTGAATAAATGTACAAGAATAAATAACATACAAGAATGTAAAGAAATAATGTATAAGGTAATGAATGAAAAAGAAATGAATTGTTTGGTTTTGTTAAGAAAAGGTTTTTATTTTAACCTAATGAACTAAAAGGAAAATGATTTAATAAAATAAAAATAAATTAACTTAATTTTGAAAAGAAAATATTTTTTAGTGTTTTTATGAAAAGATTTTAATATTAACTAAAATAGCATAAAAATAAATTAGGTTAAGAGTAACCCTAAATTCTAAGTTAGTTTGAATTAAAAAAAGAAAATAAATAAACCTAGGTCTAATTATTAAATTAATTAAGGAGAAGAAATAAAGTTTGTAACAAAATGTTTTCTAATGTCTTTGGTCTTGAAATGTAGTATAAATGAATAAATATTTTTTGTCTTTTTTTTAGTTTTAGAAAGAAAATATATATATATATATATATATATATATATATATATATATATATATATATATATATATATATATATATATATATATATATATATATATATATATATATATATATATATATATATATATATATATATATATATATATATAGATATATATATATATATATATATGTAGTATAAATAAATAAAATATTGTTGTCCTTTTTTATCAATAAAAATAATAATGATAATAATAAAAAAAGAAAAAAGAAAAATAAAATATATAAAACAGAAAATAAAAAAAATATATAAAAAGAGTCAGGGGTGTGAAAATCAGATTAGGGGTGTTTGTTAGAAAAAATAGTTTTTTTGTTGTAGGCCCAAAAGCCTATTTTTTTGTATACTCGGCAAATAAATAAACAAAAAAGTAAAGGGCCTGCATGTTATCAGTGAACTGGGGGAGATATGAAGCATAATAGGGGAGGCCCAATGTCTCTAGGCCCAGGTGTGCTATATGGGAACAAAAAAGAAGAAAATATTAGTGAGATATGAAAAATGGCAGCGTTGGGGCTCGAACCCACGCCCTCAACATAATAAGGGCACTTCCTTACCACCGGGGTTGATATACATGCGGTGTATAAAACAAAACCATAACAATATATTACAAAACACTTCCATGGCCTGAACTTCATCTTCAACCTCACGTCATCCAGATCAATTGTATCTCACTCAATTCTCAACAAAAATGGAAAATGCAAACATGAAAGTTGTAGAAACTTCTAGCACGATTCCAGAAATTTAAATCACTAAAACTGTAAATCAAAGATGAATGAGAATTTTACTAGCCCTAATCTGAACCCTAATTTTTCCAAAAATTTCAATCTCAAAATTCTCTAAACTTAGGCAATATAAATGAAAACTATGGATATGGTTAGCTTCAGGGCATAGATGTCTACATTTTGTCTTTGAAAATGCAAGCCTAACAATGCCTAAATGAAGAGATGGAAGTTCAGAAAAATACCTCAAAAACTGGAAATCGTGAAATGAGTTTGAGCTTTTTTCAAGTGATGGTGATGATCGGGTTAGCTTCCTTGAACCTCTAGGAAGCTAATGCAATAGTTGGCTTGAACTGAGAGTAGCTGAAATGGCCTGGAGAAGTCAAGATGAAGACCTCTGTTTTTGGTTATGGAGAATATGGAAGATGATGTTACTGTTTCAAAATAGAGATTGGGATAGTCTCTATATGTGTATTATAAGCTTTGTTAATGGTTTGGCCAAGAAACGCACAAGGGAATTATGAGTTGGGTGTTCAAAATCAGAAATGGCATAAAAATGGAGGTTTTGTGCAATTTTTGGATGGGGGGGGGGGGGGGGGAGGGTGTTTATTGCTTGTAATCCCGTGTGCTAAGTTGCATAAGAGTGTCTTGATATATAGGAAAATGGTTTGGAGTTTCAGATGGTCAGGTTACAAAGATCACATGTTATGGCATTTTGCTTGTTTTTGAAGCAAAGTGGAAAACCAAAATCCCAATGTGTGGTACAAGCTATGTTGAGTGGGTGAATTATTTTAAGCATGATTCTTTTGAGTTGTTAGGTTGAGTGTGTACAGAAAGATCCATTGAGAGGCTCAAGAAGTGTTGAAATTTGTAAAAGCATACTTTTCCAAAATAGAAGTGTTACCTTTGTGCCATTAATGGACTAACCACTTGGGCAATGTCACAAATGCTTGAATAAAAGCTCTAAAATTGTGTAAACATTTAATTATGGAGTGAAATGCAAGTTAGAAGTCTGAAAAGTGGGATTTGTACATGATGCTTGAATATTGGATCAAATGTTCTTCACAAATCTGCCTTGTAAATCAAGAATGAATGCTCAACTTCTTGCCTTCGATTCTCTTAGCTCAAAAATGATCTCAATGAGTTCTTGGATATTTTAGAAAGCTTGTAACATCCTTTACAACCTTCATGTTGGACATGTTTGAATAATCAAATTAGAACCATGTGAAACTTGGCAAAGAATTTATGTAAAAAATCTGCCTAACTAGGGCAAAATTTCACTAAGTGTTTTTAGTTTCATGAACATGTCTTTATGAATTAATAACTTGAGATACAAGTATTTCTAGACAAAGTTCTGCCCTACAATGTTTTAGATCTCATTTATATATACAACATTCATGTTTGAAGTTTTCCTTGAATCATCTTGCATCATGTTGAAAATTTGCCACAAAGTCATGAAAAAATGTTAACTTTCTACACGTAGAAAAATTTCTAAGTGTTAGAATTTTGGCTTTTGAAAGATGATTTTGACTTTTTTGATTTCTTGATGAACAATCTTCATATTTTGACATGTCTTGATGAAATATGATTTTTGAAACTTGATTTTGATCAAAAAGTCAAAGTTTGACTTTTCAGTGTACAATTGACTTTTTCATCAATTGACCAAATTTTAACTATCAATCAATGATCTTGAGAAGTGTTTTGAACCATGTAATTAGGTCAATATGATGCATTTGAATCCTTGTTTCATGTCTCAAACCCATAAGTCTTGTATTTGGTCAAAAGTAAAAAATTGAGTCTTCTTAGTCAAAACCCTAATTTTGACCATTTTGCCCTTTTGGTGATCTGATCAAATTTCTTGAGGAATTGTGATCCAAACTTGACCAATTGACACATATGAGTTCAAAATGTTGATATGGATAAAAAATTATGAATTTTGACCATAAATTGACCACAATTGACTTTTTGGCCAATATAGTTGATTAAAGGTCACTTGATCAATTGACTGAGCAAAAATATGATCCAAAGCTTGAAACTTGACATGAGAAATATTGAGAGTCAAAAATGATCCATGAAAGTCATATGGGGCCTTAAAATTCCAATTGTACTTGTGCAAACTCAAACCCTAATTTTGAGTCATCAGTGCTTGAGGAGGTGTATTGAGCTGATCCATCCTTGTGTCTTCTTAAACCAATGGACATCTTGTGAGAGAAATCTTGAGAAAATGAGAGGGAAAATTTTGGGGTACAACATCTTCCCCTGTTCAATCTTCTTAAACCTGAAGTGTTAGATTGGTGGATCCGCCATTCGTGGCTTGAAAGTGAAAGATGATTGAACACAAAACTGCCTAAAAATTTGCACTCGATGATGTATTGATTCGGGAACGGGCTTATAGATGCAATTTAGAGAGATACTGGTAGAAACTGGGAGAAACATCAGCATAAATCTTTGGTCGATTCGTGTTGAAAACTAGGTGTCCTGTCTGTCTTTAATTGGAAGAATTAATTCTGATCCATAAGAGGTCTTTGGATCAATGATTTTTTTCTGCAAGGAACAAAGAGTTAGTTGTATGCGAATGTATGCATGGTGTAATGATGTTCTCAAAATAAATGATATTATGTTGTATGTATATATTATGTATGTTATTTTATGTATGAGTGTGATATGTTATCGAAGCGTATCCTTGACAGATAATATGGTGTTTTGAGAGGTTAAATCTCGGACTGCTGTTGGAGATGAAGAATATGTGTATCTTCAGACTTTGTTAAAAATGCTTCTGCTGGGAATTCCTGCTTTGTTAAGAAGAACTCCACTGGGGAATATTGACTTCTGCTTGGGGGAAGAGCTCAGGATTTCTAGTCGTCTGCTGCTTTAGTGGGGAATTATCTCTTGAAAGTTAGCTATTATCTGGTAGGATTTCCAGGCTTCACAACAACTTGTTGGGGATAGTGGCAAAATCTAATATGGAAGAGGCGTTTCGGTAGTGATTGAAGAAGTTAAAATAGTATCTTTTGTAGTAATCTGAACATGAGGTTCACTGTTATCCGATTGGGTCCAGGTTTCAGCAATATGAGAAGTTGAATTATTATCTGGTCGAGTCCAGGCTTTAGTAACTACAATTTGAGATTAAATGTTATCTGGTCGGGTCCAGGCTTCATAATAAATTGAGGATAGAATGAAGTTGAACTAACGTTTGGTCGGGTCCAAGCTTTAGTAATTGAATTTTAGATTAACTGTTATCTGGTCGGGTCCAGGCTTCAGTAATGATTTGAGAAGTTGAACTATTATCTGGTCGGCTCCAGGCTTTAGTAACTTACAAATGAGATTAATTTTTATCTGGTCGGGTTCAGGCTTCAGCAACTCAAACTATTTTCTGGTCGGGTCCAGGCTTTGTAGTAATTTGAACTTGATCGAGTTCAACTAGTATTTGGTCGGGTCCAGGCTTTGTAGTAACTTGCTTGAAGTTGACTGTTATCTGGTCGAGTCCAAGCTTCAACAACTCAAACTGTTTTCTGGTCGGGTCCAGGCTTTGCAGTAATTTGAACTTGATCAAGTTGAACTAGTATTTGGTCGGGTCCAGGCTTCGTAGTAACTTGCTTGAAGTTGACTGTTATCTAGTCGGGCCCAAGTTTTACAACAGCTTTCGGGGATAGCAATGACTCTGTTGGCGACTTCACTGGGGATTAGGGGTTGTGGTCCCTTGATTTGTAATAGTCTGATAGGCCAACTCAAGCTGTGGAAATTTTCCGTTTGTTAGGGAAATAAACCCTATTGCAGAGGATATTTAATGAAATGCTGGGGAGTTGTCTCTTTAATAAGAGATCCATAAGGCTTCCTTTTAAGACCAACTCAACTGGGAAAAGGATCCTCCAGAGATTGAAACTCTGTCTGAGGATTTTATGAATCCAAATTTGTGGGGATAAATTTATTGAAGTAACTATGTGGGGGACATCCCAAGTTTAAGTAAATACTCATTACTATTTTTATGCACCCTTTTATTAACGGTTAATCATGTTCATATGCAAATATTCATTCAATCTTAGCCATTGGACGCTTTTGCACTTAAAACAGAAAAAACAAAAAAGTTTGCACTTCAAAGTATACTTGTATTGATGTTTGCCTATAAACAGGCATTTTTGTACAAGGAGACAGAGATCCTAGTAAGAGGAAATTTTCGAAAGAAATAAAAATAATACAACGTGAAAGTAAAAATAATAGCCATATGGAAGTGATCTCATTGTATTCCAACTTCGCTATTTCCCCCATGTCTTTGAAAATCATCCTTTGCCGTTGAAAGAAGTTAATTGGATTGATCTTTGGACCATCTGAACTTGGACTTTGGTAATAAATTTATCTGTAAAGATTCCGCGGGTTATAGTTGTTGTACCCTAAAATTTTCCCTCCCTTTTTACTCAACACATGCCCATTGAGGTCCCCAACTTGCCCAAGGATGACCAAGAATTGACCAGACAAATTCTCCTCCTCAGGCACTGAAACTCTGACTAGGGTTTCAATTTTCATCAAGATATGTGAGCTCCAATGGTCTCAAATGTTTTCCATGATCCTATATGTATTCAAGATTGTCCATGCCAAATTTCATGCCTTGCACAACAAGTTTGCTCAGTCAACTACTCAAATGCCTGAATATCAACTATATTAGGTCAAAAGTCATTTGTGGCTTATATACAGTCGAACTTCAAGATTTTTGGTCAACGCCAACATTTTGAAGTAATATCCATCATTTGATCAAGGGTTGATCATGATTCCTCAAGAAATGCTCATAATTCATCAAAAGTATAAAATTGCTAATTAGGGTTTCTAAAGGAAAAGTCAACCAAACTTTGACCAGGCATAACTTTCTCATAATTTATCAGAAACTTTTCCACCAAGGCTAATTTTTAAGAGAATCCAATTCCCTACAACTTATCTTCATCCCTCAAGTTCAAGAAATGCATCAATTGAAATATAAAAGCTCAGACATTATGGGTCCTTTTAAAAAGTTAACAAAAACACCTTTTGGGTCAAAGCTTGGTACATGAACATGGAAGATTCAATTGATATGAAACCAAAAGGGTTGTTTAAAGGAAATAATAAGATCTCTAAAAAGTCTAAGAACAGCCTTATAGGGTTAAAATTGAGAGAGATATGCGTTGCTAAAGTTGACCAATTTTTGGAAAAATGCATGAAGCAAATATTGAACTAACTTCGAATTTTTCCAAATGGACCTATCTTTTTATGTTTGAAACTTGTTTCTAACATGGTCCACGACCTCTAAGCCCACCCATGCATTATTCTATTATTTATGATTTTTTTATTCATCTAAATTCAAAATTAAATAAGTTAATAATGGAAATACTAAAATATTGGGTTGAGATCATATTTCTATTAAATATTGGGCAATATATTCTGATTATGTCAAAAAGGAACGTGCAAGACCATAAAAAGGAAGAAATCTTCAAAAATGGAAAGTTTGGAAATCAAATATTTCTCTCATGAAGGCATTGATATCTCTCCATATTTGTTACCCTAATGTTGTCTCATATATATGCACAACCATTCAGAAGAAAAGGGACACATGCAACTGCCTCAAACAGACCCTAGCCAAAAGTTCAAAAATTTCAAAGATTCGTGCAATTCAAAAACGCTCGATCCAGCTAACCTCAGTCTGATCCAAGCATTCTATCATCCTTATGAGGATCCCAGGGGTTGAACCAACCCAATCTTGAAGGCCAAAGCATACAGGATCATCCCCTCCAATAACTCACGGTTTGGTAAACATCTCTAACTTCAAACTTTTGATTCACGACATATAAATGATATTATTGCATATATTTGTGTTTAACATCATGTTTGCGTATGTTTAAAACCATTATATGCAAGATTTGACATCAAAATAAAGAAGTGCCATTATTAGGGCACGAAGATTATTTTTCTTCGTATCTGAGTTTGCAGGTTATTTCAGTCAAAAATAACATCACTATCGTGATCGCAACACTCGAAATAGGGGGGTAGGGTACCCTTTGCATCTTTATCTTGCGTGATTTGCATGTTTTTTTTGCTAGTCGGAGATGGTAACCGGAGCCACCGTCTGAGGTGGTTTGACCGTCCAGAGACCCTGCGTGGCACAATGGGGTCTTTTGGTTGGTTCGTTCAAATATCAGGGACTCCACAGCATTCGCGTGTTTTGCTGACCCATCCATTTGATTTATGCTTATATTATATTGTTTTTCTTTGTTTATATGCATGAATGAGCAGGATGGTAAGGGTGCAAGCGTGTGAGGGAATGGACCTGGGTTTGGTCCCAGGTCCAGAATTTTCTATTTTTCTTAACGTTTTTTGCAGGATCTAGTGAATTGCATCCCAATATGTCTACCATGCATCTCCAGATCTCATCCATCAGATCACTACAAGATCATATCCGGTGCCCAGTAATCAATCCTTATGGTGGACATCCCAGATGAGATCTCACTGGATCTCAGACAAGGCGTTGGGTTTATTTGGTCTGGGCCTAACCAAATTCAGTGCCGCACCTCCCAAATTTCCTAACAACACAGGCCCATTCTCTTACTTTTGTTTTTTTTTTTTTAATTTATTTATTTTAATTGTTTTAAAATCATTTATTATTTTAATCATAAAATCAACAAAAATCACAAAAAATAAAATTAGGTTTTTTCATAATTAAATTTAAATTCTTGTAAATTAATTAACTTAGTTATTTTAACATGACTATTTCATTAAATAAAATTAATTAGAAACTAGGCTAACATTTCAAATGTTTTTCAAAAAAAAATACCAAAAATATTTTTCTAAATCAATTAGATATTTTTATGTTTCTTAACTTGTTCCTGTCGTGAGCTTCGCGCTTTATCATTTTTCCATTTTATTTTATTTTCCCAATTATGTAATTGTTTCCCAGTTTGTAATAGTTTTAATTAGGTTTAAAATTACGCATTTTATTTTCTTGTACTCTTCATGTAATTTCCCCAAGGCCTTGTAATAGCTTAGGAATTTTATTTTTCGCAATTTATTTTCTGCACTATTATTAACTGCTTAGATTAATAGGATTGCATGAAAAGATTGGAAATTAAAATGTTAGATAACCCTAAATGTGCAAGATAAATGAAATAAATCAATACACTTGCACATGCTCACCCCTAGGGTATCTCCCACTTCGGCTGCCTTCGAAAACGGTCACAATTCTCGAAATGTGAGAATTTTTAGTGGCTATCCTTTAGTTTAAGAGATCACAAGTCCCTCGATGACCCTTTCGATGCCGCCTCGGTTAAAAAGTGATCTTAGAACTTTAAGACAAATACTAAAAGTTCTTGCCCAGTTGCCTTAGTGACCGTAAACGTTCCTTCGATAGTCCCTCAACATCCAATGATAGGGATACATACTCACTAATAGTAGGATAACACTATCTAAAGGAAAGGAGGAAAAGAATTCCTTTTTCGAGTAGGTAGATAATTGTTAGGTACTTGCTAAAAAATAACCTTTTTCAGACCACACTTTCAAAACATTTTTCAAAAATGCTTTATCAACACTCTTGAGGACTGATACAAGAGTTATTATAAAGCAAACATACTTTTCAAAACACACAAAAACGAAAGCAATTTTCAAAAATGAGCAAGTACCTAGGAGCCCGTGAAAAACCACGGATGGAAAGGTTGCTAACACCTTCCTTTTCCATAATCTACCCCCCTTACTCATAAAATCTCGAAAAAGGTCTTTTTCTGTTATTTTCACCCTTTCTTTTGTTGGATAAAAGAAACATCGGTGGCGACTCTTGCTTACCGCGACATTTAGGAATACAAAATGCAAAACCAATATAACAGTCAGTTCTGCCACCGTATAATAGAACTGGCGACTCTGCTAGGGAAATTATAAAGTGGGGTTACCTTAGAGTTTTAGTTCATCATTTTTAAAATGCTTTATTGTGTGTTTTCTTGCTTTATCTTTGAGGGTTTGTTGGAGTTTTGTTGTAAAGATCCTACATCCGGATCTGGGGCACCTTTTAGGTAAGTAGTAATAAATCATGGAGGATGTACGGCGTAACCGATACAGGCGAAATGGTGGCTATGTTAGCGCAATACTTTGGATTGTACTAATGTTCCTTGAGTAAGTCAAGGATAACATCAGGCTTCCTCATAGTGTCACTAAGCGCTAACTGATATTTAGAACCTTTAATCGACCCATCCTAGCCATTAGGAAGTAATGAGATAACCGGCTTTGGTTCCAACCGAAGATTGGTTGATACTCGATACTACACTCATTGAGACTGGATTTCGGGAATTTTTTGGCTGCAATACTTTGGTGCGTGAGCTGAAACAATTCCTGATAGGAAGGTTAATGATATTGAGACTCCTTAGAACCCGATTACTATTAATAGGACAGGTTGAGCCATCTGAACATTCAAGAGGGTACTTACATTAAACCTCATGCAAGTCTTTAAACCTAAGGTCTATTATGTGATTTGCTTGTGTTTATCTGCGATTTAAGCATAATCATGACATCATAAACATCATGACATCCATATATACTAACCATTTCAAGGGCCTGTTGGATTTACCTCTTTGCTGTTTTGTGGGGTATGAATTCAGGTCGCAGAAAAACCATCCGGATTAACTTCACATAAATCCCTCCCAAACTCAAGGAATTGGTCTTGAAAGTTCCCAAGGACTCATCATTCAACAAAAGACATGGTCATTTGCTCGGCTTGGTTACCACCAGATTTGAAGAATTTTTGATGAGTTTTCTATTCCAATTCTTTAATCCCGAGCACCATTGCTTCACGTTTCCCGATTATCAACTAGTACCTACACTGGAAGAATTCTCTAGGTTACTTGGTTTACCTATATTGGAGCGAGTACCTTTCACTAGGTTAGAACAAGATCCAACTGCTGAAGATGTTGTCGTAGCTTTGCACTTGAAGCCATCTGATATTGAATCCCATTGGGAAAGAAGAATCGGAGTTAAGGGCCTTCTTACAAAATTTCTAATGGAGAAAGCTCAAAATTTCCTAGATGCTATGAGTTACCATGACTTCGAAGATGTTTTAGCTCTCTTGATCCATGGGTTGCCCCTGTTTCCTAATTCAGATCAATTTATAGATGTGAATGCCATTAATATCTTCCTTTCTCACAATCTGGTTCCTACATTGCTCAGGGATATCCTACATTCTCTCTATACTCGTACTTTGAAGAAGCGAGGAACTCTCATGTGTTGCACCCCTCTTCTATATAGGTGGTTTATTTCTCAAATTCCTTGGTCAACAATGCAGAATGATTTAGGCTTAAGGTGGAGCCAAAGATTAATGTCTCTCTCTCTCACTCTGACATCCATTGGTGTCCTCGCTCTCAAGAAGACATATCTTTTATTGATCGCTACGGAGAATTTCCTAATGTGCCACTCCTGTGCATTAGGGGAGGCATCACCGACAATCCTTCTTTAGCACTACGTCAGTTTGGTTACGCATAGAGAGATGGTCCACCGGATATGCTCATCTAGAGTATTGTGTTGAACTACTCAAATTATCTGCAAAATTATCGTCAGAGGTTCATCCGCGCCTGGGGCATTATTAAGAAGACTGATAGTAAGACTTTGGGGCACAAGAAATCCATCCCTTTGGAACCTTACCTCAAATGGGTACGAGCTCGATCCAAAAGTCTTATGATGCCATACGATGCCATCTTACCGGTGATCTTGGAACCTATTATTCAAGGGGGCGAGTCCCACATTATTCTCCATCCTGATGTGCCAAGTGTTGCAAAAGTCTTGGATCCAGCTCAAGTAAGAACGGGATACTTTTGATACTCAATTCTGTGCAAGTGAGAAGAAAGTGCTGAAATTAACAAAGCAGCTTCACGAAGAGAAGAATCTCAATACCTACCGCAACACCAAGAGGAAGCGCCCATGGGAGACTTAGGAGTTTAGGATTTCCTTTCAATGTTTATTCCTGTGTAATCTTTTGTTTCCTTAAAAACTTACTAATAAAGAGTTTTGTTTCCTGTTTTGTTTAAAAGAGCTTAAATCCAATAAGGTCCTTGAAAGCATTGCGTAAGCATATCATACATCTTATTGCATAAGCAGGTTTCAAAGAAAGTTTCTCATCCTCTTTGTTGTTTATTTCAGAAGTAAAGAAATGGCTCTTGAACAAAGAGTGAAGGATCTCCAAACTCAAAATGCTCAGTTTCAACAAATGGTCACAACTCTGGCCAAGGGGAAAGAGGAGTTGAAAGCCATGATCGTCAAAGAAAAGACCAAGAAGCCAAAGAAACCAGCTGGTGTAGTGAATTTAGGAAGAAGGATCAGAGGACAAGTGCGGTGAGCTTTAGAACTAGTAACTTCGTCAAAAGAAGGAGATAATCAAGAAGGGGAGACAAAAGAGGAAGACCTCAGCCCGAGGGGATCTGATAATGAATCTGACTATAATGAGGAGCAGTATCCTCCTGTTGATGATAAATACAAACAACTGGAGGATCGTCTGAATGCAATGGAAATCCAGAGGGTACCTGGGCTAGATTTTGAAGAGCTGAGTTTGGTTTCTGGGGTTGTCATCCCACAGAAGTTTAAGGTTCCGATGTTTGCTAAGTATGATGGTGTCTTGTGTCCCAAGATGTATCTCCGATCTTATGTGAGAAAGATTCAGCCTCACACCGCTGACTGGGATTTGTGGGTCCACTTCTTCCAAGACAGTCTATCTGGGACTCAACTAGAATGGTTCTATCAGCTGGAGGGAACTAATATTCATAACTGGGAAGACTTGGTCGCTACTTTCTATAAGCAGTACCAGTATAATGCAGACC
Source organism: Vicia faba (assembly GCA_948472305.1). Classification (NCBI taxonomy): domain Eukaryota; kingdom Viridiplantae; phylum Streptophyta; class Magnoliopsida; order Fabales; family Fabaceae; genus Vicia; species Vicia faba. Next base: position 1,155,161,864 of record OX451737.1, on the reverse strand, counting down.
TTGCTTCGAATCGTACACAACTCCAAAGTATGTTTATGGGTTCTAACGAGGGGTTTAAATACTACACCCAGAAGTGGAGAGACTTAGCAGGAAGAGTCCAGCCTCCTCTGTTTGATTGAGAGTTGGTGGACATGTTTTTGGGTACTCTATCTGGTTTATTTTTCAACCATCTGATTGGAAGTTCCTCAGCTGGTTTTACTGAGCTGATCTTAATTGGAGAAAGAGTGGAAGCTGGTATTAGAAGCGGTAATATTCAAAAAGATACCTCTTCAAGTGCAGGAAAGAGACCTTTCATGGGAAAGAAAGAGGTTAGTGCTGCTTACAGTCAAAGAAATCAGGGCAGAACCGAACGCCTTCCAATGGTAGGGGCTGTAATGATATCCAAGCCTGCAGCTACTCAACAGTGAAACAATCAGCCCAGAGCAGAAAGGCCTATGAGACAGTTTACCCGGATTAATATGACTTTGTCTCATGTTTTGCCACACTTATTGAAGTCCAATCTGGTAACTTTGAGGGAAGCTCCTAAAAATCCTAATACTTCCTCTCTCCACTACAATCCAAATGCTCGATGCGCCTACCCTTCTGAGACTCCGGGGCATGACACGAATGACTTTTGGGCTTTGAAGAATAAGGTGCAAGACCTTATTGATGCAAAGGAGGTTGAATTTGATCCCCCTGATACCCCCAACGTCATAACTGCACCCATGCCCAAGCATGTCCTGGGAGTCAATGCTATTGATGTTGTCTCTGCCGCAGAAGATACTGACAGTAGCTATGACATGGACAACTAGATCTTCCCTACTACCAACGGTGGACCCAGTAACTGGACAACTAAAGACTTTATGTTGATTACTTTTATTCAGGAGTAATTGTCTTACTTGTTTTCGGATATGTAATAAATAAACAATATAAACCTTATGGCCTTGTGTCTTACCCGAGGCACAATGGTTTATTTGTGAGGGTTATCATTTTTCAATATCATATGTCATTAGTAAAGCATTGGACATTTTTCATACAAATTTTGCGCTCTTTGTTTTTCTTTTCTGCTTTTACTTTATCAATACAACTATGCTCTTACACACACTCACGTATCAAACGCAGACCCATATCCACTATGGATCCCATTGATAACAGTTCTGCTATTTTCGCTTATGAATTTGAAAATCCGATCAACCAAGACGAGGACGAAGGTGAGAAAGATTGTGAGGTACTAGGAGAGCTTGCTAGACTGTTACAACAGGAAGAAAGAGCTATATAGCCTCATGAAGAGCCAGTTGAGACAATGAATTTGGGTACAAAATAGGACAGAAAAGAAGTCAAGATAGGTGCAAATTTGGAGCTTAGTGTCAAACAGCGATTGATTCAGATGTTGCATGATTATGTCGAGATCTTTTCCTGGTCATAGAAAGACATGCCAGGACTTGACACTGATATTGTGGTTCATTGTCTGCCAACTAAAGAAGATTGCCCTTCAGTGAAGCAGAAGGTTCGTCGTATGCGTCCTGAAATTTCAGAAAAGATCAAGGCAGAAGTTATGAAGCAGTTCAACGCTGGGTTCTTAGCCGTCACCTCCTATCCATAATGGGTTGCTAACGTAGTTCTGGTGCCTAGGAAAGACGGCAAAGTATGGATTTGTGTGGACTACAAAGACTTGAACAAGGCAAGCCCCAAGGATGACTTCCCGCTTCTCCATATTGACGTTCTGGTTGACAAAACTGCACAACATAAGGTATTCTCCTTCATGGACAGATTCTCTGGTTACAATCAGATTAAGAGGCACCCGAATACATGGAGAAGACAAGCTTCGTCACACAGTGGGCCACTTTCTGTTACAAAGTGATGCCATTTGGGTTGAAGAACGCTGGGGAAACCTATCAGCGAGCTATGATAGCTTTGTTCCACGATATGATTCACCATGAGATAGAGGTCTATGTTGACAACATGATAGCCAGATCTTAAACAGAAGAAGAGCACCTTGATTACTTGCAAAAGTTGTTCGATAGGTTAAAGACGTACAAGTTAAGATTAAATCCGAACAAGTGCACCTTTGGGGTAAGGTCTGGTAAACTCCTAGGTTTCATTGTCAATGACAAGGGTATTCAGGTAGACCCTGCAAAGGTAAAAGCTATACAAGAGATGCCGGCTCCTCGCACTAAGAAGGAAGTTAGAGGTTTCTTGGGACGCTTAAATTACATTTCCAGGTTCATTTCCCATCTAACTGCTACTTGTGAGCCAATCTTCAAACTCCTGAAGAAAGATCAAGTGGTAAAGTGGAATGACGAATGCCAGACTACCTTTGACAGAATCAAGGAATACCTTCAAGAGCCTCCAATTCTGATGCCTCCTATGATACGGTGGGAGAACTGACTTGAGGTTTTGCGTTTGTGTTCGCAAATGTTTCGGTTTAGCAAGAGTCGCCACCAACTTTTTATTTTATCCAAAGGAAAGGTTAAAAAGCACAGGAAAGACCTTTGAGATGTTTTCTTGGGTTCGGGGGGTAGATTATGAAAAGGGAAGGTGCAAGCACCCTTTTCATCCATGGTTATCCATGGGCTCTTAGTTACTTGTTTAGATCACTTGCTTTTGCTTTTCAATTGTTTGAAATGGTGCTTTGTGTGTGGATTTTTTTGAAAATGCTTTGAAAAAGAGGCCTTGTCTAGGAAACCTTTGTAATGATTCTTGTTTGAAAATATAGAAAGGTGTTTGTCTTTTGAAAATATATTTCAATGTTTGAAAGTTTAATTCGGGAAATGTTTTGAAATTGTGTTGTGAAGTGTGTTTGAAAGTAGAAAGGATGTTTTGCAAGTTTTGATCAAGTAACTAAGAGTTGTCCACCCGATTTTTCTCAAAGATCTTTCCTACATATTTTCAACCCTTTTGACAGTGTTGTTTTACCATTGCATTTGGTAAACAACCTTGTATTAGGATGTTAAACGGGACAGCCGAGGGTCATCATATTGACCATGATAGCAATTGTGTTAAGTATCTTTAGCAAATTTTTGAGGGACTAGATCATTTTTATATAGGCAACCAAGGTAGAGTCATCGAGGGACTATGATCTTTTGTTTTGTTTTTGTTTTGCCAAAGTACTCAACATGCATAACATGGCCCTTTTAAAGGCAACAAGTGGATGAAACCCTAGGGGTGCATGTGTGCATTGTGTTGTCAATTTTCATGCTTTTTGTCTTTGTATTAGTCAAGCTATTTGTTTGATTTTAGATTTTTGCATACAAACCCTAATCTCTAATCATGGCATAATTGAACGCATAAATGCGTAAAATAAATCTACACTATTACAACATTTGATATGGGAAGGGGGGTGCAATTTTTGAATGGGGGATATTTGCAAGAAAATAAAACCCTAATATTTACTATTACATCCAAATTGAATAAAGGTACAAATCAATAAATAGACAAATATTTAAATGATCAATTAAATTAATATGCAAAATATTATGAGTATGCAAAAATGTTTTTGTTTATTTTTATGTATGTAGAAATAAAATATTTTATGAATTAAAAAGAAGTAAAAAGATTGTTTTTTTTATTAAGGGGAAAACCCTAATTTTATTTTAAGAATGTATATATATATATATATATATATATATATATATATATATATATATATATATATATATATATATATATATATATATATATATATATATATATATATATATATATATATATATATATATATATATATATATATATATATATATATATATATATATATATATATATATATATATATATATATATATATATATATATATATATATATTAACAATATTAGTCATGTACAATAAAAATAAAATATATACAAGACAAAAATATATTTAAAAAAATATTATTTGAGTATAAATAAAGAATAAAAAAAAAGTATATACTAATTAAATTATTTTTAGGTTAGAAAAATTAAAAATAAAATACAAAAGAAATGTGAAAATTTATAAAAATATTTTTTGATATTTTTTATGTTTGGAAAATAAGAAAATAAAATCAGAAATGAAAATAAATACAAAAAATATAAAAACATGAAGAAATGGGCCAGGGGGGTGCAGTCAGTAATGAGGGGGTGTCAAAAACAAAGCCAGAACCAAGCCCAGCCCACTGACTTCATCTTCAACTTGTTGTTCAAAAACGTGCGCGCCCTGTACACCATTCCAGATCCTGCATACGTGCTCTAATGCAAAAACCCATAACATCAAAGTTGTAGCATTTTTCAAGACGAATTCAACCATATAAGAAACTTAATCTAACTCTCAAAGACCAGAGATAATTTCTCTGGCCCTAAATTCTAACCTAATTTTTTCAAAAAGTTCATGGATCAAATTCTCTTAACACGATTAACTAAAATGAAAACTGAGCATATGTACAGCTTCATGGCTATGAATACTACATTTTTTATTCACAAACCTAAGCCTAATGATTCCTAAATAAAGAGATAGGAAGTTGACAAAAACCTGTTTCAATTGACTTCGTGTATGGAAATGTGGAGCTTTTCAGTGAGGCCTGAGGTGTTTGGGAGCTTGCTTGAATTTCCCCTGACCTTCCCCAATGCCTAGCTTGCCTTGAATGTGTTTGAACAAGCCTGTAGAACTCAACCTGCACAAGCTGAAATAAAAAATGGTAAACCTTGCAAATGGAGTTACAGTCAGTGTTTAAGGGTTGGGATAGCTTGGATAGGTTATATGGAAGGTGTTTGAACAAGTTTGAGGCAAAACGCACGAGGGTTTTTTGCTATGGAAGTCAAACTGCAGGGAGTGCCCTATTTTGCCAATGGAAGGTGATTTTGTGCTATGGAAGGTTTGAGGGCTCAAAGGCTCGTGTTTATGGCTCAAAGGGATGTGTGAAACTTGTCTCCAAAGCTTGCAAGAGTTGGTTCTAACAGATGTGCAAGCTCTAGTGTATTTGACAAGTTTCTTGTATTTAAAGTAAAAGCAAGCCATGATGCAAGACAAGCCTGTACAGGCTATCTATCAGCCTGCATTTTGTGATCTTGGCCCCCTCAATTGGTGGACTTGATTTGCTGCATAAGATCTTGTTCAAGGCTCAAGGATTCTATTTGACATAAAGCAAGATATTGACAAAAATGGCAAAGTTACCTTTTACTATTTTTGGATTAATCTAATGTATAATCCTCTAATGACCAAAACAAAGCCTTAGACCAATGGATTTGCATTTAATTATTGAGTATGGAAGGGTTTTAGGACCTGTAATCAAGTACAAGCAAGGCTGATTAGAGTTTGCAACTTGTATCAATATGAACATGCCATGGATCAAAAGTGAGTTTTTGCCAACTTCAAGCTTTCGATTCTCCCTAACCACAAAGGATTTTTGAGAGTTCTTTGACTTTTTAGAAAGCTTGTAACATGATATACAATCCATCTTTGAAATGAAATTTGATATTCCAAGTGGAACTATGTGAAAAATGGTCATGAAGATAGGCTAAAATCCTGCCTAAACTAGGGCAAAATTTCACTAAGTTAAAAGTTTCATGGACCCTTGTTCCAAAACTCATAACTTGAGATCCAAGCTTCTTTTGAGAAAACTTTGTGAATAAAAGTTGTAGACTTTTTGTATGAATACAACTTTCATGTTGGATGTTTTGTTTGAATCCAATTGCATCAAGGTGAAAATGTTGGGCAAAGTTGGGAAAAAATAAGAAAATTTCATAACTTTGAAAAATTCTAAGTTATGAAAATCTTCAATTTTAAACCCTAATTTGCAAAATTGGGTTTCTTGATGAAAAAGTTTCATGTTTTGACACATCTTGATGAAAAATGACCCTTGGCACTTGCTTTTGACCAAAAAGTCAAAGTTTGACTTTTCAGTGTATAGTTAAATTTTGATCAGTTGACTGAAAAATTCATCTGTCAATCCAATGCATTTGAGATCTTTTGAATCTTGTGAATAGGTCAATATAATGCTATTGTGTCCTTGAGTCCATTCTTGAACACAATTTTCCATTGGCTAGGTGAAAATCAGAAATTGCCCTTATATAGTCAAAACCCTAAAAATGACCATTTTGCCCTTTTGATGATCTAATCAAATTTCTTGAGGAGTTATGGTCCAAACTTGATCAAATGTTCATATGAGCTTATAATGTTGATTTGGATCAAAATTTATGAGGTTTGACTGTAAATTGGCCACAACTAACTTTTTCCCCAATACAACTGATTTCTAGGTCAAGTCCAATTGACTGGTCAACAATTTGATTCAAGGCTTGAAACTTGGTAGATGCAATCTTGTAGATCCAATATGAAATATGAAAGTCACTTTGAGCATTGGAATTCCAAAAATCTCTGTGCAAACTCAAACCCTAATTTAGGTCATCAGTGCAAGGAGGTGTCTTGAGCAGAGCAAAACCCTAATTTGGTCTTGAGTCCAAAGAGTTTGGTGAGGGGAAATCTTGATAAAATAAGAGGTAAAATTTTAGGGTACAACAGCTGCCCCTGTTCAATCTTCTTGAATCTGAAGAGTTAGATTGGTGAGTTTGCCTTTCGTGACTCGAAGGTAAAAGATGATTGGACACTATAGTGCCCGTAAATTTGCACTCGTCAAAATTTAGCTGAGGGAATGGGCTTAAAGATGCCATTTGGAGATGGTAGAATCTTGCTGGAGATGGGATTAAAGATGCCATCCAAGACTTGTTTGTTGAGAATCAGGAGAATGAATGTCAGAATGGTATCCGTATCTGGAACGTATCCGAGTTGTAACTGTATTTGATTCTTGAATGAATATCAGAATGACTGCCGTGTCTGGAGTGTATCTGTATTGTATCTGAATTCTGAATGGGTGACAGAAAAAACATCCGTGTATGGAGCATCTATAGGCTGGGGATAAATTCCAAATGAGTGATAGAATGGAAACCGTGTCTGGAGCATATCTGGACTGTATCTGAAGTTGAGATCTTGTATGCGTAGCAGAATGACTTCCGTGTCTGGAGTGCATCCGTACTGTAACTGAAATCTGGATAAGTGACAGAATGACTTCCGTGTCTGGAGTGCATCTGAACCTGAAGTTGATAGTTGAATCTGAATGAGAAATAGAATGGCTTCCGTGTCTGGAGCGTATCTAGTCTGTATTTGATTGCTGAAGTCTGAATGAGAAGTAGAATGACCGCTGTGTCTGGGGTGTATCCATACTGTATCTGAATAAGAGATCCGAATGAATAGCAGAATGACTTCCATGTCTTGGAGTGTATCCGTACTGTATCTGAAATCTTTGAACATTTGTTAAAGGTAACTTTTAATCTTATCATGAAAAGGGTAAAATGTTAGCTAAAATGGAAAGTTATGTTGCATGATATGTATGATGCAATAAAATGTGTTCTATCAATGTTTATGATATATGAATGTAATGGATGCGCATGTAAGCTGAGTAGTCGTCTTGCTGAGTGTGATATATCCTTGATAGCTGGAGATAATGAAATCTTTGACTGCTGCCGGGGAAAATAAATCTTTGACCGCTATTGGAGATTCAAAATCTTTGACTGTTGAGAATGAGAAATCCTTGTACCACTGTTGGGGATTGAAAATCCTTGGTGACTCGTGGGGATGTGAGAATCCTTTATGACTTTCCTTGAGGAATAAGGAAAACTCTGATGATCTCTACTGGGGAATTGAAACCTCTGAGGCTTCCACTGGAGAAATGAGAACAAGAATCTTCGTTCTGCTGGGAAATAACCCCGTGGAGAAAAGCTTATTCCTGTTTGGAAGAAGTTCAGGAGTTTAAGTTGTATGCCACTTTGAGAATGAGAATCTTCATTCTGTCGGGAATATCAGGAACTCGGGTTATATGCCACTTTGAGAATGAGAATCTTCATTCTGTCGGGAATATCAAGAACTCGGGTTATATGCCACTTTACTGGGGAAGCAAGAATGAGAATCTTCATTCAGGTGTTTGGGTCAGGAGGTTGGGAGTATACCAATCTTCTGTGGTTTCAAGAATGAGAATCTTTATTCTATTAAGGGTATCAGGAGCTTGGGAGTATGCCAATCTTTTGAGGTTTCAAGGATGAGAATCTTCATTCTGTTAAGGGTATCAGGAGCTTGGGAGTATGCCAATCTTCTGAGGTATTATCCTTGGTTGGGGATAAAACAAAAGTTAACTGTTATCTGGTTGATTTACAGGCTTTAAGATAACTTGCTGGGGGATTTGGAGAAACCAGATGATTTCCACTGTGGTTTAAAGGTTGAAGTTTTGGACTCCGTTGGGGAAGAAAGTTTCATCTTCACTGCGGGTTTGTAGTTCAAAGTTTTCTGGCTCCGTTGGGGATTGGGAGTTTGGAAACTCAAATTTGATGGGGATTTTGAAACTTAACTCCGCTGGGGATATATATTTCAAGGCTTTAGCTCTGTTGAGGATCTGAATGATGTATTGTAGGGGATTTCTTCTGGAATATCCTAAAGACGTTTTCCTATACTTTCAACCTATCAATAATTATCCTTTCTCATTTTGTTTTATTTATAAGCAGTGATTATATTCAAATGCATATGCTCATTTAATAAATCATTGGACGTTTTCAAATAAAACACAAGTGTAAAAAGAAAGAAAAGGCAAACAAATTTATGCACTTTGAAGTATCTTTATATTAACTTTGTGTAAGTATTTTTTACAATGGAGACAGACATCCTAGTAAGAGAATATTATCATAAAATTGAGAAAACATTTATACAAAGAAAGATGGATATGTGTAGCAATTCCATGGGGTTCCCATTCTGCTATAGCCTTCGTAACTCTGAGTATCTTTTCCATTTGTTGCTTCGTTCAATGTTGATTAGGTTGATCAGAAGTCTGGAGCGTGTCTGTGAAGAGATTATCCTTAAAGTGATCCGACGAGACATAGTCATACGCTTTAATTCCCTAACTTTTGCCTGGACCGCCCTTTCGGGTTTTCGATCCACCGGGAAACCCTTTTTTGCCCAAGTCTCCCTTTTGGATTTTCAACTTGCCGGGTGTACAGATTTTTTATTTATCCCTAATTTTTGCCTGAACCGCCCTTTCGGGTTTTTGATTCACCGGGATGCCCATTTTTGCCCAAGTCTCCCTTTCGGGTTTTCGACTTGTCGGGTCGTTTATGCGTAGTATCTTTTGACTATGTCTGCATTCGTAGGGTGCGGCAGATCATCGTCGTCCATGGTGGTCAGAATCATTGCCCCACTAGAAAAGATGTTTTTGATCACAAATGGTCCTTCGTAAGTAGGGGTCCATTTTCCCCTGGGATCACTTTGCGGTAAGATGATCCGCTTGATTACAAGGTCCCCGACATGATATACCTGTCTCTTGACTTTCTTGTTGAAGGCCTTGATCATACATTTCTGATACGCCTGACCATGGAAAATAGCAGTAAGTCGCTTCTCGTCAATCAAGTTAAGTTGATCAAGCCGAGTCTGAACCCAATCGTCTTCATTCAAACCAGCATCATTCATGATTCTCAAGGAGGGAATTTGAACCTCGATAGGTAAAACATCTTCCATTCCGTATACCAAAGAAAAAGGTGTTTCCCCGGTTGAAGTGCGCGCCATGGTACGGTACCCGTGCAGAGAAAACGGTAACATCTTGTGCCAGTCCTTGTAGGTGACTGTCATCTTTTGAATGATATTTTTGATATTTTTGTTCGCAGCTTCGACAACACCGTTCATCTTAGGCCGATAGGGAGATGAATTGTGATGTTGAATCTTGAACTGCTCGCACAGAGCGGTGATCATAGTATTGTTCAAATTTGTACTGTTGTCAGTGATGATCCTGTCGGGGATACCATACCGACATATGAGGTTCTGCTTGATGAATTGGGCAACCACATTCTTTGTAACGAATGCGAAGGAAGCTGCTTCGATCCATTTGGTAAAGTAATCAATGGCCACCAGGATGAAACAGTGTCCATTGGATGCTGTAGGATTGATCTCTCTAATCATGTCGATTCCCCACATCGCGAATGGCCAAGGAGCTGTTAAGACATTGAGAGGAACTGGAGGTATGTGTACCTTGTAAGCATAGATTTGGCATTTGTGACAAGTACGGGAATGTTTATGAAAATCAGCTTCCATGGTAGACCAGTAGTAGCCTGCCCGTAGAATCTTCTTAGCCATCGTATGACCGCTTGAGTGGGTGCCAAAGGTTCCATTATGTAGTTCAGCCATGATCTGCTCAGCTTCAACCTTGTCCACACAACGGAGTAGGACACAATCAAGATTGCGCTTGTATAGGATACCATTGCTCAGAAAGAACTTGGCCGCGAACCTCCTTAAGAACTTTTTGTCGTTGACTGAAGCTCCTTCAGGGTACTCTTGTGCTTAGAGATACTTTTTGACATCGTGAAACCAGGGTCGGTCCACCACTTCGTCGGTATTAATCTCGTGACAATGTGCAGGTTCGTCCATTCGTTCAATGGTTATTTGGGGTGCCTCATTATCCCAATTAAGTTTAAACATGGATGACATTATAGCTAGCGCATCTGCCAACTGATTCTCTTCTAGCGGGAAGTGCTCGAAGGTAATCTGTTCAAAGTGTGGTAACAATGTCAAGACATATTCTTTGTAAGGGATGAGGTTGGGGTGTTTAGTATCCCACTCTCATTTGATTTGACTGATAACCAAAGCTGAGTCGCCAAATACAACCAAAGATTTGATTCCCAAGTCAATAGCAGCCTTAAGACCAAAGATACAAGCTTCATACTCGGCCATGTTGTTGGTGCAGCTGAAGCAGAGCCTAGCAGTGAAAGGTGTATGGAAACCTTCTGGAGAGATAAGCACCGCGCTGATACCGTTTCCAAGTGCGTTGGAGGCACCATGAAAGTACAGAGTCCATCGGGATCCTTGTTCAGGTCCATCATATGGTCTATTCTCTTCAATGTTATCCAAAGTCATGATATCCTCGTCGGGGAAGTCGAATCTCATGGATTGGTAATCTTCGACGGCTTGATGGGCTAGATGATCGGCTAGCACACTTCCCTTTATAGCTTTTTGGTCGTGTACTGTATATCATATTCGGTGAGGATCATCTGCCATCTAGTGATTCTTCCGGATAAAGAAGGCTTCTCGAAGATATACTTGATCAGATCCATTTTAGAAATCAGCAGAGTGGTATGTGTCAACATATACTACCTTAGCCGGCGAGCCGCCCATACCAAAGCGTAGCAAGTTTTCTCGAGCAGTGAGTATCGGGTTTCACAGTCGGTAAACTTTTTGCTAAGGTAATAAATGGCATGCTCTTTTCGGCCAGACTCGTCATGTTGGCCCAATACACACCCCATTGAATTATCCAAAACAGTCAGATACATGATTAACGGCCTCCCTTCGACGGGTGGATCAAGATAGGAGGTTCCAACAAATACTCCTTGATCTTATCGAAAGCAACTTGACAGTCATCATTCCATTTAACCACCTGATCTTTCTTCAACAGCTTGAAGATCGGTTCACAGGTAGATGTTAGGTGAGAGATGAACCTTGCAATGTAGTTTAGGCGTCCCAAAAAACCTCTGACCTCCTTCTCAGTGCGAGGGGAAGTCATTTCTTGTATAGCTATGACTTTGGCAGGATCAACCTCGATGCCTTTGTTACTGACAATGAATCCAAAATGTTTACCGGACCTGACTCCGAAAGTGCACTTGCTAGGGTTCAGTCTGAGCTTGTATTCCTTTAACCTGACGAACAACTTTTGCAGATGGTCGAGGTGTTCTTCTTCTGTCTATGAACGGGCTATCATGTCGTCTACGTAAACTTCAATCTCATGATGTATCATGTCATGAAACAAAGCTACCATGGCTCGCTGATAGGTTGTCCCGACATTCTTCAGTCCAAATGGTATCACTTTATAGCAGAAGGTACCCCACTGCGTAACAAAAGTAGTCTTCTCCATGTCTTCGGGGGCCATTTTGATCTGGTTGTACCCTGAAAATCTGTCCATGAAAGAGAATACCTTATGTTGAGCTGTGTTGTCAACCAAGATGTCAATGTGTGGTAGTGGAAAATCATCTTTAGGGCTAGCCCTGTTTAAGTCTCTGTAGTCCATGCATATTCTGACTTTGCCATCCTTCTTAGGCACGGGCACAATGTTAGCAACCCATTGTGGATAGGAAGTAACAGCAAGAAAGCTAGCATTGAACTGCTTCATCACTTCAGCTTTGATCTTTTCGGACATGTCGGGCCTCATTCGGTGGAATTTCTGTTTGATTGGTGGACAGTCTTCTCTTGTAGGGAGACGGTGAACCACAATATCGGTATCAAGTCCCGGCATGTCTTCGTAGGACCAGGCGAAGATTTCAACATACTCATTCAACAGCTGAACTAAGCGCTCTTTGATACTTGGCTCTAGGTTGGCACCTACTTTGACCTCTTTTTTGTCTTTGGCAGTACCCAAATTGATAGTCTCTAACAACTCTTCATGGGGCAGAATAGCCATTTCTTCCTGTTGCAAAAGTCTTGCCAACTCTCCAGGTACTTCACAGTCATCATCACCTTTGTATTCGGCATGATTGACCAGATCTTCAGAGTCACTGAAGGCCATAGCAGAATTGTTACCCATGGAATACGGAGTGGATGGGTACCTGCATTTTGTGAGTGTGGGTGTGTGTAAGGGATAGCCACCTTTAAACACAATAAAATGTAAAAAGAAAGAAAATGAACACAAAGTTTATATATGAAAATGTCCATGATTCATTAAAAATGGCATATGAAAATGAAGAATCAAAACCCTAACAAATGGACCTATATGCCCCGGGTAAGGCATAAGGCAAAAAGTGTACAAATTTTTTAAAAGTTATTACAGACCAACAGAAAATGTTCAAAAGATAAATTACTGATTGATGAAAGTAATGGGAATGTAGTCTTTCGCCTCCCAGTTGTTCAGTCCTCCTTCAATGGTTGGAAAGATCCAGTCTTCAAAATTGCCTTCTTCTTCATCATTCTCTAAAGCATGAACTCCATGATGAGTGATTTTCAATGGCGGCCCTCCAGCCCAGGAGTGACGCATAGCCTTCTGGCTAGCAGAAGTGAAACCCAAACCAAACTTATTTGTCTTGTAAGGAAAATCTGGCAGTTGACCCCATAATGTGCTTCCTCCTTCCTTGATCACAGCCTCCGCATCTTTAAGGGATGACATCCGGGACACAGGTTTGGTAATGATGGGTACAATAGTCATTGTCTTGGCTACCACAACTTCAGGAGAAACCTCTTCAAAGTGTTGGAAAGTTGTTTCTATGAATTCACCATCCAACTCCACGTAGCGGAAAGAGTTAAGGTGGCTTATCATATACTCCTCCTCACCATGAACTATTATGATTTTACCCTGGAAGGGGTATTTGAGCATCTCGTGCAAAGAAGAAGTGACTGCCCCAGCGTTGTGGATCCATGGCCTTCCCAACAAGCATGAATATGAAGGATGGATGTCCATCACATAAAAAGTAGAGTTGAAAATTTTCATTCCCACCTTAATTGGGATGTCCACCTCTCCGTGAACCATCCTTTTAGAACCGTCAAAGGCTCTAACAATGATATTACTGGGATTTAAGGTCAAACCTTCACAGTCTAGCCTGTCCAATGCTTTCTTTGGTAGGACATTTAAAGACGACCCGATATCAACCAGAACATGAGCAAGAGTGGTCCCTCTGTACTCTACTGAGACATGCAGCGCATCATTATGCTTTCTTCCCTTAGATGTCAGATCGGAATCATAGAAGCCAAGACCATTGTCGACTGTAAGGATGGCTACACACTCTTGAAACTGATCCACAGAAGTTTCTTGAGGCACGTGCGCCGTCTTCAGGAATTTGATCAAGGCTTTGGCATGAGCCTCGGAGTAGAGAAATAGAGCCAGCATAGAGATTTTTGAAGGGGTTTGCCCCAGCAGCTCTACGAAATCATAGTCGCTTTTCTTAATTATCTTTAAAATCTCCTCCATTTCCTTTTGGGTGGTCTCGGGGATAACCAAAGTCTGAGCCCTCATCCTGACGGGCGCTTCTTGGATCCCCTTACCTTTATCAGCAGTGACAGCATAGGGTATAGCTTCAGGAGTAACAATTTCTTCAATAATTGGACTTCGTACAAATATCTTGAATGGCACAGGAGAACTTGAGGGTTCGAAGATTGCCCTTGGAGGAGCAATCTCCAGAGACAAGATTCTTCCTCTACGAGTGATCTTACTTGTCCCCGCAATATTTCCTATGTCAGGAGTTTCTTCATCGGAATTCTCTTCCACTGATTCGATCTGCTTCACACCGTGATAAAAGATCTCTCCTCCATAATTCCACGGTATTGTCTTATTGGAATTGTATGGGATAGGCCCTGGCATAGTAATCTTCAGCGGTACAAACTTTGGATCGGGTGTAATCTTAACAGGTCTTTTGGAGACCTTGGAAAGATTGTCGGAAATGGTGATTGTAGCAACATCATTTATTGGAGTAACAGGAGTAACATGAGTTTTCTTGAAGAGGATTTCTTGAGTATCCATCAAGCATTGGATGCCTGACTTCAATAGCGGACAGTCGGATTGCAAGGTCGAACAAAGGTAACAATCTTTTTCACAGCCTGGGAAAATCCCGGCTTTCAACAGATTCATCTTGATCATTGGCAACATAGTCATTAAGTCATCAACAGCGGTAACATGAAGATCTTCTACAATAGCATGGACATTATGACCTTGTTTTGGCATAGGAGCGAATATCACATTAGGTTTTTCGGGGGCATTAAACTCCACCTCCTTGGCATCTATTAAATCCTGGATCTTGTTTTTAAGGGCGCAACAGTTGTTGGTGTCGTGCCCCACACTGTCCGAATGATATGCACACTTTGCATTGGAATGATAATAGGGAGAAGAGGTATTTGGGTTTTTCGGCGCTTCTTTCAAGTTTGTAAGGTTTAACTTTAACAGATGAGGGAGAACCTGAGCAGATGTCATATTGATCCGGGTGAATTGTCGTGCAGGTCTTTCCACCCTAGTTTGGTGAGCTTTGGGTTGACTGCTTCGAGGTTGATCGGTTGAGGAGTTATGGAATATCGCAGCCCCTACCGCTGGTCGGCGCCCCATTCTTCCTTGATTTCTCTGGGTGTAAACAGCAGAAACTTCTTTCTTGGCTTGAAAGGTCTTCTTGATAGCAGCGGAAGTAGATGCATCTTTATGAATTTTACCGCTCTTAATGCCAGCTTTGACCCTTTCACTCGTCAGAATTAGCTCGGAGAACCCTGCAGATGAGCTCCCAATTAAGTGATTAAAGAATGGACCTGACAGTGTCCCCAAAAACATATCAACAAGCTCTCTTTCAGACAAAGGTGGCTGCACCCTTCCAGCCAAATCCCGCCACTTCTGGGCATACTCCTTAAAGCCTTCATTAGAGACCATACCCATACTCTGTAATTGAGTACGAGTAGGCGCTAAATCTGCATTATATTGATATTGTAGATAGAAAGCAGTAGCCAAATCCTCCCAGTTATGTACATCAGATCTCTCAAGCTGATAGAACCAGTCCAATTGCGTACCCGACAAACTATCTTGAAAAAAGTGGACCCACAGATCCTTATCAGAAGAGTGAGGTTGGATCTTTCTGACGTAAGACCACAGATGCATCTTCGGACAGGACAAACCGTCGTATTTAGCAAATGTAGGTACTTTGAATTTAGGGGGAATGACGACCCCAGCAACCAACCCTAGTTCTTCGAAATCCAACCCAGGTACCCTTTGTACCTCCATGGCCGCCAGCCAATCTTCCAGATTCTTATACTTATCGTCCGCAGGAGGGTACTGCTGCTCAGAGTAATCTTCATCCTCTTCTTCTTCTTCCTCTCCAGCCTCAGACTCGGAAGGTACCGCAGCTCCCTTTCCTTTGCCAACCCCTTCATCAGACGTCGAGGGGAAATCCAGGACTCTCCTAGCTTGGCTCTCAAGTCTTCTTCCCATAGTGGCCACACCAACTCTTTTCTTTTTATTCTTTTCTTTTTCCTTTTCCTTCTCTAACAGTGCTTTAAGGTCCTCTTGACCCTTTGCCAAGGTCATGAGGAGTTGTTGTAATTGCGAATTCTGTACTTGCAGATCTTTGACCGTCTGCTCTATATCCATCTTGCTGAAATAAATAGCAGAAAGATAAGGAAACATGGTGCGAAGACCTGTTTATGCATATGATGAATGATATGTATTCATGTAATGCATTCAAGGATTCAGAAATTCAAATTTGTTGCAAACAAAAAGAACACACGTCATATTAATAAGAAGAAATTTGTTAGTACATAAATGCCCCATGGGCAAAATATTACAAAATTCTTAATGTAAAAAGACTTTGCGCATCCTCTTTGGTGCGATGTAAGTGTTGAGATTCTGCTCTTCGTGGAGTCGATGGGTAAGTTCTAAAACCTTCTTCTCGCTGGCGTAGAAGTAGGCTTCAAAAGTATTTCGTTCTTCCTTGAGCTATATCCAACTCTTTTGCAAATCCTCCAATGATGTTGGCATGTCAGGATGTAGGAGGGTGTATGGAACCTCTCCTTCCATAACAGGCTCTTTGATCATAGGCAGAATGTAGGGGTAAGGCATCATAAGACTCTGGGCGCGGGTTCGTACCCTCTTGAGGTAAGGCTCAAAAGGGATGGAATTCTTGTGTCCCAGTGTCTTACTGTCCACTTTGTTGGGCATCCTCCAAGCTCGGATAAACCATTGTCGAAGTCCTTGAGCGTCATTGTCGAAGTCAAAAACCAAGTCAGGAATCGGCATGTCATGAGGGCCATCCCTTCGGGCATACCCAAACTGTCTCAGAGCCAAGCAGGGGTTGTAGGTAATGCCTCCTCTAATGCCAAGTAGTGGGACATTAGGGAATTCCCTACAACGATCAATGATGATGACATTTTCTCTGGACCGAGAACACCAATGAACATCAGAATACGTGAGAGTCATCAACTGTTGTGACCACCTCAAACCTTGCTCATTCTTCAAGACTGATTGGGGAAGGTGAGAAATAAACCACCTTGCTAGAAGAGGAGTACAGCACATTAGAACCCCTATTTTCCTCATTGTTTGTGTGTGAAATGAGTGGAGGATATCCCCAAGCAATGTAGGCACAGGATTCCGAGATATGAAAATTTTGACAGCATTCACATCTATAAGCTGATCAGGGTTTGGGAACAAGACCAACCCATAGATGAGAAGTGCTACAATCTCCTCAAAAGCTTGCAGATCTAGAGAATTCCAGCATTCTTGTGCCTTCTCAAATAAAAACTTTGCCAAGAAACCCTTGACACCACTTCTGGTTTCCCAATGACCTTTGATATCAGATGGTTGCAAGTGTAAGGCTTGAGCAACATCTTCAGGCTTTGGTTCTCTTTCCGTACCGTTGTAGGGTAGTTGTTGGAGAATAGGAATCCTCAGGAGTTGAGAAAATTCCTCCAAAGTAGGTACTAGTTGGTAATCAGGAAATGTGAAGCAATGGTGTAGGGGGTCAAAGAACTGGAAGAGAACTTTCACCATGTCTTCTTCAATGTTGGAGTTGACCAAGTTTAGAAGTTTACCATGTCTTTCACTGAAGAGATAATTCTCTGGAATCTTAGAAGTAAGCTCCTTGAGTTGAGGAGGGATTCTCACAAGGTTGACCTGAATAGTTTTTCTGCGGAGTGATTCCATTACCTACAAAACAAGAACAAAGATGAAGATCCAAACCCTTGAAATGGTTAGGGGATGCATATGATGCTTTATGATGTTCATGATGTATGCACAAGTATATGTACAAGAAACTCACATAAGTTCCTAGTTTCAGGCTTGCATGGGGTTTCATAGGTAAGTACCCTCTTGAAGTGAGTTGGCTCAACCTGTCCTATAAATAGTAACCGGGTTCTAAGGAGCTCAATATCACTGGACTATTTTCTGTGTTCATTGTTTCAGTTTATCCACTTAACTGGCGACCGAAATATTCCAAGAAAACAACCCTTAATGAGTGAAGTATCGAGTATCTACCAACTTCGAACTGCACCAAAGCCGGTCATCTCACTACCCCTAAAAAGGCCAAGATGGTCAAGTAAAGGTTCTAAGAGTTCATTAGTGCTTCATGACATCACTCAGCGGCCCCGTATTCTCTTTGATTGACTCAAAGGCTACCGGTACCCACAAATATGTCGCACTAATATAGTTATTGCTTCAACCATGTCGGTATACCCTGCACAGTTTCCACAATGTA
This sequence comes from Vicia faba, assembly GCA_948472305.1. Classification (NCBI taxonomy): domain Eukaryota; kingdom Viridiplantae; phylum Streptophyta; class Magnoliopsida; order Fabales; family Fabaceae; genus Vicia; species Vicia faba. The sequence continues at coordinate 1,155,143,710 of OX451737.1, read as the reverse complement.
TTGCTATTTACCAATGAATGTTTCCCAAAAATCCGGGTGGAGGATTCAAACCCAAACAAGAGAACCAAATGTAAAGCAATCAAAGCAAACAAGATAAGCATGTAAATGTGATCTAAACCCTAAGGTTACTCCACTTTTAGAATATATCCCCAGCAGAGTCGCCAGTTCTGTGATACGGTGGGAGAACTGACTTGAGGTTTTGAGTTTGTGTTCGCAAATGTTTTGGTTTAGCAAGAATCGCCATCGACCTTTTGTTTTATCCAAAGGAAAGTTTAAAAAGCACAGAAAGACCTTTGAGATGTTTTCTTGGGTTCGGGGGGTAGATTATGAAAAGGGAAGGTGCAAGCACCCTTTTCATCCATGGTTATTCATGGGCTCTTAGTTACTTGTTTAGATCACTTGCTTTTACTTTTCAATTGTTTGAAATGGTGCTTTGTGTGTGGTTTTTTTTGAAAATGCTTTGAAAAAGAGGCCTTGTCTAGGCAACCTTTGTAATGATTATTGTTTGAATATATACAAAGGTGTTTGTCTTTTGAAAAGATATTTTAATGTTTGAAAGTTTTATTTGGGAAATGTTTTGAAATTGTGTTGTGAAGTGTGTTTGAAAGTAGCAAGGATGTTTTGCAAGTTTTGATCAAGTAACTAAGAGTTGTCTACCCCATTTTACTCAAAGATCTTTCCTACACATTTTCAACCCTTTTGACAGTGTTGTTTTACCATTGCATTTGGTAAACAACCTTGTATTAGGATGTTAAAAGGGACAGGCGCGGGTCATCGTATTGACCATGAGAGAAATTGTGCTAAGTATCTTTAGCAAATTTTTGAGGGACTAGTTCATTTTTATATAGGCAACCAAGATAGCGTCATCGAGGGACTATGATCTGTTGTTTTGTTTTTGTTTTTCCAAAGTACTCAACATGCATAACATGGCCCTTTTAAAGGCAACAAGTGGATGAAACCCTAGGGGTGCATGTGTGCATTGTGTTGTCAATTTTCATGCTTTTTGTCTTTGTATTAGTCAAGCTATTTGTTTGATTTTGGATTTTTGCATACAAACCCTAATCTCTAATCATGGCATAATTGAAAGCATAAATGCGTAAAATAAATCTACACTATTACAACATTTGATACGGGAAGGGGGGGGGGGGGGGGGTACAATTTTTGAATGGGGGATATTTGCAAGAAAATAAAACCCTAATATTTACTATTACATCCAAATTGAATAAAGGTACAAATCAATAAATAGACAAATATTTAAGTGATCAATTAAATAAATATGCAAAATATTATGAATATGCAAAAATGTTTTTGTTTATTTTTATTTATGTAGAAATAAATATTTGATGAATTAAAAAGAAATAAAAGATTATTTTTTTTATTAAGGGGAAAACCCTAATTTTCTTTTAAGAAAGTAAATATATATATATATATATATATATATATATATATATTATATATATTATATATATTATATATATATATATATATATATATATATATATATATATATATATAAAATTAATATATATATATATATATATATATATATATATTAATTATATATATATATATATATATATATATATATATATATATATATATAATATATATAAATATATATATATATATATATATATATATATATATATATATATTAATTAATATATATATATATATATATATATATATATATATATATATATATATATATATATATATATATATATATATATATATATATATATATATATATATATATATTAATTATATATATATATATATATATATATATATATATATATATATATATATTAAAATATATATATATATATATATATATATATATTAATTATATATATATATATATATATTAATTATATTAATCATGTACAAAAAAAATAAAATATATACAAGACAAAAATATATTTAAAAAAAATATTATTTGAGTATAAATAAATAAAGAATAAAAAAATAAAGGTATAATATTATTATATATTATTTTCAAGTTTTCATTAAATAAAATAAAAAGTATATACTAATTAAATTATTTTAATGTTAGAAAAAATAAAAATAAAATACAAAATAAATGTGAAAATTTATAAAAATATTTTTTGATATTTTTTATGTTTGGAAAATAAGAAAATAAAATAAGAAATGAAAATAAATATAAAAAATATAAAAACATGAAGAAATGGGCCAGGGGGGTGCAGTCAGTAATGAGGGGGTGTCAAAAACAAAGTCAGAACCAAGCCCAACCCACTAACTTCATCTTCAACCTCTTGCGCAAAAACGCGCGCGCCCTGTACACAATGCCAGATCCTGCATACGTGCTCTAATGTAAAAACCCATAACATCAAAGTATTAGCATTTTTCAAGACGAATTCAACCATATAAGAAACTTAATCTAACTCTCAAAGACCAGAGATAATTTCTCTTTCCCTAAATTCTAACCTAATTTTTTCAGGAAGTTCATGGATCAAATTCTCTTAACACGATTAACTTAAATGAAAACTGAGCATATGTACAACTTCATGGCTATGAATACTACAATTTTTATTCACAAACCTAAGCCTAATGATTCCTAAATAAAGAGATAGGAAGTTGACAAAAACCTGTTTCAATTGACTTCGTGTATGGCAATGTGGAGCTTTTCAGTGAGGCCTGAGGTGTTTGGGAGCTTGCTTGAATTTCCCCTGACCTTCCCCAATGCCTAGCTTACCTTGAATGTGTTTGAACAAGCCTGTAGAACTCAACCTGCACAAGCTGAAATAAAAAATGGTAAACCTTGAAAATGGAGTTACAATCAGTGTTTAAGGGTTGGGATAGCTTGGATAGGTTATATGGAAGGTGTTTGAACAAGTTTGAGGCAAAACGCACGAGGGTTTTTTGCTATGGAAGTCAAACTGCAGGGAGTGCCCTGTTTTGCCAATGGAAGGCAATATTGTGCTATGGAAGGTTTGAGGGCTCAAAGGCTCGTGTTTCTGGCTCAAAGGGATGTGTGAAACTTGTCTCCAATACTTGCAAGTGTTGGTTCTAACAGATGTGCAAGCTCTAGTGTATTTGACAAGTTTCTTGTATTTAAAGTAAAAGCAAGCCATGATGCAAGACAAGCCTGTACAGGCTATCTATCAGCCTGCATTTTGTGATCTTGGCCCCCTCAATTAGGTAGATTTGATTTGCTGCATAAGATCTTGTTCAAGGCTCAAGGATTCTATTTGACATAAAGCAAGATTTTGACAAAAATGGCAAAGTTACCTTTTACTATTTTTGGATTAATCTAATGTATAATCCTCTAATGACCAAAACAAAGCCTTAGACCAATGGATTTGCATTTAATTATTGAGTATGGAAGGGTTTTAGGACCTGTAATCAAGTACAAGCAAGGCTGATTAGAGTTTGCAACTTGTATCAATATGAACATGCCATGGATCAAAAGTGAGTTTGTGCCAACTTCAAGCTTTCGATTCTCCCTAACCACAAATGATTTTGGAGAGTTCTTGGACTTTTTAGAAATCTTGTAACATGCTCTACAATCCATATTTGAAATGAAATTTTATATTCTAAGTGGAACTATGTGAAAAATGGTCATGAAGATAGGCTAAAATCCTGCCTAAACTAGGGCAAAATTTCACTAAGTTAAAAGTTTCATGGATCCTTGTTCCAAAAATCATAACTTGAGATCCAAGCTTATTTAGGGAAAACTTTGTGAATCAAACTTGTTGACTTTATGGAGTAATACAACTTTCATGTTGAAAGTTTTTTTTGAATCCAATTGCATCAAGGTGAGAATGTTGGGCAAAGTTGGGAAAAAATAAGAAGATTTAATAACTTAGAAAAATTCTAAGTTATGAAAATTTTCAATTTTAAACCCTAATTTGCAAAATTGGGTTTCTTGATGAACAAGTTTCATGTTTTGACACATCTTGATGAAAAATGACCCTTGGCACTTGCTTTTGACCAAAAAGTCAAAGTTTGACTTTTCAATGTACAGTCAAATTTTGATCAGTTGACTGAAAAATTCATCTGTCAATCCAATGCATTTGAGATCTTTTGAATCTTGTGAATAGGTCAAGATGATGCCATTGATTCCTTGAGTCCATTCTTGAACCCAATTTGCCATTGGCTAGGTGAAAAATCAGAAATTGCCCTTATATAGTCAAAACCCTAAAAATGACCATTTTGCCCTTTTGATGATCTGATCAAATTTCTTGAGGATTTGTGGTCCAAACTTGATCAAATGGTTCATATTAGCTTATAATGTTGATGTGGATCAAAATTTATGAGTTTTGACTTTAAATTGGCCACAATTGACTTTTTCCCCAATATAGTTGATTTCTAGGTCAACTATCCAATTGACTGGTCAAAAATTTGATTCAAGGCTTGAAACTTGGTAGAGGCAATCTTGTAGATCCAATATGAAATATGAAAGTCACTTTGAGCATTGGAAGTCCAAAAATCCCTGTGCAAACTCAAACCCTAATTTAGGTCATCAGTGCAAGGAGGTGTCTTGAGCAGAGCAAAACCCTAATTTGGTCTTGAGTCCAAAGAGTCTGGTGAGGGGAAATCTTGATAAAATAAGAGGGAAATTTTTGGGGTACAACACCTCCGATTTAAAGAAGACCTTTGATCATGTACTTAACGGTATTAGAGAACTGAATGGGGGTGTGTGCTGGGGCAGCATGTTGAGTCTGGTCGAAAAGAACATGCAATATACTACCTTAGCAAAAAGTTTATCGACTGTGAAAAAAGATACTCACTGCTTGAGAAAACTTGTTGCGCTTTGGCATGGGCTGCTCGCGGACGAAGACAATATATGTTGACTCACACTACCTTGTTGATCTCTAAAATGGATCCTATCAAGTACATCTTCGAGAAGCCCGCTCTCTCCGGAAGAATAGTGAGATGGAAAATGATCATGACCGAATACGACATTCAATACATAACCCAGAAAGAAATCAAGGGAAGTGTACTAGCTGATCATTTGGCTCATCAGGCCGTGGACGACTACCAATCCATGAACTTTGAATTCCCGGATGAGAATATCATGTTAGTAGCTGATTGTGTAGAACCTGGATCGGATGAAGGACCTGAAAAAGGATCACGATGGACCATGGTTTTTGACGGAGCTTCCAATACACTTGGAAATGGTATCGGTGTTGTAATCATATCTCTTGAAGGCTGTCATACTCCTTTCACTGACAGACTATGTTTCAACTGTACCAACAATATGGCTGAGTATGAAGCATGTATCATGGGTCTCAAAGCTGCAATTGATCTCAGGATCAAGTTCTTAAGTGTGTTCAGAGACTCGACTTTGGTAATCAACTAGATCAAAGGAGAATGGAACACGAAGCATCCTAATCTCATCTCGTACAAAGAGCATGTGTTGAAATTAATCGCATACTTTGAAGAAATTACTTTTGAACATTTTCAACAAGAGGAAAATCAATTAGTTGTGTTAGCCACTATGTCATCCATGTTCAAGGTCAGGTGGGATAATGAGGCTCCTCGGATCACTATTGAGAGAATGGATGAACCAACAAACTGTCACGAGATTGATACTGAAGAAGTAGTGAAAAAACCTTGGTTCCATCAAGTGAAAAGGTTGAAGCTCAAGAGTACCCTGAGGGGGCATCTATCAATTATACGAAGTTTCTGAGAAGGTTCTCTGCAAAGTTCTTCCTCGGTAATGGAACCCTCTACAAGCGCAACCACGATTATACTTTACTTTGGTGTGTAGACAAGAGCGAAGCAGAGAGGATTATGGTGGATTTACATGAAGGTACCTTTGGCACCCATTCTAGTGGACACACCATGGCTAAAAAAATCCTACGGGCAGGATACTACTGGTCCACTATGGAAGCAGACTTTTATCAGCATTCTCAAACTTGTCACAAATTCCAGATCTATGCTGACAAAGTACATGTGCCTCTGGTTCCCTTGAATGTCTTGACTGCTCCCTGGCCCTTTGCAATGTGGGGCATTGACATGATCAGAGAAATCATATCTACCGCTTCAAACATGAATCACTTCATCCTAGTTGCCATTGATTACTTCACAATGTGGGTTGAGGCTTCCTCATTTACTTTTGTCACCAAGAATGTTGTGGCACGATTCATCAAGCATAACCTTATCTGTCGGTATGGTATCCCCTAAAGAATCATTAAAGATAATGGTACAAATCTCAACAATACTATGATCACCGAGCTCTGTAAGCAATTCAAGATCCAACATCATAAGTCTTCTCCTTACTGGCCGAAGATGAATGGTGTTGTAGAGGCTGCTAATAAGAATATTAAGAAGATCATTCAGAAGATGACGGTGACATATAAAGACTGGAATGAGATTTTACCATTTTCTCTTCATGGTTACCGCACCTCAGCACGTATGTCAATAGGAGAAACACCTTTCTCTCTAGTATACAGTATGGAAGTTGTCCTACATATTGAGGTCCATATCCCTTCTTTGAGAATCATGAAGGATGCAGGCTTGAACGAAGATGAATGGATCCAGACCCTACTTGACCAACTGAACTTGATTGATGAAAAAAGGCTTGCGGCTGTTTGTCATGGTCAAATGTACCAAAAGCGTATGATCGAGGCTTTTAACAAGAAGGTTAGACATCAGGTATATCAAGTTGGTGATCAAGTAATCAAACGCATCATACTTCCACAAGGTGATCCCATGGGAAAATGGACTCCCACATGCGAAGGGCCATTTGTGATCAAGAACATATTTTCTGGTGGAGCTATGATCTTAACCACCATGGATGGTGACGACCTTCCTCACCCTATGAATGCAAACATAGTTAAAAGATACTACGCATGAATAAAGACCCGTTAGGTTGACTGGCGTAGGCAAAAATAAGGGCATACCGGCGAACCAAAAGGGTTCGGGAAAAATTTAGGGATATACATAAAAGATCAGTACACCCAGTAAGTCAAAAACCTAAAAGGGAGGCTTGGGAAAATAAGGGTATCCCGGTGGGCTGAAAACCCGAAAGGGCAGTCCAGGAAAAAGTTAGGGATTTAAAGCGTATAGCTATGCCCCGTTGGATCACCTTGCAACCAGACTTCAATATCAACTATCAAGCTCAAACTGTACCAATGAATCCAATCAACTTCGGATAAGTAAAAAAGTGATGAGATGCTCAAGGATATAAGGGCAATAGCAGAGTTGAAACTCAATGGGATTATTACACGTAGCTGTTTTCTCTTTGTATACTATTTTGTATAGTTTCCATCTTTCACGACGACATTCTCCTACTAGAATGTCAGTCTCGTTGTACAAAAAATTTCTATTATAGCAAACTTCAAAATCAATACAAATCATTTCTTTGAAAGAACAAAACTTTTCGTTTTCATTTTTTCTGTTTTGTTTTGCAAAAAATGTCCAGTAATTATTTTTGACATATGCATTTGAATATGATTACTGTTTACAAAAACTTGCATAAAAAATAGAAAGACAGTTGCTAATGACTTTAAGAAATGGGACAAGGCCTAAAAATCCATTTGTAGTCCCCGCAGTTACTTTCTCCAGCAGGTACAGGGGAAGAGACGTTCTACTGCAAAGTCACCGCTACATCCTCAGCATACGTCCTAGTGATGTCTATGTCCCCGCAGAGTGAAACCAGCCAAAGTTTTGACTTCTTCTTCCCCAAGAAGGAATTACCTCCTCCAGAAAAGTTCCCTCAGAGATTTGAAATCCATGTTCCCCAGCTAAATTTTATAATCTCAAACAGTTTATAAAGCCTCATCCCCGATAGAGTTTATTTCTCTAGTGCGGAAGTTCATCCCCCAGCAAAGTTTATTTCTCTACATTGGTAAAATCTTTCAACAGAGCATTTTCTCCCCAGTGGAGCATTCTTAAGCAGAAGTCAAAGATCCCCGGTAGAGTACCCTCAAACGGAAAGAGGAAATCCCTGGTAAAGCATCTATATTCATTATCCCTAGCAGAAATGAAAGAATCACTTTCTTCATCTACCAAACAACAGTCCGAGATCCAGCTTCCCAGTACTCTCCAACAAGAAGTCATGGATTTATTTTCCCAGACTAGGAAATGTCGCAACAACATTCCATGTTCATACATCATGGCATGTGCATATATATTGCATACAACACAATCTCATTTATTTTGAGAACATCATTACAAGATGCATTTCATACATCATGACATTGCATACAACTAAATCTTTATCTATTTAGGTAAGATCAATCAACAAACACCATTAACTGCTTATATTCCAGTTAAAGATAACTCAAGACTTCTGCTAGTTCAGTTTAAGTTCACCAATGATTTATTTTTATTCTTTTTCGGTATATACTTTCTCTGGTTCAGTCAAATCGAACCTAAGATTTTTATGATTCTTATCCAGTTAAAGATAACTCAAGACCTCTGCTGGTTCAGTTTAAGTCGACCAATGATTTATTCTTATTCTTTTCCAGTAGATACTTTCTCTGGTTCAGTCAAATCGACCCTAAGATTTTTCTGATTCTTATCCAGTTAAAGATAACTCAAGACATCTGCTGGTTCAGTTTAAGTCGACCAATGGTTTATCCTGATTCTTTTCCGATGGATACTTTCTCTGGTTCAGTCAAATCGACCCTAAGATTTTTCCGATTCTTATCCAGTTAAAGATAACTCAAGACCTCTGCTAGTTCAGTTTAAGTCGACTAATGATTTATTCTGATTCTTTTTCGATAGATACTTTCTCTGGTTCAGTCAAATCGAACCTAAGATTTTTCTGATTCTTATCTAGTTAAAGATGACTCAAGGCCTCTACTGGTTAAGTTTAAATCGACCAATGATTTATTCTGATTCATTTCTGGTGGATACTTTCTCTGGTTCCGTTAACCGACCCTAAGATTTTTTCTGATTCTTTATCCAGTTAAAGATACAGTAAAGCATGGAGTCTTACCAGATATCATTTTATTAATTACTATGAAGCCTGGATCGGACCAGATGATAGTATAACCTATGACACCGAAGCCTAGACCCGACCAGATAACGATATACCTCAGATTCAAGTTGAAGCCTGGACCCGACCAGATAACAGATTAATTTATTCAAATCATTGAAGCCTGGATACGACCAGATAATAGTTCAATGTCTACCATTACTGCAAAGCCTAGAACCGACTAGATAGAAGTTAATTTCATATTCCCCGATAAGTAGCTGTGAAGCCTGGAATACGACCGGATAACAATAAGCCTTATTGTCCTCAGCATGTCTCTGTGAAGCCTGGATCCTGACCAGGTAACAGTTTGCTTTCGTCTCTCCAATCAAGAGATAACTCCCCAGTATATTAATGGACATCCAAAGCTCCTAAACCCTATTTCCCTAAACATTCCTCAACAGAGTTCTCCTCAAACGACAAGAACAGGAATCCCCACAAAGGAATCTCTCATGAAATCGGCATGTTCTCTAGATGGAATCTTTAAGCCCATATTTTACGACTCTTCGTCATTTTCTCTGGATGGCATCTGTAATCCCATTCCCGATATTATCCACCAACAACATCACTTCAGACGAGTGCAGATTTCTAGGCACTCTAGTGTTCAATCATCTTCCACCTTCAGATCACGAAAGGAAGACAAGCCAATCTAAATCTTCAGTTTTTAGAAGATTGAATAGGGGAAGATGTTGTACCCCAAAAATTTTCCTCCCTTTTTACTCAATACATGCCCATTGAGATCCCTAACTTGCCCGAGGATGACCAAGAATTGACCAGACAAATTCTCCTCCTAAGGCAATGAACCTCTTACTAGGGTTTCCATTTTCATCAAGATATGTGAGCTCCAATGGTCTCAAATGTTCTCCATGGTCCTAATATGTATACAAGATTATCCATTCCAAATTTCATGCCTTCCACAACAATTTTGCTCAGTCAACTGCTCAAATGCCTGAAAATCAACTGTATTAGGTCAAAAGTCAACTGTGGCCTATATACAGTCAAACTTCAAGATTTTTGGTCAACACCAACATTTTGAAGTGATATCCATCACTTAATCAAGGGTTGATCATGATTCCTCAAGAAATTCTCCTAATTCATCAAAAGTCAAAAAATTGCTAATTAGGGTTTCTATAGGAAAAGTCAACCAAACTTTGACCAAGCATAACTTTCTCATACTTTATTAGAAATTTTTACACAAAGGCTCATTTTGAAGAGAATCCAATTCCCTACAACTTCTATTCATCCTCCAAGTTCAATAAATGAATCAATTGAAAGATACAAGCTCAGACATTATGGGTCCTTTCAAAAATTCAACAAAAACACCTTTTGGGTCAAAGCTTGGTACATGAACATGGAAGATTCAATTGAGATGAAACCAATTTTTTTGTTTAGAGGACATCCTAAGCTCTCTAAAAATTCCAAGAACACCCTCATAGGGTTAAAATATAGAGAGATATGCATTGCTAGAGTTGACCAATTTTTGGAAAAATGCATGAAGCAAATATTGAACTAACTTGGAATTTTTCCAAATGGGCCTATCTTTTTATGTTTGAAACTTGTTTCTAACATGTTCCACGACCTCTAAGCCCACCCATGCATTATTCTATTATTTATGCTTTTTTTTTATTCATCAAAATTCAAAATTAAATAAGTAAATAATGGAAATAATAAAAGATTGGATTGAGATCATATTTCTATTAAATATTGGGAAATATATTCTTATTATGTCAAAAAGAATCGTGCAAGACCATGAAAAGGAAGATATCTTCAAAAATGGAAAGTTTGGAAATCAAATATTTCTTTCATGGAAGCATTGATATCTCTCCATATTTGTTACCCTAATGTTGTCTCATATATATGCACAACCATTCAGAAGAAAAGGGACACACGCAGCTGCCTAAAACAAACCCTAGCCAAAAGTTCAAAAAATTCAAAGATTGCTGCAATTAAAAAACGCTCGATACAACCAACCTCAGTCTGATCCAAGCATTATATCATCCTTCTGAGGATCCCAGGGGTTAAACCAACCCAATCTTGAAGGCCAAAGCAAACAGGATCGTCCCCTCCAATAACTCAAAGTTTGGTAAACTTCTCAAACTTCAAACTTTTGATTAACGGCGTATAAATGATATCTCTGTATATATTTGTGTTTAACATCATGTTTGCGTATGTTTAAAACCATTATATGCAAGGTTTGACGTCAGAATTAAGAAGTGACATTGTTAGGGCATGAAGTTTCTTTTTCTTTGTATCTGAGTTTGCAGGTCGTTTCAGTCAAAAAGAACATCACCATCGTGATCGCAGCCGTCGAAATAGGGGGTAGGGTACCCTTTGCATCTTTATCTTGCGTGTTTTGCAGGTTTTGTTTTTTGGCTAGCCAGAGGTGGTGACCGTAGCCACTATCTGAAGTGGTTTCACCGTTCAGAGACCCTGCATGGCACAATGGGGTCTTTTGGTTGGTTCTTTCAAATATCAGGGATCCCATAGTGCGCACGTGTTTTGCTGACTCATCCATTTGATTGATGCTTATATTATATTGTTTTTCTTTGTTTATATGAATGAATGAGCAGGATGGCCGGATGGTAAGGGTGCATGCATGTGAGGGAAGGGACCTGGGTTCGATCCCAGGTCTAGCATTTTCTATTTTTCTTAATGTTTCATGCATGGTCCAGTGAATTGCATCCCAATAGGTCCACCATGCATCTCCAGATCTCATCCATCAGATCACTACAAGATCAGATCCAGCACCCAACAATCAATCCTCATGGTGGACATCCAAGATGAGATCTCACTGGATCTCAGACAAGGCGTTGGGCTTATTTGGTCTGGGCCTAACCAAATTCAGCACCACACCTCCCAAATTGCCTAACACCATCAGCCCATTCTCTTACTTTTGTTTTTTTAATTTCTTTATTTTAATTGTTTTAAAATTATTTTTTATTTTAATCATAAAATCAACAAAAATCACAAAAAATAGAATTAGGTTTTTTCATAATTAAATTTAAATTCTTGTAAATTAATTAACTTAATTATTTTAACATGACTATTTCATTAAATAAAATTAATTAGAAATTAGGCTAAAATTTCAAATGTTTTTCTCAATAAAATACCAAAAATATTTTTCTAAATCAATTAGATTTTTTTAGGTTTCTTAACTTGTTCCTGTCGTGAGCTTCGCGCTTTATCATTTTTCCATTTTATTTTCTTTTCCCAATTATGTAATTGTTTCCCGGTTTGTAATAGCTTTAATTAGGTTTAAAATTCCATATTTTATTTTCTTGTACTCTTCATTTAATTGCCCCAAGGCCTTGTAATAGCTTAGGAATATTATTTTCCGCAATTTATTTTCTTCACTATTATTAACTGCTTAGATTAATAGGATTGCATGAAAAGATTGGAAATTAAAATGTTAGATAACCCTAAATGCGCAAGATAAATAAAATGAATCAATACACTTGCACATGCTCACCCCTAGGGTATCTCCCACTTCGGTTGCCTTTGAAAACGGTCACAATTCTCGAAACGTGAGAATTTTTAGTGGTTTTCCTTTAGTTCAAGAGATCACAAGTCCCTCGATGACCCTTTCGACGCCGCCTTGGTTAACACTCTTGAGGACTGATACAAGAGTTATCATAAAGCAAACAAAATTTTCAAAACACACAAACACGAAAGCAAATTTAAAAAATGAGCAAGTACCTAAGAGCTCGTAGAAAACCACGGATGGAAAGGGTGCTAACACCTTCCCTTTCCATAATCTATCCCCTTGCTCAGAAAATCTCGAAAAAGGTCTCTTTCTGTTCTTTTCACCCTTTCCTTTGTTGGATAAAAGAAACGTCGGTGGAAAATCTTACTTACCACGACATTTGCGAATACAAAATGCAAAACCAGTATAACAGTCGGTTCTGCCACCGTATCACAATAGTCATACGCTTTAATCCTTAACTTTTTCCTGGACCTCCCTTTCGGGTTTTCAGCCCACCAGGATACCCTTTTTTGCCCAAGCCCCCCTTTCGGGTTTTCAACTCGTCGGGTGTACAATATTTTTCATATATCCCTAACTTTTGCCCGAACCTCTTTGGTTCGCCGGGATGCCCTTATTTTTTCCTAGGTGTGTCAACCTAACGAGTCATTTTATGCGTAGTATTTTTTAACTATGTTCGCGTTCACAGGATGTGGGAAATCTTCACCATCCATAGTAGTCAGCATCATGGCACCACTAGAGAAAACTTTCTTTACCACGAACATTCCTTCGTAAGTGGGAGTCCATTTACCCCTGGGATCGCCTTGTGGAAGAATGATTCATTTTATTACCAAGTCGCCAGGTTGATACACTCGAGGCTTGATCTTTTTGTTGAAAGCCTTGATCATACACTTCTAGTACATCTGATCATGACAAACAGTGGCCAGTCTCTTCTCATCAACCAAGTTCAACTAATCCAACCTAGTATGAATCCACTCGTCTTCGCCTAAGTCTGCTTCCTTCATAATCCTTAGGGAAGGAATTTGAACTTCTATAGGTAAGACTACTTCCATGCCATAGACCAAAGAGACAGGAGTTTCTCCAGTTGATGTTCGAGCTGAAGTATGGTAGCCATGAAGGGGAAATGGTAACATCTCATGCCAGTCTTTATATGTTACCACCATCTTTTGCACAATCTTCTTGATATTTTTATTGGAAGCTTCCACTGCGCCATTCATCTAAGGTCTGTACGGAGAAGAATTGTGATGCTTGATTTTGAATAGAGTATAAAGTTACGTAATCATAGCATTGTTGAGGTTGGTTCCATTGTCAATGATGATCCTTTCGGAGATACCACAATGACAGATGAGGTTATGCTTGATAAATCTGGGTACAATGTTCTTTGTGACAGAGGAAAATGAGGCAGCTTTGACCCATTTGGTGAAGTAATCAATAGCCATGAGGATGAAACGGTGTCCATTGGAAGCAGTAGGTTTAATCTCTACAATCATATCAATGCCACACATTGCAAACGACCATGGATCAGTCATGAAATTTAGAGGAATAGGAGGTACATGGACCTTGTCAGCATAGATTTGACACTTGTGGCAAGTCCTTGAGTGATGATGATAATCAATTTCGATTATGGACCAATAGTAACCAACCCTCATAATTTTCTTGGCCATAGTGTGTCCACTAGAGTGGGTCTGAAAAAGGCCATCATGCATGTCTTCCATAATTTTCCATGTCTCCTTCTTGTCCATACATCATAGTAGAGTAGAATCATGGTTGCGCATGTATAGGATTCCGTTGCTTATAAATAATTTCACTGAGAATCTTCACAATAATTTCTTATCATTGATGGAAGATCCTTCGGGATATTCTTGTGTCTCAAGATATCTCATCACCTCATGGTACCATGGTTTCTCTTCGTCAGTGTCAAGCTCATAGAAGTGCGCAGGTTCGTCAAATCTCTCAATTATAATCATAGGAGCTTCATTAACCCATTTGACCTTGAACATGAAAGACATTGTTGCCAAGGCGTCAACCAACTGATTTTCTTCTCTAGGGAAATTTTCAAAGGTGATCTCTTAAAAGCATGCAATCAGAGTCAATACAAGCTCCTTGTAAGGAATCAGTTTAGGATGCTCAGTGTCCCATTCTCCCTTTACTTGGCTAATCACTAGAGAAGAGTCTTTAAATACATCCAAATGTATGATCCTTAAGTCAATGACAACCTTCAAACCCAAGATGCACGCCTCGTACTCAGCCATGTTATTCGTACAATCGAAGCATAATCTAGCAGTGAAATGAGTGTGATACCCTTCAGGAGAAATTATCACAGAACCAATTCCATTTCCCAGAGCGTTGGAAGATCCATCAAAAAACATAGTCCATTGGGATCCTTATTCAGGTCCGTCATACGGTCCAGGTTTTGCACAGTCAGTCACTAACATGATATTCTCATTTGGGAAGTCAAATTTCATAGATTGATAATCATCAATAACTTGATGGGCCAAATGATCTTCCAATACACTTCCTTTGATGGCCTTTTGTGTTGTATATTGAATATCTTATTCAGTCAGAATCATTTGCCATCTAGATATTCGTCCGGAGATAGCGAGCTTCTCGAAGATGTATTCGATAGGGTCCATCTTAGAAATCAATAAGTGGTGTGAGTCAACATATACTGTCTTAGACGGCGAGCAACCCATGCTAGAGCACAAGTTTTCTCGAGCAGTGAATATCTGGTTTCACAGTCAGTAAACTTTTTTCTCAGGTGGTATATTGCATGCTCTTTTCGTCCAGACTCATCATGTTGGCCCAACACACACCCCATTGAGTTCTCTAATACAATCAAGTATATAATCATAGGTCTTCCTTCAACTGGAGGCATCAGGATGAAAGGCTCTTGTAAATATTCTTTGATCTTGTCAAAGGCAGCTTGGCAGCCGTTGTTCCATTTGACTACTTGATCTTTCTTCAGGAGTTTGAAGATTGGATCACAAGTAGCAGTTAGATGAGATATGAAACAGGAAATGTAATTAAGACAACCCAATAATCCTCTCCTTTTCAGAATGGGGAACTGGAATTTCTTGAATGGCTTTTACCTTTTCAGGATCGACTTCGATGCCTTTACCACTGGCGACAAAACCTAGAAGCTTTACAGACCTTACTCTGAATGTGCACTTATTAGGGTTCAACCTCAACTTGTACTATTTCAGCCTCTCAAATAGCTTATGTTGGTGATCGAGATGCTCTTCTTCAGTTTGCGACCTTGAAATCATATCATCCATATAAACCTCTATCTCATGATGGATCATATAATGAAATTAAGCTGACATAGCTCTTTGATATGTTTCCCCTACATTATTTACTCTGAACGACATGACCTTGTAACAAAAGGTGCCCCATTATGTAACAAAGGTGGTCTTTTCCATTTGTTCGGGAACCAACTTGATTTGGTTGTAGCCAGAAAATCCATCCATGAAGTAGAAGACTTTATGTTGAGCGGTGTTGTCAACCAAGACGTCAATACGAGGTAGAGGAAAATCATATTTGGGGCTTGCCCTATTCAGATCTCTATAATCTACACACATACGAACCTTCCCATCTTTCTTCGGTACGGGGACCATGTTTGCAACCCATTGAGGATAAGATGTCACAGCTAAGAAACCTGCGTCAAATTGTTTCATCACTTCAACTTTTTTCATTTCATACATGTCAGGCCTCATGCGACAAACCTTTTACTTAACAAGAGGACAATCTTCCTTCGTTGGCAGATGATGAACCACAATGTCAGTATCCAACCCTGGCATATCTTCATACGACCAAGAAAACACTTCAAAATAGTCATGTAACATCTGAACCAAACTTCTCTTGATACCATCTTCTAGGTTGGCACTGATCTTGACTTCTTTCCTATCTGTCTCGGTACCTAGGTTGATAACTTCGACTGGCTCTTCATGAGGTTGAATAGGTTTCTCCTCTTGCATTAGAAGTCTGGCTAGTTCCCCTGGTATTTCACAATCTTCCTTGCCTTTGTCTTCGGCTTGTTTAATTGGATGCTCGAAGTCATAACTGGCAATAGTAGAGTCGTTGGCAATGAGATCCAGAATGGATGAAGATCTGCAAGTGTGTGTGTGTGTGTGTGTTGTACCCCAAAATTTGC
Source organism: Vicia faba (assembly GCA_948472305.1). Taxonomy (NCBI): domain Eukaryota; kingdom Viridiplantae; phylum Streptophyta; class Magnoliopsida; order Fabales; family Fabaceae; genus Vicia; species Vicia faba. The sequence continues at coordinate 1,155,127,126 of OX451737.1, read as the reverse complement.
CCTCCCTTTCTTCAGGAAACCATCTTGGATTTTTCAAAGTTCCCCTGAAACAAATCCAAGTCCTGAGTTATCCTTTTGCCCAAGCAAGCCACTTACAAGAGCAAGATGATCTCACGAACTCCAGAAGCAACGCTTTTATCTTGAGAAAAACCAAATTCTAAGTACTTAGAATGTTTCTTTAAAATAAGTGTTTTTTTATAGAAAAATTAGCGCTTCAGAACTTCTGGACCCATTCCAGATGAAAACGGTCAGAAGTTGCAAGCTTGGCTCAGCATGGTCAGAAGTTGGCTCTTCAGCAGCTACATCAGTTCAATCAGAAGTTGTAAACGTGGTTCAGAATGTAAGCCTCAAACAGAACATGCCCCTTCAGCAGTTACACAAGCCCAGTCAGAATTTGCTAAAGGAATGCAAGAAAAGCAGGGAAGTCTGAAGGCTCCTTCAGAACAGGTTGAAATCAGAAGATGAAAGATCAGAAGAGTGGGTGTTATACTGATACAGAATCTCCAAGTCCAGATTATCCAGAAGCAAATCCAAGGAACGTACCAGAAAACCAGGAGAATCTCCAGAGCTTACTAAGACAACAGGTAGCCAAGGCCAGAGCATGGTTTACGCTGCTGATTCAATGTTGGTTTCCATTACCAGAATGTTGGTATTGACAGGTCTTGTCACCATTTAATGCCCATTAATGCTTCCAACCACTCCTGAGCATTCACGTGTGGCTTGGAAAACGCTTTTGCACAGATTCTGGCATGGGTCTTCACGCCACCGCCCACTTCAGAGGTCACTTCTCCCCAATCTACGCCTGCTGCTGCAACCTAGGCTGAAAGCTATCTGTATCACAACTTCCCAGGAATTTCTGTCAAAGAACAAATTCAAACTCTGTTGGCGCTTCAAATGTTCAAGGCATCCACAAGGATTTTGCCTATAAATAGAGAGTCTTCACCACTGCCAAAGACGTTCAAGAAAAAGAAACAGAAAATTGCTAAGAGAGAAACAGAACTCCTAGCAACACAGCATTCTGAAACTCTGCCAAAATCTCCAGCTTTGTTTCATAACTTTGAGTTTCTCACCTTCAACTTCCAGTTCTTTTCTGTAAACCAAAAACACTCTTTCAAAACTTCTGACCCTACACACGTATACACCTTTACTTCCCCTTTTCAAATCTTTCCAGAACACCACCAGAACCAGAACCAAAAGCTAAACTTTCACTCACCAATTTTTCCAAACAGTCAGGTAAGCACCTGCTGACCCTCATCACACTGTTAAGCATCATCAGCTGTGCATATTCAAGTAACATAATGTAAATATTCATGTTATTGCTGTTTATGTTCTGAGGATTTTCATACCTCAGAACGTTCTGAGCCAGTATAGGACTTGCCTGTGACCTTGGTGATTCTGACCTCTAAAACATTTTTGCTATTTGCTGGACCTGTTCCAAATATGTTTCCTGTTTTGTGGAATAACAACAGAATTGCAGATGTTCTGATTAGTACAGGGAAAAGCCAAGTGCTGACTTTGACGTTAGCACATCTGAAGCCTGTTTTGCTGTCAATGATATCAGAACCTCTGAGAGTTATTGCCTTTTCAACAGAATCAGAACTTCTGGTTTCTCCACTAACAAACTTTTGTCTTGCAGTGCAGGGAAATCAGAACTTCTGATTTCCCCACTAACAAGGTTCTGTTTTGCAGGTTCCAGAGTTAGAAGTTCTGACTCATCCAGTTTCACTAACAGGTTGATCATCTGGCAGCGGAGTTGAATCAGAACTTCTGATGACCTCCCAGCAGCGCGCGGGCTCCCTCTCTCTCTCTATATATCTTGTTTTTTTGCTATTTTCTTTTTTGTCTATTTTTCTCGTTGAACCCCCCATGTACAAATGTGTATCCCCTTCCCCTAATTGTTGTAATAGCGTAGGATTTTATATTTCCGCTTCTTATTGCTAGTAATTAGGACATGTATGGCAAGATAAAATCAATGAAGTAGAAAAACCTAATTCAAAGAAGAAAAAAAAACTCTTGTATGCAATAAAATACACTTGCACACTAACACCCCTAGGGTTACATCCACTTGTTGCCTTTCAAAAATTAGGCCATATTGCATGTTAGGTCTCTTTGGGCAAAACAAATAACTCAAATGATCAAGTCCCTTAAAGAAAAATTGCCCAAAGATACTTGGCACCATTGCAATTATGGTCTAAACGATGACCCACGTCCGTCCCTTTCACATCCTAACACAAGATTGTCCACCAAATACAATGGTGAAACAAAATTGTTAAAAGGGTTAAAAACATAACAAAAATCTTTGAGAACTTTAGGGTAGATCGCTCTTAAGTACTTGTCAACTTGCAAAACAAAAACACTTGCCTGTTTTAAACCACACCTCACAACACTTTCAAAATAACTTTCAAAAACAAATGAAAACCTTTTCAAAAGACATACACCTTTGTATACATCCCAACATGGATCATTACAAAGGTTGCCACCACATTGGCCTCTTTTCAAAACGCTTTTCAAAAACACACACATACAAAGCACCATTTCAAACAATTAAAAAAAACAAAAGGCAAGTGATCTAAGCAAGTAACTAAGAGCCCATGGATAACCATGGATAGAAAGGGTGCTAATACCTTCCCTTTCTATAATCTACTCCCCGGACCCACGAAATATCTCAAAAGGTTTTTGCTATGCTTTTTTAACCTTTCCTTTAGGATAAAATAAAAAGTCGGTGGCGACTCTTGCTCAACCGAAACATTTGCGAAAACAAACGCAAAACCACAGTCAGTTCTCCCACCGTATCACAGAACTGGCGACTCTGCTGGGGAGTATTTATAAAAGTGGAGTAACCTTAGGGCTTAGATCACCCTCTTGCATGACAAAATTGTTTGAATTGTTTGCTTTATATCTTGGCTCTATTGTTTGGGTTTGCAATCCTACACCCGGATTTTGGGAAACATTCATAGATAGCAATACGTTGTGGAAACTGTGCGGGGTATACCGACACGGTCGAAGCAATAGCTATATTAGTGCGACATATTTGTGAGTACCGGTAACCCTTGAGTTCAATCAAGGAGAGTACGGGGCCGCTGAGTGATGTCACTAAGCACTAATGACCTAGAACCTTACTTGACCATCTTGGCCTTTTATTAGGGGTAGTGAGATAACCGACTTTGGTGCAGTCCGAAGTTGGTAGATACTCGATACTACACTCATTGAGGGTTGTTTTCTTGGAATATTTTGGTCGCTAGTTAAGTGGCTAAACCAAAAGAATGAACAATGAAAACAATCACGTGATATTGAGCTCCTTAGAACCCGGTTACTATTTATAGGACAGGTTTTTAAGCCAACTACACTCAAGAGGGTACTTACCTGTGAAACCTCATGCAAGCCTAAAACTAGGGTTGGTGTGAATTGCTTGTACATATGTGCTGTGCATACATCATGGACATCATAAAACCTCATATGCATTCACTAACAATTTCAAGGGTTTTGGATCTTCATCTTTGTTCCTGTTTTGCAGGTCATGGAAGTTCCTCGCAGAAAAACCATTCAAGTCAACCTTGTGAGAATCTCTCCTAAACTCAAGGAGCTCACCTCAAGAATTCCGGAAAGCTCATCCTTCAGTGAAAGACATGGTAGACTGCTCAGCCTGGTCAACACCAACATTGAAGAAGACATGATAAAAGTGCTATTCCAGTTCTTTGACCCTCTTCACCACTGTTTCACTTTCCCCGATTACCAGCTGGTGCCCACTTTGGAGGAGTTTTCTCAACTCCTGAGAATTCCTATCCTTAATCAACTACCTTTCAACGGTACGGAAAAGGAACCAAAGCCTGAAGATGTTGCTCGAGCATTACATCTACAGCCTTCTGACATCAAGGGGCATTGGGAAACCAGAAGCGGCGTCAAGGGATTCTTAGCAAAATTCTTGTTTGAGAAGGCACAAGAATGTTGGAATTCATTGGACCTACAAGCCTTTGAAGAAATTGTGGCACTCCTTATCTATGGGTTGGTCTTGTTCCCAAACCCTGACCAATTGGTAGATGCCAACACCGTCAAAATCTTCTTGTCCAGAAATCCAATACCAACATTGCTTGGGGACATCCTTCACTCATTTTACACACGAACAATGAGAAAGAGGGGTGTTCTCATGTGCTGTACTCCTCTCCTTGCAAGGTGGTTTATTTCGCACCTTCCACAATCTGTCTTGAAGAACGACCAAGGCTCAAGGTGGTCCCAACGGTTGATGACTCTTACTAACTCTGATGTACATTGGTGTTCTCGATCCAGAGAAAATGTCATCATCGTCGATCGTTGCGGAGAATTTCCTAATGTTCCTTTACTTGGAATCAGAGGAGGTATCACCTACAACCCTTGCCTAGCTTTGAGGCAATTTGGATACGCACGGAGGGATGGCCCTCATGACATGTTGATTCCTGACCTAGTTTTTGACTTCGACAACGATGCGCAAGGACTTCGCCAAAGATTCATTAGAGCTTGGGGAAAACTCAACAAGGTTGGTAGCAAGACTCTGGGACACAAGAACTCCATCCCTCTTGAGCCTTATCTCAAGTGGGTACGAGCCCGAGCCCAAAGTTTGATGATGCCTTATCCTCATATTCTCCCTGTGATTAAAGAGCCCGTCAATGAAGGAGAGGTTCCCTACACCATCCTGCATCCAGACATGCCTACATCGTGGGAGGAAATGCAGAAAAGTTGGATCCAGCTCAAGGAGGAACGAAATACTTTTGAAGCTAGCTTCTACGCCAGTGAGAAGAAGGTTCTAGAGCTTACCCGCCGACTCCATGAGCAAGAGGCCCTCAACACCTACATCGCACCAAAGAGGATGCGCAATGTCTTTTTACCTTGAGAAGTTATTTTGTAATATTTGGCCCATGGGGCATTTATGTACTAACAAATTTCTTCTTATTAATATGACGTGCGTTCTTCTTTGTCTGAAACAATTTTGAATGTCCTAAATCCTTGAATACATTGCATACATAAGCATACCATTCATCATGTGCATAAGCAGGTCTCACTCCAAGTTTCCTTATCTATCTGCTGTTCATGTCAGTCAGGATGGATCTCGAGCAAACAGTCAAAGACCTACAAGCTCAGAATGCACAGTTCCAGCAACTCCTGATGACCTTGGCTAAGGGTCAGGAGGATATCAAGACTCAATTGGGGAACAAAGACCCAGTGAAAAAGAAGAAAAAGAGACTCGGGATGGCTACTTTGGGGAGAAGATTTGACGGAGAAGCTCGGAGAGTGCTTGAATTTCCTCCTATCTCTGATGAAGGAACCAGCAAAGGAGGTGGGGCTGCGGTACCTTCCGAGTCTGATGCGGAAGAGGAGGAGGTCGAAGAGGATGAAGATTATACCGATCAGCAATACCCTCCAGCGGATGATAAATACAAAGGGCTAGAGGACAGGTTGGCCGCCATGGAGCTACAAAGAGTACCGGGTTTGGATTTTGAAGACTTGGGTTTAGTTGCCGGGATTGTGATCCCCCCAAAATTCAAAGTGCCAATGTTTGTAAGGTATGATGGGCTGTCCTGTCCCAAAATGCATCTCAGGTCCTACGTGAGAAAGATTCAACCCTATACGGCAGATAAAAACCTTTGGATTCATTTCTTTCAAGACAGTCTTTCTGGAGCTCAGTTGGAGTGGTTTTATCAGCTAGAGGGAGCCAGTGTTCGAAATTGGGAAGATTTGGCCACCGCTTTCTACAAACAATACCAATACAATTCTGACCTTGCCCCTACTCGTACCTAACTTCAGGGTATGTCGTTAGGAACAGGCGAAGGATTCAAAGAGTACGCACAAAAATGGAGGGATTTGGCTGGCAAGGTGCAGCCTCCTTTAACCGATCGTGAGCTTGTTGATATGTTTCTAGGGACCCTATCTGGGCCATTTTTCAATCATCTGACTGGTAACTCTTCCGCGGGGTTTACCAATTTGATCTTAACGGGCGAAAGAATAGAAGCTGGCATTAAGTCAGGAAAGATTCAGAAGGGTGTTGCTGCAGGTACCGAGAAGAGGCCTTTTAAGAAAGAAGCAAGTGCCGTCTACGGTCCTAGAAGACAAGTCAAGCCAGAAAGTCGCCAAGCCGTCAATGCTCTGGTCATTTCAAAACCTATTGCTGCTCCTCAGCGGTACAATCAACAAAGAAGTGAAAGGCCCAAGAGGCAGTATACTCGGTTGAGTATGACCTTGTCACAAATTTTACCCCAACTGTTGTCAACCAACTTGGTGACCACCAAAGAAGCTCCTAAAGTCGTGAATACTGCATCTCCTAAGTATAACCCAAATGCCCGTTGTGCTTATCATTCTGATAGCCCCGGGCATACTACTGACGATTGCTGGGCCTTGAGAAACAAAGTGCAAGATCTCATTGACGCGAAGGAAATTCAGTTTGAAGTGCCTGAAAGACCGAATGTTGTAACTGCCCCTATGCCCCAGCATAGAGTAAATGCCATTGAAGAGGAGTTGTATGCTGTTTCAGTGAATGATGTTTCTACCCCTCTTTTGACTGTTAAGAGGAACTTATTACTAGCCGGTTTATTTCCGGGTTGTGGTAAGGGTTGCCTCCTGTGCGCTGTTATCCCTACCGGTTGTCCGCTACTGAAATCAGGCATCCAAAGCCTGATGGATAGCAAGGAAATTCTATTCAAGAAAACTGCTGTTCCGTTTGTTTCCATTGAAGAAATATCTGTTGTCACAATTTACAATCCTGCCAAAGCTCCCATGAAGAAACCAGTCCGAATTATGTCTGTTGCACCCATTACTATTACTGTTCCGGGGCCTCTCCCCTATGAGTCTGATAAAGCGGTCCCATGGCATTATGGGGCCGATGTGTATGTGCTTGGGGTGAAGCAGGAATTCAACACCAATACCAGTATCAGTAACATCACTGGTCCCGCCAAGATTACCCGCAGTGGCAGGCTCTTCTCGCCTGACATTGCATCGCCAGTTATCCGAAAACCTCTCACCATCACACCCGCAAGTGTGCATGTTCCAATTCAAGTTCCTGTGTCTACTACTGCCGCCGAGTCCTCTGATACTCGGGGCAAAGAAGTCGCTACCGATTTGCCTGCCAGGACGGAGGCACCAAAAAAGACTGCTGTAGAAGCCTCCCAACAAGAAATGGAGGAAATTCTTAAAATAATCAAAAAGAGTGACTTTAACGTTGTTGAACAGTTGGGGCATACTCCCTCCAAAATCTCTATGCTATCATTGCTGCTATGCTCAGAGGCCCATGCAAAAGCCCTGATTTCATTTCTGAAAACGGCCCACGTACCGCAAGAAACCTCCGCGGATCAATTCGCTGACTGTGTGGCTAATCTGATAGCTGACAATGGATTGGGGTTCTCGGATGCTGACCTCACACCCAAAGGGAAAAGTCACAATGATGCCCTGCATGTTTCCCTAGAATGCAGGGGCACTACTCTCGCACACGTACTAGTATATACCGGTTCTTCCCTGAATGTTTTGCCCAAGAAGGCATTGGACCGCTTGGATTGTGAGGGGGTGGAGTTGAAACCTAGTAACATCATTGTTAGAGCCTTCGACGGTTCTAAGAGGATGGTGCACGGTGAAGTAAACATTCCTATTCGTGTGGGTTCCCAAGTCTCCGACTCAACGTTCTATGTAATGGATATTCGTCCGTCTTACTCCTGCTTATTGGGTCGACCCTGGATTCACAAGGCTGGGGCAATAACCTCCACTCTACACCAAAAACTCAAATACCCTATCAAAGGGAAGATTGTTACCGTGCAGGGTGAGGAGGAATACATGGTTAGTCACTTGAATTCATTCCGGTATATCGAGATGGACGGGGAGTTTATTGAAACCCCCTTTCAGCATTTTGAGGAAGTACCTCCAATTTTGGCATCAGCTGAAGCAGTGGCTGAAGAAGACTTCCCGTTGAAGATGGCATCTTTGAAGGATGCCCGGGCTGTAATCGAGAAAGGCAATTGTGCGAACTGGGGTCAGCTTCCTGACTTCACTCAAAAGAACGACAAGTTCGGGCTGGGCTTTACTGCAGAGGCTCAGAGAGCTGTGCGCAAGGAAAAGATCAGAAAGACTCCAGTGTTTATCACCAATCCAAGGGTGAATGCTATTGAGGAGGATGTAGAGGAAGCAGAGTTTGACAGTTGGATCTACCCGACTGCCAGCAACGGACCAAGCAACTGGACGGTAAAGGATTTTACACCTATCACATTTGTCACGCAGTAATTAACTCTTTTGATTTTCAATTTGTAACAAACAATGTGTTAAAACTTTTATTGGCTCGGTGTCCTACCCGGGGCATCGTAGCTCCATTTGTGAGGGCTTTTTGTATGACATTTTCATATATCATCAATCAAAACATTGGACGTTTGTTGCATTTCAAATCTTGTGCTCTTTTTCTCTCTGCGTTATATTGCAAAACAGCTATATTTACACACACTCACTTATACAGGTTTCAATCCACTCTGGATCTCACTGGTAACAGCTCCGCTACCGCCAGTTATGACTTCGAGAATCTGATCAACTTGGCCGAAGACGAAGGTGAAGATGATTGCGAAGTGCCTGGTGAACTCGCAAGACTGCTACTCCAGGAAGAGAGGGCTATTCAACCACATGAAGAGCCGGTGGAAACAATTAACCTGGGTACTGAGACAGATAGGAAAGAGGTCAAGATTGGGGCTAATCTAGAGCTCGGTGTGAAGCAACGATTGATCCAGATGCTACAGGATTACATGGAGATATTTGCTTGGTCCTATGAAGACATGCCTGGTTTGGATGCCGACATTGTAGTTCATCACCTGCCGACTAAGGAAGACTGCCCTCCGGTAAAGCAAAAGGTTCGCCGCATGCGCCCAGAGATGTCTGAAAAGGTCAAGGCCGAGGTTATGAAGCAATTCGATGCCGGATTTCTAGCAGTAACTTCCTACCCTCAGTGGGTTGCCAATGTGGTGCCAGTGCCGAAGAAGGACGGTAAAGTCAGAATGTGTGTTGACTACAGGGATTTAAATAGGGCAAGCCCCAAGGATGATTTTCCTCTACCTCACATTGACGTTCTCGTTGACAATACTGCGCAACATAAGGTTTTCTCCTTCATGGACGGTTTTTCAGGGTATAATCAAATCAAGATGGCCCCGGAAGATATGGAAAAGACTACCTTTGTGACTCAGTGGGGCACCTTCTGCTACAAGGTCATGCCATTCGGATTGAAAAATGCTGGGGAAACCTATCAACGTGCCATGGTTACCTTATTTCATGATATGATCCATCATGAGATTGAGGTATACGTTGATGACATGATTGCAAGGTCTCAAACTGAGGAGGAGCACCTTGATCATCTGAGGAAGCTATTTGACCGACTGAAGTTATATAAGCTGAGGTTGAATCCCAACAAATGCACCTTTGGGGTGAGGTCCGGAAAATTGCTGGGTTTCATTGAGTGATAAAGGTATCCAGGTAGACCCTGCCAAGGTAAAAGCCATACAAGAGATGCCAACTCCAAAGACAGAGAAAGAAGTCAGAGGCTTCCTAGGAGGACTAAATTACATTGCCTGATTCATCTCACATCTAACTGCTACCTGTGAGCCAATCTTCAAATTACTAAAGAAAGATCAAGTAGTACGTTGGAACGATGAATGTCAGGCTGCCTTTGAAAAGATAAAGGAATATCTCCAAGAGCCACCCATTCTTATGCCTCCAGTGGAAGGAAGACCTCTGATACTATATTTGACAGTACTTGACAATTCAATGGGGTGTGTGCTGGGACAGCATGACGAGTCTGGCCAAAAAGAGCACGCTATTTATTACTTGAGCAAAAAGTTTACCGACTGTGAGTCTCGTTACTCACTGCTTGAGAAAACTTGACGCGCTCTAGTATGGGCTGCTCGCCGGCTGAGACAGTATATGCTGACTCACACTACTCTATTAATTTCAAAAATGGATCCCATCAAGTACATATTCGAAAAGCCCGCTCTGTCTGGTAGAATAGCGAGATGGCAAATGATCTTAACAGAATATGATATCCAGTATACAACTCAGAAAGCAATTAAAGGAAGTGTACTGGCAGATCATTTGGCACTCCAACCTGTGGACGATTACCAATCATTGAACTTTGATTTTCCGGACGAAGACATCATGGTGGTAACTGACTGTGAAATACCTGGACCGGATGAAGGACCTGAGGAAGGATCCCGATGGTCTATGCATTTTGACGGAGCCTCCAATGCTTTGGGTAACGGCGTCGGCGCTGTAATCATATCTCCCAAAGGAACGCATACTCCACTCACCGCCCGATTATGTTTCAACTGCACCAACAACATGGCAGAATATTAGGCATGTATCATGGGTCTACAAGCTGCAATCGATTTAAGGATCAAATTCCTGAGTGTCTTCGGAGATTCCGCTCTCGTGATCAATCAGATCAAAGGCGAGTGGGATACGAAACACCCAAATCTTATTCCTTACAAGGAGTATGTGTTGACCTTGCTTCCCCACTTTGAAGAAATAACTTTTGAGCACTTCCCAAGAGAGGAGAATCAGCTAGCGGACGCACTGGCTACGATGTCTTCAATGTTCAAAGTTAAATGGGACAATGAGGCTCCCCGAATCATTATCTGGAAGTTGGACGAACCGGCATACTGCTGCGACCTCGAGGCCGAGAAGGCAACTGAAAAACCCTGGTATCATGAGGTGAAAAGGTACTTAGAAGCTCAGGAATACCCTGAAGGTGCATCTGTCAATGACAAGAAGTTCATAAGGAGGTTTGCGGCAAAATTCTTCCTCAGCAACGGCATCCTCTACAAACGGAATCATGATTCAACTCTACTACGTTGTGTGGATAAGGCTGAAGCAGAGAAAATCATGATAGAACTGCATGAAGGTACATTCGGAACACATTCCAGTGGACACACCATGGCAAAGAAAATCCTTCGAGCAGGGTACTTCTGGTCCACAATGGAAGCCGATTGTTACCAACACTCTCGAACTTGTCACAAATGCCAGATCTATGCTGACAAGGTGCATATTCCCCCAGTCCCTCTAAACGTCATGACGGCACCTTGGCCTTTTGCAATGTGGGGCATTGATATGATCGGTGAGATCCGACCGACGGCATCCAATGGGCATCGCTTCATCTTGGTAGCGATCGATTACTTCACAAAGTGGGTTGAGGCAGCTTCCTACGCGACGGTAACCAAGAGCGTCGTGGCATGTTTCATCCGACATAATCTGATCTGTCGGTACGGTGTCCCGGAAAGAATCATTACGGACAATGGTACCAATCTCAATAACAAAATGATCACTGAACTCTGCGAACAATTCAAGATACAGCACCACAATTCTTCTCCCTACCGGCCAAAGATGAATGGGGCTGTAGAGGCAGCTAATAAGAATATTAAGAAAATTGTGCAGAAGATGACAGTGACCTATAAAGATTGGCACGAAATGTTACCGTTCGCTCTTCACGGGTACCGTACCTCAGCAAGAACGTCAACCGGGGCAACTCCTTTCTCCTTGGTCTATGGCATGGAGGCAGTCTTGCCAATCGAAGTTCAGATACCCTCTCTCCGGATAATGACGGATGCAGACTTGAATGAAGATAACTGGATCCAGACTCGACTTGACCAATTAAACCTGATTGACGAAAAGAGGCTCACCGCTATTTGTCATGGTCAGACGTATCAAAAACGAATGATCAGGGCATTTAACAAGAGGGTCAGATCACAAGAGTATCAGGTTGGAGACTTGGTAATCAAGCGCATCATCCTTCCTCAAAGTGATCCCCGGGGCAAATGGACCCCTACTTACGAAGGGCCATTTGTGGTTAAACATGTGTTCTCAGGAGGAGCCATGATCCTAACCACCATGGATGGTGACGACCTCCCTCACCCCGCCAATGCAGACATAGTGAAAAGATACTACGCATGAATAAAAGACCCGCTAGGTTGACATACCTAGGCAAAAATAAGGGCTTCCCGGCGAACCAAAAGGGTTCGGGCAAAAATAAGGGATGAAATGAAAAAAATCTGTACACCCGGCAAGTTGAAAACCCGAAAGGGCGACTTGGGCAAAAATGGGTATCCCGGTGGACTGAAAACCCGAAAGGGCGGTCCAGGAAAAAGTTAGGGATAAAGCGTAACACTATGTCTCATTGGATCACTTCGCATCCGGAATACGGCATCGACCAATCAGCTTCATCTTCAACTAGGCAGCAAAGCGATGAGACGCTTAGGGATATAAAGGCGATAGCAGAGTTGGAACCCAGTGGGATTGTTCACATAACTGTTTTGTTTTCTTTCCAAAAAATTGTAAACTCTGTGATTATTCGGCGGCATCCTCTTACTAGGATGTCAGCTTCTTGTACAGAAACGCCTATTCACAGGCAAAGTTCAAATCAATACAAATTCACTTGTCTATACAAGTTGCCATTGTTTTTTTTCTTTCTTTTTTCTGCTTTGTCTTGCGAAGAACGTCCAATGTTCATTTTTTATATATGCATTTGACATTAAATTGCTAATTTATAAAAGTTTGCAAAAGATCAATTACAGGTGACATCAGAAACAAGGGCAATGTAAGGTTGTCTGATGCAGTCTGTTTGCTTTGTCTGCCAAGGTACCAAGGTAGATTCGACTGAAGAATGTGACCAAATCATCTCAACGCCCCGCAAAGTAAGACAAGATTCAACAATACTCTCCCCAAGCTGAGTTGATTCCCCGTCGATCCTGAAAAGGCACAACGTTCCCCGGCAGGTCTTAAAAGCTTATCCCCAGTAGATTCTGGAAGCTTGTTCCCTGCAGAATACGGACGTCTCTCCCGAACTTTATTCAGAGTTATTCCTCACAAGGGCTTATAACTGGGTTATCCTCAGCTAATCGCCCCCAACAAAGTTCTTTCAATCCCCAACGGAGTTTATCTTTGGTATCCCCAGCGGAGTTTATCTTTGGTATCCCCAGCGGAGTTTATCTTTGGTATCCCCAGCGGAGTTTATCTTTGGTATCCCCAACAGAATTTATCATCATTATCCCCAGCGGGATCCATCATTAAAGTCCTCAGCAGGCCTCTCATCAAAACTTCAGCAAAGTATCTCGGCCACAGGGCAACTCCCCGGCCGATCGTCAAGGATTTATTTTCCTAAAACGAAATTACATTCATAAACATTTCACACTTTCATACATCTTGCTTACATACATGATAAAGTGCATACAACACTATCTCATGTTGAACATCATGACATCATGCATATCATACATCATGACATTGCGTACAACTTATGTTTTTTCCTTTTCAGGGAAAAAGACAATCCCAAAGACAACTACCTTCAACTGTCACAAATTCCGGATTCGATACCTGTATCTAGCCAGGGCATATCTGAGAGTGATCAGTTTCCAGACTCGATTCCTGTATCTAGCCAGGGCACGTCTGAAGAGTTCGAAGATTCGATTCCTGTATCCAGCCAGGGCATATCTATTGACAACATTTCCATATTCGACTCCTGTATCCAGCCAGGGCATATCTATTGACAACATTTCCAGATTCGACTCCTGTATCCAGCCAGGGCATATCTATTGACAACATTTCCAGATTCGATTCCTGTATCCAGCCAGGGCATATCTGTTGACCATATTTCCAGACTCGATTCCTGTATCTAGCCAGGGCACGTCTGAAGAGTTCGAAGATTCGATTCCTGTATCCAGCCAGGGCACATCTATCAACTGCAACATTCCCAGATTCGATTCCTGTATCCAGCCAGGGCACATCTGTGAGCCACCGATTATAGATTCAATACCTGTATCCAGCCAGAGCATATCTGCATAAGGAGATTGAAGATCAAACACCTGTAACAAGCCAGGAAAACATCTGCCTTTCTCAGATACATAAAGTTCTCGCTAAGGAATCTCTTGTGCGATCAACACTTCCAAATGGCATCTGTAAGCCCATTCCCGACAAAGTTCTGTCACATCTCCAGATGGCATCTATAAGCCCATCTCCCTATCCACCACCTCTCCAAATGGCATCTATAAGCCCATTCCCGCCATCACATTCGCTGATACTCCAACATGCGAGTGCAAATTTCCGGGCACTCTAGTGTCCAATCTCCTTTTACCTTCGAGTCGCGAAAGGCAAACTTGCCAATCTAACTCTTCAGGTTCAAGAAGATTGAACAGGGGCAACTGTTGTACCCCAAAATTTGCCCTCCCTTTCTTCAGGAAACCATCTTGGATTTTTCAAAGTTCCCCTGAAACAAATCCAAGTCCTGAGTTATCCTTTTGCCCAAGCAAGCCACTTACAAGAGCAAGATGATCTCACGAACTCCAGAAGCAACGCTTTTATCTTGAGAAAAACCAAATTCTAAGTACTTAGAATGTTTCTTTAAAATAAGTGTTTTTTTATAGAAAAATTAGCGCTTCAGAACTTCTGGACCCATTCCAGATGAAAACGGTCAGAAGTTGCAAGTTTGGCTCAGCATGGTCAGAAGTTGGCTCTTCAGCAGCTACATCAGTTCAATCAGAAGTTGTAAACGTGGTTCAGAATGTAAGCCTCAAACAGAACATGCCCCTTCAGCAGTTACACAAGCCCAGTCAGAATTTGCTAAAGGAATGCAAGAGAAGCAGGGAAGTCTGAAGGCTCCTTCAGAACAGGTTGAAATCAGAAGATGAAAGATCAGAAGAGTGGGTGTTATACTGATACAGAATCTCCAAGTCCAGATTGTCCAGAAGCAAATCCAAGGAACGTACCAAAAAACCAGGAGAATCTCCAGAGCTTACTAAGACAACAGGTAGCCAAGGCCAGAGCATGGTTTACGCTGCTGATTCAACGCTGGTTTCCATTACCAGAATGTTGGTATTGACAGGTCTTGTCACCATTTAATGCCCATTAATGCTTCCAACCACTCTTGAGCATTCACGTGTGGCTTGGAAAACGCTTTTGCACAGATTCTGGCATGGGTCTTCACGCCACCGCCCACTTCAGAGGTCACTTCTCCCCAATCTACGCCTGCTGCTGCAACCTAGGCTGAAAGCTATCTGTATCACAACTTCCCAGAAATTTCTGTCAAAGAACAAATTCAAACTCTGTTGGCGCTTCAAATGTTCAAGGCATCCACAAGGATTTTGCCTATAAATAGAGAGTCTTCACCACTGCCAAAGACGTTCAAGAAAAAGGAACAGAAAATTGCTAAGAGAGAAACAGAACTCCTAGCAACACAGCATTCTGAAACTCTGCCAAAATCTCCAGCTTTGTTTCATAACTTTGAGTTTCTCACCTTCAACTTCCAGTTCTTTTCTGTAAACCAAAAACACTCTTTCCAAACTTCTGACCCTACACACGTATACACCTTTACTTCCCCTTTTCAAATCTGTCCAGAACACCACCAGAACCAGAACCAAAAGCTAAACTTTCACTCACCAATTTTTCCAAATAGTCAGGTAAGCACCTGCTGACCCTCATCACACTGTTAAGCATCATCAGCTGTGCATATTCAAGTAACATAATGTAAATATTCATGTTATTTCTATTTATGTTCTGAGGATTTTCATACCTCAGAACGTTCTGAGCCAGTATAGGACTTGC
The DNA here is from genome assembly GCA_948472305.1 of Vicia faba. NCBI lineage: Eukaryota > Viridiplantae > Streptophyta > Magnoliopsida > Fabales > Fabaceae > Vicia > Vicia faba. The sequence continues at coordinate 1,155,111,556 of OX451737.1, read as the reverse complement.
ATGTGACCTTGGTGATTCTGACCTCTGAAACTTTTTGCTATTTGCTGGACCTGTTCCAAATATGTTTCCTGTTTTGTGGAATAACAACAGAATTGCAGATGTTCTGATTAGTACAGGGAAAAGCCAAGTGCTGACTTTGACGTTAGCACATCTGAAGCCTGTTTAGCTGTCAATGATATCAGAACCTCTGAGAGTTATTGCCTTTTCAACAGAATCAGAACTTCTGGTTTCTCCACTAACAAACTTCTGTCTTGCAGCGCAGGGAAATCAGAACTTCTGATTTCCCCACTAACAAGGTTCTGTTTTGCAGGTTCCAGAGTCAGAAGTTCTGACTCATCCAGTTTCACTAACAGGTTGATCATCTGGCAGCGGAGCTGAGTCAGAACTTCTGATGACCTCCCAGCAGCGCGCGGGCTCCCTCTCTCTCTCTATATATCTTGTTTTTTTGCTATTTTCTTTTTTGTCTATTTTTCTCGTTGAACCCCCCATGTACAAATGTGTATCCCCTTCCCCTAATTGTTGTAATAGCGTAGGATTTTTTATTTCCGCTTCTTATTGCTAGTAATTAGGACATGTATGGCAAGATAAAATCAATGAAGTAGAAAAACCTAATTCAAAGAAAAAAAACTCTTGTATGCAATAAAATACACTTGCACACTAACACCCCTAGGGTTACATCCACTTGTTGCCTTTCAAAAATTAGGCCATATTGCATGTTAGGTCTCTTTGGGCAAAACAAATAACTCAAATGATCAAGTCGCTTAAAGAAAAATTGCCCAAAGATACTTGGCACCATTGCAATTATGGTCTAAACGATGACCCACGTCCGTCCCTTTCACATCCTAACACAAGATTGTCCACCAAATACAATGGTGGAACAAAATTGTTAAAAGGGTTAAAAACATAACAAAAATCTTTGAGAACTTTAGGGTAGATCGCTCTTAAGTACTTGTCAACTTGCAAAACAAAAACACTTGCCTGTTTTAAACCACACCTCACAACACTTTCAAAATAACTTTCAAAAACAAATGAAAACCTTTTCAAAAGACATACACCTTTGTATACATCCCAACATGGATCATTACAAAGGTTGCCACCACATTGGCCTCTTTTCAAAACGCTTTTCAAAAACACACACATACAAAGCACCATTTCAAACAATTAAAAAAAACAAAAGGCAAGTGATCTAAGCAAGTAACTAAGAGCCCATGGATAACCATGGATAGAAAGGGTGCTAATACCTTCCCTTTCTATAATCTACTCCCCGGACCCACGAAATATCTCAAAAGGTTTTTGCTGTGCTTTTTTAACCTTTCCTTTAGGATAAAATAAAAAGTCGGTGGCGACTCTTGCTCAACCGAAACATTTGCGAAAACAAACGCAAAACCACAGTCAGTTCTCCCACCGTATCACAGTGTGTATGTGCATGTAAGATACATGGCTATTGAAAAAATGCAATAAATAAAAATAAAGACAATGAACACAAAATTTGAATGCAAAAGGTCCAATGGTTTATATTAAATGATCATATGATAAATGAACATGAACAAAACCCTTAACAAATGGACCATAGTGCCCCGGGCAAGGCACATGGCTTAAAAGTCATTGTTTGGAATTTAAAATTACATGCAAAACCTCTTGAATTGACAGAAAATAGTAAACATTAATTACTCCTCAATGAAGGAGATGGGAGTGAAGTCCTTTGCTTGCCAGTTGTTGAGCTTTTCTCCGGCAATAGGGTAGATCCATTCTTCAAAAGTGCATTCATCATCAGAGTCTTCCACATATTTTACTTCATGATTTCCGATGTAGAGAGGTGGCTTTCCCATGTGAGCGTGCCTGACCTCTTTATGAGCTATAATGGTGAAACCTAACCTAAATTTGTCTGCTTTAAATGGAATGTTGGGAAGTTATCCCCAAATAGTACAGCTTCCATCTTCGACCATGACACGGGCATCCTTAAGTGAGACCATTCTCGGTACAACTTCATCCGCTTTTGATATGTTGGAGGAAATATTGGTGGTGGCAAACATAGGAGGAACAACTTCGAAATCCTGGCACGGAGTCTCTATGAATTCACCATCCATTTCCACATACTTGAAAGAATTGAGGTGGCTCACCATAAATTCTTCTTCGCCGCAAACAGTAACGATCTTCCCTTTGACTGGATACTTTAATTTTTGATGAAGGGTGGATGTTACTGCTCCTTCCCTGTGGATCCAAGGGCGCCCAAGCAAATAAGAGTAGGCGAGACGTATGTACATTATATAAAAAGTGGAGTTGAAAATTTTAGATCCCACCTTAATGGGAAGATACACCTCTCCATGCACCATCCTTCTAGACCCATCAAAAGTCCTTAAAACTATATCACTTGGTTTCAACACCATACCTTCACAATCTAGTCAGTCCAAAGCATCTTTAGGTAGAACATTTAGAGAGGAACCGGTATCAATCAAGACATGAACCAGGGTATTTCCCTTGCATTCAATAGAGACATGCAAGGCTTTATTATGGTTCTTTCCCATAGGAGTTAAATCAGCATCGGAGAACCCTAATCCATTGTCAGACGTTAAACTTGCCACATAATTCTCGAACTGGTCAGCTGTAGTCTCTTGGGGCACACGAGTTTTCTTCAATAACTTAATTAAAGCTTGGGCATGAGCATCGGAATAGAGTAGTAATGACAGCATGGAGATTTTGGAGGGGGTTTTCCCTAGTTATTCGACTACTTTGAAATTACTCTTCTTTATAATTTTCAAAATTTCTTCCATCTCTTGAGTGGAGGGCTCTTCAGCATCAGCATCTTGGGCAGGTGCCTCTACTTCAGCAGGCTCACTTACTTTCTCTTTGCCTCTAGTGTTGGCATTAGACTTGTCATTGGTTATGCGAACATGAGTTGTTATAGTAGTGAGTGGTGAAATATCAAGGGAAAAGATCCTCCATGTTCTTGTTACTTTACTAGAACCTGCAATATTAGAAACATTAGCTTTGTCTTCGTTGATCCAAGAATCTTGTTTTATTCCATGATAATAAACTTCGGCACCATAGTTCCACAGAACTGCTTTGTTGGAGGAGTAAGGAATCGGCCCAGGGGCAGTGATTATTAAAGGAGAAATGGTTGGTTCGTTTGAAATCCTAATAGGACCCTTTGAGGAGATCCTAAGAGGCTTGTTGGAGATTGTTATTATGGAAAGGTCTTCAGCTTTGTTGGTCAAACTCTTGATGGTAGGAACTTTTTCAAATAGGACCTTGTGACTAGATATCAGGAGTTGAACACCTCCTTTCAGCCACTTGCATCCATTTATTTGTTCAGCATAACAATCAAAGTCTTTTAAACAGCCATGGAATACCCCAACTCTCAGCATATTTTCCTTCACAGTAGTCAATGGAGTAGTTAAATCCTCAATGGAGGAAACAAAAGTAGTATCATCAATCGCATTGACACCTTTACCATGGTTCTACATTGGTGCAGTTATCATATTTGGATTTGTAGGTGGATCAAACTCAATAGTTTTGTTGTCTATCATATCTTGAATCTTATTCTTCAGAGCTCAGCATTGATCAGTTTCATGCCCAGGGCTGTTGGAATGATACGTGCACTTGGCATTTGGATTATACTTCAGTGATGTAGTATTCAGATTTGATGGTGGATAACGCAATGTCACTAAGTTGGCCTTTAACAGATGTTGCAATGCTTGGGACAGTGACATGCTAATCCTTGTGAACTGTCTTCGAGGAACTTCAGATCGTTGATGGTTGGATGGTTATCTTTGAGCAGATGGAGGGGTGGAGATCAAAACAGCATTAACATATAGAAACTGATCCTTCTTGGTATGGGCCCTGGAACCATAAACAACATTGGCTTCTTTCTTGCCAGTAAAGAGTTTCTTTATAGTACTTGAGGTAGAAGCAGATGCCATGGAGATTTTTCCACTCTTGTTCCCACTCTCGACCCTTTCACCAGTCATAATTAACTCACTGAAACTGGAAGATGAGCTGCCAATTAGCAAGTTGAAATATGGTCCCGTTAGTGTTCCCATGAACATGTCCAACAACTTCGTATCAATTAGTGGTGGTTGAACTCTACCGGCAAGATCCTTCCGTTTTTGCACGTACTCTTTAAACCCTTCATTAGTACCCATTGTCATTCCTTAAAGTTTAACTCTTGTTGGTGCTAAATCAGTGTTGTACTGATATTTAGGATAAAAAGTAGTGGCCATATCTTCCCATGTGTGGATGTGGGAACCCTCCAATTGGTAAAACAATTCTAGCTGAGTCCCTTCCAGACTCTCTTGGAAGAAATGGACCCAGAGCTTCTTGTCAATAGTATGTGGTTGTATCTTGCAAATGTAGGACCTCATATGAAGTTTTGGGCATGAAACTCTGTCATACTTCGCAAAGACTAGTATTTTGAACTTATGGGGAATGACGACCCTAGGTACTAAGCCCAAATCACCAAAATCCATACCAGGTACGACTTGAATTTCAACAGATTTTAGTCTATCCTCTAACTTCTTGTATTTATCCTCGGTCGGTGGATATTTTTCATCAAAGTAATCTTCATCCTCAGAAGCTTGATCATTTTCACTCCCATCACGGGTGCTCTTTGCCTCTTCTACCTGGTTCTCGTCTTCCTCAGATGACTCTTTAACTATTTGCACCTGACAGACTGGTCCTTTAAACCTTTTCCCAATATTGATGAGGGACTTCTTCTTAGTCTTCTTTTTGGTTGCTAGCAGTGTCATCAGCTCTTGTTGTCCCTTGGCCAGGGTCAGGAAGGTTGCTTGGATATAGGAAGTCTTTGCTTGCAAATATTTCACGATCTGTTTGATATCCACCTTACTGAAATAAATAGTAGAAAGATGAGGAAACTTGTTGTCAAGAGCTTGCTTATGTTATGATGCATGAAATGCGTATGCAAATGATTTCAAGGACTTAGAATATTTAAATTCGTTTAGACAAAGAAGGAACAAACATTAATTGCATTAACAAATTTAGATTGATTACAACATGCCTCTTGGGCTTACAATGGAAGAAATAAATACAAAATAAATTCCTAAGACAAGAAGGGCGAAAGGATCCTCTTCAGTGCAATGTAGGCATTCAAACTTTGCTCTTTATGAAGCTGTCTCGTAAGCTCCAAAACCTTCTTATCACTTACATAGAATTGAGTTTTGAAGGTGTCTTGCTCTCCTTTGATTTAAATCCATGATCTTTGCAAGTCTTCAAGAGAAGTAGGCATATCAGGATGAAGGACACTATATGGAGCATCTACCTCGGTAACAGGCTCCATGATGATAGGTAGCATGGCTTCATAAGGCATCATAAGGCTTTGAGTGTGAGCTCGCACCCACTTGAGATAAGGTTCCAAAGGAATGAAGTTCTTATGCCCCAACGTCTTGCTATCAACTTTGTTCACCATGCCCCAAGATCGTATGAATCTCTGATGATAACCTTGGATATCTCTTTCATAGACAAATGCAATTCCTTAGACAAGTGCATCATGAGGGCCATCCCTCCTAGCATAACCAAACTGTCGCAAAGCCAAACAAGGATTGTAGGTAATACCTCCCCTAACGCCAAGTAGAGGGACATTAGGGAATTCCCCACAATGATTAATAATAGTAATATCCTCCAAGGATCGGGAACACCAATGAATATCAGAATGCGTGAGTGACATTAATATATTATACCACCTCATAAACTTGCTCATTCTTCATAACAGATCGAGGTAGGTGTGAAATAAACCACCTAGCCAACAGAGGAGTGCAAATACATAAGAAGTCCTCTTCTCTTCATGGTGCGAGAATGAAGAGAATGCAAGATATCCCTAAGTAAAGTAGGCACCAGATTACGATATAGAAAAATGTTGGCTGCGTTCACATCTATGAATTGGTCAGGATTGGGAAACAGTACCATCCCATAGACGAGAAGAGCCAACACTTCTTCAAAGGCTTGTAAATCCAGAGCATCCCAAAAATCTTGAGCCTTCTCCAGCAAAAACTTGGCTAAAAACCCTTTGACACCACTTTTTGTTTCCCAGTTTGCCACAATGTCGGATCGTTGCAAATGTAGAGCTCGAGCAATCTCCTCAGGTCTTGGGTCTCTTTCAATTCAATTAAAGGGTAATTAGGAAAGGTAAAGAAATGGTGTAAAGGGTCAAAGAACTGAAATAGCACCTTCACCATGTCTTCATCAAGGCTTGAGGTAACCATATTGATAAGTCAACCATGTCTCTTGGTGAATGGAGCATTCTCAAGAACCCTTGACGATAATTCTTTGATTTGAGGAGGCAATCTTATGAGGTTGACTTGGATAGTATTCCTGCGAGTGGAAGCCATGTCCTACAAAATAAAAAAAATATAAATCTCTAGGTCCTTGAAATGGTTAGTGAAAAATGCCATGGTTTGATGTTATGATGTTATGTACAAGTATACATATATACACAAAGCAAACAAGTCCTTAGGTTTAGGCTTATATGAGGTTTCATTGGTAACTACCCTCTTGAAGTTTAGTTGGTTCAACCTGTATTAGAAAGTAACCGAATTCTAGGGAATCTCAATCTCACTAATCTTTCTTCATCGGGCATTGTTTCAGTGCAAGCCTCTTTATTGACGACCAAAATATCCCAAAAGTTCAATCTCAATGAGTGTAGTATCGAGTATTAACCAACTTCGGACTGCACCAAAGCCGACTATCTCACTACTTCCTAATGGCCAAGTTGTTCAATTAAAGGTTCTAAGGTCAGTTAGTGCTTCATGACACTACAGCGGCCCCGTATTCCCCTTGACTAGGCTCTAGGTCTACCGATACCAACAAATGTGACACACTAACATAGCCATTGCTTCAACCATGTAGGTATACCCTGCATAGTCCCCATGATCTATTGCTACTTACCTAATGATGTTCCTAGATCCGGGTAGAGGATCAATACAAACCCAAACAAGAACCCATAAATGTAAAGGAAACAAATCAAACAATGAAAGCAATTAAATGTGACCTAGCTCTAAGGTAGCCCCACTTTAAAGTATACTCCCCAGCAGAGTCTCCAGTTCTGTAATACGGTGGGAGAACTAACTTGATTGTTTTTCATTTGATCGCAATTGTTGCAGATAGAAAGAGTCGCCACCGACTTTTCTTTTATCAAATAAGGAAAGGGTGAAAAGAACAGGAAAGACCTTTGACTTATTTTCTTGAGTTCGGGGGGTAAGTTATAAAAAGGGAAGGTGTTAGCACCCTTTTCATCCATAGTTATCTATGAGCTCTTAGTTGCTTGCTATATCACTTTTGAAATTGCTTTGTTTGAAATGTGTTTGTTGTGGGTTTTGAAAGTATTTTTGAAAATCGTCTTCGTTTAGGCAAACTTTGTAATGATTCTCGTCTCTATAAGAATGCATACAAAGTGTTGTACTTTTAAAAATATTTCATGTTTTTGAAAGTGTTTGGTGCGCTTGAAAAGATATTTGTTTTGGAGATGGGTTATGAGCAAGCCACTAAGAATGTTCTACCTACTCAAAAGTATTTTGTTCATTTCTATCCTCCTTTAATATTGCTATCTTATATTGATTGGTAAGTAGCCTTATCTTTGTATGTAAATGGACTGGCGTGGATCATCGTATAATCATAGATAGCAATATAGTGAATTATCTTAGTATTTTTCTTAAGGGACTAAGATATTTTGTAAGGTAACATTTGTAGCGTCATCGAGGGACTATGATCTTATATTTTTTGATTTGTTTTGGCTAAGATGTCTCACATGCATATCATGACTATTTATTTAAGGCAATAAAGTGGAGTTAACCCTAGGGGTGAAAGTGTGCAAGTGTTTGTATTTCATATTTGGTTTATCTTAAATTAGGGTTTTCTAAATATTGATATTATCTTGCCATACAAATCCTAATTACTAGCATTTATATGAAAGTTATAAATTAAGGAAAATAAATATCCTACACTATTACATCATTTTGGGGATGGGGAATACAAATGTACAAATGAGGATTGCAAGAAATTAAATCATAATTATCTATTACAACCATATTGAATAAATGTACAAGAATAAATAACATACAAGAATGTAAAGAAACAATGTATAAGATAATGAATGAAAAATAAATTAATTGTTTGGTTTTGTTAAGAAAAGGTTTTTATTTTAACCTAATGAACTAAAAGGAAAATTATTTAATAAAAGAAAAATAAATTAACTTAATTTGAAAAAGAAAATATTTTTTAGTGTTTTTATGAAAATATTTTAATATTAACTAAAATAGCATAAAAATAAATTAGGTTAAAAGTAACCCTAAATTCTAAGTTAGTTTGAATTAAAAAAAGAAAATAATAAACGTAGGTCTAATTATTAAATTAATTAAGGAAAAAAAATAAAGTTTGTAACAAAATACTTTCTAATGTTTTTGGTCTTGAAATATAGTATAAATGAATAAATTTTTTTTTGTTTTTTTTTGTTTTAGAAAGAAGCAAGAATATATATATATATATATATATATATATATATATATATATATATATATATATATATATATATATATATATATATATATATATATATATATATATATATATATATATATATATATATATATATATATATATATATATATATATATATATATATATATATATATATATATATATATATATATATATATATATATATATATATATATATATATATATATATATATATATATATATATATATATATATATATATATATATATATATATATATATATATATATATATATATATATATATATATATATAATAAATAAAATATTTTTGTCCTTTTTTATCAATAAAAATAATAATGATAATAATAAAAAAATAAAAATAAAATATATAAAACAGAAAATAAAATATAAAAAAATATAAAAAGAGTCAGGGGTGTGAAAATCAGGTTGGGCTGTTTGTTAGAAAAAATTGTTTTTTTGTTGTAGGCCCAAAAGGTTGTTTTTTTGTATACTTAGAAAATAAATAAACAAAAAGTAAAGGGCCTGCGTGTTATGGGTGGACTGGGGGGGATAGAAAGCCAAAAAATGAAGGCCCAGTGTCTCTAGGCCCAGGCGCGCTAGCTGGGACCAAAAAAGAAGAAAATATTAGTGAGATATGAAAAATGGAAGCATTGGGGCTCAAACCAACGCCCTAACATAATACGCGCGTCGCCTTACCATTGGGATGGCTATACATCCGGTGTATAAAACAAAACCATAATAATATATTACAAAACAATTCCATGGCCTAAACTTCGTCTTCAACCTCACGCCATCCAGATCAACTGTATCTCATTCAATTCTCAACAAAAATGGAAAATGCAAACATGAAAGTTGTAGCAAATTCTAGCATGATTCCAGAAATATAAATCACTAAAACTATAAATAAAATATGAATGAGAATTTTTCTGGCCCTAATCTGAACCCTAATTTTTCCAGAAATTTCAATCTAAAAATTCTCTAAGCTCAGACAATATAAATGAAAACTATGGACATGGTTAGCTTCAAGGCAAAGATGTCTACATTTTGTATTTGAAAATGAAAGCCTAACAATGCCTAAATGAAGAGATGGAAGTTCAGAAAAATACCTCAAAAATTGGAAATCGTGAAATGAGTTTAATCTTGTTTCAAGTGATGGTGATGATTAGGTTAGCTTCCTTGAACCTTTAGGAAACTAATGCAATAGTTGGCTTGAACTGAGAGTAGCTGAAATGGCATGAAGAAGTCAAGATGCAGACCTTTGTTTTTGGATATGGAGAACTAAGAAGATGATGTTACAATTTGAAAATAGAGATTGGGATAGTCTCTATATGTGTATTATAAGCTTTGTGAATGGTTTGGACAAGAAACACATGAGGGAATTATGAGTTAGGTGTTCAAAATCTAAAATGACACAAAAATGGAGGTTTTATGCAATTTCTGGATTGAGGTGGTTTGAGGGTGTTTTAGTGCTTGTAATCTTGTGTGTTAAGTTGCATAAGAGTGTCTTGATATATAGGAAAATGGTTTGGAGACTTTAGATGGTCAGGTTACAAAGATCACATGTTATGTCATTTTGCTTGTTTTTGAAGCAAAGTGGAAAATCAAAATCCCAATGTGTGGTACAAACTATGTAGAATAGTTAAATTACTTTAAACATGTTTCTTCTGAGTTACTAGGTTGAGTGTGTACAGAAAGATCCATTAATAGGCTCAAGAAGGGTTTCAATGGTCTCAAATGTTTTCCATGGTCCTAATATGTATTCATGATTGTCCATTCCAAATTTCATGCCTTGCACAACAAGTTTGCTCTGTCAACTGCTCAAATGCCTGAAAATCAATTGTATTAGGTCAAAAGTCAACCGTGGCCTATATACAGTCAAACTTCAAGATTTTTGGTCAACACCAACATTTTGAAGTGATATCCATCACTTGATCAAGGGTTGATCATGATTCCTCAAGAAATTCTCCTAATTCATCAAAAGTCAAAAAATTGCTAATTAGGGTTTCTATATGAAAAGTCAACCAAACTATGACCAGGCATAACTTTCTCATACTTTATTAGATATTTTTCCACAAAGGCTCATTTTGAATATAATCCAATTCCCTAAAACTTCTATTCATCCCTTAAGTTCAAGAAATGCATCAATTGAAAGATACAAGCTCGGACATTATGGGTCCTTTCAAAAAGTCAACAAAAACACCTTTTGGGTCAAAGATTAGTACATGAACATGGAAGATTCAATGGAGATGGAAGCAAAAGGGTTGTTTATAGGACATCATAAGCTCTCTAAAAAGTCCAAGAACACCCTCATAGGGTTAAAATTGAGAGAGATATGTATTGCTAAAGTTGACTAATTTTTGGAAAAATGCATGAAGCAAATATTAAACTAACTTGGAATTTTTCCAAATGGGCCTATCTTTTTATGTTTGAAACTTGTTTCTAACATGGTCCACGACCTCTAAGCCCACCCATGCATTATTCTAATATTTATGCTATTTTTTTTATTCATCAAAATTCAAAATTAAATAAGTAAATAATGGAAATAATAAAAGATAGGATTGAGATCATATTTCTATTAAATATTGAGAAGTATATTCTGATTATGTCAAAAAGAATCGTGCAAGACCATGAAAAGGAAGAAATCTTCAAAAATGGAAAGTTTGGAAATCAAATATTTCTTTCATGGAGGCATTGATATCTCTTCATATTTGTTACCCTAATGTTGTCTCATATATATGCACAATCATTCAAAAGCAAAGGGACACACGCAGCTGCCTCAAAAAAAACCTAGCCAAAAGTTCTAAAATTTCAAAGATTGGTGCAATTCAAAAACGCTTGATCCAACCAATCTCAGTCTGATCTAAGCATTATATCATCCTTCTGAGGATCCCAGGGGTTAAACCAACCCAATCTTGAAGGCCAAATCATACAGGATCACCCCCTCCAATAACTCACGGTTTGGTAAACTTCTCAAACTTCAAACTTTTGATTAACGGCGTATAAATGATATCTCTGCATATATTTGTGTTTAATATCATGTTTACGTATGTTTAAAACCATTATATGCAAGGTTTGACGTCAGAATTAAGAAGTGACATTGTTAGGGCACGAAGTTTCTTTTTCTTCGTATTTGAGTTTGCAGGTCGTTTCAGTCAAAAAGAACATCACCATCGTGATCGCAGCCATCGAAATAGGGGGGTAGGGTACCCTTTGCATCTTTATCTTGCGTGATTTGCAGGTTTTGTTTTTTGGCTAGCCGGAGGTGGTGACCGGAGCCACCGTCTGAGGTGGTTTGATCGGTCAGAGACCCTGCGTGGCACAATGAGGTCTTTTGGTTAGTTCGTTCAAAAATCAGGGACCCTACAGTGCGCACGTGTTTTGCTGACTCATCCATTTGATTGATGCTTATATTATATTATTTTTCTTTGTTTATATGAATGAATGAGAAGGATGGTCGGATGGTAAGGGTGCAAGCATGTGAGGGAAGGGACCTGGGATCGATCCCAGGTCTAGCAATTTTCTAGTTTTCTTATTGTTTCTTGCATGATTAGTGAATTGCATCCCAATAGGTCCACCATGCATCTCCAGATCTCATCCATCAGATCACTACAAGATCAGATCCAGCACCCAGCAATCAATCCTGATGGTGGACATCCCATATGAGATCTCGCTGGATCTCAAACAAGGCGTTTGGCTTATTTGGTCTGGGCCTAACCAAATTCAGCGCCACACCTCCCAAATTTCCTAACTCCATCAGGCCCATTCTCTTACTTTTTTTTTTATTTTCTTTATTTTAATTGTTTTAAAATTATTTTTATTTTAATCATAAAATCAACAAAAATCACAAAAAAATTAGAATTAGGTTTTTTCATAATTAAATTTAAATTCTTGTAAATTAATTAACTTAATTATTTTAACATGACTATTTCATTAAATAAAATTAATTTGAAATTAGGCTAAAAGTTCAAATGTTTTTCTCAATAAAATACCAAAAATATTTTTCTAAATCAATTAGATTTTTTTAGGTTTCTTAACTTGTTCCTGTTGTGAGCTTCACGCTTTATGATTTTTCCATTTTATTTTCTTTTCCCAATTATGTAACTATTTCCCGGTTTGTAATAGCTTTAATTAGGTTTAAAATTCCACATTTTATTTTCTTGTACTCTTCATGTAATTGCTCCAAGACCTTGTAATAGCTTAGGAAATTTATTTTCCGCAATTTATTTTCTGCACTATTATTAACTTCTTAGATTAATAGGATTGCATGAAAATATTGTGTTGTACCCCAAAATTTTCCCTCTCATTTATCCAGACTTTTCTCACAAGACTTCTTGGACTCAAGACAAGATCAGGGTTTGGTTAGCTCAGGACATCTCATCTTGCACTGATAACCCAAAATTAGGGTTTAAGTTTGCACAAGGATTTTTGGACCACCAATGCTTCATGTGACTTTCATACATCATTTTGGACCCCTAAGATTGCTCATGTTAAGTTTCAAGCCTTGAACCACATTTTTGATCAGTCAATTGGACAGTTGACCTAAAAATCAGCAGTATTGGGGAAAAAGTCAACCATGGCCAATTTATAGTCAAACTTCATATTTTTTATCCACATCAACATTTTAGACTCATATGTACGATTTGATCAAGTTTGGATCACAACTCCTCAAGAAATTTGATCAAATCATCAAAAGGGCAAAATGGTCAAAATTAGGGTTTTGACTGAGAAAGGGAAATTTCTGATTTTTAACCTAGCCAATGGCCAATTGAGTTCAAGAATGACTTCAAGGGTTCAATGGAATCATCTTGACCTAATTACATGGTTCAAAAGATCTCAAGTTCATTGGATTGACAGATGAAATTTGCAGTCAACTGATCAAAAGTCAATTGTACACTGAAAAGTCAAACTTTGACTTTTTGGTCAAAATCAAGTGCCAAGGGTCATAATTCATCAATACATGTCAAAATATGAAACTTGTTCACCAAGAAAACTAAATTTGAAAATTAGGGTTTTAATTTGAAAATTTTCATAACTTAGAATTTTTCTAAGTATAAATATTTTCTTATTTTTTCTCAACTTTGCACCACTTTTTCATCATGATTCATTTTGATTCAAAGAAAACTCCCAACATGAAAGTTGTAGATACCCATGAAATATACAACTTTTCTTCACAAACCTTTCCCTAAAGATGCTTGTATCTCGAGTTATGAATTTGTGAATACATGCTCATGAACTAAATAACTTAGTGAAAATTTGCCCTAATTTAGGCAGGTTTTGGACCCAACTTAATGGAAACTTTTCACCTAGTTCCAATAGGTATGTCAAATTGCATTTCAAATATGGATTATAGAGAACATTGCAATCTTTCCAAAATGTCCAAGAAATCTCCAAGATCATTTTTGAATAGGGAGAATCGAAGAGAGGAAGTTGGCATTTTCTCACTTTTTGTTCAAGCCATTTTCACATAGAATCAAGTTGCAAACCAAACCTATGTTGATTGTTTCTTGATTTACAGGTCCTAAGCTTGCTATACACTCCTTAATTAAATGCATACTCAATTGACAAAGCCTTTATCCTTGATTTTAAAACTTTACACAAGTTGTAATTCCATTTTGGGCAAAAAGGCTTCATTGCCATTTTCATAAAGATGCACTTTTGCAACTTTGTCAACTTGGAGCATTGGACCTGTCCCCTTGATACAAGAAAACTACACAACTCTCAAGCAATTTGTACAAACTCATATCAGCCCTAAAGCAAGCTGGTACAAGCATGTGAGATTGGCCTTGTCAACTTTACTTCAAGTACAAGAAAAGTTGCAAAAGGGCTAAAGCTTGCACAACTAGTAGGAAGCTGACTTTGGATCACTTCTATACTAATATGAAAACATTGTACAAGGCATTACACGCTTGGCTTGAACCTAGAACTCTCTCAAACTCAAAAATACTAAAAATCTGCCTAAGCACACAGTTTTTGCAAAAGCTCAGCCAACCCTCATTTGGCTCGTGCGTTTTGTGTCTAACTGATTCAAGCATCTTATACACTTGATACCTAGTCAATCCAAGCCATCACCCTGGTTCTGTAACCTCTGTTTCACCATCTTCCATTTTCAATTTGGAAGCTTGCAGTTGGACTTGGTCAGGGAGTTCCAGCCATCCTCAGAGCAAGATAAGGGTTGTAATAGATTCAGAGAAGCTCAAGGAAGCTCAAATAATCATCAGGCCTCCATTAAAGTCCCTACATTGCCATACACGATTCCAACTAAAGAAGGTATTTTCTTAAACTCTATCTCTTTATACAGGCAACCTCAAACCACGATTTATGAAGAAAAGATGTAGTTCTCATCATAACGAAGCTGTACATACCATTACTTTACATTTATATTACTTGTGCTAAGAGAATGTGAAGTTTGAAATATCTGAAAAAATTAGGTCACGATTTAGGGATTCCAAAATTCTCTTTGATCTTTGATAGTTAGGTCACATAATTTATATGGTTGGAATCGTGAGCTCAAATGCCACATTTTTCATGTTATGAGTTTTTATTTTTATGCAAGCATAAGGGAGATACATGTTTGAACTGGAATGGCGCGTGGGAGATGGACGAAGGACATGGATAAAGTCAGTGGGCTTTTTGGCAGCGTGGCCTTTTTGTTTTTGCTAAACACACCCCCTTGACTTGCTATTGCACCCCCTGACTAACATTTTATATTTTTATATTTTTCTTCATATTTTTTTATTTAATACTTTTATTTATTTTTCTTAATGATAAAAAAATCCTAAAAAATGATTTATTTATTTTCACACTTTTATTTTATTTTTATTATTATTTCTCGCATGAAAAAAATAGTTTATTTTGATAAATATAATTGATTTTCTTAATAAACTTATAAATAATTAAATATACTTAATATTTCTCATTTTACATTTTTTTTACTTACAAATACTCATTTTTGCACATATTTAATTTTTAATATTTATATATAATATTATTTATTATTTCTTATACAAAAATGCACAAATTAATAAATATAGAACATTATTTTCTTTTGAATAAAAAATTAGGGTTTAACCCCTTTCAAAAAGAATTAATTATTTTTTCCTTATTTTTAGGTTTAAATTAAATATTTTTTACACAAAAACAAGACAAATTTTTTTTTTCTTTTACATACATATTGCATTGCATTTTAAATATTTGTATTATATTTATTTAATTCACGTATATTCGATTTGGTTGTAATAATATATTTAGCTTTATATTTGTGCAAATCCCCATTCAAATTTGTATTCCCCCCTCCCATAAAAATTGTTGTAATAGCTTAGTATATTTACATTATGCAATTTATCGCTTTATATACCATGATTAGTAATTAGGGTTTGCATGACATCAACAAAACAAAACAAAATTAGAAAACCCTAAATACAAGACAAATCAAAAGCATGAAAATGATACACTTTGCACACAAGCATCCTTAGGGTTTCTCCAACTTGGTCGCCTAAAATAAAATGGCCATGTTACGCATGCGCAGTATCTTGGAAAAACAAAACAAATATAAGATCATAGTCCCTCGATGACGCTATTCAAAGGTTGCCTAAACAAAATGATCTTGGTCCCTCAAAATGCTAAGATACTTTGCAACATTGGTATCATGGTTATACGATGACCCACGCCCGTCCCGTTTACATCCAAAGATAAGGTTGCTTACCAAATCAATGGTAAGTCAACAATGTCAAAGGAATAGAAAATGCACAAGAAAGACATTTGAGTAGGTATATAGCTTCTAAGTTACTTGCTCCATTTTAAACAACAATCCTTGCTATTTTAAAAAACAAACACACACACATTTCAAAAACATCTTACAAAACATTGAAAACATTTTCAAAAGACAAACATCTTTGTATACATTCTTACGAACGAGAATCATTACAAAGATTACCTAAACAATGGCCTCTTTTACAAAATACTTTCAAAATCACACCAAACACCATTTCAAACAAAACAAAGAAAGTGATCTAAACAAGTAACTAAGAGCCCATGGAAAACCATGGACGAAATGGGTGTTAGCACCTTCCCTTTTCACAATCTACCCCCCGAACTCAAGAAAACATCTCAAAGTTCTTTCCTGTGCTTTTTTACCTTTCATTTTGGATAAAAGAAAAGTCGATGGCAACTCTTGCTAAACCGCGACATTTGCAATAAAATGCAAAACCTTCAAGTCAGTTCTCCCACCGTATCATAGATCTGGCGACTCTGTTGGGGATTAATTATAAAAGTGAGGTTACCTTAGGGTTTAGATCACATTTATTTGCTTACTTTGTTTGACTTGTTTGCTTTACATTTTGGTTCTATTGTTTGGGTTTGAATCCTCCACCCGGATTTGGGAAACATTATAGGTAAATAGCAATATGTTGTGGAAACTATGCGGGGTATACCGATACGGTCTAAGCAATAGCTATGTTAGTGTGACATATTTGTGGGTACCGGTAGCCTTTGAGTCAATCAAAGAGAATACGGGGCCGCTGAGTGATGTCACGAAGCACTAATGAACTTCTAGAACCCTTTACTTGACCAACTTGGCCTTTTAGGATGTAGTGAGATGACCGGCTTTGGTGCAGTCTGAAGTTGGTAGATACTCGATACTACACATTGAGGGTTGGCTTCTTGGGATATTTTGGTCGCCAGTAAAGAGGCTTGAACTGAAACAATGAACAAGGAAACAATCCAGTGATATGGAGCTCCTTAGAACCCGGTTACTATTACTAGGACAGGTTGAGCTAACTAAACTTCAAGAGTGTACTTACCTATAAAACCCCATGCAAGCCTAAACTAGGAACTTGTTTGATTTGCTTGTACATATATACTTGTGCATAACATCATGGACATCATGAGCATCATGTGCATTCTCTAACCATTTCAAGGATTTTGGAAATTCATCTTTGTTCTTGTTTTGTAGGATATGGATTCACTTCGCAGGAAAACTATCCAAGTCAACCTTGTAAGAATTCCTCCACAACTCAAGGAGCTAGCTTCAAGGATTCCTGAGAACTCTCCATTCACTGAGAGGCATGGTCGTCTACTCAACTTGTTCACCTCCAACACAGAGGAAGACATGATGAAGGTTCTCTTCCAGTTCTTTGACCCTTTGCATCACTGTTTCACATTTCCTGACTACCATCTTGTGCCTACTTTGGAAGAATTCTCTCAACTCTTGAGGATTCCCATTCTCAATCAACTACCTTTCAACGGTACGGAAAGAGATCCAAAGCCAGAAGAGATTGCTCAAGCCCTACACTTGCACTCATCTGATGTCACAACCCATTGGGAAACTAGAAGTGGTGTCAAAGGCTTCTTGGAAAAGTTCTTGTTTGAGAAGGCCCAAAGCTGTTGGAATTCCATAAACTTGCAAGCTTTTAAGGAGATTGTAGCTCTTCTCATCTATGGGATGGTCTTGTTCCCTAATCCTGACCAACTCGTAGATGTAAGCGCTGTCAAAATCTTCATGTCTCGCAACCCGATGCCTACATTGCTTGGGGATATCCTACACTCTTTTCACACTCGTACAATGAGGAAAAGAGGTGTTCTTATGTGTTATACTCCTCTCCTGGAAAGATGGTTTATTTCTCATCTTCCCCAATCAGTCTTGAAGAATGAGCAAGGTTTGAGGTAGTCACAAAGGTTAATGACACTTAAACATTCAGATATTCATTGGTGCTCTCGATCCAAGGAGAATGTTATCATTGTTGACCGTTGTGGGGAATTCCCTAATGTACCTCTACTTGGCATTAGGGGAGGAATCACATACAACCCGTGTTTAGCTCTAAGACAGTTTGGTTATGCCCGAAGGGATGGCCCACGTGATATGTTGATTCAAGGCCTGGTATTCGACTACGACAACAACGATCAAGGACTTCGCCATAGATTCATCCAAGCTTGGAGGATGCTAAACAAGGTGGATAGCAAGACTTTGGGACACAAGAATTCCATCCCTCTTGAGCCTTACCTCAAGTGGGTACGAACCCGCGCCCAAAGTCTTATGATGCCTTATCCCTCCATTCTCCCAGTGATTATTGAGCCTGTTAAGGAAGGAGAAGTTCCATACACTATCCTACATCCTGACATGCCTACATCACTCGAAGACCTACAAAGGGATTGGATACAACTCAAAGGAGAGCGCGATACTTTCGAAGCCCAATTCTACGCAAGCGAGAAGAAGGTTTTGGAACTCACTCGACTACTTCATGAAGAGCATACTCTCAATACCTACATTGCACCAAAGAGGATGCGCAGTGTCTTTTTATCTTAGAATTTTGTATTATTTTTCCCAAGGGGCATTGATGTACTCAAATTATATCTTATTAATATGACGTGTGTTTCTTTTTGTTTAAAACAAATTTGATTTTTTTTAAAATCCTTGAAAGCATTGCATGAATACATATCATTCATCATGAACATAAACAGGTCTTTGCAACAAGTTTCCTCATCTCTCTACTATTTATTTCAGCAAGATGGATCTCGAACAAATGGTTAAAGACCTACAAGCTCAAAATACACAATTTCAACAGTTCTCATGACCTTAGCCAAGGGGCAAGAGGAGCTGAAGACTCTGCTAGAAAAAGAGAAAGAGAAAAAGAAGAAGAAGCCAGCTGGTGTGGTAATCATGGGCAGAAGGTTTCAGGGACAAGCTAGAAGGACCTTAGATTTTCCAACAACATCTGATGAAGGGGAAAGAAAAGGAAAAGAAACGGCAGTACCATCAGATTCTGAAGAAGAAGAGGAAGAGGAGGACTACTCTGAACAATAATACCCTCTGACTGATGACAAGTACAAACACCTTGAAGAGCGATTAAGCGCTATGGAAGTCCAGAGAGTACAAGAGCTAGATTTTGAAGAGTTGGGGCTGGTGTCAGGAATTGTGATCCCGCCAAAGTTTAAAGTGCCATTATTTGCCAAGTATGATGGGTTGTCTTGTCCTAAAACGCACCTCTGATCGTATGTCAGGAAGATTCAGCCACACTCTACCGACAAAGACTTGTGGGTCCACTTTTTCCAAGACAGTTTATCAGGAACGCAACTTGATTGGTTCTACCAGTTGGAAAGGGCCGACGTACACAATTGGGAAGACTTGGCCGCAACTTTCTATAAACAATATCAGTACAACGCCGATTTGGCGCCTACCCGTACTCAACTTCAGAGTATGGCTATGGTTTCAAATGAGGGCTTCAAAGATTACGCGCAAAAGTGGAGAGATCTATCCAGAAGAGTGCAACCCCCTCTGTCTGAACGGGAGTTGGAAGACATGTTCTTGGGAACTCTATCGGGCCCTTTCTTCAATCATCTGATTGGGAGCTCCTCTGCAGGTTTTACCGAATTGATTTTAACCGACGAGAGGGTGGAAGCTGGTATAAGAAGTTGGAAGATTCAGAAGGACGCGTCTGCCTCTACCGCTGTGAAAAAGCCCTTCACTGGGAAGAAGGAAGTATATGTTGTTTACTCACACAGAAATCAAGGAAGAACCGAACGCCGACCAACAGTGGGGGCTGTTATGATTCCAAAGCCTGCATCAGACCAGCCAAGAAATAACCAGCAAAGGGTAGAAAGGCCAGTCCGACAATTCACCAAGATTAACATGACTCCAGCCCAGGTTCTACCACACCTTCTGAAATTGAATCTGGCAACTTTAAAAGAGGCCCCAAAGAATCCCAATACTGCGTCTCCTCATTACCATCTGAATGCTAGATGCGCATACCATTTTGAAAGTCCATGGCACGACACCAACAATTGTTGGGCTCTGAAGAACAAAATTCAAGACCTGATAGACGCGAAGGAAGTTGATTTTGAAGCGCCTGATAAACCGAATGTCATTTCCGCTCCGATGCCTAGGCATGGTCACAATGCCAATGCTGTTGAGGAAGATTTATTTGTTGCCACCGTGGATGAACTGTTAACTCCGCTCCCGATCATTAAGTTGAATTTGTTAAAAGCTGGTATATTCCTAGGTGTGACAAAGACTTCCATATTTTCCTATCCTCATCATTTGACTGCCCTCTGTTGAAAAAAGGTATCCAACGACTGATGGATAACTAAGAAATTTTGTTCGAGAATGCTCCTGTTTTACCCATCCCAATTAAAGAAGTTTCAATTATAACCATCTACGCCAATCCTTCCAGGGCCCCTAAAAGACCCGTTAGGATTACACCTGCTCCAAAGACTACTCCACTTAAGATTACAATGCCCGGGCCGGTCCCGTACAAATCAGATAAAAAAGTACCATGGAATTACGGTGGAGAAATCTACTACCATGGTATTAAACAGGATGAACTGACTGCCGAAGAAGAAAGCTCCAAAGAGGACAATTTCGACATTAGCAATATTTCCGGAACTAGCAAGATTAGCCGTAGTGGTAGAATCTTCTCTCCAGAGATTGCCCCTCCAAAGGAAGTCTTTGGACCCGTGGTCGTTCCGAAGATTACCTCTGCACCAGTGATTATACCTACAAGTGTACTCACCGGAAAAGACAACACAATTCTTATCCCTACTTCCACTGCTGAGAATAAAGGAAAAAACATTCAAGAAGAGCCTGTCCGGACGAAGGCTCAATCACTAGCTATTCCCGAAACATCCGAGAAGGAAATGGAAGAAATCCCGAGGATAACAAAGAAGAGTGATTATGATGTGGTTGAATAGTTGGGGAAAACCCCTTCCAAGATCTCTATTCTATCTCTGCTGCTGTGCTCCGAAGCACATGCAAAAGCTCTGGTAAAATTTCTAAAGACAACTCATGTGCCGCAAGAGACGTCTGCTGACCAATTCCAGGATTGTATGGCCAGTTTGACAGCTGATAACGGCTTGGGCTTCTCTGATGCTGATTTGACACCCATAGGGAGAAAACACAACGAGGCATTACATGTCTCAGTGGAGTGTAGAGGAACAACCCTAGCCCATGTCTTGGTGGACACAGGATCATCTTTGAACGTCTTACGGAAGAAAGCCCTCGATAGATTGGATTGCAAAGGGATGGCTTTAAAACCCAGTAACATAGTGGTGAGAGTATTTGATGGTTCGAAGAGGATGGTCCACGAGGAAGTGAACATCCCAATAAAGGTGGGAACTCAGATTTTCAACTCAACCTTCTATGTGATGGACATCCTTCCTTCTTATTCATGTCTGTTAGGACGCCCTTGGATCCACAATGCCGGTGCTGTCACCTCGAAATTGCATCAGATGCTAAAGTACCCGGTCCAATGAAAGATCATAACTGTCCACGGGGAAGAAGAGTACATGATTAGTCATCTGAATTCTTTCCAATATGTAGAATTGGATGGCGAGTTCATTGAAACCCCTTTCCAACATTTTGAAGAAGTCTCTCCAGAAGTAGCAGCGACCAAGGCGGTATCCTCGATTCCTAAGATCACAAGACCTCCACTTCAGATGTCATCTCTAAAGGATGCTAAGGCAGTAGTGGAAGAGGGTGGATGCACCATCTGGGGCCAGCTTCCAGACTTTCTGTACAAATCAGACAAGTTTGGCTTGGGGTTTACTTTAACTTCTCAAAAGGCTGTGCGTCGTGCCCGTGCTAGGGGGCACCTGTGAAGTTTAGCAACCAAGGGGTCAATGCAGTAGAAGATAATGAAGAGGATGGCAGCTATGAAGATTGCATATTTCCTATTGTCAGTGGAGGACTTCGCAACTGAGAAGCCAAATACTTTGTCCCAATAACTTTCATCTCTCAGTAATTTATCTTTTACATTTCTGTTGGACTTGTAATATTCACGAACAATTCACACTTTAAAAACCTTGTGTCTTACCCGAGGCACATTGGTCCATTTGTAAGGGTTTTTATTTCATCTTCATATGACATTCAATGAATCATGGATGCTTTTTCATATATAAACCTTTTGTGCTCATTGTCTTTCTTTTACATTTTATTGTTTTAAGATGGCTATACCCTTACACACACCCACACTTACAAATGCAGGTACCCTTCCATTCTGGATCCCATGGGTAACGATACTGCTATAGCCTTCAGTGACTCTGAAGATCTGATCTACCAAGCCGAATACGAAGGTGAGGAAGATTGTGAGGTGCCAGTGGAATTGGCCAGACTACTACAACAAGAGGAAAGAGCTATTCAACATCATGAGGAGTTGTTGGATACAATCAATTTGGGTACCGAGGAAGATAAAAAGGAAATCAAAGTGGGTGCTAATCTAGAGCCGAGTGTCAAGGAGCGCCTAATTCAGCTGTTGCGTGATTATGTTGAGATATTTTCCTGGTCATACGAAGACATGTCGGGATTCGATATAGACATTGTGGTACACTGTCTACCCACAAGAGAATACTTTCCACCAGTAAAGAAAAAAGTCCTCCGCATGAGACCTGACATGTCAGAAAAGATCAAAGCAGAAGTTATGAAACAGTTCAATGTTGGATTTCTGGCTGTTACTTCTTATCCTCAATGGGTGGCCAACATTGTTCCCGTGCCTAAAAAGGACGGTAAAGTGAGAATGTGTGTGGATTATAGAGATTTAAAGAGGGCCCGCCCTAAAGATGATTTTCCACTTCCACACATCGACATCCTGGTTGACAATACAGCCCAGCACAAAGTATTTTCTTTCATGGACGGTTTCTCAGGCTATAACTAGATCAAAATGGCACTTGAGGACATGGAGAAAACTACATTTGTCACACAGTGGGGGATGTTCTGCTACAAAGTGATGCCATTCAGACTGAAGAATGCCGGGGCAACCTATCAACGCGCCATGGTAGCTTTGTTTCATGATATGATACATCATGAGATAGAGATCTACGTAGATGACATGATATCCTGATCACAGACTGAAGAAGAACACCTTAATCACTTGCAAAAGTTGTTTGTCAAATTGAAGGAGTACAAACTAAGGTTAAACCCAAACAAGTGCACATTCGGAGTCCGGTCCGGTAAACTCTTAGGTTTCATTGTCAGCAACAAAGGCATCGAGGTTGATCCTGCCAAGGTCAAAGCGATACAAGAAATGCCTGCTCCTCATACTGAGAAGGAAGTCAGAGGATTCTTGGGATGCCTGAACTATATTTCCAAATTCATTTCTCATCTAACATCTACTTGTGAGCCAATCTTTAAGCTATTGAAGAAAGATCAAGTAGTCAAATGGAAAGATGAATGCCAGATTTCTTTTGACAAAATCAAAGAATATTTACAAGAGCCTCCTGTCTTGATGCCACAAGTCGAGGAAGACCACTGCTCATGTATCTGACCGTTTTAGAGAACTCAATGGGGTGTGTATTGGGGCAGCATGACGAGTCTGGTCGAAAAGAGCACGCTATTTACTACCTGAGCAAAAAGTTTACCGACTGTGAAACCAAATATTCACTGCTCGAGAAAACTTGTTGCGCTCTGGTATGGGCTGCTCGCCGGCTAAGACAGTATTTGTTGACTCATACCACTTTGCTGATATCTAAGATGGATCCGATAAAGTACATCTTTGAGAAGCCTGCTCTATCTGGGAGGATAGCTAGATGGAAGATGATCCTAACAGAATATGACATACAATACACTACCTGTTGTACCCCAAAATTTTCCCTCTCATTTCATCAAACATTTTCTCATCACAAGACTCTTGGAACTCAAGATCAAACTAGGGTTTTCTCTGCTCAAGATACCTCCTTGCACTGATGACCTAAATTAGGGTTTGAGTTTGCACATGGATATTTTGACCTCCAATGCCCAAAGTGGCTTTCATACTTCATCTTGGATTCACAAGTTGTCCATACCAAGTTTCAAGCCTTGATCCAAGTTTTTGCCCAGTCAATTGGACAGCAGACCTAGAAATCAGTTGTATTGGGGAAAAAGTCAATTGTGGCCAATTGACAGTCAAACCTCATGAAATTTGACCCACATCAATGTTATGAACTCATATGAACCATTTGATCAAGTTTGGATCACAATTCCAGAAGAAATTTGATCAGATCACCAAAAGGGCAAAATGGTCATTTTTAGGGTTTTGACTGCACAAAGGCAATTGTTGACTGTTTGACCTAGCCAATAGCAAATCAAGATCACACATGGACTCAAGGACTCAATGACATTGTCTTGACCCATTCAACAAGTTCAAAAGATCTCAAATGCATAGGACTGACAGATGAATTTTTTAGTCAACTGATCAAAATTTGACTGTACACTGGAAAGTCAAACTTTGACTTTTTGGTCAAAATCAAGTGCCAAGAGTTATTTTTCATCAAGACATGTCAAATTATGAAACTTGTTCATCAAGAAACCCAAAAATGCAAATTAGGGTTTAATATGGAAAATTTTCATAACTTAGAAATTTTCTAAGTTACAAAATTTTCTTATTTTTTCCTAACTTTGTCCCATTTTTTCACCAAGATGCAAGTGGATTCAAACAAAACTTGAAACATGAAAGTTGTAGTCTGTCACAAAGTCTACAACTTTGATTACTTATTTGTATAATACATTTTGCATAATACATTTTATTTGACTTTTACTTATTTGTATTTATTTCAATTATTGTACATTTAAATATTGCCTATACATTCGATTTGGTTGTAATAACTTAGAATTTAATTTCTTGTCAAATACCCCCCAATTCAAATTTGTACCCCCCTCCCTATATCATGTTGTAATAGTGTAACATTTAAATTCTCGCACATTTAAAAGCTTCCAATTATGCCATGCTTAGACATAGGGTTTGTATGCAAATAAAATCAACAACTAGCTTGACCTAATCCAAGATAAAAATGCATGAAAAACAAACACAATGCACACTTGCACCCCTAGGGTTACAATCCACTTGTTGCCTTCAAAAATGGGCCATGGTTGGATGTCAAGTACTTTGGCAAAACAAAAACAAACAAAAAGATCATAGTCCCTCGATGACGCTGTCTGAGTTGCCTAAACAAAATGATCAAGTCCCTTAAGAAAAATTGCCAAAGATACTTGACACCATTTCTATCATGGTCTATACGATGACCCGCGCCTATCCCATTAACATCCTAACACAAGGTTGTTCACCAAATACAATGGTGAAGCAACACTGTTAAAAGGGTTAAAAACATAAGAAAGATCTTTGAGTAAATTAGGGTAGACAAACTCTTAGTTACTTGATCAAACTTGCAAAAACATCCTTTCTATTTTTCAAAACACACCTCACAATACAATTTCAAAACCCTACTTTCAAACACTGAAAACTTTTCCAAAGACAAAAACACCTTTGTATACATTCAAACAAGAATCATTACAAAGGTTGCCACAACAATGGCCTATTTTCAAAACATCTTTCAAAACCACACACAAAGCACCATTTCAAACAATTGAAATGCAAAAGCAAGTGATCAAAGCAAGTGACTAAGAGCCCATGGATAACCATGGATAGAAAGGGTGCTAATACCTTCCCTTTCTATAATCTACTCCCCGAACCCAAGAAAACATCTCAAAGGTCTTTCCTGTGCTTTTTGACCTTTCCTTAGGATAAAATAAAAATTTGGTGGCGACTCTTGCTAAACCGAAACATTTGCGAACACAAACGCAAAATCCCAAGTCAGTTCTCCCACCGTATCACAGAACTGGCGACTCTGCTGGGGAAAACTTTAAAAGTGGAGTAACCTTAGGGCTTAGATCACCCTTTGCATGATTATTGTTTACTTTGATTGCTTTACATTTTGGTTCTCTTGTTTGGGCTTGAAATCCTCCACCCGGATTTGGGAAACATTCATAGGTAAATAGCAATCCGTTGTGGAAACTGTGCAGGGTATACCGACACGGTTGAAGCAATAGCTATATTAATGCGACATATTTGTGAGTACCGGTAGCCTTTGAGTCAATCAAAGAGAATACGGGGCCGCTAAGTGATGTCATTAAGCACTAATGAACTCTTAGAACCTTACTTGACCATCTTGGCCTTTATTAGGGGTAGTGAGATGACCAGCTTTGGTGCAGTCCGAAGTTGGTAGATACTCGATACTACACTCATTGCGGATTATTTTCTTGGAATATTTTGGTCGCTAGTTAAGTGGCTAAACCAAAACAATGAACATAGAAAACAATCCAAGGATATTGAGCTCCTTAGAACCCGATTACTATTTATAGGACAGGTTTTAAGCCAACTAAACTCAAGAGGGTACTTACCTAGAAACCTCATGCAAGCTTGAAACTAGGGTTTTGTGTGACTTGCTTGTACATGTGTTTGTGCATACATCATGAACATCATAAAGCATCATGTGCATCCACTGACCATTTCAAGGGTTTGGATCTTCATCTTTGTTCTTGTTTTGTAGGTCATGGAATCTCTTCGCAGGAAAACAATTCAAGTCAACCTTGTGAAAATCCCTCCTCAACTCAAGGAACTTACATCCAGAATTCCAGAGAATTCTCTCTTCAGTGAAAGACATGGTAGAATCCTCAGCTTAGTCAACACCAACATTTAAGAAGACATGGTTAAAGTTCTCTTCCAGTTCTTTGATCCCCTACACCACTGTTTCACATTCCCTGACTACCAATTGGTGCCTACTTTGGAGGAATTTTCTCAACTCTTGAGAATTCCTATTCTTGATCAACTGCCCTACAATGGTACGGAAAAAGAACCAAAGCCTGAAGATGTTGCTCAAGCATTACACTTGCAACTATATGATATCAAGGGACATTGGGAAACCAGAAGTGGTGTCAAGGGTTTCTTAGAAAAGTCTCTGTTTGAGAAGGCACAAGACTGCTGGAATTCTCTTGATTTACAAGCCTTTGAAGAGATTGTGGCACTCCTCATCTATGGGTTGGTCTTGTTCCCAAACCCTGATCAGCTTATAGATGTGAATGCTGTCAAGATTTTCATGTCCAGGAATCCTATACCTACATTGCTTGGGGACATCCTACACTCATTTTACACACGAACAATGAGGAAAAGAGGTGTTCTCATGTGTTGTACTCCTCTCCTAGCAAGGTGGTTTATTTCTCACCTTCCATAATTAGTTTTTAAGAATGAGCAAGGTTTAAGGTGGTCACAAAGATTAATGACCCTCACACATTCTGATGTACATTGGTGTTCTCGGTCCAGAGAAAATGTCATCATCATTGATCATTGTGGGGAATTACCTAATGTCCCACTACTTGGAATTAGGGGAGGCATCACCTACAACCCCTGTCTAGCTTTGAGGAAATTTGGATATGCTCGGAGGTATGGCCCTCATGACATGCTGATTCCTGACTTAGTTTTTGACTTCGACAACGACGCTCAAGGACTTCGACAAAGGTTCATCAGAGCTTGGAGGATGCCTAACAAGGTGGATAGTAAGACACTGGGGCACAAAAATTCCATCCCCCTTGAGCCTTACCTCAAGTGGGTACGAATCCGCTCCCAGAATCTTATGATGCCATACCCTCACATTCTCCCCTTGATCAAAGAGCCTGTTACGGAAGGAGAGGTTCCATACACCATCCTACATCCTGACATGCCAACATCGTGGGAAGAAATGCAAAAGAGTTGGATCCAGCTCAAGGAAGAACTGAATACCTTTGAAGCCAGCTTCTATGCCAGTGAGAAGAAGGTTTTGGAGCTCACCTGCCGACTTCACGAGGAGGAAACTCTCAACACTTACATCGCACCAAAGAGGATGCACAATGTCTTTCTACATTAAGAATTTTGTAATATTTCGCCCATGGGGCACTTATGTACTAACAAATTTCTTCTTAATATGACGTGCATTCTTTTTTTTTTGCAACAAATTTGAATTTTTGAACCCTTGAATGCATTACATGAATAGCATACCATTCATCATATGCATAAACAGGTCTTCACGCCAGGTTTCCTTATCTTTCTGCTGTTTATTTCAGCAAGATGGATTTGGAGCAAACGGTAAAGGATCTGCATGCACAAAATTCACAGTTCCAGCAACTCCTCATGACCTTGGAAAAAGGTAAGGAGGACCTCAAAGTCTTGTTGGAGAAGAATAAAGAGAAAAAGAAAAAGAGACCTGGAGTAGCCACTTTGGGAAGGAGGTTTGAGCATCAGGCCAGAAGAGTTCTCGAGTTCCCATCAACGTCTAACGAAGGGGTCTGTAAAGGGAAAGGGATTGCTGTGCCTTCTGAATCCGAGGTTGAAGAGGAAGAGGAGGAAGAAGACGAAGACTACTCTGAACAACAGTATCCACCAGTGGACGACAAATATAAGAACCTTGAAGATAGACTGGCAGCTATAGAGTTGCAGAGGGTGCCCGGATTGGACTTTGAAGAACTAGGACTGGTAGCTGGGATTGTTATCTCTCCTAAGTTCAAAGTGCCAACTTTTGCCAAGTACGATGGTCTGTCTTGCCCTAAGATGCACCTGAGGTCGTATGTTAGAAAAATCCAACCTCATTCATCCGATAAAGACCTCTGGGTACACTTTTTCCAAAACAGCTTGTCTGGCATGCAGTTAGACTGGTTTTATCAACTCGAAAGATTAGAGGTTCACAATTGGGAAGACTTGGCAGCTGCTTTTTATCGTCAGTATCAATACAATGTTGATTTGGCTCCCACTCGTACTCAGTTACAAAGTATGGGGATGGCTTCCAATAAAGGGTTTAAAGAGTACGCTCAAAAGTGGCGTGATCTGGCGGGAAGGGGGCAGCCACCATTATCAGATATGGAGTTAGTAGACATGTTTCTAGGGACCCTGTCTGGCCCCTTCTTCAACCATCTAATCGGGAGCTCTTCTGCGGGATTTACTGAATTGATTTTGACCGGCGAAAGGGTGGAGGCCGGTATTAAGAGTGGAAAGATTCAAAATGACGCTTCCGCATCCACAACTGTTAAGAAACCCTTCCCAGCCAAGAAGGAAGCATCTGCTGTGTATTCTCAGAAGGGACAGGGAAGAACTGAGCGCCGGCCGACTGTAGGGGCTGTGATGATTCAAAA
The DNA here is from genome assembly GCA_948472305.1 of Vicia faba. NCBI lineage: Eukaryota > Viridiplantae > Streptophyta > Magnoliopsida > Fabales > Fabaceae > Vicia > Vicia faba. The sequence goes on along the minus strand of OX451737.1, from coordinate 1,155,082,175 downwards.
CTCGTCAAATGATCAACCTCGTAGCAATCAGTCGAGACCTAATCAACAACGGGTGGAAAGGCCACAACGGAAATTCACCCGCATCAACATGACGCCCGCTCAGGTACTTCCCCATTTGTTGAAGCTGAATTTGACCAGTTTAAAGGAGGCGCCAAAGAAGCCAAACACCTCCTCTCCATACTACCACTCTAATGCCAAGTGTGCTTACCATTCCGACAGTGCGGGGCACGATACCAATAATTATTGGGCGCTTAAGAACAAAATCCAGGACTTGATTGATGCCAAAGAAGTAGAATTTGAGGCGCCTGAGAAGCCCAATGTGATATCCGCTCCGATGCCTAAGAACGGCAATAATGTTCATGCTGTTCCGGAAGACCTTCATGTTACTGATGTTGTTGATCTGTTGACACCGCTACTTGTGATTAAGGAAAATTTGTTGAGAGTCGGGATCTTTCCTGGTTGTGCTAAAGATTGCTATTTTTGTTTGAACATTCAAGGTGATTGTCCAATGTTGAAGTCAGGTGTCCAACACCTGATGGATACTCAAGAGATACTTTTCCAGAAAACCCCTGTGAATACCTTCAATCCTGTTACTCCTGATACTTTTACTTCTACAACCAACGATATTGCAATCATAACCATTTCCAATAATCCTCCCAAGGCTTGCAAAAGGCCTGTCAGGATTACACCCAACTCTTAATGTGTACCTTTAAAGATCACCATGCCGGGACTTGTCCCGTACAAATCCAGCAAAACGATACCGTGGAACTATGAGGGAGAAATCTTCTACCACGGCATCAAACAAATCGAAACAGTCCAAGAGATTTCTGAGGAAGACCCTGATATAGGGAACATCGCAGGTACAAGCAAGATAACCCGCAGTGGCCGGATCTTTTCTCCGGAGATTACTCCCCCTCGAGCAGTTTTCGGACCCTTGAAATCTTCTGCACCTATTTTACCATCTGTGCAAGGCCCCGTGATTGAAGAATTTGTTATTCCTGAAGTAAGACCATCTGCCGATATTATCGACATGGGTAAGGGGATACTGGAAGTTCCTGTCCGGACGAAGGCCTATGTTGTGGTTATCCCTGAAACCACTCAGAAAGAAATGGATGAAATCTTGAAAATAATCAAAAAAAGTGACTACGACGTTGTGGAACAATTAGGGCAGACCCCTTCTAAAATTTCAATGTTGGCTCTTCTGCTCTATTCTGAGGCCCACGCTAAGGCCCTGATCAAATTCTTGAATGCGGCACATGTTCCCCAAGAGACTTCGGATGACCAGTTTCAGGAATGTGTGGCCAGTCTTACTGCTGATAATGGCCTTGGCTTTTCCGATGCTGACTTAATTCCCAAAGGAAGGAAACACAATGATGCGTTACATGTTTCATTCAAATGCCGAGGAACCACTCTCGCCCATGTCTTAGTTGATACTGGTTCTTCCTTGAACGTGCTGCCAAAGAAAGCCTTAGACCGCTTGCACTGCGAAGGACTGACTCTCAAGCCTAGTAACATCATTGTTAGGGCTTTTGATGGTTCCAAGAGAATGGTTCATGGAGAGGTTTATATTCCTATCATGGTAGGCACCGAAGTCTTCAACTAAACCTTTTACGTGATGGACATCCGACCGTCATATTCATGTTTGCTAGGAAGAGCGTGGATCCATAATGTCGGGGCAGTTACCTCCTCTTTGCACCAGATGTTGAAATATCCTGTTAAGGGTAAAATTATAACGGTGCACGGCGAGGAAGAGTACATGATAAGCCACCTCAACTCCTTCCATTATGTGGAGCTGGATGGCGAGTTCATCGAAACGCCTTTCCAGCATTTTGAGGAAGTTTCTCCCGAGGTAGCAGTGGCGAAGACCATGGTTGAGGTGCCTATTATTCCCAAGCATGTATCTAGGATGGCATCTCTCAAGGACGCAGAGGCGGTGATCAAAGGAGGGAAGAGTACAACATGGGGACAATTTCCTGATTTTCCCCATAAGACATACAAGTTTGGGTTAGGGTTTACAGCTACAGGACAGAAGGCTATGCGTCGTTCCAAGAATGGAGGGCCACCCATAAGGATCACTCATCACAGAATCAATGCTGTAGAAGATGAAGATGAAGAGAGCCACTTTGAAGATTGGATCTTTCTGACCGTCAAAGGGGGTTTGAGCAACTGGGAAGCAAAGGATTTTGTTCCCATCACCTTTATCAACCAGTAATTTTATCTTTGAACAATTTCCCATTTTTATGGTCTGTAATAACTAAAACAATTCGCACACTATTTTCACCTCATGCCTTGCCCGGGGCATGTAGGTCCATTTGTAAGGGTTTGATTTTCTTCATAATCATATGCCATGTTTTAATGAATCATTGGACGTTTTTCATCTATAAACTGTTGTGTTCATTTTCTTTCCTTTTGCATTTTTGTTTGTTTAAGGATGGCTATCCCTTACACACACCCACACTCACAAATGCAGGTACCCATCCACTCCGGATTCCCTGGGTGACTATTCTTCTTTAGCCTTCGATAACTCTGAGGATTTGGTCAATCATGCTGAGTATGAAGTTGACGAAGATTGTGAAGTGCCAGGAGAGTTAGCCAGACTTCTACGACAAGAAGAGAGGGCCATTCTGCCTCATGAGGAGTTGCTAGAAACCATCAACTTGGGGACAGAAGAGGACAGGAAAAAAGTAAAAGTGGGTGCCAACCTGGAACTAAGTGTCAAGGAGCGCTTAGTGTAGTTGTTAAACGAATATGTTGAAATCTTCTCCTGGTCTTATGAAGACATACCAGGATTAGACACAGATATCGTGGTTCACCGTCTCCCTACAAGAGAAGACTGTCCACCGATCAAGCAAAAGGTTCTCCGAATGAGGCCTGACATGTCTGAGAAGATTAAGGCTGAAGTAATGAAGCAATTCAACGCTGGCTTTCTGGATGTTACCTCTTATCCACAATGGGTTGCTAATATCGTACCCGTGCCTAAGAAGGACGACAAAGTCAGAATGTGTGTGGACTATCGGGATTTGAACAGGGCTAGCCCTAAAGACGATTTTCCGTTGCCACATATCGACATCTTGGTTGACAACACAGCTCAACACAAGGTTTTTTCCTTCATGGATGGATTCTCGGGCTACAACCAGATTAAGATGGCCCCCGAGGAAATGGAGAAAACTACCTTTGTCACGCAATGGGGTACCTTCTGCTACAAAGTGATGTCGTTCGGACTGAAGAACGCAGGGGCAACCTATCAACGCGCCATGGTAGCTTTATTTCATGATATGATCCATCATGAGATCGAAGTTTACGTAGACGACATGATAGCTCGATCACAGACAGAAGAAGAACACCTTAATCATTTGCAAAAGCTGTTTGCCAGGTTGAAGGAGTATAAACTCAGACTGAATCCAAGCAAGTGCACTTTTGGAGTTAGGTCTGGTAAACTTCTGGGATTTATTGTCAGCAACAAAGGCATTGAGGTTGATCCAGCTAAAGTAAAGGCTATACAAGAAATGCCTGCCCCCCGTACTGAAAAGGAGGTTAGGGGATTCTTGGGACGTTTAAACTATATCACAAGGTTTATCTCTCACCTGACATCTACTTGTGAGCCAATTTTCAAATTTTTGAAGAAAGATCAGGTAGTTGAATGGAACGATGATTGTCAAGTTGCTTTTGATAAGATCAAGGAATACTTACAAGAACCTCCTATTTTGATGCCACCCGTCGAAGGAAGGCCATTGATCATGTATCTGACTATTTTGGATAACTCAATGGGGTGTGTACTGGGCCAACATGACGAGTCTGGCCGAAAAGAGCATGCCATTTATTACCTTAGCAAAAAGTTTACCGACTGTGAGACTCGCTACTCACTGCTCGAGAAAACTTGTTGCGCTTTGGTATGGGCTGCTCGCCGGCTAAGACAGTATATGTTGACTCACACCACTTTGCTGATTTCCAAAATGGATCCGATTAAGTATATCTTCGAGAAGCTGGCTTTATCTGGAAGAATCGCTAGATGGTAAATGATCCTGACTGAATATGACATCCAATATACTACCCAAAAAGCTATAAAGGGGAGTGTACTAGCTGACCATCTAGCTCACCAAGCCGTCGAAGATTATCAGTCTATGAGATTCAACTTCCCTGACGAGGACATCATGACATTGGACAACATTGAAAGTAACGGACCATATGACGGACCTGAACAAGGATCCTGATGGACCCTATACTTTGATGGTGCTTCAAATGCACTTGGCAACGGTATCGGTGCAGTAGTCATTTCTCCAGAGGGTTGTCATACACCCTTCACTGCCCGACTTTGCTTCAGCTGTACCAACAACATGGCTGAATATGAAGCTTGCATCTTTGGTCTCAAGGATGCTATAGACTTGGGAATCAAATCTTTGGTCGTATTTGGGGACTCAGCTTTGGTCATCAGTCAAGTCAAAGGAGAGTGGGACACTAAACATCCTAATCTTATCCCATATAAAGAACATGTCTTGACATTGTTGCCTCACTTCGAGCAGATTACCTTCGAGCATTTCTCGCGAGAAGAAAATCAGTTAGCCGATGCTCTGGCTACAATGTCGTCCATGTTTAAACTCAACTGGGATAATGAGGATCCCCAAATCACCATCGAGCGAATGGACGAACCGGCGCACTGTCATGAGATTAATACCGAAGAAGTAGTGGAACAACCCTGGTTTCATGAAATCAAAAGGTATCTCCAGACCAGAGAATATCCTGAAGGAGCTTCTATCAATGACAAAAAGTTCTTAAGGAGATTTCCTTCCAAATTCTTCCTAAGCAATGGCATCCTTTATAAGCGCAGTCATGATTGTGTTCTACTTCATTATATGGACAAGGTTGAAGCAGAGTTGATCATGACCGATATACATAGCGACATATTTGGCCCCCACTTGAGCGGACATACAATGGCTAAGAAGATTCTAAGGGCAGGATACTATTGGTCTACCATGGAAGCTAATTGTCATCAACATTCCCGTACCTGCCACAGATGCCAAGTCTATGCCGACAAGGTACATATTCCTCCTGTTCCTCTCAATGTTCATACAGCTCCTTGGCCATTCGCAATGTGGGGCATTGACATGATTGGAGAGATCAAGCCCATGGCATCCAATGGACATCGCTTCATCCTGGTGGCTATTTATTACTTCACCAAATGGGTCGAGGCAGCTTCCTATGCCTCAGTTACAAAGAATGTGGTTGCCCGCTTCATCAAGCAGAACCTTATATGCCGGTATGGTATCCCCGACAGGATCATCACAGACAACGATACAAATTTGAATAATACTATGATCACCGCTCTATGCAAGCAGTTCAAGATTTATCATCACAATTCATCTCCCTATCGGCCGAAGATGAACGGTGTTGTTCAAGCCGCAAACAAAAATATTAAGAAGATCATTCAAAAGATGACAGTCACCTACAGGGTCTGGCATGAGATGTTACCGTTTGCTCTGCATGGATATCGTACCACGACACGTACTTCAACAGGGGCAACTCCATTTTCTTTGGTATATGGCATGGAAGCTGTTCTGCCTATGGAAGTTCAGATTCCTTCCTTGAGGATTATGAAGGATGCCGGTTTGAGTGAAGACGATTGGATTCAGACCCGGCTTAATCAACTTAACTTGATCGGCGAGAAGCGACTTACTGTTGTTTGTCATGGTCAGACATATCAAAAGTGGATGATCAAGGCTTTCAACAAAAAGGTTAGGCGTCAAGTATATCAAGTAGGAGATCTTGTAATCAAGCGGATCATATTACCGCAAAGTGATCCCAGGGGCAAGTGGACTCCTACTTACGAAGGACCATTTGTAATCAAGAGCATCTTTTCTGGTGGGGCAATGATTCTGACCACCATGGACGGCGATGACTTACCACACCCTGTGAATGCATAGTCAAAAGATACTACACATAAAACGACCCGACAAGTTGAAAACCCGAAAGGGCGACTTGGGCAAAAAAGGGCATCCCGGTGAATTGAAAACCCGAAAGGGCAGTTTAGGCAAAAATTAGGGATAAAACAAAAAAATATGTACACCCGGCAAGTTGAAAACCCGAAAGGGCGACTTGGGCAAAAAAAAGTTTCCCGGTGGATCGAAAACCCGAAAGGGCGGTCCAGGAAAAAGTTAGGGAATTAAAACGTATGACTATGTCTCGTCGGATCACTTTAAGAACAATCTCTTCACCAACAAGCTCCAAGCTTCTGGTCAATCCAATCATCTACGGACGAAGCAACGAATGGATAGATACTCAGAGTTGTGAAGGCTATAGCAGAATGGGAACCCCATGGAATTATTACACATAGCCATCTTTCCTTTTGTATAAATTTTTTCTCATTTTTACGACAACATTCTCTTACTAGGATGTCTGTTTCCGTTGTACAAAGATACTTACAAAAATTAATACAAATATACTTCAAAGTGCGGAAATTTGCTTGTCTTTCTTTTTCTGTTTTTACACTTATGTTTTATTTGAAAACGTCCAATGTTTTGTTGAATAGGCATATGCATTTGAATATAATCATTGCTTACAAATAAAATGAAATTGGAAAAGAATAATTACTGATAGGTTGAAGGTGTAGGAAGACATCTTTATTCCATTCAAGAAGAGATCCCCTGCATTACTTTGTTCAGATCCTCAACAAAGCTAAAACCTCGGAGTACATGTCCCCAGCGGAGTTAAGCTTCAAGATCCCCCGACAAAGCCAGTACATTCCAAACTGGATTCCCCAGCCGAGTTAAGTTTCAAAGTTCCCAGCAGAGTTCAAACTCCCGATTCCAAGCGGAGCCAAAATAATCTAAACCTCCTTCCCTAGCGAAGTCACACTTCCAACTAATCAAGTTCCCTCAATTTCCCCAACTTCCCCAGTAGATTGGCATACAATCCAAAACTCCTAATTTCACCGGCTGAGTAAACATTCTCCCCACAAGGTCATTTCCCAGCAGATTGAAGATTCTCAGTCTCATTTCTCCAGCAGAAGTCTCCCAGGTTTTAAGTCCCCAGTAGAGGTCGTCAGAGTTTTCCTTATTCCCCAGTCAAGTCATGAAGAATGCTCAGAAGTTGGTGAAGCTTTTGTTAAAATCCCCGCAAGTCACCAAATATTTTCAATCCCCAAGCAGTCAGCAAGGATTTCTCACCTGCAGTAATCAAAGATTTTTAGAATCCCCAGCTTCCGTCAAGGATTTATTTTTCCCCGGCAGCAGTCAAAGATTTCATTATCTCCAGCTATCAAGGATCCATTTTCCCCAGCAAGACAACTAATCATCTTACATGCATAACCATTACATTCATATATCATAAACATGGATTACAATTCATTGTATCATACATATCATGCAATATAACTTTGTGTTTTAGCTAACATCTTACCCTTTTTAGGATAAGATTAAAGAGCTATCATTAACAATTATTCAGATACAATATAGATACACCCCAGACACGGCGATCATTCTACTACTCATTCAGACTTCAGCAATCAGATACAGACTAGATACGCTCTAGACACGACAACCATTCTACCTCTCATTCAGATTCAACTATCAAAGTACAGTACAGATACACCCCAGACACAGCGGTCATTCTACTACTCACACAGATCTCAACTTCAGATACAGTCCAGATACGCTCCAGACATGGTTGCCATTCTGTCACTCATTCATAGTTCATCCCCAGCACACAGTTGCTCCGTACACATATGTTTCTCTGTTACCCAGATACAATACAGATACACTCCCGACACGGCAGTCATTCTGATATTCATTCAAAGTTCAAATACAGTTACATCTCAGATATGCGCCAGACACGAACGCCATTCTTTTGCTCATATAGACTCAGTCTCTAGATACAGTTCAATGACATCCCGGACACGGATACCATTTTGATGCTCATTCTTCTGATCTACAACATTGCAATTCAACAAACAATCTTGGATGGCATCTTTAAGCCCATCTCTAGCAAGATTCTACCATCTCCAAATGACATCTTTAAGCCCATTTCCTCAGCCATGTTTTGACGAGTGCAAATTTACGGGCACTCTAGTGTCCAATCCTCTTTTACCTTCGAGTCGCGAAAGGAAAACTTGCCAATTTAACTCTTCAGGTTCAAGAAGATTGAACAGGGGCAACTGTTGTACCCCAAAATTTTCCCTCTCATTTCATCAAACATTTTCTCATCACAAGACTCTTGGAACTCAAGATCAAACTAGGGTTTGCTCTGCTAAAGATACCTCATTGCATTGATGACCTAAATTAGGGTTTGAGTTTGCACAGGGATATTTTGACCTCCAATTCCCAAAGTGACTTTCATACTTCATCTTAGATTCACAAGTTGTCCATACCAAGTTTCAAGCCTTGATCCATGTTTTTGCCCAGTCAATTGGACAGCTGACCTAGAAATCAGCTGTATTGGGGAAAAAGTCAACTGTGGCCAATTGACAGTCAAACATCATGAAATTTGACCCACATCAATGTTATGAACTCATATGAACCATTTGATCAAGTTTGGATCACAATTCCATAAGAAATTTGATCAGATCACCAAAAGGGCAAAATGGTCATTTTTAGGGTTTTGACTGCACAAAGGCAATTGTTGACTGTTTGACCTAGCCAATAGAAAATAAAGCTCACACATGGAATCAAGGACTCAATGACATTGTCTTGACCCACTCAACAAGTTCAAAAGATCTCAAATGCATAGGATTGACAGATGAATTTTTCAGTCAACTGATCAAAATTTGATTGTACACTGGAAAGTCAAACTTTGACTTTTTGGTCAAATTCAAGTGCCAAGAGTTATTTTTCATCAAGACATGTCAAATTATGAAACTTGTTCATCAAGAAACCCAAAAATGCAAATTAGGGTTTAATATGGAAAAATTTCATAACTTAGAAATTTTCTAAGTTACAAAATTTTCTCTCAGTCTCATTTCTCCAGCAGAAGTCTCCCAGGTTTTAAGTCCCCAGTAGAGGTCGTCAGAGTTTTCCTTATTCCCCAGTCAAGTCATGAAGAATGCTCAGAAGTTGGTGAAGCTTTTGTTAAAATCCCCGCAAGTCACCAAATATTTTCAATCCCCAAGCAGTCAGCAAGGATTTATCACCTGCAGTAATCAAAGATTTTTAGAATCCCCAGCTTCCGTCAAGGATTTATTTTTCCCCGGCAGCAGTCAAAGATTTCATTATCTCCAGCTATCAAGGATCCATTTTCCCCAGCAAGACAACTAATCATCTTACATGCATAACCATTACATTCATATATCATAAACATGGATTACAATTCATTGTATCATACATATCATGCAATATAACTTTGTGTTTTAGCTAACATCTTACCCTTTTTAGGATAAGATTAAAGAGCTATCATTAACAATTATTCAGATACAATATAGATACACCCCAGACACGGCGATCATTCTACTACTCATTCAGACTTCAGCAATCAGATACAGACTAGATACGCTCTAGACACGACAACCATTCTACCTCTCATTCAGATTCAACTATCAAAGTACAGTACAGATACACCCCAGACACAGCGGTCATTCTACTACTCACACAGATCTCAACTTCAGATACAGTCCAGATACGCTCCAGACATGGTTGCCATTCAGTCACTCATTCATAGTTCATCCCCAGCACACAGTTGCTCCGTACACATATGTTTCTCTGCTACCCAGATACAATACAGATACACTCCCGACACGGCAGTCATTCTGATATTCATTCAAAGTTCAAATACGGTTACATCTCAGATATGCTCCAGACACGAACGCCATTCTTTTGCTCATATAGACTCAGTCTCTAGATACAGTTCAATGACATCCCGGACACGGATACCATTTTGATGCTCATTCTTCTGATCTACAACATTGCAATTCAACAAACAATCTTGGATGGCATCTTTAAGCCCATCTCTAGCAAGATTCTACCATCTCCAAATGACATCTTTAAGCGCATTTCCTCAGCCATGTTTTGACGAGTGGAAATTTACGGGCACTCTAGTGTCCAATCCTCTTTTACCTTCGAGTCGCGAAAGGAAAAATTGCCAATTTAACTCTTCAGGTTCAAGAAGATTGAACAGGGGCAACTGTTGTACCCCAAAATTTTCCCTCTCATTTCATCAAACATTTTCTCATCACAAGACTCTTGGAACTCAAGATCAAACTAGGGTTTGCTCTGCTAAAGATACCTCATTGCATTGATGACCTAAATTAGGGTTTGAGTTTGCACAGGGATATTTTGACCTCCAATTCCCAAAGTGACTTTCATACTTCATCTTAGATTCACAAGTTGTCCATACCAAGTTTCAAGCCTTGATCCATGTTTTTGCCCAGTCAATTGGACAGCTGACCTAGAAATCAGCTGTATTGGGGAAAAAGTCAACTGTGGCCAATTGACAGTCAAACATCATGAAATTTGACCCACATCAATGTTATGAACTCATATGAACCATTTGATCAAGTTTGGATCACAATTCCATAAGAAATTTGATCAGATCACCAAAAGGGCAAAATGGTCATTTTTAGGGTTTTGACTGCACAAAGGCAATTGTTGACTGTTTGACCTAGCCAATAGAAAATAAAGCTCACACATGGACTCAAGGACTCAATGACATTGTCTTGACCCACTCAACAAGTTCAAAAGATCTCAAATGCATAGGATTGACAGATGAATTTTTCAGTCAACTGATCAAAATTTGATTGTACACTGGAAAGTCAAACTTTGACTTTTTGGTCAAATTCAAGTGCCAAGAGTTATTTTTCATCAAGACAAGTCAAATTATGAAACTTGTTCATCAAGAAACCCAAAAATGCAAATTAGGGTTTAATATGGAAAAATTTCATAACTTAGAAATTTTCTAAGTTACAAAATTTTCTTATTTTTTTCCTAACTTTGTCCCATTTTTTCACCAAGATGCAAGTGGATTCAAACAAAACTTAAAACATGAAAGTTGTAGTCCATCACAAAGTCTACAACTTTGATTCACAAGGTTTTTTCAAAAAAGGCTTGTATCTCAAGTTATGATATTTGGAACAAGGGTCCCTAAAACTTTTAACTTAGACAAAATTTGCCCTAATCTAGGCAGGATTTTGACCCATCTTCTTGGCCACTTTTCACATAGTTCCACTTGGATTTTCAAGTTTCATTTCAAAGATGGATTATAGTACATGTTCCAAGCTTTCCAAATTTTCCAAGAACTCCTCAAACACCCTTGTGGTTAGAGAGAATCGAATGCTTGAAGTTGGCAAAAACTCACTTTTGTCCATGGCCAATGCATGTTCATACAAACTTGCATTTTCAAATCAGCATGTTTGGTGCTAGCTTGCAGGCCTCAAAACCAGTTTATACTCCATAATTTAATGCCTAACCATTGAGTTAAGGTATTATCTTGTTCATATGGACATTACATGCAAAATTATGTCCTAAATGGTAAAAGGTATATTGCCATTTTTGCAAAAGTTACTTTATGTCAAAACACCAAGCATTGAGCCTTGGACAAAATCTGAGGCTGCAAACCAAATCCATGAATTAGAGGGGCCAAGAGTGTTGTGCGTAGGTTGATAGGAGGGCCTGTATAGGGCTATAACATCACTTCCATTCTTTTGCTTCAAGTAGAAGAAACTTGCAAAATACAAGCCACAACACACATCTGAGAAAACCAGCTTACAAGAATATTGTGAACAAGTTCCATACCTCCCAACAAGCCTGAAACACGACCCCTTTGCCTCTCAAACTCCCTTATACACAGAATCATTGTTTTTCTGCAAAACAAGGCAAGTTCTGCATTTTGCAAGCCATAACCAAATTCCATCGTGCGTTTTGCCCAAAGATAGTTCCAACATCTTCCAATCAACTCACCAGAACTATCCCAGGCCCCCATTGCAAGCTGTAACACCTCTAACACACTTTGCCATTTTTATTTCAAAGCTCTGCAGGTTGAGTTCTACAGCACGATTCAAGCTGTTTCAAAACAAGCCAAGCATTGGAAAATCTTCCTTGGACCTCAGGCAAGCTCAAAAGAAGCTCAAACACCATTGAAGGTTGCTACATTGTCCAGCTCGAAGTCAACTGAAACAGGTATTTCATGGACTTCTATCTCTCTATTTAGGAATGGTTAGGATTAGGTTTGTGAATGAAACATGTTATACTCGTAGCCTTGAAGCCATACATATGCTTAGTTTTCATTTACATTAATCGTGCTAAGAGAATTTCACTCATGAACTTTCTGAAAAAGCTAGGTTAGAAATTAGGGCCAGAGAAATTCTCTCTGGTCTTTGAGAGTTAATCCATGTTTTTATATGGTTGGATTCGTTGTTTAATTCTCTACAATATTCATGTTATGAGTTTTGTCAAAAGATCAAAGAATCAGGAGTTACAGTTTGGTACATAGCGCGCGCAGGTTTGTTTAGAGGAAGAAGAAGAAGTGGATTCTGGGTTGGGCCTGGTTCCTTTTGCTTTTGATACCCCCTTCATTCAGTTTACACTCCCCTGGCCCATTTGTTTGAAAATTTGTCATTTTAATATTTTTATTTTTTATTTTGACTTTATTATTTTTTGTCTAAATATAAAAAATGCCAAAAAATTATTTTCTATATTTTTCATATTTATTTGATATTTATTTTTATTTTGTTATTATAATCATATAAATAAACTATTTCCTTTTTATTAAAAAAACTCAAAAATAATACAAAAATATACTTATCTTCATTTATTATTTTATTTACACTTGAAAATATTTTCTAGAATATACACATTTTTTGTAAATAATTAATTTTTATTTTATATATATATATATATATATATATATATATATATATATATATATATATATATATATATATATATATATATATATATATATATATATATATATATATATATATATATATACTTTATTTTACTAAATAATTAGGTCAAAAATATAAAAATATTACATTTTTACTTTTATTAATATTTCACACTAAAAATTTCTTTTTTATAATATACTTCTATTTTTTTTTGTACAAATTAATATATCATTATATATAATTAATCAATAATATTATTTATTTAAGAATTATGGTTTTGCCCTAAATAACAAAAAATATAATAAAAATTGATCATTTTTATTTATTTACATTTCACATTAAAAAATATACTTTTTACATACATAAAAACTCTTTTTGCATAATACATTTTATTTGACTTTTACTTATTTGTATTTATTTCAATTATTGTACATTTAAATATTGCCTATACATTCGATTTGGTTGTAATAACTTAGAATTTAATTTCTTGTCAAATACCCCCCAATTCAAATTTGTACCTCCCTCCCTATATCATGTTGTAATAGTGTAACATTTAAATTCTCGCACATTTAAAAGCTTCCAATTATGCCATGCTTAGACATAGGGTTTGTATGCAAATAAAATTAATAACTAGCTTGACCTAATCCAAGATAAAAATGCATGAAAAACAAACACAATGCACACTTGCACCCCTAGGGTTACAATCCACTTGTTGCCTTCAAAAATGGGCCATGGTTGCATGTCAAGTACTTTGGCAAAACAAAAACAAACAAAAAGATCATAGTCCCTCGATGACGTTGTCTGAGTTGCCTAAACAAAATGATCAAGTCCCTTAAGAAAAATTGCCAAAGATACTTGACACAATTGCTATCATGGTCTATACGATGACCCGCGCCTGTCCTGTTAACATCCTAACACAAGGTTATTCACTAAATACAATGGTGAAGAAACACTGTTAAAAGGGTTAAAAACATAAGAAAGATCTTTGAGTAAATTAGGGTAGACAAACTCTTAGTTACTTGATCAAACTTGCAAAAACATCCTTGCTATTTTTCAAAACACACCTCACAATACAATTTCAAAACCCTACTTTCAAACACTGAAAAATTTTCCAAAGACAAAATCACCTTTGTATACACTCAAACAAGAATCATTACAAAGGTTGCCACAACAATGGCCTCTTTTCAAAATATCTTTCAAAACCACACACAAAGCACCATTTCAAACAATTGAAAAGCAAAAGCAAGTGATCTAAGCAAGTGACTAAGAGCCCATGGATAACCATGGATAGAAAGGGTGCTAATACCTTCCCTTTCTATAATCTACTCCCTGAACCCAAGAAAACATCTCAAAGGTCTTTCCTTTGCTTTTTGACCTTTCCTTAGGATAAAATAAAAAGTCGTTGGAGACTCTTGCTAAACCGAAACATTTGCGAACACAAACGCAAAATCCCAAGTCAGTTCTCCCACCGTATCACACTACCCAAAAAGCTATAAAGGGCAGCGTGCTAGCTGACCATCTTGCTCATCAAACTGTAGAAGATTATCAGTCCATGAAGTTTGAATTTCCAGACGAAGACATCATGACATTAGACGACGGTGAGGAAATCAGGCCATATAACTGACCTGGACAAGGACCCCGATGGACCCTGTTCTTTGATGGGGCATCCAATGCACTTGGTAATGGTATCGGCGATGTACTCATATCTATGGAAGGATGCCATACTCCTTTTACTGCAAGGCTTTGCTTCAACTATACGAACAACATGGCAGAATACGAAGCATGCATCTTTGGTCTCAAGGATGCCATAAACTTGGGAATCAAATCTTTAGTTGTGTTTAGAGATTCAGCTTTGGTCATCAGTCAGATCAAAGGAGAGTGGGACACTAAGCACCCAAACCTTATCCCTTACAAAGAACATGTTTTGACATTGCTACCACATTTCAAGCAGATTACCTTCGAGCACTTCCCGCGAGAAGAAAATCAGCTAGTAGATGCTCTAGCCACAATGTCATCTATGTTTAAACTTAATTGGGATAACGAGGCTCCCCAGATCACCATTGAACGAATGGACGGACTAGCACACTGTCACGAGATTAATACTGAAGAAGTAGTGGACCAGCCTTGGTTTCATGAAGTTAAAAGGTATCTCGAGGCGCAAGAATATCCAGAAGGAGCTTCAATCAATGATAAAAAGTTCCTAAGGAGATTCTCCACTAAGTTCTTCCTAAGTAATGGCATCCTGTACAAACATAATCATGATTCTATTTTGCTCCGTTGTGTGGATAAGATTGAAGCTGAAAAGATCATGGCTGAATTGCATGAAGGTACCTTTGGAACTCACTCTAGTGGGAATACGATGGCGAAGAAAATCCTACGGGAAGGCTATTATTGGTCTACCATGGAAGCAGACTGCTATCAACACTCCCGGACCTGTCATAAGTATCAAATCTATGCAGACAAGGTGCACGTGCCTCCGGTTCCTCTAAATGTCTTAACAGCTCCTTGGCCCTTTGCTATGTGGGGAATCGATATGATTCGGGAGATCAAGCCTACAACCTCCAATGGACACCGCTTCATTCTAGTGGCTATTGATTATTTCACAAAGTGGGTCGAAGCAGCTTCCTTCGCATCCGTTACTAAGAATGTTGTTTCCCGCTTCATCAAGCAGAATCTTATTTGCCGGTACGGTATCCCAGAAAGGATCATCACTGATAATGGTACGAACCTTAATAATACTATGATCACCGCCTTGTGCGAGCAGTTCAACATTCAACATCACAATTCATCCCCCTATCGGCCAAAGATGAATGGTGTCGTCGAAGCTGCTAATAAAAACATTAAAAAGATCATACAAAAAAAAAGACAGTCACCTACAAGGAATGGCATGAGATGCTACCGTTTTCTCTCCATGGATATCGTACCACGACTCGCACATCAACTGGGGAAACACCCTATTCTTTGGTTTATGGCATAGAGGTTGTTTTACCTATTGAGGTTCAGATTCCCTCTTTGAGAATCATGAAGCATGCAGGTTTGAGTGAGGACAATTGGATCCAGACCCGGCTTGATCAACTGAACTTAATTGATGAAAAAAGACTTATTGTTGTTTGCCATGGTCAGATGTATCAAAAAAGGATGATCAAGGCTTTCAACAAGAAAGTCAGACGCCAAGAATATCAAGTTGGAGATCTAGTGATCAACCGCATCATCTTTCCACAAAGTGATCCCAGGGGAAAATGGACTCCTACCTATGAAGGATCATTTGTAATCAAGAACATCTTTTCCAGTGGGGCAATGATCTTAACCACCATGGACGGAGACGACCTGCCACACCCTGCGAACGCAGACATATTCAAAAGATATTACGCATAAGAGACCCTCTAGGTTGACACACTTAGGAAAAACAAGGGCATCCCAGTGAACCAAAAGGTTCGGGCAAAAATTAGGGATAAAATATAAAAAATTTGTACACCCGGCAAGTTGAAAACCCGAAAGCGCGACTTGGGCAAAAAAGGGTTTCCCGGTGGACTGAAAACCCGAAAGGGCGGTCCAGGAAAAAGTTAGAGAATTAAAGCGTATGATTGTGTCTCGTCGGATCACTTTGAGGAAAATCTCTTCACTAACAAACCCGGAGCTTCTGATCAATTCAATCATCTTCGGACGAAGCAACAAATGGACAAGATATTCGGAGATACGAAGGCTATAGCAGAATGGGAACCCCATGGGATTAGCACACATAGCTATCTTTCTTTGTATAAATTTTTCTTTTATGACACCATCCTCTTACTAGGATTTCTATCTCCTTTGTACAAAATACTTATTCAAAGTGAATACAAAGATATCTCTTTAAAGTACAGAAAACTATTTGTCCTTTTCTTTTACACTTGGGTTTTATTTGCAAAAACGTCCAATGATTCATTAATGAACATATGCATTTGAACATAATTACTGTTTACAAATAAACAAAATGAAAAACAACAGTTATTGACAGGTTGAAAGATTAGGAAAACGTCTTTTAAGCTATTCCATGAACAATCCCTACAATACGTCATTAAGATCCCCAGTGGAGCTGAAACTTCAAACTATTAATCCCCGGTGGAAATCATCCAGTTTCTCCAAATCCCCCAGTAAGGTGTCTTGAAGCCTGAAAATCAACCGGATAACGGCTAACTTCTGTTTCTCCCTAACCTAGGATAACTCCCCAGTAGAGTGGCAAGCGACCGAAACTCTTGAACTTTTTCCAAACAGGAATAAGCTTTTTCCCACAAAGTTTTCATTGTTCCCCAATAGAACGAGGATTCCCATTGTTAGATCCCCAGTAAAAGTCATCAAAAATCTCTAGATTTCCCAAGCAGATTACTCAAGCAGTACATGGCATTGTTCACAACAGAATTTTTGTCAGTAACTCCAACTTCAAGACATGAAGAATCCACATATCCTCAGCAGCAGTCAAGTATTTATTTTCCTCAGAAATACAGCAAATCAGCTTACATGCGCATACATTACATCCATATATCATAGACATTGATAAAGCACATATATTGCATCATACATTTCATGCAACATAACTTTGTGTTTCAGCTAACATCTTACCCTTTTCAGGATAAGATTAACAGCTATTGTTAAACAATGTGCAATCAGATATAGTTCAGATACGCTCCAGACAAGGATGCCATTCTAATACTCATTCAGATCTCAACTTCAAGATACGGTACATATACGCTCCAGACAAGGATGCCATTCTGATACTAATTCAGATTCAAGTTCAGATACAGTTCAGATACGCTCCAGACACGGTTGCCATTCTGTCACTCATTCAGATCTCAACTTCAAGATACGGTACAGATACGCTCCAGACAAGGATGTCATTCTTGTACTCATTCAGATCTCAACTTCAAGATACGGTACAGATACGCTCCAGACAAGGATGCCATTCTGATACTTATTCAGATTCAAGTTCAGATACAATTCAGATACACTCCAGACACGGAAGTCATTGTATTACTCATTCAAATTCATCTTTCAGATACAGTACATATACGCTTTAGACACGGACGTCGTTTTGTTACTTATTCAGACTTCAACATTCAGATACAGTTCAGATACGCTCCAGACACGGATGCCATTCTGACAATTATTCAGATTCAAGCTCGGATACGCTCCAGACACGAATGCTATTGTTTCGCTCATACAGATTAAGTCTCCAGATACAGCTCAGATACGTTCCAGATACGGACACCATTCTGATACTTATTATTTTGACTTACAACTTACAATTCAACAAACATTCTTGGATGACATCTACAAGCCCATCTCCAACAAGATTCTATCACCTCTCTAAATGGCATCTTTAAGCCCATTCCCTCAACTACACTTTATCGAGTGCAAATTTATGGGCACTCTAGTGTCCAATCATCTTTTACCTTCGAGTCACGAACGGAAAAACTCGCCAATCTAATTCTTCAGGTTCAAGAAGATTGAACAGGGGAAGCTGTTGTACCCAAAAATTTGCCCTCTCATTTATCAAGACTTTTCTCACAAGATTTCTTGGACTCAAGACAAGATCAGGGTTTGGTTAGCTCAGGACATCTCATCTTGCACTGATAACCCAAAATTAGGGTTTAAGTTTGCACAAGGATTTTTGGACCACCAATGCTTCATGTGACTTTCATACATCATTTTGGACCCCTAAGATTTCTCATGTTAAGTTTCAAGCCTTGAACCACAATTTTGACCAGTCAATTGGACAGTTGACCTAAAAATCAGCAATATTGGGGAAAAAGTCAACCATGGCCAATTTACAATCAAACTTCATATTTTTTAATCCACATCAACATTTTAGACTCATATGTACCATTTGATCAAGTTTGGATCACAACTCAAGAAATTTGATCAAATCATCAAAAGAGCAAAATGGTCAAAATTAGGGTTTTGACTGAGAAAGGGCAATTTCTGATTTTTAACCTAGCCAATGGCCAATTGAGTTCAAGCATGACTTCAAGGGTTCAATGGCATCATATTGACCTAATTACATGGTTCAAAAGATCTCAAGTTCATTGGATTGACAAATGAAATTTGCAGTCAACTGATCAAAAGTCAACTGTACACTGAAAAGTCAAACTTTGACTTTTTGGTCAAAATCAAGTGCCAAGGGTCATAATTCATCAAGATATGTCAAAATATGAAACTTGTTCACCAAGAAAACTAAATTTGAAAATTAGGGTTTTAATTTGAAAATTTTCATAACTTAGAATTTTTCTAAGTATACAAATTTTCTTATTTTTTCTCAACTTTGCACAACTTTTTCGCCATCATACATTTTGATTCAAAGAAAACTCCCAACATGAAAGTTGTAGATGCCCATGAAATCTAAAACTTTGCTTCACAAACTATTCCCTAAAGATGATTGGATCTCAAGTTATGAATTTGTGAATACATGCTCATGAACTAAATAACTTAGTGAAATTTTGCCCTAATTTAGGCAAGTTTTTGAGCCAACTTCATGGAAACTTTTCACCTAGTTCCAAGAGGTATCTAAAATTTCATTTCAAATATGGATTATATAGAACATTGAAAGCTTTCCAAAATGTCCAAGAAATCTCCAAGATCATTTTTGAGTAGGGAGAATCGAAGAGAGGAAGTTGGCATTTTCTCACTTTTTGTTCAAGCCATTTTCACATAGAATCAAGTTGTAAACCAAACCTTTGCTGATTGTTTCTTGCTTTACAGGTCCTAATCTTGCTATACGCTCCTTAATTAAATGCATACTCAGTTGAGAAAGCCTTTATCCTTGCTTTTGAAACATTACACAAGTTGTAATTCCATTTTGGGCAAAAAGGCTTCATTGCCATTTTCATAAAGATGCACTTTTGCAACTTTGTCAACTTGGAGCATTGGACCTGTCCCCTTGATAC
This sequence comes from Vicia faba, assembly GCA_948472305.1. Classification (NCBI taxonomy): domain Eukaryota; kingdom Viridiplantae; phylum Streptophyta; class Magnoliopsida; order Fabales; family Fabaceae; genus Vicia; species Vicia faba. The sequence continues at coordinate 1,155,062,453 of OX451737.1, read as the reverse complement.
AAGCAAACTACACAGCTCTCAAGCAATTTGTACAAACTCATATCAGCCCTAAAGCAATCTGGTACAAGCATGTGAGATTGGTCTTGTCAACTTTACTTCAAGTACAAGAAAAGTTGCAAAAGGGCTAAAGCTTGCACAACTAGTAGGAAGCTGACTTTGGATCACTTATATACTAATATGCAAACATTGTACAAGGTATTACACGCTTGGCTTGAACCTAGAACTCTCTCAAACTCAAAAACACTAAAAATATGCCTAAGCACATAGTTTCTGCAAAAGCTCAGCCAACCCTCATTTGGCTCGTGTGTTTTGTGTCTAACTGATTCAAACATCTTATACACTTGATACCTAGTCAATCCAAGCCATCACCCTGGTTCTGTAACCTCTGTTTCATCATCTTTCATTTTCAATTTGGAAGCTTGCAGTTGGACTTGGTCAGGGAGTTCCAGCCATCCTCAGAGCAAGATAATGGTTGGAATAGATTCAGGGAAACTCAAGGAAGCTCAAACAATCATCAGGCCTCCATTAAAGTCCCTACATTTCCATACACGATTCCATCTGAAGAAGGTATTTTCTTAAACTCTATCTCTTTATACAGGCAACGTCAAGCCACAATTTGTGAAGAAAAGATGTAGTTCTCATCATAACGAAGTTGTACATACCATTACTTTGCATTTATATTACTTGTGCTAAGAGAATTTGAAGTTTGAAATCTATGAAAAAATTAGGTCACGATTTAGGGATTCCAAAATTCTCTTTGATCTTTGATAGTTAGGTCACATAATTTATATGGTTGGAATCGTGAGCTCAAATGCCACATTTTTCATGTTATTAGTTTTTATTTTTATGCAAGCATAAGGAAGATACAGGTTTGAACTCGAATGGCGCGAGGGAGATGGATGAAGGACAGGGATGAAGTCAGTGGGCTTTTTGGCAGCGTGGCCTTTTTGTTTTTGCAAAACACACCCCCTGACTTGCTATTGCACCCCCAGACTAACTTTTTATATTTTTATATTTTTCTTCATATTTTTTTATTTAGTACTTTTATTTATTTTTCTTAATGATAAAAAAATCCTAAAAAATAATTTATTTATTTTCACACTTTTATTTTATTTTAATTATTATTTCTCACATGAAAAAAATATTTATTTTGATAAATATAATTGATTTTCTTAATAAACTTATAAATAATTAAATATACTTAATATTTCTCATTTTACATTTTTTTATACTTACAAATACTCATTTTTGCACATATTTAATTTTTAATATTTATATATAATATTATTTATTATTTCTTATACAAAAATGCACAAATTAATAAATAAAGAAAATTATTTTCTTTTGGATAAAAAATTAGGGTTTAACCCCTTTCAAAAAGAATTAATTATTTTTTCCTTATTTTTAGGTTTAAATTAAATACTTTTTACACAAAAACAAGACATAAAAAAATCTTTTCTTTTACATACATATTGCATTGCATTTTAAATATTTGTATTATATTTATTTAATTCGCGCATATTCGATTTGGTTGTAATAATATATTTAGCTTTATATTTGTGCAAATCCCCATTCAAATTTGTATTCCCCCCTCCCATAAAAATTGTTGTAATAGCTTAGTATATTTACATTACGCAATTTATCGCTTTATATACCCTGATTACTAATTATGGTTTGCATGACAAGAACAAAACAAAACAAGATTAGAAAACCCTAAATACAAGACAAATCAAAAGCATGAAAATGATACACTTTGCACACAAGCATTCTTAGGGTTTCTCCCACTTGGTTGCCTAAAATAAAATGGACATGTTATGCATGCGAAGTATCTTGGCAAAACAAAACAAATATAAGATCATAGTCCCTCGATGACGCTATTCAAAGGTTGCCTAAACAAAACGATCTTGGTCCCTCAAAATGATAAGATACTTTGCAACATTGCTATCATGGTTATACGATGACCCACGCCCGTCCCGTATACTTCTAAAGATAAGGTTGCTTACCAAATCAATGGTAAGTCAACAATGTCAAAGGAATAGAAAATTCACAAGAAAGATATTTGAGTAGGTAGATAGCTTCTAAGTTACTTGCTCCATTTTAAACAACAATCCTTGCTATTTTCAAAAACAAACACACACACATTTCAAAAACATCTTACAAAACATTGAAAACATTTTCAAAAGACAAACATCTTTGTATACATTCTTACGAACGAGAATCATTACAAAGATTACCTAAACAATGGCCTCTTTTACAAAACACTTTCAAAATCACACCAAACACAATTTCAAACAAAACAAAGCAAGTGATCTAAACAAGTAGCTAATATCCCATGGAAAACCATGGATGAAAAGGGTGCTAGCACCTTCCCTTTTCATAATCTACCCCACGAACTCAAGAAAACATCTTAAAGGTGTTTCCTGTGCTTTTTTACCTTTCCTTTTGGATAAAAGAAAATTCGGTGGTGACTCTTGCTAAACCGCGACATTTGCGATAAAACGCAAAACCTTCAAGTCAGTTCTCCCACCATATCACAGATTGGAAATTAAAATGTTAGATAACCCTAAATGCGCAAGATAAATGAAATGAACCAATAAACTTGCACATGCTCACCCCTAGGGTATCTCCAACTTTGGTTGCCTTTGAAAACTGTCACAATTCTCGAAACGTGACAATATTTAGTGGCTGTCCTTTAGTTCAAGAGATCACAAGTCCCTCGATGACCCTTTCGACGATGCCTCGGTTAAAAAGTGATCTTAGAACTTTAGGACAATTACTAAAAGTTGTTTCCCAGTTGCCTTAGTGACCGTAAACATCCCTTCGATAGTCACTCAACATCCAATGATAGGGCTACCTACTCACTAATAGTAGGATAGTACTATCTAAAGGAAAGGAGGAAAAGAACGCCTTTTTCGAGTAGGCAGATAATTGTTAGGTACTTGCTCAAAAATAACCTTTTTCACACCACACTTTCAAAATATTTTTCAAAAGCACTTTATCAACACTCTTGAGGACTGATACAAGAGTTATCATAAAGCAAACAAAATTTTCAAAACACACAAATGGGTGCTAACACCTTCCCTTTCCATAATCTACCCCCTTACTCAGAAAATCTCGAAAAAGGTCTTTTTCTGTTCTTTTCACCCTTTCCTTTGTTGGATAAAAGAAACGTCGGTGGCGAATCTTACTTAACGCGACATTTGGGAATATAACATGCAAAACCAATATAACAGTCGGTTCTGCCACCGTATCACAATAGTCAAACGCTTTAATCCTTAACTTTTTCCTGGACCTCCCTTTTGGGTTTTCGGCCCACCAGGATACCCTTTTTTGCCAAAGCGGCCCTTTCTGGTTTTCGAATCGTCGGGTGTACAATATTTTTCATATATCCCTAACTTTTACCCGAACCTCTTTGGTTCTCTGGGATGCCCTTATTTTATCCTAGGTGTGTCAACCTAATGGGTCCTTTTATGCGTAGTATTTTTAACTATGTTCACGTACACGGGATGTGGGAAATCTTCACCATCCATAGTAGTCAACATCATGGCACCACTAGAGAAAACTTTCTTTACCACGAACGTTCCTTCGTAAGTGGGAGTCCATTTACCCCTGGGATCGCCTTGTGGAAGAATGGTGCATTTTATTACCAAGTCGCCAGCTTGATACACTCGAGGCTTGATCTTTTTGTTGAAAACCTTGATCATACACTTCTGGTACATCTGATCATGACAAACAACGGCCAGTCTATTCTCATCAACCAAGTTCAACTAATCCAACCTAGTATGAATCCACTCGTCTTCGCCTAAGTCTGCTTCCTTCATAATCCTTAGGGAAGGAATTTGAACTTCTATAGGTAAGATTGCTTCCATGCCATATACCAAAGAGAAAGGAGTTTCTCCAGTTGATGTTCGAGCTGAAGTACGGTAGCCATGAAGGGAAAATGGTAACATCTCATGCTAGTATTTATATGTTACCACCATCTTTTGCACAATCTTCTTGATATTTTTAATGGCAGCTTCCACTGCGCCATTCATCTTAGGTCTGTACGGATAAGAATTGTGATGCTTGATTTTGAACAGAGTATAAAGTTACGTAATCATAGCATTGTTGAGGTTGGTTCCATTGTCAATGATGGTCCTTTTAGGGATACCACAACGACAGATGAGGTTATGCTTGATAAATTTGGGTACAACGTTCTTTGTGATGGAGGCAAATGAGGCAGCTTCGACCCATTTGGTGAAGTAATCAATAGCCATGAGGATGAAACAGTGTCCATTAGAAGCAGTTGGTTTAATCTCTGCAATTATATCAATGCCCCACATTGCAAACGGACATGGATCAGTCATGAAATTTAGAGGAACAGGAGGTACATCGACCTTGTCAGCATAGATTTGACACTTGTGGCAAGTCCTTGAGTGATGATGACAATCAATTTCCATTGTGGACCAATAGTAACCAGCCCTCCAAATTTTCTTGGCCATAGTGTGTCCACTAGAGTGGGTCCGAAAAAGGCCATCATGCATGTCTTCCATAATTTTACCTGCCTCCTTCTTGTCCACACATCAGAGTAGAGTAGAATCATGGTTGCGCATGTATAGGATTCTGTTGGTTAGAAAGAATTTCGCTGAGAATCTTCGCAAAAATTTCTTATCATTGAGGGAAGATCCTTCGGGATATTCTTGTGTCTCAAGATATCTCATCACCTCATGGTACCATGGTTTCTCTTCGTCAGTGTCAAGCTCATAGCAGTGCAAAAGTTCATCAAATCTCTCAATTATAATCATAGGAGCTTCATTGTCCCATTTGACCTTGAACATGAAAGACATTGTTACCAAGGCGTGAGCCAACTGATTTTCTTCTCTAAGGAAATGTTCAAAGGTGATGTCTTTGAAGCATGGAAACAGAGTTAATACAAGCTCCTTGTAAGGAATCAGGTTAGGATTCTTAGTTTCCAATTCTCCCTTTACTTGGCTACTCACTAGAGCAGAGTCTCTGAATACATCTAAATGCCTGATCCTTAAGTCAATGACAGCCTTCAAACCCAAGTTGCACTCCTCGTACTCAGCCATGTTATTCGTACAATCGAAGCATAGTCTAGCAGTGAAATGAGTGTGACACCCTTTAGGAGAAATTATCACAGAACCAATTCCATTTCCCAGAGCGTTGGAAGCTCCATCAAAAACCATAGTCCATCGTGATACTTATTCAGGTCCTTCATACGGTCCAGGTTTTGCACAGTCAGTCACTAACATGATATTCTCATCTGAGAAGTCAAAGTTCATAGATTGATAATCATCAACAACTTGATGGGCCAAATGATCTTCCAATACACTTCCTTTGATGGCCTTTTATGTTGTATATTGATTAACATATTCAGTCAGAATCATTTGCGATCTAGATATCTGTCTGGAGAGAGCGAGCTTATCGAAGATGTACTCGATAGGGTCCATCTTAGAAATCAATAAGTGGTGTGAGTCAACATATATTGTCTTAGACGGTGAGCAGCCCATTCCAGAGCACAACAAGTTTTCTCGAGCAGTGAATATTTGGTTTCACAGTCGGTAAACTTTTTTCTCAGGTGGTATATTGCATGCTCTTTTCGTTCAGGCTCATCATGTTGGCCCAACACACACCCCATTGAGTTCTCTAATACAGTCAAGTACATAATCAGAAGTCTTCCTTCAACTGGAGGCATCAGGATGAGAGGCTCTTGTAAATATTCTTTGATCTTGTCAAAGTCAGCTTGGTAGTCGTCGTTCCATTTGACTACTTCATCTTTCTTCAAGAGTTTAAATATTGGCTCACAAGTAGCAGTTAGATGACATATGAAACGGGAAATGTAATTAAGACAACCCAATAATCCTCTAATATCATTTACAGAACGAGGAACTGGCATTTCTTGAATGGATTTTACCTTTTCAGGATCGACTTCGATGCATTTACCACTGGCGATAAAACCTAGAAGCTTTCCAGACCTTACTCCGAATGTGCACTTATTATGGTTCAACCTCAACTTGTACTTTTTCAGCCTCTCAAATAGCTTATGTAGGTGATCAAGATGCTCTTCTTCAGTTTGTGACCTTGAAATCATATCATCCATATAGACCTCTATCTCATGATGGATCATATAATGAAATAAAGCTTCCATAGCTCTTTGATATGTTGCCCCTGCATTATTTAATCCGAACGACATGACCTTGTAACAAAAGGTTCCCCATTGTGTAACAAAGGTGGTCTTTTCCATGTCTTCGGGAACCAACTTGATTTGGTTGTAGCCAGAAAATCCATCCATGAAGGAGAATACGTTATGTTGAGCGGTGTTGTCAACCAAGACGTCAATACGAGGTAGAGGAAAATCATCTTTGGGGCTTGCCCTCTTCAGATCCCTATAATCTACACACATACGAACCTTCCCATCTTTCTTCTATACGGGGACCATGTTTTCAACCCATTGAGGATAAGATGTCACAGCTAAGAAACCTGCATCGAATTATTTCATCACTTCGGCTTTTATCATTTCAGACATGTCAGGCCGCATGCGACGAACCTTTTGCTTAACAAGAGGAAAATCTTCCTTCATTGGCAGATGATGAACCACAATGTCGGTATCCAACCCTGGCATATCTTTATACGACCAAGAAAACACTTTAAAATAGTCATGTAACATATGAACCAAACTGCTCTTGATACCATCTTCTAGGTTGGCGCCGATCTTGACTTCTTTCCTGTCTGTCTCGGTACCTAGGTTGATAACTTCAACTGGCTCTTCATGAGGTTGAATAGCTTTCTCCTCTTGCATCAGAAGTCTGGCTAGTTCCCCTGGTATTTCACAATCTTCCTTGCCTTCGTCTTAGGCTTGGTTAATTGGATGCTCAAAGTCATAATTGGCAATAGTAGAGTCGTTGGCAATGAGATCCGGAGTGGATGAAGATCTGCAAGTGTGTGTGTGTGTGTGTGTGTGTGTGTGTGTGTGTGTGTGTGTGTGTGTGCATGTAAGATACATGGCTATTGAAAAAATGAAATAAAGAAAAAGAAAGACAATGAACACAAAATTTGAATGCAAAAGGTCCAATAGTTTATATTAAATGATCATATGATAAATGAACATGAAAAAAAAAACCCTTAACAAATGGACCATAGTGCCCCGGGCAAGGCACATGGCTTAAAAGTCATTGTTTGGAATTTAAAATTACAGGAAAAAGTTCTTGAATTGACAGAAAATAGTAAACAGTAATTACTCCTCAATGAAGGAGATGGGAATGAAGTCCTTTGCTTGCCAGTTGTTGAGCTTTTCTCCGGCAGTAAGGTAGATCCATTCTTCAAAAGTGCATTCATCATCAGAGTCTTCCACATATTTTACTTCATGATTTCCGATGCAGAGAGGTGGCTTTCCCATGTGAGCGTGCCTGACCTCTTTCTGAGCTTTAATGGTGAAACCTAACCCAAATTTGTCTGCTTTAAACGAAATGTCAGGAAGTTGTCCCCAAATAGTACAACTTCCATCTTCGACCATGACACGGGCATCCTTAAGTGAGACCATTCTCGGTACAACTTCATTAGCTTTTGATATGTTGGAGGAGATTTTGGTGGCGGCAAACATAGGAGGAACAACTTCGAAATCCTAGCACGGAGTCTCTATGAATTCACCATCCATTTCCACATACTTGAAAGAATTGAGGTGGCTCACCATAAATTCTTCTTCGCCGCAAACAGTAACGATCTTCCCTTTGACTGGATACTTTAATTTTTGATGAAGGGTGGATGTTACTGCTCCTGCCCTATGGATCCAAGGGCGCCCAAGCAAACAAGAGTAGGCGAGACATATGTCCATTATATAAAAAGTGGAGTTGAAAATTTGTGATCCCACTTTAATAGGGAGATCCACCTCTCCATGCACCATCCTTCTAGACCCATCAAAAGCCCTTAAAACTATATCACTTGGTTTCAACACCATACCTTCACAATCTAGTCGGTCCAAAGCATCTTTAGGTAGAACATTTAGAGAGGAACCAATATCAATCAAGACATGAGTCATGGTATTTCCCTTGCATTCAATAGAGACATGCAAGGATTTATTGTGGTTCCTTCCCATAGGAGTTAAATCAGCATCGGAGAACCCTAATCCATTGTCAGCTGTTAAAATCACCACACAATTCTCGAACTGGTCAGCTGTAATCTCTTGGGGCACATGAGCTTTCTTCAATAACTTGATTAAAGCTTAGGCATGAGCATCGGAACAAAGTAGTAATGACAGCATGGAGATTTTGGAGGGGGTTTTCCCTAGTTATTCGACTATTTTGAAATTACTCTTCTTTATAATTTTCAAGATTTCCTCCATCTCTCGAGTGGAGGGCTCTTCAGCATCAGCATCTTTGGCAGGTGCCTCTACTTCACCAGGCTCACTTACTTTCTCTTTGCCTCTAGTGTTGGCATTAGACTTGTCATCGGTTATGCGAACATGAGTTGTTATAGTAGTGGGTGGTGAAATATCAAGGGAAAAGATCCTCCTTATTCTTGTTACTTTACTAGAACCTGCAATATTAGTAACATCAGCTTTGTCTTCGTTGATCCAAGAATCTTGTTTTATTCCATGATAATAAACTTCGGCACCATTGTTCCATGGAACTACTTAGTCGGAGGAGTAAGGAATCGGCCCAGGGGCAGTGATTATTACAGGAGAAATGGTTGGTTCATTTGAAATCCTAATAGGACGCTTTGAGGAGATCCTAAGAGGCTTGTTGGAGATTGTTATTATGGAAATGTCTTCAGCTTTATTGGTCAAACTCTTGATGGTAGGAACTTTTTCAAATAGGACCTTGTGACTAGATATCAGGCGTTGAACACCTCCTTTCAGCCACTTGCATCCATTTATTTGTTCAGCACAACAATCAAAGTCTTTTAAACAGCCATGTAATACCCTAGCTCTCAGCATATTTTCCTTCACAGTAGTCAATGGAGTAGTTAAATCCTCAACGGAGGAAACAAAAGTAGTGTCATCAATCGCATTGACACCTTTACCATGGTTCGACATTGGTGCAGTTATAACATTTAGAGTTGTAGGTGGATCAAACTCAATAGTTTTGTTGTCTATCATATCTTGAATCTTATTCTTCAGAGCTCAGCATTGATCAGTTTCATGCCCAAGGCTGTTGGAATGATACGTGCACTTGGCATTTGGATTGTACTTTGGTGATGTAGTATTCAGATTTGATGGTGGATCACACAATGTCACTAAGTTGGCCTTTAACAGATGTTGCAACGCTTGGGACAGTGACATGCTAATCCTTGTGAACTGTCTTCAAGGAACTTCAGATTGTTGATGGTTGGATGGTTGTCTTTGAGCAGATGGAGGGTTGGAGATCAAAACAGCATTAACAGATAGATAGTGATCCTTCTTGGTATGGGCCCTGGAGCCATAAACAACATTGGCTTCTTTCTTTCCATTAAAGAGTTTCTTTATAGTGCTTGAGGTAGAAGCAGATGCCATGGAGATTTTTCCACTCTTGTTCCCACTCTCGACCCTTTCACCAGTCATAATTAACTCACTGAAACCGGAAGATGAGCTACCAATTAACAAGTTGAAATATGGTCCCGTTAGTGTTCCCATGAACCGTTAGTGGTGGTGGAACTCTATCGGCAAGATCCCTCCATTTTTGCGCGTACTATTTAAACCCTTCATTAGTACCCATTGTCATTCCTTAAAGTTTAAATCTTGTTGGTGCTAAATCAGCATTATACTGATATTGATAATAAAAAGCAGTGGCCATATCTTCCCATGTGTGGATGAGGGAACCCTCCAATTGGTAAAATCGTTCTAGCTGAGTCCCTTTCAGAATCTCTTGGAAGAAATGGACCCAGAGCTTCTTGTGAATAGTATATGGTTGTATCTTGCAGACGTAGGACCTCATATGAAGTTTTGGGCATGAAACTCCTCCATACTTTGCAAATACTGGTATTTTGAACTTATGGGGAATGACGACCCTAGGTACTAAGCCCAAATCACCAAAATCCATACCAGGTACGACTTGAATTTCAACAGCTTTTAGTTTAACCTCTAACTTCTTGTATTTATCCTCGGTCAGTGGATATTGTTCATCAAAGTAATCTTTGTCCTCAGAAGCTTGATCATTTCCACTCCCAGCACGGGTGCTCTTTGCCTCTTCTACATGGTTCTCGTCTTTCTCGGATGACTCTTTAACTATCTGCACCTGACTGACTGGTCCTTTAAACCTTTTCCCAATATTGATGAGGGCCTTCTTCTTAGTCTTCTTTTTGGTTGCTAGCAGTGTCATCAGCACTTGTTGTCCCTTGGCCAGGGTCAGCAAGGTTGCTTGGATTTAGGAATTCTGTGCTTGCAAATATTTCATGATCTGTTTGATATCCACCTTACTGAAATAAACAGTAGAAAGATGAGGAAACTTGTTGTCAAGAGCTTGCTTATGTTATGATGCATGAAATGCGTATGAAAATGATTTCAAGGACTTAAAATATTTAAATTCGTTTAGACAAAGAAGGAACAAACATTAATTGCATTAATATATTCATATTGATTACAACATGCCTCTTGGGCTTACAATGGAAGAAATAAATACAAAATAAATTCCTAAGACAAGAAGGACGAAAGCATCCTCTTCGGTGCAATGTAGGAATTCAAACTTTCCTCTTTATGAAGCTGTCTCGTAAGCTCCAAAACCTTCTTCTCGCTTACATAGAATTGAGTTTTGAAGGTGTCTCTCTCTCCTTTGAGTTAAATACACGATCTTTGCAAGTTTTCAAGAGAAGTAGGCATATCAGGATGAAGGACAGTATATGGAGCATCTACCTCGGTAACAGGCTCCATGATGATAGGTAGGATGGCTTCATAAGGCATCATAAGGCTTTGAGCGCGAGCTCGCACCCACTTGAGATAAGATTCCAAAGGAATGGAGTTCTTATGCCCCAACGTCTTACTATCAACTTTGTTCATCATGCCACAAGATCGTATGAATCTCTGATGATAACCTTGGACATCGCTTTCATAAAAAAATGTAATTCCTTAGACAAGTGCATCTTGAGGGCCATCCCTCCTAGCATAACCAAACTGTCGCAAAGCCAAAAAAGGATTGTAGGTAATACCTCCCCTAACGCCAAGTAGAGGGACATTAGGGAATTCCCCAAAACCATCAATAATATTAATATCCTTCAAGGATCAGGAACACCAATGAATATCAGAATGCGTGAGTGACATTAATCTATTATACCACCTCATAAACTTGCTCATTCTTCATAACAGATCTAGGTAGGTGTGAAATAAACCACCTAGCCAATAGAGGAGTGCAATACATAAGAAGTCCTCTTCTCTTCATGGTGCGAGAATAAAGAGAATGCAAGATATCCCTAAGTAAAGTAGGAACTAGATTGCGAGAAAGAAAAATCTTGACTGTGTTCACATCTATGAATTGGTCAGGATTGGGAAACAGTACCATCCCATAGATGAGAAGATCCAACACTTATTCAAAGGCTTGTAAATCCAGAGCATCCCAAAAATCTTGAGCCTTCTCCAGTAAAAACATGGCTAAAAACCCTTTGACACCACTTTTTGTTTCCCAGTTTGCCACAACGTCGGATCGTTGCAAATGTAGAGCTCGAGCAATCTGCTCAGGTCTTGGGTCTCTTTTAATTCCATTGAAGGGTAGTTGATTAAGAATAGGAATTACCAAGAGTTGAGAAAATTCTTCCATTGTAGGCACAAGTTTGTAATCAGGAAAGGTAAAGAAATGGTGTAAAGGGTCAAAGAACTGAAAGAGCACCTTCATCATGTCTTCATCAAGGCTTGAGGTAACCATATTGAGAAGTCGACCATGTCTCTTGGTGAATGGAGCATTCTCAGGAACCCTTGACGATAATTCTTTGAGTTGAGGAGGCACTCTTACGAGGTTGACTTGGATAATATTCCTGCAAGTGGAAGCCATGTCCTACAAAATAAAACAAATATAAATCTCTAGGTCCTTGAAATGGTTAGTGAAAAATGCCATGGTATGATGTTATGATTTTATTTACAAGTATACATATACACAAAAAGCAAACAAGTCCTTAGGTTTAGGCTTATATGAAGTTTCATTGGTAACTACCCTCTTGAAGTTTAGTTGGTTCAACCTGTCTTAGAAAGTAACAAAATTCTAGGGAATCTCAATCTCACTGATCTTTCTTCATCGGGCATTGTTTCAGTGTAAGCCTCTTTATTAGCGACCGAAATATCCCGAAAGTCCGATCTCAATGAGTGTAGTATCGAGTATCAACACACTTCGGACTGCACCATAGCCGGCTATCTCACTACTTCCTAATGGCCAAGTTGTTCAATTAAAGGTTCTAAGGTCAGTTTGTGCTTAATGACACTACAGCGGCCCCGTATTCTCCTTGACTAGGCTCAAGGTCTACTGGTACCAACAAATGTGACACACTAACATAGCCATTGCTTCAACCATTTCGGTATACCTGCACAGTCCCCATGATCTATTGCTACTTACCTAATGATGTTCCTAGATCCGGGTAGAGGATCAACACAAACCCAAACAAGAATCCATAAATGTAAAGCAAACAAATCAAACAATGAAAGCAATTAAATATGATCTAGCTCTAAGGTAACCTCACTTTAAAGTATATTTCCCAGAAGAGTCGCCAGTTTTGTAATACGGTGGGAGGACTGACTTGGCTGTTTTGCATTTGATTGCAATTGTTGCGGATAGCAAGAGTCGCCACCGACTTTTCTTTTATCTAATAAGGAAAGGGTGAAAATAACAGGAAAGACCTTTGAGATATTTCTTTGAGTTCGGGGGGTAAGTTATAAAAAGGGAAGGTGTTAGCACCCTTTTCATCCATAGTTATCTATGGGCTCTTAGTTGCTTGCTATATCACTTAAGGGACTAAGATCTTTTGTAAGGCAACATTCGTAGCGTCATCGAGGGACTATGATCTTGTTTTTTTTATTTGTTTTGGCTAAGATGTCTCACATGCATATCATAACTATTTATTTAAGGCATTAAAGTGGAGTTAACCCTAGGGGTGAAAGTGTGCAAGTGTTTGTATTTCAAGCTTGGTTTATCTTGAATTAGGGTTTTCTAAACATTGATATTATCTTTCCATACAAACCCTAATTACTAGCATTTATATGAAAGTGATAAATTGCGGAAAATAAATGTCCTACACTACTACATCATTTTGGGGATGGGGAATACAAATGTACAAATGGGGATTGCAAGAAATTAAATCATAATTATCTATAACAACCATATTGAATAAATGTACAAGAATAAATAACATACAAGAATGTAAAGAAACAATGTATAAGGTAATGAATGAAAAAGAAATTAATTGTTTGGTTTTGTTAAGCAAAAGTTTTTATTTTAACCTAATGAACTAAAAGGAAAATTATTTAATAAAAGAAAAATAAATTAACTTAATTCGAAAAAGAAAATATTTTTTAGTGTTTTTATGAAAAGATTTTAATATTAACTAAAATAGCATAAAAATAAATTAGGTTAAGAGTAACCCTAAATTCTAAGTTAGTTTGAATTAAAAAAATAAAATAAATAAACCTAGGTCTAATTATTAAATTAATTAAGGAAAAGAAATAAAGTTTGTAACAAAATGTTTTCTAATGTTTTTGGTCTTGAAATATAGTATAAATAAATAAAATAATTTTGTCCTTTTTTATCAATAAAAATAATAATGATAATAATAAAAAAATAAAAATAAAAATAAAATATATAAAAAAGAAAATAAAATATAAAAAAATATAAAAAGAGTCAGGGGTGTGAAAATCAGGTTGGGGTGTTTGTTAGAAAAAATAGTTTTTTTGTTGTAGGCCCAAAAGCGTGTTTTTTTGTATACTTAGCAAATAAATAAACAAAAAGTAAAGGGCCTGCGTGTTATGGATGAACTGGGGGGGGATAGGAAGCAAAAAAGCGGAGGCCGAGTGTCTCTAGGCCCAGGCGCGCTAGCTCGGAACAAAAAAGAAGAAAATATTAGTGAGATATGAAAAATGGCAGCGTTGGGGCTCGAACCTACGCCCTCAACATAATATGCGCGCCATCTTACCACTGGGGTGGCTATAGATCCGATGTATAAAACAAAACCATAACAATATATTACAAAATAATTCAATGGCCTGAACTTCATCTTCAACCTCACGCCAGCTAGATCAACTGTATCTCATCCAATTCTCAACAAAAATGGAAAATGCAAACATGAAAGTTGTAGCAAATTCTAGCACGATTCCAAAAATATAAATCACTAAAACTATAAATCAAAGATGAATGAGAATTTTACTGGCCCTATTCCTAACCCTAATTTTTCCAGAATTTTCAATCTCAAAATTCTCTAAGCTCAGGCAATATAAATGAAAATTATGGACATGGTTAGCTTCAGGGCAAAGATGTCTACATTTTGTCTTTGAAAATTCAAGCCTAATAATGCCTAAATAAAGAGATGGAAGTTCAGAAAAATACCTCAAAAATTGGAAATAGTGAAATGATTTTGATCTTGTTTCAAGTGATGGTGATGGTCAATTTAGCTTCCTTGAACCTTTAGGAAGCTAATGCAATAGTTGGCTTGAACTGAGAGTAGCTGAAATGGCATGGAGAAGTCAAGATGCATACCTCTGTTTTTGGTTATGGAGAATGAAGAATATGATTTTACAATTTAAAAATAGAGATTGGGATTGTCTCTATATGTGTATTACAAGCTTTGTGAATGGTTTGGCCAAGAAACGCACGAGGGAATTATGAGTTGGGTGTTCAAAATCAGAAATGACACAAAAATGGAGGTTTTATGCAATTTCTGGCTTGAGGTGGTTTAAGGGTCTTTTAGTGCTTGTAATCTTGTGTTCTAAGTTGCATAAGAGTGTCTTGATATATAGGAAAATGGTTTGGAGACTTCAGATGGTCAGGTTACAAAGATCACATGTTATGGCATTTTGCTTGTTTTTGAAGCAAAGTGGAAAACCAAAATCCCAATGTGTGGTACAAGCTATGTAGAATAGTTGAATTACTTTAAACATGCTTCTTCTGAGTTACTAGGTTGAGTGTGCACATAAAGATCCATTGAGAGGCTCAAGAAGGGTTGACATTTTCAAAAGCATACTTTTCCAAAATGGAAGCGTTACCTTTGTGCCATTAATGGAATAACCACTTGGACAATGTCTCAAATTCTTGAATCAAAGCTCTAACAGTTGTGTAAACATTTAATTATGGAAATAAATGTAAGTTAGAAGCCTGCAAAGTGGGATTTGTATAACATTCTTGAAGATTGGATAAAATGTTCTTCACAAATTCGCCTTATAAATCAAAAATGAATGCCAAACTTCTTGCCTTCGATTCTCTTAGCTCAAAAATGATATCAATGAGTTATTTTACATTTTAGAAAGCTTGTAACATACTATACAACCTTCACGTTGGACATTTTTAAAGAATAAAATTAGAACCATGTGAAACTTGTCCAACAAGTTAGGTAAAAAATCTGCCTAACTAGGGCAAAATTTCACTAAGTGTTTTTAGTTTCATGAACATGTCTTTATGAATTAATAACTTGAGATAAAAGAATTTATAGATAAATTTCTACCCTATAATGTTTTATATCTCATTTAGATCTACAACTTTCATGTTGGAAGTTTTCCTTGAATCATCTTGCATCATGGTGAAACTTTGGCACAAAGTCATGAAAAAATGTTAACTTTCTAACACTTAGAAAAATTTATAAGTCTTAGAATTTTGGCTTTTCAAAGATGATTTTGACTTTTTTGATTTCTTGATGAACAATCTTCATATTTTGACATGTCTTTATGAAATATTATTTTTGAAACTTGATTTTGACTAAAAAGACAAAGTTTGATTTTTCAATGTACAATTGACTTTTTCATCAGTTGACCAAATTTCAACTATCAATCAATTGATCTTGAGAAGTGTTTTGAACCATGCCATTAGGTCAAGGTTGTGCATTTGAATCCTTTATATCATGTCTCAAACCAATAAGTCTTGTATTTGGTCAAAAGTCAAAAATTGAGTCTTCTCAGTCAAAACCCTAATTTTGTCCATTTTGCCCTTTTGGTGATATGATCAAATTTATTAAGGAATTTTGATTTAAACTTGACCAGTTGACACATATGAGTTCAAAATATTGATATGGATCAAATATTATGAAGTTTGACTGTAAATTGACCACAATTGACTTTTTTCCCAATATAGTTGATTTTAGGTCAACTGATCAATTGACTGAGCAAAAATGTGATCCAAAGCTTGAAACTTGACATGAGCAATCTTGAGAGTCCAAAATGATCCATGAAATTTATATGGGACATTAAAATTCCAATTGTAATTGTTCAAACTCAAACCCTAATTTTGAGTCATCAGTTCTTGAGAAGGTGTTTTGAGCTGATCCATCCCTGTGTCTTCTTGAACCAATGGACATCTTGTGAGAGAAATCTTGAGAAAATGAGAGGGAAAATTTTGGGGTACAACAACTGGCCATGTTCAATCTTCTTAAACCTGAAGAGTTAGATTGGCGGATCCGTCATTCGTGGCTTGAAGGTGAAAGATGATTGAACATAAAAGTGCCCAAAAATTTGCACTCGATGATGTATTGATTAGGGAACGAGCTTATAAATTCCATTTAGAGAGATGATGGTAGAAACTGGGAGATACATCAGCATAAATCTTTTGTCGATTCGTGCTGAACATTAGGTGTCTTGTCTGTCTTTAACTTGAAGAATTAATTTTAGGTGTCTTGTCTGTCTTTAACTTAGATATCTTACGAAAATATCCCCCAACTTTAGGGTATAACATCTCCGATTTAAAAGGAATAAGTCCATCGGTGTGCATGCACCGGATCTTGTTAGAGGAAAACTCAAAACCCTCAACAGAACATCAAAGAAGAATAAACCATATAATGAGCGATGTTTTTAAAAGAGAAGTTCTTAAGTTACTAGAGGCTGGTATAATTTACAAAATATCAGATAGTAATTGGGTGAGCCTTGTGCATGTGGTGCCAAAGAAAGGAGGCATCATAGTCATAGAAAATGAGAAAGGTGAGCATATTGCTAAACTAACAGAAGGAGGTTGGCGTATGTGTATAGATTATAGAAAATTAAACAAAGCAACCAGGAAGGATCATTTCCCTCTTCCATTTATAGATTAAATGCTAGAACGTCTAGCCAGACACTCGCACTTTTGTTATCTAGATGGATACTCAGGATTTTTCCAAATACCTATTCACCCTGAGGATCAAGATAAAACAACCTTCACCTGTCCTTATGGAACGTTCGCCTATAGACAAATGCCCTTCGGACTCTGTAATGCCCCTACCACTTTTCAACGTTGTATGATGTTTATATTTCCAGATTACCTAGATGGAATAATGAAAGTTTTCATGGATGATTTCTCGGTGTGTGGATTCAATTATAAAGATTGTCTCTCCAACCTCGAAAAAAATCCTTGAAAGATACGTAAAGGTGAACCTAGTGCTAAACTGGGAAAAATGCCATTTTATGGTTAATGAAGGTTTAGTATTAGGACACATTGTCTCCGAAAGAGGCATTGAGGTCGATAGAGCCAAAATTGAATTTATAGAAAACCTCAGCCCACCTAAAACCATTAGGGAGATTAGAAGTTTTCTTAGACGTGCTGGTTTTTATCGGTGTTTTATAAAATACTTCTCTAAAATAACAAAACCTTTGACTAATCTTATAATGAAGGACGTTGAATTTGTTTTTGACAAGAAATAACTCGAAGCTTTTAAATTTTTGAAACAAGCACTGATTTCAGCTCTGATCATGCAACCCCAAGATTAGACACAACCTTTTGAAATCATGTGCGATGCCAGCGATTATGCAGTTGGTGATGTTCTAGGACAACGAAAAGACAAGAAATTACATGTTATATATTATGCTAGTAGAACCCTAGATACCGCCCAGCTCAACTATGAAACAACAAAGAAAGAATTACTGGCAGTAATTTTTGCGATAGATACGTTTAGGTCCTACCTAGTTGGAGCAATGATCATTGTTTACACTGATCATGCTGCCATACGTTATCTATTAAATAAAAAGGACGATAAACCTAGATTACTTAGATGGATCCTGTTACTCCAAGAGTTTGATCTAGATATTAAGGATAAGAAAGGCATAGAGAATGTTGTCGCTGACCACCTCTCTAGATTAGAACACTTAAAACCTAACTTATTGCCTATAAATGATGATTTCACCTATGACAGACTTATAGCTAAGACTGATGATTTCAAGGCTTACAGAGATAAAGATTTTGAAAAAAATTTCAGTAATGAAGAGCGTACCTTGGTACGCTGATTTTGTAAACTACCTAGTTGCAGATATCATACCCCCTGATCTAAATTACCAACAGAAAAATAAGTTATTCAAAGATGTTAAACATTTCTACTGGGATGAACCACTCCTATTCAAGAGAGGAATAGATAATATTTTCAGGCGTTACGTCCCAGAAGAGGAAATAGAAGACATCATCAGACAATGTCATTCCGCACCTTATGGTGGACATGCAGGTATATCTAAAACGCACACCAAGATTCTTCAAGCAGACCTCTATTGGCTAACTTTATGGCGTGACGTTCATGCCTACATTGTCAATTGCGACTGATGCCAACACACCGGGAACATATCAAGACGTGACGAGATGCCAATGAGGAATATCCAGGAAGTTGAACTCTTTGATGTTTGGGGTATAGACTTTATGGGACCATTTCCACCTTCAATGGGAAATAGGTACATTGTGGTAGCCATGGACTACGTGTCTAAATGGATTGAGGCTATTGCATCACCCACCAATGACACAAGATTGGTAGTCAAGTTATTTAAGAATATCATTTTTCCGAGGTTTGGAACACCCCGTCTCGTTATAAGTGATGGAGGATCAAATTTCATATCCAGAATCTTTGATAAGCTCTTAAGTAAGTATGGAGTAAAGCACAAAGTAGCAACACCTTATCATCCACAAACTAACGTCCAAGTAGAAGTGTCTAACAGGGAGATTAAACAATCTTAGAAAAAACCGTTTCAATTTCCAGAAAAGATTGGTCTCAGAAGCTACATGAAGCACTATGGGCCTACAAAATAGCTTTTAAAACCCATATTGGAACAACCCCTTACCAATTAGTCTATGGAAAATCTTCTCATTTATCCTTCGAGTTAGAGTATAAATCCTATTGGGCCATTAAGACTCTGAATTTGGAATATTTGACTGCTGGTGAAAAGCGCATCCTTGACATTCATAAATTGGAGGAATTTCGCCAGTCTTCCTATGAGAATGCTATAATATATAAAGAAATAACTAAAACATGGCATGACAGAAGAATTGTAAAGAAAGATTTCAATATAGGCGACCTTGTTCTCCTTTTCAATTCCAGGTTGCAACTTTTTTCTGGCAAGCTACGTTCAAGATGAACTGGTCCTTTTGAGGTTTCTAGAATCCTAAGATCTGGAGCAGTCGAGATCAAGAACAATTCTTGTAGCCCATTAATCGTCAATGGGCAGAGGTTGAAGCACTACGAAGGAGGTGACATTCCCACCAACTACTCCAGCCACACTCTGATTGATCCACCAAAACCAGTTTCCGATATATGAAGTTTACTCGTCAAGCTAACAACGCTAAACAAGCACTGCATGGGAGGCAACCCATGGGTTTATTTTTATTTTTTGCATTTATTTACTTTTTACTTTATCAAATTTTATTTTTATCTTTATACTAACAGTTGCAAAATTTATGATTTCAAGCATCACCTGCTAGCCGTCTTTGCTAACTACATTTTTCAAGATGGAGCATTTCGATGAAGTGCATGTTTCCTTCTGAGATGACACTCAGAGACAATGCTATGCGGTCCTTTCACAGCGACCCATGGCACCGACCATATATCCAGACCAGATTTACATGTAAGCTCTTGGCTTTGAAGCCAGTATCAAGTATCTATACAACCAGCTAAAGTGGGACGAGTATGCAGATGACCTAAATGTGACCTATAGGAACCTCACCTTAGAATTCCTCAGTTCATTCGAGTTTGAGCCTTATAATGGCTAGGTTGGATATCTCACTTTCAGACTTTTCAGGATAGAATATTGTTTTACCCAGAGGGAGTTTGGCAACTTGCTAGGCTTCCAGACCATACCCGATGATATACCTAAGCTACCGGTTGGTTATTTAATGACTAGGGACATAGAGAAATTCTGGAGAGATATTACTGCTGGAGGGAACCTTGATCCTTCCACTCAGTTATCTCATGTTATTCACAACCTCGCTTTCAGGTATTTTCAGATGGTTATTGCTCACACTTTCCTAGGGAAGCCCGACACTGATACCCATGTTAGCGAGGAGGAGATATTTTTCCTCTACTGTGCGACCTAGGCTCACCCTGTAGCCTGTGGAAATTTTCTATTGTGGAATCTCATGATGACTTCTAAGTCTACTGAAGGTATCCTCCATGTGGGAGGGACAGTGACTCAGATTGCTTCTGCTTTGGGTCATACAAGTAAGTCATCTCACCTTACCTCATACTGTGGATATACTACAATGGACATTGATTTCTGTTTGGATCGTGAGCTGATGAGAAGAGTCTACTTTAATCCCAAGCAGTATATACTCCCGATTGATAATGAAACTGTTCACTATTTTACCTTGCTTGATCCCATGATGACCAATGTCCATAACCCTGCCAATTGGACATATGCCTTAGAAGGTCTTGGAGAGACCGTGGACGAGCGAAAATCACCTCCGGTACCTGAGTATCATTCATGTCCATCGCCAAAAGGACCACTGTATTCTCTAATAATTTCTATTTGCAACAACCCAACATCTATGCACAGGTTGCTGAGCTGCATAGAGAGGTAGCCAAACTTCATCAGACTGTTAAAGACCTCTCTCTTCAGGTTATGGTTTTCGATGCTACTCACTCTACTAAGACAGGCCTCCTACAGTAGGAAATTGATGATCTTCACAGTAAGTTAGCTGCAGCTCATGGTTCTGAGTCGACCAAGGACCCTACTACTCTTTGATGATCTTGATTCATATCTGCACTGTTTTGTTGTTTTGTTGTTTCTTTTATCATGTTGTTTCGTTTGTTTTCAGACTTATCTATTTTTATGCCTAACTCTTGCATTCTACTTTCTTTTTATTTTTATTTTTTGTGACTTACCATAATTAAGCATATTTCTATTTTATCATTTTTTTCTCTCTTTAATTAATTGTTTATTTTATTTTTATGAGTTTTATTATTTTAAAGTTATAAACATAAAAGAAAAAAAATCAATACACCAATCCTTGGAAGCACCAAATGAAGAATTATTGTTTGCACCTACGAGAAGAAATTGGAATAAGAAGCCCAGACCAACAAAACAAAGAAAGTTAAGCCCAACCCAATTTTCAAACATGGCGCCCACCACCAAGACCATGGCGCCCGCCATGGGGTCTGGGATTATTACGGGAAGATTTTCAAAAACTTCCCACTTTCTCCATTTTCAACCCCAAAACCACCCAAAAACTCTCATTTTCTCAACCACCTACTACCCCATTATCCACCCAACAACTCTCATTTTATCAACCACCTACTACCCTATTAACCACTCCAAACATCCATTTTTTTAAACTTTCATAAAAATTCAAACTTTCTCCTCCCAATCTCCAACACCCATTTTGAAATATATCTTTTTCAATTTTTTTCCATAGGAGCAACAATGGAGTTCAACGCATATATTCTTAGAGAAGGAAAACCCGGAGACCGACAACGGAAAATCCATGAAAAATTGCAAGGACGAGAAATTGTCTCAACCAGGTATGTCGATGAAAACTAACTGTATACTTTAGGACTTTATCATAGTTTTTTTCATTTAGCTAACATCCTAGGATTGCACGAGATTTTTACTATAAAAGAGCCCACCTTTGAGAGGCTAACTCGGGAATTCTTAAGTTCCCTAATTTATTTGGTTCACCCTGACACTACTAGTACCGTCGGTACGGTTAAATTCCATCTATTTAATGTTGAATATTAATATAGTACCGACGAACTAGCAGCTCTGTTGGGTATTCCTCATGGTGATGGCACTATTTGTGAGACCCCTTTGGATTCTGAATGGTCCGCTGATGCATTTTCCTTCTGGCGTCAATTGTCAAACTCTTCTATAAATTATTTTGAAGGAATTTTAGCATCATTGATCCATAACCCGGCTATTCGAATTTTTCGATATATGCTCGCCTATACTATTTTTAGCCGAGAGAATCCAAACAAGGTAAATGCTAGAGAACTTATATTTTTTCAAGGTAGTCTCACTAATAGAAGAATTAATTCAGTCTCGTTTATGATTGCTCACATGATTATTGTTCTGAGACACACATGGACCATAGCTTTTAGAAGACTAGTTACATCTATTGCTAGAGCTCTGCATGTAACGCCCCGTTTTATTTAATATTATATTATATTAATATTTTTGAATTACTGTTTGACGTTTATTTTTGCGACGAGAATATTTAAATTAACTGCTATATCTGTTAATATATTCGACGACGTTATATTCGGACCGATAATCATTTTATTCGGTGCGGTATTTATTTTGAGGGACCGGTAATTATTTTATTCGGTCCGGTATTTATTTTGAGGGACCAGTAATTATTTTATCCGGTCTGGTATTTATTTTGAGGGACCGGTAATTATTTTGTTCGGTCCAGTTTTTATTCCGTTCGGTTCGGTAAAATATTATTCGGACTGATATTTAATTATTTGGAGTGATTTTAATTATTTGGGGTAATAATATTATTTAGTGTTAATTAGTAGTATATTTTACAAGAAGGGCTTTTTGGGTATTTTGCTATCTTGTGTCTTGCAAGACCAAAACCAAACACAACACTACTTGTTTTGACATAACACTAAAAACACCCTTAGAAACATAGAGAGAGCAAGAGAGTCTTGGAAGAGAAGAAGAGGAGCAAGAACAAAGCTTGGATTTTAGGTTGGTTGAAACATCAAGAATCATTCAAACATCTAAGGTAAGGGGTTTGATTTTCTAATACTTATAGTTAGGGTTTGATTTGGTATATTTTAGATTTGGTGAAAAATTGATGTTAGGGTTCTTGAGATTTGTTGAGATAAATTAGGAGAGTTAATTTAGGTGTTAGTGTTGTGGGATCATTGTTATGTTAATAGAAACTAAATTAGAAGAATTAATTTATATTAATTAAATTAAGTTTACTAAATAATGCAGTATAGTTTAGTTATATATAGTTTATAAAGAAACTAAGGAAAACTAAAAACTCTCTTAAAGACTAACAGTAGATTAAATTACGTTTCCTAAATTTATTTAGAAGTATTATTTAGCATGAATAATATCCTAAGTACTATGCAGTATATTACCTTTCCTAACAAACTAGCAGTATAGTTAAAAAGAAACAAAACGCAAATGGCAGTATTCCATTGAAATGCAGTTTTAGTTTAGTAGCAGTATATTAGTATGCTTATTATATTAAAGTTAGAAACTAAAGTACGTAGCATATTATATTTCCTATAGTTAAATAGCAGTATGCAATGGAAATTATGCAGTATAGCATAAATTGTAGTAGGAATTGAAACTAAGTTTAAAATTTATTTAAATTATGTTTTATTTTTTTTTATTTTCTTAATTTAATATATTAAATATTTATATTAATTAAATACAAATATGACATAAGTTAGCCGATTTAATTTGGAACCCAATTATGTCTGATTTTCCGATTTCGGAAATTTCGGCGACGGAGCAAGTTGCTCCGAATTTAACGAAAATTGACGTGCTAGCTAATTTTGATGTGTAGAACGTCGTGGTGAGGTTAGTTTTTCGAGATTACGAGTTTTTAACGGAGCGACCCGAAATAAGTCAATTTACGGTTAAGTTGAAACGGGTTGCGTTTTAGTCGGTTTAAGTCACGTATGGACAATCCGATTGCGACGTTAATGATTATGATTGGTGCCGATTATTATGAATGACTTTCACGACGATTATTGATGTTTGACTATTTTTACGTGTTTGAAATTTAGTGAATTATTTGATAATGATGTGGTGTGATTAAATATGATATTTGCGACGGTTTATTTATAATGAATACTTCATGATATGCGATGGGATGATATGTTTATCTTGATGTGGATAAATATGGCAACGTGGGTTTTATACCAATTTTGATATGCGATGATGATGTTTTGTTGTGTCGTGTTTGTGATGTCGTGTTGTCGAGTCACATAGATTACATTGGCAACGGGGGCTTTTATGCCAAGCGACGAGGGCTTTTATGCCAAAGCGACAATGACTTTTATGCCGAATGTCCCTAATTATAGACAATGCGACGGGTACCACATGCATAACATAGTCGTGTCTCATGGAGTCGGTTATGTTTATTTTTGAGTCTGTTGGCGTTGAGTTTTATTTGATGGCTTATAATGAATTGCGATGTTATATGATACCTTGTTTTATGATGATTTTTGTGTTGAACATAAAGTGATTATGATGTGATAATTTCATGAAAATTATGCGATGGATATAACATGACGGTAAAGCGACGATATGAGTTTATGGCGATGAAGTTTATGTCTTGTTTTGGTATGATTATGATGATTATATGACGAAAATAAAATGTTGATCTTATACACTAAATGATGATTTTAAAGTATGTGAGATTTGATATTTGTTGACATATTCTTATTAACCTATATCATTTATGATTCCAAAACTATTTATATATTTTATCATGCCTTTAATTATATGTTTTGGAGTATCTCACCCTTTACTTGTTTCGCCGTTGCCTTTATATTGGTAACGTGCAGGTGATCCGCGAGGATGATGAGGATTAGCTCGAGTCTCTTTATTTTGAGTCGCTCTGCTCTGATAGTAGTAACACTCGGGATTTGGGCGACGTTATTATTTTGATAGGATAGTTTATGTATACTATCTTATGACTTTATGTATTGATGATAACATGATGATACGTATATTTTGTGAACACATCCGTTGTGCTGTGATTAGTCATATGTTTATATGATGATTTATGTTATGAATCGAGATATCCGACTTTTGATTTTGTGATGTGCATTATAATGCAAAGTGATGAAAAGCACGAATATGTGATACCTCAATTTATGTTTGGATGAAATTTTGAAACTCTGATTTTATTATTAATTACGAGGGGTAGAATTGGGGTGTTACATTAGTGGTATCAGAACAGGTCGGTCTGTCCGGCCAAGTTGTTGAATTTGTTATTGTCTAACAATCGAGTATTATTATTTGTTGATTCTAATCCTTGTTTTGTTTCGAGCAGAAGTTGTTATGGCTGGAAGGAACACTGGTAGGAATGATGAGGCTCTTGCTGCTGCTATGCAGGCAATGGCTCAGGCTTTCCAAAACCTGCCGAACGCTGACCAGAATGCTGGGTCTCGTAGTTTGGCAACCTTCCAAAGAGAGAATCCTCCTACTTTCCAAGGAAAGTATGATCCCGAAGGTGCTTTGGCGTGGCTGAAGGAGATTGAAAGAATCTTCCGTGTGATGGATTACACTCATGTGCAAAGGATCCGTTATGGTACTCATAAACTAAGTGCTGAAGCGGATTACTGGTGGGTTGAAACCCGTCAAAGGCTTGAGATTGCTGGTGAGGAAGTGACATGGGAAGTTTTCCTAAGGGAATTCATGAGGAATTATTACCCGGAAGATGTTCGGGGAAAGAAGGAGATAGAGTTCCTTGAATTAAAGAAAAGAAGCATGTCTATTACTGATTATGCTGCAAGGTTCACTATGTTGGCCAAGTTTTATCCGCATTATGATGGGCGAATGGCGAGTTCTCTAAATGCATCAAGTTTGAAAATGGTTTGCGTCCTGAGATTAAGAAAGCTGTTGGTTATCAGAAAATCCTTGTCTTTTCGGATTTGATTGATAGTTGTAGGATCTTTGAGGAGGACAGTAATGCTCATTATAAGATTATGTCTGATAAGAGAAACAAAGGTCAGCAAAGTCGTGGAAAACCGTATGATGCTCCTGCTGGTAAAGGGAAACAGAAAGCATTTCATGGGCGAAGAACTAGTGGGGGAGATGCTCCTTCTAGTATTGTTTGTTACAAGTGTGGGAAACCTGGACACAAAAGTAATGTTTGTCTAAGCGATGTTAGAGCTAAGGAGAATGAGGTGAGATGTTTCCGATATGGAGAAGTGGGCCATATGACTCGCGATTGCAAGCATAAGGATGTGGTTTGTTTTAATTATGGGGAGGGAGGTCACATTAGTGCTCAATGTAAGAAGCCTAAGAGGACTTAAGGAGCAGGAAAGGTGTTTGCTTTGTCGGGTGCTCAGACGGAAAACGAGGATGGTCTTGTGCGAGGTACTAGTTTCATTAATAGCTTTCTTCTTATTACTATTATTGATACTGGTGCTACTCACTATTTTATTGCTGCTGATTGTGTAAAGAGATTGGGTCTCACCTTGTCGTCTATGGATAGAGATATGGTGGTAGAAGTTCCGGCTAAGGGAACGGTTACTACTTCTTTTGTGTGTGCAAGTTGCCCTTTATCAATCTTTGATAGAGACTTTGTGGTGGATCTTGTTTGTTTACCGCTTGTCGGGTTGGACGTGGTTTTAGGTATGGACTGGTTAAAAGCTAATTATGTCCATATCAATTGCTATGACAACACTGTGAGGTTTTCTTCCTTAGTAGAAGAAGAGCAATCTATGTTGGTGTCGACGAAGCATTTGAATGAGTTCATGAAGGATGAGGCGTTGGTTTTCTTGTTGATGGCGACTCTTTCTGTGGAGAGTCAAGTTGTGATAGAAAACTTTCCGGTGGTGTGCGATTTTCCCGAAGTATTCCATGATGATATTCCTAGTGCACCTCCAGAAAGAGAAGTTGAATTTTATGTGGATCTTGTCCCTGGTACAAGACCTATCTCTATGGCACCATACATGATGTCCGTATCTAAGTTAGCAGAATTGAAGAGCCAATTAGAGGATTTTCTCGAGAAGAAGTTTGTTAGACCTAGTGTGTTGCCGTGGGGAGCTCCTGTGTTATTGGTGACGAAGAAGGACGGTAGCATGAGACTTTGTATTGATTATCGTCAGTTGAATAAAGTGACTATCAAGAATAGGTATCCACTTCCTAGAATTGATGATTTGATAGACCGATTGGTTGGTGCTCGCATGTTTAGTAAGATTGATTTGAGATCAGGTTACCATCATATATGGGTGAAAGAAGAAGATGTTCAGAAAACTGCTTTCAGGACGAGATATGGAGATTACAAATATTCGGTGATGCCTTTCGGTGTCACTAATGCACCAGGAGTACTCATGGAGTACATGAATCATATATTCCATCCTTACTTGGATCGTTTCGTGGTTGTTTTCATTGATGATATTCTGGTTTATTCTAAATCGGAAGAAGAGCACGCAGAACATTTACACATCATGTTGGAAGTTCTGAAAGAGAAGAAGCTTTATGCTAAGTTGTCAAAGTGCGAGTTCTGGTTAAAGTGAAGTGATATTTTTAGGGCATGTCATTTCTGGTGACGGCATTGCAGTTGATCCTTCTAAAGTTGATGCTGTGTTGAGATGGGAAACTCCTAAGTCTATTACTGAGATTAGAAGTTTCTTAGGATTGGCTGGTTACTATAGAAGGTTCATTGAAGGTTTTTCTAAGTTGGTGCTTCCTTTGACAAAGTTGACTTGTAAAGGAGCTACGTTTGTGTGGGATGTCAAGTGTGAAGAAAGTTTTGCGGAATTGAAGAAAAGGTTGACAACGGCTCCGATCTTGATTCTACCTAATCCTGAAGAACCATTTGTTGTTTATTGTGATGCTTCTAAGATGGGTTTAGGTGGTGTGCTTATGAAAAATTGCAAAGTGGTTGCTTATGCTTCTAGGCAATTGAAGATTCATGAGAAGAATTATCCTACGCACGATTTGGAGCTTGCATCGGTTGTTTTTGTGCTTAAGATTTGGAGGCATTATCTTTATGGTTCTAGATTTAAAGTATTTAGTGACCATAAAAGTTTGAAGTACTTGTTCGATCAGAAAGAGCTTAATATGGGGCAAAGACAGTGGCTTGAATTGTTGAAATATTATTATTTTGGATTGAATTACCATCCTGGTAAAGCTAATGTGGTGGCCGATGCTTTAAGCCGAAAGACTTTGCATATGTCACTTTTGATGGTGAAAAGTTGGAATTGATTGAGCAATTTAGAGATATGAGTCTTGTAGTAGAAGTGACGCCAAAGAGTGTTATCTTTGGAATGTTAAAGATCAATAATGTTTTCCTTGATAGTGTTAGAGAAGCTCAGAAGTTTGATGTGAAACTTGTTGATTTTTTGGTTGGTATTGGACAAACTGAAAATGAAGATTTCAAGTTGGATGTTCATGGTGTATTGAGGTTCCGAGATAGGATTTGTACTCCCGATGATGTGGATTTGAAGAGAATGATCTTGGAAGAAAGTCATAGAAGAAATTTGAGTATTCATCCCGGAGCGACCAAAATGTATCAAGATTTAAAGAAACTATTTTGGTGGTCGGGCATGAAAAGAGAGGTGGCTCTGTTTGTTTATGCTTGTTTGACTTGTCAGAAGTCTAAAGTGGAGCATCAGAAACCTGCAGGGTTGATGAAACCGTTAGAGATTCCAAAGTGGAAATGGGATAGCATTTCTATGGATTTCGTAACGGGGTTACCGAATACACCAATAGGACACGATGCGATTTGGGTGATTGTTGATAGGCTTACGAAGTCGACTCACTTTATTCCTATTAACATCACTTATGCCGTATCGAAGTTGGCGGAAATTTATACGCATGTGATTGTGAGATTACATGGTATTCCTTTGTGTATTATTTCGGATAGAGATCTGAGGTTTACTTCTGAATTTTGGAAGAGCTTGCAAGAGGCTTTGGGTTCAAAGTTGAGGTTGAGTTCGACTTATCATCCTCAAATTGATGGTCAGACAGAAAGGACGATTCAATCGTTGGAAGACTTGTTACGTGCTTGTATTCTTGAACATGGTGGTTCATGGGATACATATCTTCCTTTGATTGAGTTTACTTATAACAACAGTTTTCATGCTAGTATTGGAATGGCACCGTTCGAGGCTTTGTATGGTCGGAGGTGTAGAACTCCTTTGTGTTGGCATGAGTTGGGTGAAAGTGTGGTGCTTGGACCAGAATTAGTTAGAGAGACTACTGAGACAGTGAATATGATTAGAGAAAATATGAGAATTTCTCAAAGTCGACAAAAGAGTTGTCATGATAAAAGGAGAAAAGACTTGGAATTTCAAGATGGTGATCATGTATTTTTGCGAGTTACTCCTACAACCGGCGTTGGGCGAGCATTGAAATCGAAGAAGCTAACTCCTCGCTTCATTGGTCCTTACCAAATTACTAGTAAAGTGGGAAAAGTGGCCTATAGAGTGGCGTTACCGCCAAATCTTTCGAACTTGCATGATGTGTTCCATGTGTCGCAACTTCGGAAATATGTTCCGGATCCTTCACATGTGATGGAGATGGATGATATTCAAGTTCGAGACAATCTTACGGTGGAGACGATGCCTTTAAGGATCGAAGATCATGAGATGAAGTCTCTTCGTGGCAAAGAGATCTCCTTGGTTAAAGTTGTTTGGATAGGAGCAGCTGGTGAAAGTGCGACATGGGAGTTAGAAAGCAAGATACGGGATTCCTATCCCGAGCTTTTCGAATAAGGTAATTTCGAGGACGAAACCTTTCTAAGTGGGGGAGAGTTGTAACGCCCCGTTTTATTTAATATTATATTATATTAATATTTTCGAATTACCGTTTGACGTTTATTTTTGCGACGAGAATATTTAAATTAACCGTTATTTCTGTTAATATATCCGGCGATGTTTTATTCGGACCGGTAATTATTTTATTCCGTCCGGTATTTATTTTGAGGGACTGGTAATTATTTTATTCGGTCCGGTATTTATTTTGAGGGACCGGTAATTATTTTATTCGGTCCGGTATTTATTTTGAGGGACCGGTAATTATTTTGTTCGGTCCGGTTTTAATTCCGTTCGGTTCGGTAAAATATTATTCGGACCGATATTTAATTATTTGGAGTGATTTTAATTATTTGGGTTAATAATATTATTTAGTGTTAATTAGTAGTATATTTTACAAGAAGGACTTTTTGGATATTTTACTAGCTTGTGTCTAGCAAGACCAAAACCAAACACAACACTACTTGTTTTGACATAACACTAAAAACACCCTTAGAAGCATAGAGAGAGCAAGAGGGTCTTGGAAGAGAAGAAGAGGAGCAAGAACAAAGCTTGGATTTTGGGTTGGTTGGAACATCAAGAATCATTCAAACATCTAAGGTAAGGGGTTTGATTTTCCAATGCTTATAGTTAGGGTTTGATTTGGTATATTTTGGATTTGGGGAAAAATTGATGTTAGGATTCTTGAGATTTGTTGATATAAATTAGGAGAGTTAATTTATGTGTTAGTGTTGTGGGATTATTGTTATGTTAATAGAAACTAAATTAGAAGAATTAATTTATATTAATTAAATTAAGTTTACTAAATAATGCAGTATAGTTTAGTTATATATAGTTTATAAAGAAACTAAGGAAAACTAAAAACTCTCTTAAAGACTAACAGTAGATTAGATTACGTTTCCTAAATTTATTTAGAAGTACTATTTAGCATGCATAATATCCTAAGTACTATGTAGTATATTACCTTTCCTAACAAATTAGCAGTATAGTTAAAAAGAAACAAAACGCAAATAGCAGTATCCCATTGAAATGCAGTTTTAGTTTAGTAGCAGTATGTTAGTATGCTTATTATAGTAAAGTTAGAAACTAAAGGATGCAGCATATTACATTTCCTATAGTTAAAAAGCAGTATGCAATGGAAATTATGCAGTATAGCAGAACTTGCAGTAGGAATTGAAACTAAGTTTAAAAATTATTTAAATTATGTTTTTTTTATTCTTAATTTAATATATTAAATATTTATATTAATTAAATACAAATATGACATAAGTTAGCCGATTTAATTTGGAATCCAATTATGTCTGATTTTCCGATTTTGGAAATTTCGGCGACGGAGCAAGTTGCTCCGAATTTAACGAAAATTGACGTGCTAGCTAATTTTGATGTGTAGAACGTCTTGGTGAGGTTAGTTTTTCGAGATTACGAGTTTTTAACGGAGCGACCCAAAATAAGTCAATTTACGGTTAAGTTGAAACGGGTTGCGTTTTAGTCGGTTTAAGTTACGTATAGACAATCCGATTGCGACGTTAATGATTATGATTGGTGCCGATTATTATGAATGACTTTCGAGACGATTATTGATGTTTGACTATTTTTCCGTGTTTGAAATTTAGTGAATTATTTGATAATGATGTGGTGTGATTAAATATGATGTTTGCGACGGTTTATTTATAAAGAATACTTGATGATATGCGATGCAGTGATATCTTTATCTTGATGTGGATAAATATGGAGACGTGAGTTTTATACCAATTTTGATATGCGATGATGATGTTTTGTTGTGTCGTGTTTGTGATGTCGTGTTGTCGAGTCGCATACATTGCATTGGCGACGAGGGCTTTTATGCCAAGCGACGAGGGTTTTGATGTCAAAGCGACGATGGGCTTTTATGCCGAATGTCCCTAATAATGGACAAAGCGACGGGTAGCACATGCATAACATAGTCGTGTCTCATGGAGTCGGTTATGTTTATTTTTGAGTCTTTTGGCGTTGAGTTTTATTTGATGGCTTATAATGAATTGCGATGTTATATGATACCTTGTTTTGTGATGATTTTTGTGTTGAACATAAAGTGATTATGATGTGATAATTTCATGAAAATTATGCGATGGATATAACATGACGGTAAAGCGACGATATGAGTTTATGGCGATGAAGTTTATGTCTTGTTTTGGTATGATTATGATGATTACGTGACGAAATTAAAGTGTTGATCTTATACACTAAATGATGATTTTAAAGTATGTGAGATTTGATACTTGTTGACATATTCTTATTAACCTATATCATTTATGATTCCAAAACTATTTATATATTTTATCATGCCTTTAATTATATGTTTTGGAGTATCTCACCCTTTACTTGTTTCGCCGTTGCCTTTATATTGGTAACGTGCAGGTGAGATGCGAGGATGGTGAGGATTAACTCGAGTCTCTTTATTTTGAGTCGCTCTTCTCAGATAGTAGTAACACTCGGGATTTGGGCGACGTTATTATTTTGATAGGATAGTTTATGTATACTATCTTATGACTTTATATATTGATGATAACATGATGATACGTACATTTTGTGAACACATCCGATGTGCTGTGATTAGTCATATGTTTATATGATGATTTATGTTATGAATCGGTATATCTGACTTTTGATTTTGTGATGTGCATTATAATGCAAAGTGATGAAAAACACGAATATGTGATACCTCAATTTATGTATGGATGAAATTTTGAAACTCTGATTTTATTATTAATTACGAGGGGTAGAATTGGGGTGTTACACTGCACCTTGACACTGAGATAGCTACCCTAGCACCCCTGCCTCCCCACACAATTAATTTGAAATTTCTAAAAGATATGAAATTGTATAAGGTGAGGAGAGCGGGTGGCTTTGAACTTATGGTTCGGGGTGTCGCTATCCCGTCAGTCGTTCTACCTTGCACTAGACATACTGATGTATGAATTACGAGGAACTGGACCTACGATCTAGATGCTCCACCTTTTACGGGTCCATTACCTCCTAATGTTCCACTTGGGGACAGACACGAGACTAATGAAGAATACGAGCAGAGGGATGAACATCATGCCCCACTTGTGTCCCCCCACCAAGCTTCACCCCCACAAACTGCACCTTCTACTTCTAACACTTTTGCAGGTATGGCTCCTGGCTTCTACATCACTGAAGAGATGCGGCGTGACCAGCTAGCTCGGGAGGAGAGAAGAGATGGTTTACTTTCTGCCATCCAACCGCAGCTGGCAGATGAGTTTTATGGAGGCGTCACGACAGCAGTCAGACCGCTCTTTTCAAAGTCTTATGGAATCTCAATTGGCGATATCCCGCGAGCAGCATATGAAACAAGCCCAGTTTCAGATGCACTCCGCCCTCATGGAGGCCACTCAAGGTTCCCTTTTAGGAAACCTTCACGAGATTCAGAGTTCACATATTGCCTTGTCCTCCATATTCGACCAGTTCGAGGCTTCTCAGAGCAGTCGTCGTCGCAACCGATCCCATCACCCTAGACATTCACTGCAGGATGGCGAGGGACCTAGCCAGCCTTAGTACTTTACCAAGTGACTCTTTCCTTATCTTATTTCGTAACATTGAGGACAATGTTCGATTTAAGTGTGGGAGGAGATTTACTCGCTTTATTTTTCTAGCTTTATTTTTTTTCTCGCTTTATTTTTCCTTTCCTGCATTTTCCTTCTCGTTATTTACTTCTTTATTTGCTTTAGTTTGCTTGTTTTCTTTCTTTTCAAAATAATACATGTGTTTGACGAGTCATCTATATCTGTATGGTCTAGTGTATGTCCACTCCCCCATTTCTTGAGCCTAACCGAAATTTTTCCTAAGAAAAACACTATGTTCTGAACTTAGTTGGGCTATAACACCTGGTTGAGATAGGATGTAGTATGACTTGGGAAAGCCCTTTTGAATCATCAGCATATTTTTTACACCTTAAGCTTCACAAATTTAGGAATTCGATCCCGATACCCCTTATGTCGTGGACTTAAAATTTTAATTCTTAAACCCTTGAATAGTTTATCCTAGCAGTCAGCTCCGGTCTAAGCATGCTCTACGTAGGGGACCGAAGAGAAGTGAATGATCTATATGCTATGTTTTTATTATAAACTACAACCCCGGGATAGGTGACCCTCACAAAGTCATTTAACTCAACAAAAGTAGTATGTTGAAAAATAAAGCAAAAGCAAAAGAAGAAGAAAAAGAAAAAGAAAAAAAAATTACCCATCTTTAGTTGGTTCAGAGGTATCTGGTGCTGAACTTGGTAGGGCGGATTACGATCTGATCCCCCGCAACTATAAATGGGTCAATAAAAGGGGTTACACCAACTTTTTGTACCAGAGCCCTGCGTTTTATGATCAAAATCACTACCCGGTCACTTTACTATGAGCATGTACGAATAACGGGCTTAATGTGATTGGGCCTGAATGAAAAAGGATTTGAAAAAAGGAAAAATATAGACCTAAGCATAGTGGCATGATATGGATTGGTTCGTAAAATAATAAAGCTTATGTCTATTTTACGGAAGAGTGTCACTACGATATCCTTGGTTTGAATCAGTCGGTACCTATCAATACATCCCTATTTTAATTCCAAAGGTCCCTTGCAGCCCAACTTGTTCACTAACACCATTTTTCTTCTTAATCTATTTAGAGTTTTTGCTTGAGGACAAGCAAAGGTTTAACTGTAGGAGAATTTGATAACACTTACTTTACACTTGTTTTTAACTCTAATTTCAAATGTTATTTAGGTTTTTTATTATTTTTTTCTCTTATTATGCCTATCTTTTGTTTCCTTTTTAGGTATTTCAATCATCCAGAGCTCCCCTGAAGAAATGAAGGAAAACAGGCTGAAAAACAAGAGTTTAGGTCAAATTTGCACTCATGGCGTCCACCATGGCGCCAGCTATAGGGTAGGCCATGGCATGGACCACCTCCTGCTGACCTCAACTGCCACGTTCCCCACTTCCTTTCATTTAGACTCATGGCGGGCGCCACCTTTAGACCATGCTTTCCCCCTAAAAGGAGTTGGGGGCATTCCTGTGATTTCCTGCATTCTTCATCCTCTATAAATAGAAGTTCCCGATTTCATTTTAATTCACCAAAACTTAGTTGCAAACTTGATCCAACCATAGTTGCGAACTTAAGCCATATAATTTCACTATTGTAAAGAGATAATTCTTCAGATCGGGGAATTATTGCACTGTTGATTGAGTCTGTAATCGAGTTTGGAGCACTTTGGAAGAAGTTTATGCTGCCACATTTATTTTCAACTGCTGTTTATTTCCAGTCGCATTTTACTTCCAGTTTGTACCAGATTTAAAACCTCCCCGTTTGGAGCAGGTTTTTATTTATATATTTCGCACTGCTTTTACTTTGTTTATTTCCCGCACCTGCTTTTACTTTGTTTATTTCCCGCACCTGCTTTTACTTTGTTTATTTCCCACACCTGCTTTTACTTTGTTTATTTCCCGAACCTGCTTTTACTTTGTTTATTTCCCGCACCTCACTTTAAATTATTTACTTTCTCGCATGATTTATTTTAACATGTCTGTTTACATTCCCATGTCAAGCTGAACCTTACAGGGCTAGAATGTAAGGAATCTAGTTAAATCGATATTCTAAATAATGTGTCAATATAAATGCTTATGGGCTACTTTAGTTTTTAATATGAGTTTTCTGTACTTTATTGTTGTTGGGTAAGATCAAAAGTCGTCCAACCCTTTGTTAAACTCGGTTAGTTCTAACTGGTCAAAGGAA
The DNA here is from genome assembly GCA_948472305.1 of Vicia faba. Taxonomy (NCBI): domain Eukaryota; kingdom Viridiplantae; phylum Streptophyta; class Magnoliopsida; order Fabales; family Fabaceae; genus Vicia; species Vicia faba. Next base: position 1,155,026,919 of record OX451737.1, on the reverse strand, counting down.
GCGAAAGCACTTTGTCCGATTAGTTAGGGATTTTTATTATTAAAGAAATCAATTTTGAAACTATTTTCGGACGTGTTTATAGGATTAAAGTTAGGTCCCCTTTTTATTAGAAATTCCAAATCAAAATACTTTTCAACTTGGTCAAGTACTTTATTTCTTAAAAATAGGTTTATTACTTTAACCAATGCACGCCTTTTTATAAGTGACAATAAGAAGGTGTGATTAGAGAGTAAACTCGGTTCTAATTACGCGAAAGCGACAATTCCTATTAAATTAGTTCTTTTCTTTAGTAGATAATATTGCCCTACAAGTAGTTCTATTGCGAAGCATTGCGAATATCATATGACTATGTGAATTACATTCGACCCTACTTTTATATCTGAAGTTTATTTCATTACACTTTACTTTCTTTCATGCTCAATTCCCTGTTTAATATTGACTTAGATAAACACTGTAACAATAGGAAACGATAGATTGACGATTGGTCTCTGTGGATCGATAATCTTTTATATTACTCTGACGCGATTCGTACACTTACAAATACTCTGAATCAGTTGTAACCATATCTGATGTTGGTATCATAACCAGGAATGGAATTTGTAGACAGTACTGAAGTATGGAGCCTAACCCACTGAAGCTCAAACAAGCGTGGAAACAAATGAGAATAAAACACTTAGATGGGATCAAACGGTTCTCCAGACCTATTATGCCATTGCTGATAAAACATACCCCTTGAATTCAACTGGTAAATGGGAACCATATGCTGATAATATGTTCCAAGCACTCAAGATGATGGATGAGACCCACAAGGTACTCAATGGTTTGAAAGAAATCCAAAATGAGGATAAGAGAATAACTCATGTTGCAACAATCGGTGTAGGATTGCTGACACTATCATCAAGACTTCCATGTCCTGACTCAACTGGGTCTTCAACTGATTATCTTCCTTCTCGAAGAGTTCCCGATCATGGGCCAAGGCTTGCATGTATACCACAAACAAACACATCTGAATCTTCATCCCGACCAATACCCCACGAAGTTGTTTCATAATTGATCTCTGAACACGTGACAACAAGATTTCAAGTCTGTAACTCTGACTAGCGTACCAAGTCTAAATATGAATCTCCAACTCCGAGTACCTGTTATGAGTTCATGAAGATGCATGAGGTGTATAAGTGGATGTAATGCCATGTTTGATCATTTCCAAGGAACCATCATGCTTTGACTTTTATTTTAAACAAATAAGGGATGGAAAATCATAGCACAAGGGTTATAAGCACGGTTCCTTGGAAATGAAAAGAACATGTGTGTTAAAGTGATGTTAACATATTATGTATGCAAAGACATAGGATCAAGGTTCCCATTCACAATCGACTGCACTGTCTCAGGACCATCTGAATGACACAAGATCAAAAGTCCGACACGACTTCAGAACACACAAGAACCAAGTACCATGTAGATTCACAACTGTACAGAATCAAGGCTTCCAAAATATAGGATAAATTATGAACTGCCAAAATAAACGCCCATCACAAGGTGAGAAGTCTGGAGCAAAACCAAGAGATCAAATAGTCACCAACAGAACCCAAAAGTCACCATCGGTACCTGTAAGAATCAAACCCTCCCCGCTCATGGGTGTAGTCTAGGTAAAGGTAAAGCAAAGGAGAATCAGAGTCGTAGGTTCTCTTGAAAGTACTATCATCGGCCGTCATGACTCTCCACTATATTCCTACGTGTTCCTAGTGGTATACAACTCTGGCCTGGGTATTGGGCCTTTTACCTCATGTAACACCCACCCAACAAAGAAACAACATAACAGCAGTATATGGAAGACAATAAAGATGCAATGCAAACATATGCTCAAACAATCATGTACAAATGAATAAACTGAAAGCATAAAAATAAACACCAAAAAAAAAAAAAAACAAGAGAGCGACTCCGGGATGGACCAGCAATTGGTCGACCATTTCCCCAGTGAAGTCGCTAGCTGAAATAACCAGTCGAACTATCATCGGATAACTATATCAATGAAGTCGCCATCGAACATTTTTTATCCCACCGAAAGGTAAAGGAAAACATCGAGTAAACCTGAAGGGATGAAATCACTGTCTTGCAACCATAGATATTGGGTAAGGGAGTCTATTATGCAAGGGGAAGGTATTAGCACCCCACACGCTCGTAGTACTCTACGGTATCCACTCGTGTTCATTCTAATCTAAGGGTGTGTAAAATCTATGTCTAAAGCTTAACACCTAAAAAGAAAGCTGCAAAGCTGCAAAAGAGAAAACATGGGTAAAAGAAGGAAATAATTACAAAGTTCACTCGGCTGAGCCCCGTGACCAGATGCATACGTATCCCTTTTAAGGAATCAGAGTGCCGTAGTTCGGCTCACATGTTTTGGTTTGTTTGTGTTTTTTAGTTAAAAAGACAAAAGCGATAATCAAGATGGCAAAACATTAAATAAAATGAATAAACATTAGCAACGATGATAAAACATCAAAACAAGGACGACAAGACATCACATGGCAACACAAACTCAGATAAGATGATAACACAACAGCATGATAGCAAAATATCGGATAAGATGATAAAACATCAACATGATAGTAAAATATCAGATAAAATGATAAAACATCACACCTAACAATGATATCGAAAATCAAATTAGGATAACAAACATATGTGATGACGAAGCATCAGAAAAAATATTGTAAAATATCATGGCAAAGATGATAATACATTACAAATTAGATGATAAAACATCATGAAATTCTGGTATCAGATATGAGATATCGAAAGAGATATCACGACACAAATATCTAAGGATAATGTAAAATGAAACAAAAGTAAAAACAATAAAAACACGAGGGATTGTTAACCCAGTTCAGTGTACAATAACACCTACTCTAGGGGCTACAAAGCCAGGGACAAGTCCATTAAATAGTATCAATTATTAGACCCTCAGTAAACAACCAGTTTACGATCTAATCACTTAATCACTACCCGTGTTATACTTCTACATAAGACACACCTAGGTATGAGGCCTTCCTCAAATCCTTTCAATCACTTGCAGTGAATAACAACTGAAATAACAAGTTTTAAAGACTTCAATCATTCAATGCTTAAAAGCTTATGAATGATCCACAATTCACAACTTAAATGTCAACTCAAGTATTAAATCAATACTAGAGTGTATGACAATTAAAAGACTTATACTTCTAAAACAGAAAGAAAGTATTCTTCTTCAAAAGTTGCAGTTGTATGAATAAGGAAGCAAGTCCTTATAAAGGCGCAGCAGTGGGCTTGGGCTGAAAAACAAAGATTCTAATCTTTTAATATTTCCATGAAAACATGCCAAGATATAATCCATAAGGATAATTCAAATAGAAAAATATTCCTCCATATTTTTCGCAAGCTATATGTCACAAATCCTGAATTATGGCGCGCATGAAAACAGGAAACAGAAAACTTAAACTAATATGAGTTGTGTTCAATTCAGGAGTCAGATGTCAAGACATCTACTTAGACATCATTCAAAACAGTTTGCTTCAAATGTTAAGACATTTAGCAAAGCATTATCAAAACATTGTTTTACCAAAATTGCTGCCAACAAACACTTACAAACTCCCCCCTTTGGAAAATTTTGGCTAAAACATTATCTGAGCGCATTATCAGAGCATTATCAGAGCAGCAACATAAGAAAGCAAAAACAAAAACTCAGTTAGCAGTTAGTTGTTAGAAAAGGAAGATGTAAGAACATCTTCTGAGACATTAGGCTCCCCCTCAAGTATTAATCTCCCCCTCAGTCAGTGTTCAGTCAGTCAGTCAGTTTCTCTCCCCCTTTTTAGTCATAATTTCCAAATAGAAGGATGCATTTAAAAGAGTATTAATATAGGTACAGACCATAGAATTCAGAAGTCAAGCACATACAAGTTCCAAAAAGAAACAAAGGGGTCAAATAAATAAACAACAAATAGTCTAACTGTCTTCAGGACCAGTAGACTTGGCAGAGCCAGAACTTTCTTCCTCACTAGAATCTCCTTCTTTAGAGCTCAATCTATCATCAAAGTTGTTGTCCTTCTGTAGCTCCTTGATCATCTTTTCAAAAGTTAGCTTTCTTGCTGAGCTAACTCTGATCACATCATTTAATTCTTTATAGGCTTCCCTTAATTCAGTGATCATGTCATCCTTGGCGGCGGTCTTGTTTTCAGCAGATGCAGATGTCAAAACAATGTCTGGGACATGTTTTCCTGAAAAAAGCTTGAAGTGAAGGGTCAAAGCAGACCCCCTCTTGCATACTACATCATTACCACTTAGAATTCCAGGATGCTGATTAAGAATAATTCCACAGATAAGGGAAGGAAAGGCAATAGGCATCTTAATGGCACGTGTTCCTGCATGCTTAATGGTCTGATTAAAAATGTAAGTACCATAATCAAACAGTTTCTTGTTTCCAACAACATAAATAAACTTTCCTAATCTAATAGTGATGGTTGAAGTATGATTGGTAGGAACCCAGTTAGCAGCCCCAATTCTATGCAAGATAGCATATTTCACACTTAGCTTGCTAACAGGAAGTTTATTCTTCATGGGCTACTCACTCACTTGGTTAGCAGTGATTACTTTGCATACATGATTATCAGTTACTTCCAGTTCACAATAGTCATCTTCAGACCTACCCATAAATGTATTCATGATAGTGTCATACCCCAATTTTTGACCTAAGATCCCATTTTTATTTTTTCATTTTTTAAACATAAGTCAAGGTCACGAAATACGGTCGGTTTTAACCTCTCACTTTCAAGCTTTAATTATGCGAAGATTGTCAAGTGTTTTGAACATTTTTATCTTATGTATCACTAATTTCTAATCGCATAGAAAGGTATATGTTCATGTTTTCTTTTGTTTCATGTGAAGAGACAGGTCTGAATCAAGAGCATCAGGTGTCACGCCTCAATTAAGGTTTTGAGTCTCCCAAGCCAGAAGTACGGTTGATTGTGGATTCTCGAAGACTGATTCATCAAGGCACAAATGTTGCACCCTAAATTTCGCCCCTAATTTTTTCAGTCGCACTTTCATATCATATTTTGTCATTTTGTCACAGTCATTAATAAATAGCTTCATTCATCATATTTGCATCATTTAACCGTGTTTAACTTGACCAAAAGTTTGTTTAAATCGACATTTGCATCGTTTTGCAGTTGAAAATACACGACATTTCACTTCATGCATTTTTATCTGTTTACTATTTTCTTACATCGCTCTAAGTTATTTATATGTCGATAACAAAAATATTTTGGTTTTATAGACAGACTGTTAAAAGCGATTCGATATTGTGCAAAAAAAAATAGCGAGAAAAATATTTCCAGTTTTCACCTTTTACCGATCATTTTATGAATCTGCATGACGCGTAGATTATGACGGTATGCTCGCTTTATTTTTTCGGTACAGTTTGAAGTCTCGTTTTTAACCGTAAAACGTCTGTTTAGCCTGATATTTTTATTATTATTTTATTTCGATTTTTGATTTTTGAATATTTTTTATTTAATCTTTGTGACATGTAGTTTATTTTAATGTGTTCATTTTATTTTTCGGATAAATTTTCGTCCGTTTTTTATTGTTTTCGGTCATTTTAGCTCTTTATTTTTTATTCAAAAAATATATTTTAAATTGAATTAATTTTAATACTTTCAGTTTTTTATTTCATTTTTATCATTTAAGGGCGTTTTTGTCACAAAAATATATTGATTACACTATACTATGCTCTCATTGGCTGTTAGCAAAAGTGGTGGATTGATACAGAGAAAATGGAAATCAACGGATCATGATTGAATTTAAAATCAATTTTTTCTTCTTCACTTGTCTATATAAGACCTCTTAATTTTCTTTGTATCATACCACAAAAAACAAAAATAACAAAGCATAGCAGTATACTCCCTTTCATTTCCTCTTTTCTTTTTTCCTTCTTCGCTTTAGCTATTTAAGAGAATTCTTTCTCTTTATAAATAAAAAAAACACACAACAACACTTACAGTAGCTACACCCATTTTTTCTTCCTCATCACTACTATTCCCTAAATCACCCAAAACCGTAACATTCCGCCTCACATTCTCACAACACATTCTTTATCCATCACATCCTAACTTTCACTCTCTGTCAAATAACACACACAACCGCAACTCACCGAATTTCCACAACAACCAAACGCCCCTTATAACCTTCATCTCTTTCATCGTTATAGTTCCACCAATCGCCACCGTAATCCCAAATTCCTCTTCTACTCACAGCCGCACGAACCCAATCATCACCGCAAATCCTTCTCGCAAGCAGCAATTGCGATCCACCGTCAACAACAACAGCAACTCTGCCTCCTTCCTACAACTCCCTCTGCCAATCTCTCTTCCGTTATTTCCGGCAATAACACCAACAACTTCCGATTCAGCTCTCCTCCATCTGCAGATCTAAGCTACCGACAGTGCAAATTCTTCCGCCTCTGTTTGAATCGGTAAGTACTTGTTTTCCTCCCAACTCTCGTCCTTTGGGTTAGTGTTAATGCCTAATTTGATTAATCAGAATGAGGATATAATCTAGTAAAAGCATCATGTCTGTTTTTTTTGTTTGACTTGTTCTTGGAGTTTTATTATGAACAGCTTGTTAATAGATTATTGTTTGTGAATATGTTCTGCTGATTTGTGAATAAGCTGTTAGAATCTTCAAGTCATTTAAGCATAACCAAATTTGTTCATTCATGAAGTTTTAATTTGATGTACTTGAGGTTTATCATGATTTAAGTCTTAATGGTTCAATTGGAAATTTCATAAGTTTGTCCTAATTTGTATTTGGAAATCATTTGGGTTTGTAAATATGTTATCGTTGCGTTGAAACTGTGATTATTTTGTTTATGTCAAGTCTAATGATGAATTTTTTTTGGTTGATAATACCTTTCAATTATTGTTAAATTGTTTGGAAATTTTTTATGTCAATGTTTGGTTTTTTTGAGTTAATTATTTTGAAATCAATGCGATGTTTTGAAATCAATCGAAAATAATGATTGCAATACGCTCGTGTTATTTAATCTTGAGGTTGTATCATGTTTGTTCCGATTTAAAGAGGATATTAATTTCATTTTAGCCATAATTTGGTGGTGTTTTGGTTGGTAGATTCGCTCATGGCATTGTGACCATTTCTTTGAGTTTGTTTTAGCATGTTTACGGTGAATTTTATCGAGTGTTAACAATTTACGTTGGTTGTTGTCCGAATTTATACCTCGCCAAAACTTTGATTCAAAACTTATTTTCATCACTTTTTGAGCTTAATGTAATTTTGGCATAATTTCGAATTATCGGTGTTGATGTTGTCATGCTGTTTTAGTGACTTTAAAGAATGGTTTTGATTATGTTTCAAGTTGAAATCAATTTACAAGGTTTGTTGGTTTAATATTGGTGTTTGTACATATGCTTAGAATCACTTGGAAATTGATTTTCATGAGCTTTTATGCACAATTTGTTGTTGTCTAACTTTTGATAATGCTTGATAATGTTTGATTTTTTTTCATGGATTGAATTGAATTATAGCATGAGTTTCTTTGGCTTTGTTTGTGAATTTAAATTCTTGGATAATCATCATTTGTTTGGTTCATACTTTGAATTCAATTTCTCATGTTGCAATATGAAACTTTGGATTTTTGTTTTCTGTTGTGTATGAAATAGCGGTTGCTTTTGATACATTTGAAATAATGTGTGCAATGCTAATTTTTGTGTTTACATGGAATAATGTCATGAATTCTTGATTTTTATTTGTGTAAATATTCATTTATTCATATGCATCATACAAATTTCATTTTTTATTTTATACTTACTGACACATGTTTTAACCGTTGCAATTTCCTTCATTTTATTTTTATACCGCTTATGCTACTAATGAGTTTGTTTACTGTAAAGATTTCCAAAAATCTATTTCAAGAACTCATTCTCATATAGCGCATCCACAATTCCTACACTTCTCCCTTTTACCTTTTTATTATATTTTACTATTTTTATTTAATATTTGGTACTGTAAATATATACGTGTACATAATATTTTGACTGTCTATTCACTTCACTTGTAAATAAATTCAGGTTTTGAAAATATTATTTTCATCGCATTGTGATTTTATTTTTAATTCCAACTAACTTCTGAAAATTGTGCGGACGCACATAAGTTTCCCGTGTTGTTAGTTTTGTCTGTATATTTCATGTGATGCAGGGAATCTTATACCGCGAGCTTTATTCAATATCTTGAGCCTTATATGATACCGTGAGCTTTATCCATCGTCCTTTGCGCTTTATCTGATGCTTGGAGTATTATCTTACATCAGGTTTTTTTTGATGTTATCGGCTTGTGATTTATTTTCACCTGAGGTTTGATATACTCTTAGCTTATTTATCTGTTTGTGGTTTTAAATCCAAGGGAAAGAATTAATTTGTTGACTTCATGTCATCGAGTATCTAATACGATTATGTGAAATCCCTTCATACCTTTTTTTTAGTTTTATTAATCTTAAGACGAATCTCCTACAAATCAATTTTTAAACTCACACCCCTTTTTAAGTCAAAACTTCGACATTAGGTTATCACATCTTCAAAATCTCTCCAACACCGATTTTTAGCCAAACGAACCATTTTAATCAAACAAACAATTTTAACCAAAAACAGATATTTCAAAAGGTTCCTGCGGAGTACCGCAGATGCATTGGATGCTAATACCTTCCCATTGTATAACCAACTCCCGAACTCTCGATCTCTTTTAAAAATGCATTGTATTTTCATTACTTTTAAATATTACTTTACATTGCATATTTTAGGGTTTTATTTCGCTCTTTTCCCTTTTCCCTTGGAAATAATAAAGCGCGGTGGCGACTCTTGCTTTTGTGAGTCAAGTTAATTAATAGCTTGATCTCTGATTTTCACCGCTACAGATAGCAGGGGAAAATTCTACACACCTACCACTAACAAACACCTTTCTATACTCCTTACTTTTATGATCAACACAGTCAATTGGAATAGTAACAATAAATTCCTTAACAAGAGTCTCATAGCAATTGGCAAACCTGGTAACAATTTTCATCAATCCAACAGAAGATATCAGCTCCATAATTTCTTTGCACTCCAGTGCACCAGCTCCTGATTCTCTTTCAAGGGAAATTCTTCTTTGAAATACATACTTCCACTTTTTAGCATTCACAACAGAATGAAAGGAAATGTTGTCAAGAGGGGCATCAGGTACCCTAACAGGAAGCTTCTTGCTTGTAGACTTTTTCACATGAGAGATGTCCTGGACATCTTCCTCGACATCATAATCAGAGTCAGCTTCTTCAACTAATACAACTTACTTCTTACTTTTAGATCTCTTTACATCATCATCATCATCATCATCATCATCATCATCATCATCATCTGTGGAGCTATCAGGTCTAGTTTTTCTTTTGCTAGAGGGAGGAACCACTTTACTTCCGGGCTTTGGGGGACCATACATGGTTTTCTTCTTGATTATCTTGGCAGGGGTGTGATATTCACCTCCTTCACTTCCTGGATTTAAGCCTTTTAGAAATTTCAGGCACCACATTAGAGATGAGCTCATTGCCAGACAGCTCATCAACATTAACCACATTCACAACATTTTGATTTTCTGCAGCTTTGGAGCCAGCAGTATCTTCCTTGGTAGGAGAGTTCTTCTCAATATTTAGTTTAACATCATCTTTCACTTCCTTTAGAGCAGAAGTAACAAGCTTATCAAGTTTGCTTTCAACAGCATCTTTCTTGGAGATGGATGATTCAACATCACTTTTAGGGTCATTTCTTTTGTCAACCGGAGCAGGTATACGAGCAAGAGGGGTAGAAATCCCAGGCATAGAAAAAACTTCATTTAACACTCTATCTACTAGCCTTCTAATGCTTCTATCAACATTGACAATCTCTTCTTCTGTCCTATCATCAGTAGCAGTAGAAGTATTACCTTTATCGTATTTGGATTTCTTTGCAGGTGATAATCTAGGTTTCTTGACCTTCTTCTCAAGAGGTGGGATAGTTGTTAGAGGAGTAACGTCAAGTACTCTGTCAAGAGAGAGTTTCTCAGGGAGGTTGAAAGATTTTGAGGAAGACGATGTGTGATGTTGAGACATCTTTGAATATTTTTGAGCAAAGAGATGAAGAATGACAAGGGTTATTTTTCTGTAGAGGAGAATGAAGAGTTTGTGAAATTAGAAAGATGTGATTTCGTAGCTTGTAATGATTGCTTTCGAAATTGGATTTGTTGGAAACATAAATAATATAATATCACTTTAATGATATTCCCACACGCCCTTAATTGTTACAAACCCTCATATAAGCAAATCCCTAATTTTCCTCTTATGTTCTCAAACTGATTAGCATCTAAAGCCTTAGTAAAAATGTCAGCCAATTGCAATTCAGTGGCTACGTGTTCTAAGACAACAATATTTTCGTCAACAAGATCTCTTATGAAGTGATATCAATTTGTTTGGTCCTACTGTATTGAATAAGACTTTTTGATATGTTTATGGCACATAGGTTGTCACAGAATAATGCCATGACATCTTGTTTGACAGAATAATGCCATGACATCTTGTTTGACATCAGCAGTGGATAGAGACACATAATTTTACTTCTTACTAAACCTATATATGATATTATTTCCCATAAAGAAGCATCCCCCTGGTGTACTTTTTCTATCATTAGCACTTTCTGCCTAATCAGCATCACAATAACCAATTAAGGCAGAACTAGATCCATGAGAGTATAGAATACCATAGTCACTTGTCCCATTCACATATTTAAGAATTCTCTTCACATGGTTTTCATGGATAACTTTAGGATCATCTTGATATCTAGCACACACCCCTAAAACAAAGGCAATGTCAGGTCTGCTAGCTGTGAGATATAGAAGACTGCCTGTCATACTTCTGTAAATACTTTGATCCACACTTACTCCTTTTTCATCTTTATACAACTTTAGATGTGTGGGAGCAGGAGTTCTTTTGTGACTGGCATTTTCCATCCCAAATTTCTTTAACTATATTCTTAGCATACTTTCTCTGAGATGAAAATATGGAATCTTCCATATGTTTAACTTGCAGACCAAGAAAATAGGTTAATTCACCAACAAGGCTCATCTCAAATTCTAACTGCATTTGCTTGACAAAGTGTTGAACCATCTCATTTGACATCCCACCAAACACAATATCATCAACATAAATTTGTGCAATCATGATTGTTGTACCCCGAAATTTTCCCTCTCATTTCTCAAGGAATCACCCTGGATCCTCAAGTTTGCTTTCATCCAATCCCAATCCTCGAATTATCAATTTTTCCAAGCAAACCATTCACAAGGGCAAAATGGTCATTTGCACACTAAGAAATCTAACTTTTACTTTTGGATCAAAATCAAGCTTCAAGAATCATATTTCATCAAGACACGTTGAAATATGAAGTTTTGTTTCATCAAAATCCAAGAAGTCAAAATTCTAAATACTTAGAATTTTTCTAAGTGTTTAAGAAAATATGACAATTTCAGAACTTCTGACCAGGTTATCACCATAAGCACTCAGCAGATTTTGGATATTCTCAAGACAGAGTTTGGTCAGAACTTCTGGGCAAGCCATTCACAAAAGCTTCAGTCAGAGTTTGCTAGGATAAATCAAAGAAGGTTAAGAAGCGTGCTGCAAGCTTTCTAGAAAGTCTGAAAGCTCCTTCAGAACATGCTGGAGCCAGAAGATAAAAGGATCAGAAGATGGGATGCTACGCTGAAGCAGAACTTCTGATCCAGAACTAAGCCTTGGTGTAGAGTTTCAAGTTGTAGGATTTCTGGTTGTGATAAGTCTCATCATCATTTAACTCTCATTTAATGCTCACAACCACCTTCTGAGTCTTTATCCAAAGGAGTTTCACCATGTGTACCTCTACAGTCTTGGGATAGAAACTTTTCTACCAAGCCCATGCTTTGATTTTTTCTTTTCCTTAATTCCTGCTGGCAACCACCATGCTTGCTTCAAAAACAAGGCAGTGCTTCAGCACATGAAGGTTATATTAAACGCTTTGGTCAGAACATGACCAAATCCCAAAACCTTGTTTATACAACTTGTTGCAGACCTATGACCAACAGCTGGTTCAGTCTACGCCTGCATCCCATGATTGCACCAAACTAGCATACAAAAACTGTGATGAAAAATAAAAGGAACAGGATGCCAAAACAGGTCCAAATCCCATTTGTTTTCCCCCCAAAAAATCACAGCAAATTCATCTATAAATACTTGGCTCCATCACACGTTCAAGGGGTTGGCTTTTGAAAAGAGAGAACTATCAAGAGAGAGAAGGAAGTTGTGAAACTTTTATAAAAATCCAGATTTCTCATACATAAAAACAAACCTTTGTTCTTCCCTTTGACTCAAAGAACTTGGCATTTCCTGTTCCGTCACCCTTGCTGACTCAGAACATCCAAAGGCAGCGACTCAAAGCTCCAAGCACGCTCCAGGTAAGTCTTTCTGACTTTACTTGCTTTTCATTCTGAACATCATTAACATGCAAATATCATAGTATTAATGTTGTACATATCATTGTATGAATAAAAAAACTATGGATCAGAACTTCTAGAATAATGCTAGGCTCAGACTTAGGATTGGAATTTCTATGATTTATTGTGCCATGATCATTTTGATTTGCTGAACTGAATAAATTGCTGATGTGAGTTGAAACGTAACATAGAACTTCTGTTTTTCACTCACTGTTAACACACACTGAACTTCTGATGCTTACATGCTGTTAACACAACACAGAACTTCTGAGTTCTCCTCACATGTCAAATACACTGAACTTCTGATGTTTCCATCAGCTGTTTTCAAACACTCAGAGTTTGTGACTTTCACATGCTGACAACGTACTGAACTGCTGACGTTTGCTCATTGTGTTAGTGTAATACAGAACTTATGACTTTTGGTTCACTGGCTGCATACCACCCAGAACCTTTGTATTTGTCCTCTAACATTTCTTGCAGGACCTTAGAGTTTACCAATTCAGAACTTCTGATGCCCACTGACGTCTCCTACTGAGTCACAACACTCTTAGCTTCAGAACTTCTGATCCTAGTTGTTCTTCTTGTAGCAGCACGTTGTTTCTATTTTTCATTTATTTTCCTTTTCATCTTTTTTTTATTAACATAAAAAACATAAAAATATTTTCCTTTTGATTTATTTCCTTTAGACAAAAACATTTTCCAAACAAGTCTATTTCTTTCTTATATTATGAATTTCAATATGGTTGTAATAATAACTTAGGATTTAATTTTACTTGCAATCCCCATTCATAAATATGTACCCCCATCCCCTAAATATTGTAATAGCGTAGGACTTTACATTTATGCAATTTATCGCTTTCAAATGTAAATGTTAGTAATTAGGTGTGTATGGCAAGATAAAACCAATAAGTAGACCACCAAAAATCAAATATTAAATGCATACAAATCAAACACACTATTCATACATGCACCCTTAAGGTGAACTCCACTTGTTACCTAAAAAATGGTCATGTTATGCATGTGGGGTGTCTTAGCAAAAACAATCGAAATACAAGATCATAGTCCCTCGACGACGCTATCAAAGTTGCCTTTCAAAATGATCTTAGTCCCTAAAGAAAAATGCTAAGTCATCTCACAACATTGCTATCATGGTCATACAATGACCCAACGCCCGTCCCTTCACATCCAACGTTGGGGCTTCTTACCAAATCAATGGTAAGATAGCAACATCTAAAGGAGGAAGAAAAGCACATCTAAGACCTTTCGAGTAGGTAGATTCGTTCTTAGTTACTTTCTTGCTCACAACCAAAACATTTCATACACCTACACTTTCACTTTGAAACATTTTCCAAGCAAACACTTTGTACGCGTTCTTATAGAGACGAGAATTGTTACAAAGACGTTTTCAAAATCACTTTCAAAGACACATTACACAAACATCTTTTTTGAACTATTTTTGAAACAAACACCTTGTATACATTCTTATAGAAACAAGAATCATTACAAAATTACATTTTCAAAATACTTTCAAAAACACACACCACAAGCACATTCAAACAAAAGCAAGTGATCTAGCGAGTAACTAAGAGCCCATGGAAAACCATGGATGAAAAGGGTGATAATACCTTCCCTTTTCATAATCTAACCCCCGAACTCAAAAAACATCTCTAAAGATTTTTCCTGTGCTTTTTCAACTTTCCTTTTTGGATAAAAGAAAAGTCGGTGGTGACTCTTGCTAAACCGCAACATTTGCGAACACAAACGCAAAACACCTCAAGTCAGTTCTCCCACTGTATCACAATGATCTTCCCTTCTTCTTCCTTGACAAAAAGGGTTTTATCTATGCCACCATTCCTATATCCATTCTCACCAAGAAATCCTGTCAATCTCTCATACCAAGCTCTTGGAGCCTGCTTTAATCCATACCAAGCTTTATATAGTTTGTATGCATGTTTAGGAAAACTTGGATCAACAAATCCATTAGGTTGTTCCACATAGACTTCTTAATTCAGATAACCATTTAAGAATGCACTCTTTACATCCATTTGAAACAATTTAAATTTCAGTATGCATGCAATTCCCAAGAGTAGTCTGATTGATTCAAGTCTGGCCATAGGAGCAAAGGTTTAATCAAAGTTAACTCCTTCAAGTTGAGTGTATCCTTGTGCAATTAACCTTTCCTTATTTCTAGTGACCACCCCTTTTTCATTAGATTTATTCTTGTATACCCATTTAGTGCCAATCACATTTGTCCCTTCAGGTCTTGGAACTAGATCTCAAACTTCATTTCTACTGAATTATTCTAGCTCTTCCTGCATAGCATTAATCCATAACTCATAAGTTAGGGCCTCTTTGACATTCGTAGGCTCAATTTTTGACACAAAGCAAGAGTTTCATATCCCTTCTCTTGATCTGGTAGTAAATCCTTTATTTAGATCTCCTATGATAAGATCCTTAGGACGATCTCTCTGGGTTCTAATTGAAGGCTCTTTATTGAGATGACTAGGCTCGGGATCTTCTTGAGGTGGATTAGAATCAATACTTTTGTCATTTGATTATGTTGGAATATCAGACAAGGTTGTTCTAATATCTTTTAAGACATCTTCATCATTCCATCCTCTATCATCAATAATAACATTTATAGACTCCATAATAGATTTGGTTCTGGAGTTAAAGACTCTGTAAGCTCTTCTATTTGTAGAGTAACCCATGAATACTCCTTCATCACTCTTGGAATCCAACTTCCTCCTTTGTTCACGATCAGCTAAGATGTAACATTTACTTCTAAAAACATGAAAGTATTTGACAGTTGGTTTTCTTCCCCTCCATATTTCATACAGGGTGGCTGAAATGCCTTTCTTTATTGTGACTCAATTATGGATATAGCACGCAATATTCATAGCTTCAGCCCAAAAGTGGTAGGGTAACTTCTTAGCATGAATCATAGCTCTGGCAGATTCTTGAAGGGTTCTGTTTTTACGTTCCACAATCCCATTTTTTTAGGAGTAATGGGAGAAGAGAATTCATGACTGATTCCTTCAGAAGAGCAAAAGTCATCAAATTTATTGTTCTCAAATTCCTTTCCATGATCACTTATGATTCTAATGACATGACTATCTTTTTCCCTTTGACGTTTTTGACAAAGATCTTTAAACACTTCAAAAGTTTCTGATTTTTCTCTAGTAAAGCTTATCCATGTGTACCTAGAGAAGTCATCTACAACAACATAGGCATACTTATTTCCACCAAGACTTTCAACCTGCATAGGTCCCATCAAGTCCATGTGAAGAAGTTCCAAAACATTTGATGTAGCAAGATGTTGGATCTTCTGATGTGACATCTTAGTTTGCTTTCTAATCTGGCAGTCACCACATACTATTCCTTCTTCTATCTTGAGCTTAGGAATCCCTCTCACAACTTATTCATATATAATTCTTTTCATTCCTTTCAGATGCAAGTGTCCTAATTTTTTATGCCATAGCTTAACTTCATTTTCTTTGGATAAAACACATGTTGAGGAAAAGTTCAAATCTTGGGGAACCCATAAATAACAGTTGTCTTTAGATCTGATTCCTTTCATAATAACCTCATTCTTTTCATTGCATACAAGACATTCTTCCTTGATGAAGTTAACTTTGAATCCTTGATCACAAAATTGGCTTATACTTATCAGGTTAGCTGTTAACCCTTTAATAAGTAACACATCATCAATCTTAGGGACTCCTGAACATTCCAGCTTGCCAACTCCTTTGATTTCACCTTTGGCTCCATCACCAAAAGTCACATAACTGGTGGAATAAGATTTGATATCTATCAATAGATTTTTGGCACCTGTCATGTGTCTAGAACAACCACTGTCAAAGTACCAGTCGTCTTTGGTTGATACTCTGAGAGAGGTATGAGCTATGAAACTAGCAACATTTAACTTGGGAACCCACTGTTTCTTCTTTTTGCTATTTTAGAGAATCTGGTCAGTTTTGGGAAGAGGAGTAGTTTTAGGATACCCATACAACTTGAAACAGAAAGGCCTTATATGACCAAAACTTCCACAGTGATGACTTCTCCAGGGCTGGGAATTCTCTCTGGTGTGATTAAAATTTTTCTTTCCATGATGTCCTTTCTTTCCATGATGTTTAGACATTTGATTCGACATCCTTGGTTTAGACTTGGCATGAGTGGAATCTAATGAAGGTTCTTCTGAATCATGTTTCTTTTTCTCATTAAAACGCTAGACCACTCTTGTCTCTTGTCACTCTCCCCACTTGAAGAATTTCATCTAATGTGTCATATCCATTATTCAGCATCTTGAGAGATTTGACCACTCTATCAAGATTTGAATTCAGAGAAGTCACTTCACTTTCCGGATTAGAAATAGTTTTAAAATGCTCTTTCCTTTCTGCCTTCAGCTGGGTTATGAGTGCTTTCTGTTTCTCCCCTTCTAGGCACACTTCTGCACTTCTGATACATAATTCTTTGTATGAAGCAGCTAACTCATCAAAGGTTAGTTCCCCATCACTAGACTCTTCATTGGATACATATTTGCCTGTTAATTCTTTAACATACTTGGCAGATTCTTCCAGATCACTCTCTGAGTCCTCTTCAGACCAAGTAACAGATATATTCTTCTTCTAATTCTTAAGATATGTAGGGCATTCATCTCTAATGTGACCAAAACCTTCACATTCATGACATTGTATTCCCTTCACTTGAGTGTATTTTTCTTCATCCCTTTTTCTTCCAAACTCATTTGACTTATGGATGTCAGATAAGATGTTCTTGACATTTGATCTTTGGTTCCTGTCCATTCTTTTTATAACTTTGTGAAATTGTCTTCCAAACATAGCTAAGGCATTTGATATTCCTCCATCTATATCTAGATCACAGTCCTGCTCTTCATATTTAGTATTTGATACAAAGACTATGTTTTTGTTCTTCTTTTCAGATCTTTCATTGATGCTTAATTAAAATGTCAGAAGGCATCTAACAAGTTCATCCACTTTCATTTTGTCAATGTCTTGAGCTTCTTCTATAGTAGTCACTTTCATATCAAATCTCTTGGTAAGAGACATGAGCATCTTCCTCACCAATTTTTCTTTAGGTATTTTCTCTCCTAAAGCATTTGATGCATTAGAAATTCCAAGAATATTCATATCGAAGTCATTAATACTTTCATCATCCTTCATTCTCAAATTCTCAAATTTTGTGGTGAGAAACTGAAGTCTTGACATCTTAGCTTTGGATGTGCCTTCATGGGTAGATTAAAGAATTCCCCATGCATCTTTAGCTACTTCACATGTGTTCACTAATGTGAAAATGTTCTTGTCAATTCCATTGAATATAACATTCAAGGCTTTAGAATTTCCAAGAGCAATTTCATCTTCTTCTTTAGACCAATCTTCTTCTGGTTTTAACTCATAAGTAGGTTCTCCATTTTCTCCCAATTTGACAGGATGTTTCCGTCCTTTCAAAATAGCTTTCCAAGCTCTGCTGTCCAGAGACTTTAAGAAGGCCACCATACATGGTTTCCAATAGTCATAATTACTTCCATCCAGAATGAGTGGCCTGTTCATAAATCCTCCTTCCTTGTCCGTAGTACCGGAAAGTATTTTCCCTGGATCTCACCCAGATATAGAGTAGGATTCCTGCTCTGCTTTGACATCATTCGAAACAGTTTGCTTCAAATGTCAAGAAATTTACAAAACATTATCAAAACATTATTTTACCAAAATTGTTGCCAACAAACACTTACACATCACACCTGACAAAGATATTGAAAATCAAAGTAGGATAGCAAACATATGCGATGGCAAAATATCGACACAAAGATAGAAAAATATCATGGAAAAGATGACAACACATCAAAAATTAGATGATAAAACATCACACCTAACAATGATATTGAAAATCAAAGTAGGATAAGAAACATATGCGATGGCAAAACATTGACACAAAGATAGTAAAATATCATGGTAAGGATGGCAAGATGTCAACTTAACAAGGATTAAAATAGAGCGAAAAGGCGCATAAACAAGTAAGATTGGTTTGTATTTTTTACCTTGAAGAAGGATTTAAGTTCATTAGAGATGTTTTATGATTTTCCAAGAAAAAGAAAATTTTTGTTTTAAGACGCAATATGCAAAGAAAAGAAAACAATTAAGGAAGATTATCCTAATCTCTAGCCCTAGTGTAATCATACAATGATGGCCCTACGGTTGAGTTTTAAAAGGGAAATATCTAACCTGTGTTAGCATGCATGGACACCTATCCTAATGTCTAACTCGAAAGCTACTATAATCAAGTGATCCTAAGGGAGCACGACATATCAAAAAGTGCTTTGGCAAAACCACACAACCGGGGTATACTGGCTCAGGGGATGAGGGTTTAAAGAGAAAATCTTTTAGCTAAGGGGAGTGGATCACCAGAAGAAAACAAGCGGGAGACTGAGATAAAATAAAAAAGAAAAGCATTACTTTAGCCAAGGGGAGTGTATCACCCGAAGCAAACAAGCGGGTAGAGAAGTATCAACAATGGCCATTGCGAACTCATGACAAAGTGTGGGGGTTGGTTGCGAATCCTTCTCCACATGAATGACTCAATACACAAGATCTAAACGACTCTGAAGCATCGATGTACAACGTGAGCTAAGGATGACATAGACTATAATCTGCGGGGGTATATTATGGACCCTTTCCGTGCGCCTCCTTTTGAGGACTTATTAGGGTGGGGGGATTTGCGAGCACAAATGTAAATACACCTGCGGAATACCTACTTTAAAGGTAGGGTTTTAAACAAACACAAATAGCAAAGAAGCCACATATGCGAATTGCCTTAAACAGGTATTTAAATAAACCAGAGGGATTTCTGACAGATATCACTAACGGAGGTCCCTTTCATGCATCTCTATTCCTTCTTGACATGGCAAGGAAAGCAGTAAAATCCTACTTGACATGATCTCTAGAAAGCATTAAAATGCAGAAATGAAGGTGAAGCCACGATGATACCTAACGGAGTAAGTCCGTTGCCTCTTCAAAGAGCATGAGATAAGATAACTCTGCAGAATTCCTCCTTGAACCTCTTCAATCAGCCACTAATTAGGCATATCTAGGTTGTATCAATAATCAATCGCAAAAATCATAGCATGAGTGTCCACAAGATAAATGGAATGCTTGGTGTATGGGAGTTGAATCAGGTTATGAGTAACCAAGGGGTGTACTTGATTAATCTCGTGAGAGTAGGTGCTCCTACCCTCAACCATGAGACCCTTTATGCATGGAAACACATGGTATATGGACTAAAGTGGTTAATTTGGGTTATGATTAATCAAGGGCAAAACTTGATCAATCTCACGAGAATGGCCATGCCCAAACTCAACTATGAAACCCTTTTTGAAAATGCTTGGTATGTGGACCAAGGGGAGAGGAGAGAGTTGCTTTAATTCATAAGATAAAAATCAAAAGCCCATACAATGTGGCTATATGCATGCTCCTAAAAAGTGGGACTAGCATGGCACTAGTATTCTAAACGACCAATTGGAACAATAGATTGAATAGTTGTCACTGTCTAAAAGCCCATGACCAAACTATGAATGTGTGCAAGTGTGCATATGTAGGTGGATACCTGCTCATTGATGACGAGCCCAAGAGGAGGCCAAGTTTTCTATTTGAACGATAATGCATAATAGAAATATTTAAACATATGAAGAAATAACAAAGAAATAAAATTCTAAACTATTACAAACCATATGGGAAAGGGGGTACAAGTTTACAAATGGGAATGAGTTGAATAGGCAATACGATTAAAAGTCTAAATAAACAATAAATACAATCCAATCGAATTAAAAATAAACAATTAATTAAAATAAAACAAACAATTTATTAAATTAATTAGCAAAATAATTAATAATATTAAAATAATATTTTATAGTTTAATTATTTTATAAAAAAAAATTAATTATATTTTGTGTTTTATATTTGATAGAAAATAAAGATTAAACAAGACAACACAAAAAATATAAAGAAAAAGAAAGTGAATCGGCCTGAAAAAGCAGCAATCGGGAGGGTGTGGAAAGAAAAAGTGTCCAAGGCCCAAATGATAGATATGTGGGATCCAGCGCGTGGCTTCCAGAGAGATCCACCATGCATGTTCTCTTATGGAGCGTTGGATCCATATCTGATGCAATTTGATGGTGGAGATTAAGAGTGCATCATAAGGCTGATGGAGAGGTATGTATTGGATCTGCCAAATCAGGTAACTACCGTTTCTGAGGGTGTATCGTGGGGAACACATTCTGGAATGATTGATGTTAATGAGGGATGATCTGATGAGATCCAACGATTAAGATTCTAGGGAACACGACGAACCGCTGGGAGGTTCCTGCACAGAAGCACATGACAGCCATAATGGTGGTGACACTTGTCACCGCCGGATTAGTGATGTAAACCTTAATTAATTAAAAAAAAACTTGAATAATTAAAAAAACAATACTCAAATGACATTATTCTTTATCTATCTCTTAATGCTTCAGTTCTCTCACTCCCTCTCAAATGATCCTAACTGGAGATAACATAGTCGTCGCACTGGGGATCTCCTTACGGCGGCGACAGCGGAGGCAGACAATGATCTGTCTTTAATCTTCAATTTCTTCACACCGTTCGCTTCATCTTGTCCTTATGAACACTAATATGTGACTAGATTTTGTAGGAAGTGGATGATTTGGCCGGGATCTTGAAAGGGAAAACAGAAACCCTAGTGCACGGATTCGACCTCCTTTGTAGTTTTCGGGTGAGATCGCTCATATTCCTCTTCTGAAACTTATCATGGTTTTCAATTTGCTTTCTTCTTCTTCTTTCTTTTGAATCATTTCTAAAGGGTTTAGTTGTTATGGAAAATGATGATACCGATTTTTAGGGTTTTGTATCCTTGAAAACTCACTGAGATGTTGAATCGTTATCTCTCTTTTTCTCATTTTAAAATCTAAAGGGTGGTTTTTGACGGAAGATGATGAACGATTTTGGGGTTAGGCTTTTGCGCGGCTTTTTGGTTTTCTTTGTTTTGTGAACAGTGGGTCTGATGATTTCAGTGCATTCAATGCCTTAATAGTGAGATGGATTAGGGTTGTTGTTGCGTTGCTCTAAACTTTGATAATAGGCCTGGAACGAATTTGTATTTGGGCTTAGCAAGTTGATATTCCTGTTATGATATTTGAACTTATTTCGGATATGTTGTTGTATGTGAAAACTGGAAACTAAACATGTTGGGATTGGAAAATGCAATTCTGACTTGTGATTTTGAGTGCTATTTTTTATGTCTTATATGCATTTTTTTATATCTGATTGTTGTAATTGGGTTGGTCTTTTACTGAGTTTGCACTTTTAATTTGTTATGCTTCTTGTTGGGCTTGACAGTTATTTTGACGTTCTGCTTTAGCCTGGAATTGTGATATCCTTGCATTTTGTTACTGCAATGAACTGTTCTTGTCTTTACTGTGAACCAAAAATTTATCTTTTTGGGATTTGTAGTGAAGATTATGGGCCTGTGATTGAAACTTGAGATTCTGATTTGTATGAGATCAACATGTTTTTTAGGCTTATGTTGCCGGGCTTTATGATTTATGCCTTGTTATGATTCAGAAATGTCAACTTTTGTTGTGATAATTTGTTTGCTTATTGGGCTCGGAATGTGACTTCTAACTTGTTGCTTTACTACATGGACCCACAATGCTATGTAACTGTGATGAAATTCTGAGTTTCTTTGTCTTTTTACACCTCCCTTTGTGAACCAAAACTAAACTTTTATGATTCGCAATAGAAGAATAGGCACATGATTAAATTATTGTAATTCTGATTATGTGAAACAAAACAATTTGAGGCTTTTGTTGGGCTTGACACATGATTGAAATGATCCTTGTATCTGATTCCTTCAAACAACCCCTAATGATGAAATCATGCAAGACTTATTGAAAGCTTAATTTTTTTTGGTTCAAATTTGTGATTGTTTTGTACTAAGTGTTGTACCCCAAAATTTTCCCTCTCAAGATTCCCAAGGTTTTCTCTTACATGGGTGGTTACAAACACTTGCCTAAAGAAAATGAATTTTTTTGAATGATGGTCAAGTGTCTTTCGATTGGCATGTCAACAATATCCTTCAATTGGCATGTCAACAATATCCTTCGATTAACAGGTGAACAAAAGGTTCTTCGATTGGCATCTGGACAAGGAGCTTCGACTGGGATTTTAAAACCCTTCAAGCGACGTTTGTCTCACAGGCTTCGATTGGGCATCTAAAACCCTTCGACCAAGCATTGTCCCATCAGCTTCGATTGCGTGTTGGTTCCCCTTTGAACAAGCCTTAGTCCAAGTTTCATAAGGCCAAAGGCCTCTATAAGTTCCCTTCGATTCACTAGGCCAAAGGCTTCTTCATGAAACCTTTGACTCACTAGGCCAAAGGCCTCTTCATGCTTGCCTTAGATTCACTAAGTCAAAGGTTCCTTTCAATTGGCCTTCGATCCATAAGGCAGAGGCTTCCTCAGACTTGTCTTGAACTCACAAGGGCAAGGACTTCCTTTGTGCTTGATTTTAATACACAAGGCCAAGACTCATCAATACAATTTATGCACTATGACACACAATATGACCCCTTCGAAAGAGCACTCCAAAGGTCCATTCGAAGGACACACATTGGTGGCCCATTCGAAGAAGGCACAAGGCATACATGTGTACTATTTGAAAGACACACAAAAAATCCATTCAAAGGATATATATATGGTCCATTTGAAGGAGACACGTAACTATTTAAATCAAGTTTGTCTTATGATGAGTCTTGGTCCTACATGTTGCTAGGCCTAAGCCTCCTGCGCAATGGCATTCGAAGGAAGTGACAAAAGAGGCTTCGACTGGCCAAAATGAAGTTCTAGTTTGGGCTATTTGAGTTTTCCAGAATCAAGCAGCTAAGGCAAATAGATGAGTCCAATCAAAGAAACCATGAGGAGAAAGTAATAGCCAATCGAAGAGCAAAGATCTGAGGGGTTTTCAAAGAAGCCCTGATAAGGGAAACTCTGAACAGATTTGAATTCAGAGTCATCAAAGATCTGAGCAATTCGAATTGATGTAGATAGAGCCTCACTAAGGCATTTTAAAAACTACTTTATTTTCAAAAAAACACAAAGCACAAGGTATTTTTTTCAAATGAGCTAAGCATCTAAGAGCCCGTAGAAAACAATGGATGGAAAGGGTGCTAACACCTTCCCTTTCCATAATCTACCCCCTTACTCAGAAAATTCTTGAAAAGGTAAATTATTGTTCCTTTCACCCTTTCCTTAATTTAGATAAAAGAAAAGTCGGTGGCGACTCTTGCTTACCACAACATTTGCAAACAAAAAATGTAAAACTAGTATAACAGTCAGTTCTGCCACCGTATCATAGAACTGGCGACTCTGCTGGGGAATTATAAAAGTGGGGTAACCTTAGAGCTTAGGTAATATTTAACTTGCTTTCCTTGTAAGCTTTGTTTGCTTTTATCTTAAAGGGTTTTGCTTGGGTTTACTTGTAAAGATCCTACACCCGGATCTGAGGCACCTTTTAGGTAAGTAGCAATATATCATGGGGACTGTGCGGGGTATACCGACACGGTTGAAATGATAGCTGCGTTAGTGTGACACATTTGTTGGTACCGGTAGCCCTTGAGTAGTCAAAGGAGAATACGGTTCCGCTGTATGGTGTCATAAAGCATCAACTGGTCTTAGAACCTTTAATTGACCCAACTTGGCCATTAAAAAGTAGTGAGATAGTCGGATTTGGTGTAGTTCGAATTTGGTTGATACTCGATACTACACTTATTAAGATCTGACTTCTGGGATATTTCGGTCTCCAAAAAAGAGGCTTGCGCTGAAACAATGCCCGGTGAAGAAAGATTAGTGATATTGAGATCCACTAGAACTCGGTTACTTTTCTAAGACAGGTTGAACCAACTAAACTTCAAGAGGGTACTTACCTATGGAATCCATGCAAGCCTGAACCTAAGGCTGTTTGTGTGACTTTTTTTCCTTCATTGTCTAACAATTTGAACTCATTGTAGGGCTTTTGTTTGTATTCCTTGCAGGACTTTATTTGTATACATTATCCAATAAACTGGTTTTCTTGCAAGACATACTTATCTTCATCCCCTTGCATTTTTTCTTGATGCATAGCATACATATCATATCACCATACCATAGAATTTACTTAACCATTTCAAGGATCTCAAGGGCCTGTGATGCAGGTTATGATGAACCAGACGTCTAGCAAGGGGCAAGGAGATTTATTTTCCTCTAACCAAATGCCTTCAAAAGACCAAAACACGACAACTTGAGTCAGGGGCTATGACCCACTCGATATGGTGAGCTCGTTTCTCAGGGAAGGACATTCAACAAATACGAAGTTCTTCTGTCAAAGCTACAGTCAAAATTCAACTTCTGACATTTTTCTTGTGTTTACCCCGCGAGATCCTTGAAAACATTGCATAAGCATACCATACATATCATTGCATAGCAGGTATTTCAAGACAAGATTCTTATCTTTTCGCTATTTATTTCACCAAAAGAAATGGCTCTTGAGCAGACAGTAAAAGACCTTCAAACTCAAAATGCTCAGTTCCAACAAATGTTCCTGGCTCTGGCTAAGGGGCAGGAAGAACTGAAAGCTCTCATCATCAAAGAGAAGAAGAAGGCAAAGAAATCGAATGGTGTATTGAATTTGGGAAGAAGGTTCAGAGGACCGGTTAAGAGAGCTATAGATTTCGCAACCCCGTCAAATGAGGGGGACAATCAAGAAGAGAAGCCAGTGGAACAAAACAAAAATCCAGGGTATGAGGAAAATGAACCTGACTATTCTGACGAGCAATATCCTCCTGCTGATGATGAATACAAACAACTGGAGGATCGACTCAATGCTATGGAGATCCAAAGGATGCCTGGGTTGGATTTTGAAGAGCTAGGACTGATCTCAGGGGTGGTCATCCCGCAGAAATTCAAGGTCCCCACCTTTTCCAAGTACGATAGTGTCTCATGTCCTAAGTTGCACTTAAGTTCATATGTTAGGAAGATTCAACCCCACACTACTGATAGGAATCTGTGGGTACACTTCCAAGAAAGTTTGTCAGGCACTCAGCTGGAATTGTTTTATCAGCTGGAAAGAACCAACATTCGTAATTGGGAAGATCTGATTGCTGCTTTCTACAAGCGGTATCAATATAATGCTGACCTGGCACTGACTCGAGTGCAATTGCAGAATATGTCCATGGGCTCAAGAGAAGGGTTCAAGGAATATGCTCAGAAATGGAGAGATTTAGCTGGCAGGGTGCAACCTCCTCTAACTTATCGGGAAATGGTAGACATGTTCATGGGTAATCTGATAGGCCCGTTCTTCAATCTGCTGGTTGAGAGTTCTTCATCCGGTTTTATAGAGATGGTTCTACCTGGGGAGAGAATCGAAAGCGGTATCAAGAGTGGGAAAATTCCCATGGTTGCATCTTCTAATGCTGAGAAGAGTCCATTTGGGGGTAAAAAGGAAACTAATGTTGTCTATGGTCAAAAGGGCCATAATAAAAAGGATCGCCATCAATCCGTGGGAGCGGTGCTAATCTCTAATCCTACACATGTTCAACAACGACATGGAAATTGGCATAGGTTAAAGTACCAAGAAAGGAAATACGCTAAGATCAATATGCCATTATCTCAAGCGTTACAAAATTTGCTGAAAGCAGAGATGATTACACTAAGGGATCCTCCTCAAAACCCTGATACCTCCTCTCCTAAGTACAATCAAAATGTAAGATGTGCCTATCATTCTGATATTCCTGGGCACGACATCGACAACTGTTGGACTTTAAACAACAAGTTTAAAGATTTGATCAACAACAAGGAGATTCAATTTGACCCTCCTAAGGCTCCCAATGTGATCACTGCTCCCATGCCAAATCATGGCCAAAATTGAGAGCGTCTATTTCATTTGAATTATCAGTTGTAATTTCTTTGTTCGCTTAAAACATTTATCTTTTTGTCAGACTTTGGTTATTCATATTAATGCATCACATATGTTTTGTCTTGAATTATTTCATTCGTATTTATTATATTCAAACTATGTTTTACTTCCTTTTTGTGATATTCAACTCTCGATCAAAAGCTCTAAGCCTTTAGAGGGAGGATGACAAAAATGATACCACAATCTCTACAATGTGCTTTTCAACAGACCCTGCTGATGATGTACAGTAGTTGTTTCAAATCCTAAACAGTGTATTTATAAGGAAGATAACCCCTAGTCAACCCCTTTTAGCCTAAGAAGTAGGAGTTTTTCTTTTCACACAAATTAAAACCCTTAATCATAACCTGGGACAGGGTAGTTTTCTCAGTTAGTTCAGATGTGCATTCAGTCGCAAGCTCTACCTTCATACACGACAAATAAGGTAGAAGATGCCCTCCAAAAGATGGTGATGGTTCCACATAATCGTCAAGACAGGCAGTCATTATCCCTCGAGAGAAAAGCTCGTTAAGTCAAATCTATGAAGGAGACTTAAGAAAAAAATTGGGCCATCCCACTGACTGTAATCATAAAAGAAACAGTTCAGGAAAAAATAGGGATAACAAAATCAAAAAAAGAGGTCCTACAAATCCTCAACAAAAAAGAAAAGGTTACAAAAATGATTGCCTTCTCAAACAAACGTTCAATTTCTGAACCATCACCAAGTATCAGAGCAAAGATTCCAGACTCAATTGGGATGTAAACACACCATTAGCTGAGCATAGGATTGAAGAATATCACGAAGAATGGGTTGGGTACAAATAAAATTTGAGCCTTTATCCTTTGTTTCTTAAACCGTGAACCAGGCCACGTTATAACCCTAAAAAGTCCTAGATGAAGCATGGGTTAGTTCGAAAGCACATTGTTACAAAAGGTATCCTGACTCCTGTAGGGTTCTCTATAAATCCTGAGTCGATATCACACTCTTACAAAGTTTGTTTGTTTTACTAAAATGAATTTTCAAACTTCAAGACATACATAAGCTTTGCATTCTTAAATACCATTGTTTACGTATGACTATTTGTTCAACAGTAGAGAAATTCGCACGACGGATATTCGATGAACAGAAATCCTCTCAGTGGACATAATTACCTCAAGTGGAAAGACATTCCAGTGACAGACCTTTCATAATCAAGGGGAATAGCATGGTGTTCAGCTGATCTGGGGTAGTCAAGTCAATGTTCAAGGAATTTATTAAAAATTCCAAATAGCCAGGGGCAGATCTCCATCTGAATCACTTGGGGCATTGAACATGAATTCTAGTAACTAATCATGTACAATCAAACAAACATCTTCTGGAAGTGTGGAAACACTTACTACTATGGACAATGACAATTCCCCATACCCGGTGAACATGAACATAGTCGGAAAATACTACGCACGGACAAAGACCCGCTAGGTTGACTGGCCTAGGCAAAAACAAGGGCATCCCAGTGAACCAAAAGAGTTCGGGAAAAAATTAGGGATATACATATGAAAAATATGTATACCCGACAAGTCGAAAACCTGAAAAGGCGGCTTGGGCAAAAAAGGGTATCCTGGTGGACTGAAAATATGAAAGGACAGTCCAGGAAAAAGGTAAGGATTAAAGCTTACGACTACATCTCTTCATCTCGTCACTTGTCTATCAGTAGAAGGTTTATTACCCTGATCTACATTCACCAAGGACTCTAAAAGTTGGTATAACAGTTAAACCATCTACAAAATCTTTGGCAGATATTTTCTCTAGTAGGTACCGAGGCAGGGGCATTCTACTACAAGGTCACTTCCATATTCTTAGCATGCAGCCTAATGATGTCAGGTGTCCTCATACCCTCGGTAGAGCAAAATCTCCAAATTACTGCTCCAACAAAAATTCCCCAGTGAAGTCGCCAAGCTTCTCAGGATTCCCTAGCAGGATCTCACAAAATCCCCAAGCAGATTATGGAGTTTCCCTTCCCCAACAGATTTCTTCTCAAAACAACAAAACCAGAATTCCCAGCAGAAACATTCTAAATAAAGTGGACTCTCCTCTAGAAACAGTTCAGGTATGATCTAGAGATGGATGTCATCCTGACACTTATTCCAGATTCTCATCTAGAAACGGTTCAGGTACGATCTAGAGACGGATGTCATCCTGACACTTATTCTAGATTCTCCTCTAGAAACAGTTCAGGTATGATCCAGAGAGGATATCTTCCTGACACTTAATCCAGATTCTCATCTAGAAATGGTTCAGGTACGATCCAGAGACGGATGTCATCCTGACACTTACTCCATACTCTCTTCTAGAAACAGTTTAGGTATGATCCAGAGATGGATGTCATCCTGACACTTACTCCATACTCTCTTCTAGAAACGATTCAGGTACAATCCAGAGATGGTTGTCATCCTAATACTTATTCAGACCATCTTCTAGAAATGGTTCAGGTACGATCTAGAGACGGATATCATTCTGACACTTATGTGACCAAATGTTTTCAAGTTCCAGATTAATACCTGTAACAAGCCAGGAAAACTATTTGTGAACGACCGACTGTAGATTAATACCTGTAACAAGATAGGAAAACTATCTTTCTTTCTGAGGTCATAGATTAATACATGAAACCAGCCAGGACAACTATCTCAATGACCGACAATTTTCTAGTTCCAGATTAATACCTGTAACAAGCCAGGAAAGCTATCTACGTGAGGAGATTGAAGATTAATACATGTAACAAGCTAGGAAAACTATCTTTCTTTCTCAGGTCAGAGATTAATACCTGAAACAAGCTAGGATAACTATCTCAAATGACCGATAAAAGCAAGTTCCTAATTAATACCTGAAACCAGACAGGACAACTACCTGTGAACAACTGATTGTAGATTAACACCTGAAACCAAACGGGAAAACTATCTACACGACCAGATGAAGAAATCTTACATGGGTTCTCATGATCTCTAGATGCAGTCTAACACAGAGTCATCCTGAAGAAGTCCCACACAGGCTCCTTCTCATATATCTCCGAATTCAGACTAACACGGACTCATCCCGAAACAGCCCTACACAGGCTCTTTTTAATGCATTTTCAGGTAATGATTAATTCCATTATCCCAGCAAGTTACTGTGAAGCCTTGATTTCAACCAGAAAATAACAAACTTTCGTCTCTCCAGTCTAGAGATAACTCCTCAGTAGAGCCTTAGACAATTGAAGTTCCTAGATTTTATTCCCCAAAAAGTTTTCCTTAAGCAGGAGAACAACAGATACCAACATTCCCCAGCTGAATCCTCCTCAGACAGCAGGAACAAGAATTCCCCACAAAGGGACCATTTATGAAAATCAGCATCTACTTTGGATTGCATCTTTAAGCCCATCTCCGATGACTGTCAGTCATCTTCTCCAAATGGAATCTGTAAGCCCATTCTCGCCATCATTAACCATCAGTGTTACTTCGGGCGAGTGAAAATTTTTGGGCACTCTGGTGTTCAATCCTCTTCCACCTTCAGATCGCGAAAGGCAGATAAGCCAATCTAAATCCTCAGGTTTAAGAAGATTGATTAAGGGCAACTGTTGTACCCCAAAATTTGCTCTCTCATGTTTCCCAAGGTTTTCTCTTACACGGGTGGTTACAAACACTTGCCTAAAGAAAATGAAATTTTTTGAATGATGGTCAAGTATCTTTCAATTGTCGTGTCAACAATATCCTTCGATTGGCATGTCAACAATATCCTTCGATTGGCAGGTGAACAAAAGGGTTTGTGATTGGCATCTAGACAAGGAGCTTCGATTGGGCTTTTAAAACCCTTTGAGAGATGTTTGTCTCACAAGCTTCGATTAGGCATCTAAAACCCTTCAACCAAGCATTGGCCCATCAGCTTCGATTGCGTGTTGGTTCCCCTTCCAGCAAGCCTTGGTCCAAGTTTCATAAGGCCAAAGGCCTCTACAAGTTCCCTTCGATTCACTAGGCCAAAGGCCTCTTCATACAACCTTCGACTCACTAGGCCAAAGGGCTCTTCATGCTTGCCTTGGATTCACTAAGTCAAAGGCTCCTTTCAACTAGCCTTCGATCCATAAGGCAGAGGCTTCCTCAGACTTGTCTTGAATTAACAAGGGCAAGGACTTCCTCCGTGCTTGCTTTCAATGCATAAGGCCAAGACTCCTCAACACAATTTTTGCACTATGACACATAATATGACCCCTTAGAAAGAGCACTCCAAAGGTCCATTCGAAGGACACACATTGGTGGCGCATTCGAAGAAGGCACAAGGAATACATGTGGACTATTTGAAAGACACACAAAAAGTCCATTCAAAGGATATGTAGATGGTCCATTCAAAGAAGACACATAATTATTGAAAGAAAGTTTGTCTTATGATGAGTCTTGGTCCTACATGTTACTAGGCCCAAGCCTCCTGCGCAATGGCATTCAAAGGAAGTGACAAAAGAGGCTTCGACTGGCCAAAATGAAGTTCTCGTTTGGGCTATTTGAGTTTTCCAGAATCAAGCAGCTAAGGCAAAAAGATGGGTCCAATCGAAGGAACCATGAGGAGCAAGTTATAGCCAATTTAAGAGTAAAGATCTGAGGGGTTTTCGAAGAAGCCCTGATAAGGGAAACACTGAACATATTCGAATTCAGAGTCATCAAAGATCTAAGCAATTCGAATTGATGTAGATAGAACTAATCGAATAAGCCAAGGGGATAAAACTGTGAGCAAATCGAATTGAAGCCAGAGCTATCAAAAAGAGCAAATGCATCCCAAACTTTCGATTTCCATCAAGTTGGAGGCCCAAAAAAACTCATAGCAAGCTGGCAGAAACGCATGATTGGATTAAATATAGCAAGTTTTCATGCAAAAAATTCAAATCAAATCTATCCCTCATGATGAACAAAGATTTGGTACACAAATGTTGACCTAAATCACAGTGATCAAGAATCCAAACCTTAGCTCTATAAACCAAAGTTAATAAAGAACTAGTTGATTCTAGCTTGAGTGAAGATGAGTGCCATCAAAGCCATAAAAAACCCTAATTCTTGCTTGTGATGCTCCATGGAGAATAAGTAAATTGAGAAATTATGAGGTGCACAAATCATATCTCACAAAGTCCTCGGTTAAAATCGGTGACAAAAATTGATACTCTGCTTGACTAAGAGGCATTTTGAAGAAGCTTTATGGAAGAAAGAATACTCAATGAACATGAACATAAAACCATAAATTCACACTTAAATACTTGTAGTCTTAAATCTTTATATGAAATCATAGACAAGTTGAGATGTCTCGAGGCATGAAAAGCCTTGGTAGCTAGAATGATCAAAAGAGAGAAGATATGATAGCCTCCTTAGACTGATTGGCAATACAACCAATTTCCACAGCTTGAAGAAAACTATGAGAACTAGAGATACCTTAATCTCATCTAAAAAATGCATGAGTGTGTATGATAAAACATAAGCCATAATCAAGAGGGTAAATTTTGGAGTGCAATAGCTTCCCTTATTCAATAATCTTAAGCTTGATAAGTGAGAAAGGTGACAACTTTCGAGCGTTTAGAGTTGAAGATGATTGAATACAAAAGAACCCGGAAATTTACACTCTTGAAAGAAAAAGAAGCAAAATCCCCCCAAAGAAAAAGAATGCCAGCAGACACGAGACTTAGAAGGTACCAAACGAAATTGGATTTAGAAAGCACAGGGTCTAATGAAAATTGGCCCTTCAAAGACATGCGTCAGAATGAATCTGTAACGTAGACTTTAACAAATTTGAGACAAAACTCAAACTTAGAAAAATAGATGAAAATAAACTTCAAAATAATATGTCAGGATAAAATCAGACCATAAAAGGGGTGAGATAAGACTCAAACTACATAGCATAGGCAAAGTTAACCTCTGGAAAAGTACGC
Organism: Vicia faba; assembly: GCA_948472305.1. Taxonomy (NCBI): domain Eukaryota; kingdom Viridiplantae; phylum Streptophyta; class Magnoliopsida; order Fabales; family Fabaceae; genus Vicia; species Vicia faba. The sequence continues at coordinate 1,154,994,449 of OX451737.1, read as the reverse complement.
AGGGCAAAGTGGCTATATCGCGGGATTTTAGGAGCACCTTCTAGTCTCAACCAGGGTGAATAGTAAATAAAATTGATACGAACCCGAAGAGGTATAAAAGAGACCGGTCAACCAGGGATACAACAAACAAAAGCTGAAGTACAGTAATCAATAACTGTTAAAAGCTCAGTAAACAAAACTAATAAAAATCCAAAGAATGACATCAAACGAGACAAAACTCGACTCGGCAATACTAGAAGATCAAAACTTTATAGAAACGAGTACCAGGATAAAACAAACTGGATTTCACGCACGGGTAACAAGGAGAATCTTGACCCATAGCAAAGTGATGAGAGTGCATGATTCTCAGGGCACCTGCTGGTCTCAACCACGGGTGAGCAATAAACAAAAACTGACTAAAACCCGAATAGGTATAAAAGAGACATCTCAAATCGATGGACCCAGCAAATGAAAGTCGTAATACATTAAACAAACACTTCCAAAGGTTTAATAATCAAAAACAGATAGACGTCCAAAGATTAAGATATGGGTTTCGACTAAGGACACGATAAACAAACACATATGGAAGAGTTCAGGGAAAAGAAACAAAACGAGACGACACTCGACTCATAATAACTAGTTAGTCAAGACAAACTAGATAAGTACCAGGGCAAAACAAACTGGATTTCATGCACAGGCGACAAGATCAAGACTCGATCCAAAGCAAAGTGATGAGAGCACACGTTTCTCAGAGCACTTGCTAGTATCGGACCATGGATAAACAGTAAACAAAAACTAATAGAAGAGTCCAAGGAACAAAGGAGACTGCTCTCAACCAAGGATGCGGTTAAAGGAACACTACGAAAAGACTCAGTAAACGAAAACCAATAAAGGATTTAGACACTAATGGAAATCCAAGGTATGAAAATAAAATTAGATGACACTCGACTCATTACAACTAGTTAGACAAAACTAAACTAGATGAGTACCAGAATGAAAATTGGATTTGATGCGCGGGTGAGGATACAAAACTCAAAACTCGACCCAAAGAAAGATGATTAGGGTGTACTAATAAAAACCTATTGAAAATGAATATTAGGACGAAACTGGTATTCAAAAGGCACATCAATAGACATTGGAATAAGCCAATGAGGTTAATAAAGACTAAACCCTAGAAAAATTCCAGGGAAAAACTGAACTACAATCAAGAGTAGACACTCAACATTCAAATGATTAATATTAACAGGATATTTGTATGGGGTGAAACTCAAATACTGCGTATGAAGACCTTGCTGGGGATATATTCTTAAGTTTTTGGCAAATTCGCTGGGGAAAACAAAAACAGTAATAGCTTATGCTCTGATGCATGTTTAAATTATTTTTCTATGGAGTAATGTTCCAATAGAATGGAAACAATACACTTTGAGGATGCAATGCGATGTTGCATGTAAAAATGTTTCACTGGGGAATGGCCAATCGAGAAGCCAACAACCAATAGGTCAAAATCTTACAGGACTCGTAAAAATAAATTGCAAAAATCTGCTGGAGAAGAGAAAATATAAGGAACCACTAGAAAGAAACCCTTGAGGATATGAAACTCTATGGGGAATAACAAACCAAGTAACTGGTAGAAACGGGCTACAAACACTGAGAGGAGTTGAAAAAATAAATTGCGAACTCTTCTGGAGAAGATCAAGTCGAAATTGTAATCTCTGGAAAAAACGGCGTGCAACCGTGTTGAGGATGATACCAAGATAACAAACCAGACGTGAGAAGTGAAAACCTCGCTGGGGAAACAGATAAACTCTGTCAAGGCCAACCTTATCGGGGACGAGATTTTCTTCGATAAGAAAAATTGATCAAAAATATTACTGTTGGGGGTACATAAATCCTCTAACAGAAAATATATTCAGAACCATACTGATGGAGACTGATGATACTCTTCAAAAATGGCCAAACCTACTAGGGAAACTTCCATCGGAAAATCCTTTACCGATTGCCGAAGATTAACAAAATCTCAACTAATCGACCATCATCAACTATACTGGGATAAGGAAAGATCCTTAAAGAAAGATGCCCCAAGTAATAAATTAGCTTGGAAATGAGAGATCAGGACGAGGAATCTCTGATTGGCAACTCCGCTGGGGAATTGAAACTTCTTCAGACTGTGAATTCTCATCTAAGAAACTCCACTGGGGGCATGAGACGTCTTCAAACTTGAAGTCTAAGAACGAAGCCTTACTCTTGAAAAAGATTTATGGGCAACAAAACTCTGCTGAGGAGACAAAACTCCACTAAGGATACAAAACTCTGTCTGGGAGTATTTTGCTGGGGATTCCAAAATCTTCGGTATGCAACCATAAAATTGGTTACATTTGGATGTTGTCGGTGTTTAATGTATGAAACTAAAAATTATTTGTTGGATTATGCAGGTTGAGTGAAATTGGTTATGAAGATTTGGTAACTTATATTGTTGTAATTCTCAGAAGTAGGTGCTTTGTGTTGCTCGGTTTGCTGTGAAAATCGCGTTGTGGTTGTGGTTTGGGGGAAATAGAGGTGAGTTGAGGTTTCAGGAGAGGTTATTGCAGGTCTAATGGATTTTATAGAGTTATGGAATTGGGAGTATTGTGAAGGTGGATAATGAGTGGTCAAAGATTTGTAGATTTCAAAGAGTTGGTTGTAGAGATGAATGGTGTGTTGTGGATTTGTGGTTTGGTTTATGTTGTCACATGAAGTTGCAGGTTAGTAATGAAGCTTTTTCAGTTTATATTGGAGGTGTTAATTCTAAGTTTTTAAGAGGTATTTTCTCTGTTTTTGTGTTTTTCTCCTCTAATTTCTCCTCCTCTTGCTGGTTCTGAAATTTTATCTTTATAGGCTAGAACTGTGAAATTTTGGCAGAAAATGGATAACGTTTGAACAATTATAGTGTATTGCATTGTTACTTTTTGTTGTAGCTTTTTTGTTTTACTATTTTTATGCAAGTTTTGGATTTATGTATGGACTTGTTTTAGACTGCATTTGGGTTGTTTTTGTGCAGGTTTTGAAGTGGAGTGGACAACAGGTTTGGGAGCAGCAGCAAGGTTGTTTTATGGACAGAAAGGTATATGTTAAAGTCATAATTTAGTTTGTAAAGTTGTAGGCTTTTTTCGATGCAAGTTTTAAGTAGCAGGTTTGTAGAATTGCATTGTTGTTTTACCTTGAATTTGAATTGGACTGTGTTGTACCCCAAAATTTTCCCACCCATCTTTGAGACAAATTGATTCAAGACACATCCTCATGCTCATAGGAGTCTCAATTACTCAAGGCTACTCTAGGAATTGATCAGATGGACTCTCCTCCTGAGCAATTGACCTACAACTTGGGTTTTTCTTCTCTCAAAGGAAATTGAGTTTCTAATGCCTCAAATGGACTTCATGGTTTCTTATATGTCTCAAGGTACCCTCATTCCAAATTTCAAGCCTTACATCACAAGTTTGCTCAGTCAATTAGCCAGATGATTTAAAGTCAACTATATTGGACAAAAAGTCAACTTTGACCAATCTACAGTCAAACTTCAAGATTTTTGGTCAACATAAACAATTTGGAGTCACATTAATAATTTTATCAAGGGTTGATCATGATTCATCAAGAAAACTCAAGATTCATCAAAAGTCAAAAGTTACTAAATTAGGGTTTTCTTAATGAGAAGTCAACTGAACTTTGACCAAGCACAACTTTCATATACTCTATCAGAAATTCCTTAACCATAGCTTAACTTGAAGTAAATTCAATTCACTACAACTTTGTCTCTCTAAGATCAAGGCCAAAAATGCTTCATTTGAGAGATATGAGCCAAAACTTTACAGGTCATTTTGAAAGTCAACAAAAAGACATCTTTTGTCAAAGCAATTTACATCAATTTAAAGAATTCAAATGAAAAAATGACCAACATGAAAGTTGTAGGAGACATCTTGAGGTTTCCAAAAAGTCCAATATCATCTTTATATGACAAAACTTTAGAGAGTTATGATTGGTTCAAATTAAGAAATTATGCATGAAGTTCAAAATGAGCAAACTTGAACTTTTGGGCTAATGGGCCTAAGTTTTTAGGTTCAAACGTATTCATGACCTCATATTAGACCTCTAAATATATTTTTGTTATTTTTATTTCTTTTTCTTTTTATTTTATTCAATTAAATTCAAAATAAATCAAATAAAATATAAAGCTAATGGGTTATGGCACAAGGATTTTGTTTTAGATAAGATTTGAAGCCCAAAAAGCTCACAACCAGTTAGGAAAACTGTGTGAGGATGATTGACACAAGATTGAGCTTAAAAAAGAAATTTTTCATGCAAAATTCAAATCAAATCTCTTCATCGTGAAATACAAAGATTCATCTCACTTTTGGTAACCTAATCCTTCCACTATAAATACACAACACATTTAGACCTCAAGGGACACGCATGATGCCTCAAGAACAAACCCTAACAATCTCAAACTTTTCAAGAACTAGGGAAAACTCAAACCCTTATCTCCATCCTTTATCAATCAATTTCAAGCATCCTATCAGCCTCCTGAGGTTCCCAAGAGTTCATCCCAACCATCACTCAAGCTTGAAGCACGCAAGAACTCTCTCCCTCAACATCACCGATTTTGTAACCTTCTCTAATCTCAAACTTTTTATATACGCATTATTGAATGATTTAATGCACTCATACATGTTCATAATGATGTTTGGAACAATTTAGAACCATTATTTGTGAGGTTGGATGCGGGGATGAAGATTTTCCATTGTTAGGGAAAAGCTTCGTTTGAGATTCATATTATGTGCTACAGGTGTTTTCAGGCTAAAGTAACCATGCCATTAAACTCACAGCATTCTAATTAGTGGATCTGAGTTATTATATCCTTCGTTTTCATCCATTTTTACAGGTTTTCCAAACCCCTCCATCGGAGAAGATGAAGTTGACCACCCTCCATGGTGGTTTGACCCTTCTGACTCAGGCGACCTAAGTGTGGCACCATGTAATTGGCTGATTCATATAAAAACTTGACCCCAGCTTACTATCCGTGTGATTGTTTTAATTGAATTTGATATTTATTTTGATTTATATTATATTGAATAATAATGATTAACTAAAGCATAACAACTGATGGACGAGTGGTAAGGGAATTCTATAGTATTGAAAAGGGCGTGGGTTTGATCCCTCCTCTTGTCAAATAATTTTGTTTTTTTCAGGATAGCACGCAGGTTCATCATATGTTGATCGGTTCTCATTCCATGTCACAAACAACACCATGGCGCAGTGGTAGGAGGGCATACCTGTGAGGCTGAAGGTGTGGGTTCAACTCCCACCCCATGCATTTGTTTTTTTATTTTTACTAACCCTAAATTTATTCCATTTTCTTAATTAATTCTTTTCTAATTAAACCGATTAACCATTAACAAACCTTAAACTTTTTTCAAAACCATAACAAATTAGAATTAGGGTTTTTTTAGTTAGTAATTAAATTTTGACATATTTTTATTTATTAATTAAGCTAATCATCTTTTTCTTAATACTAAAATTAATTAGAAATAATTAGGTTTTTATTAATTATTAAATTAAATTATTTTCTACAAAAATGCCTTTCTAACACATATATTTTTTAGGCCATTTAACATTTTTCTAACATTCTTTTATTCATCTTTTGCTATTTAATTTCCTAGAACAAGTGTATAGGTTTGCACAACTGATGTAATAGTGTAGATTTATCGTCCCACATATCTTCTAATTATATAACTGCCCACAGGATGTAATAACTTAGGTTTAATTTTCCGCACTTTACATTCCACTCATTATATTTTTAACTGTTAGTAATTAGGGTTTGTATGGTAAGACTAAAAGAAAATCTAGAAAACCCTAATTTTCAAGACTAAATAACTAAAAACAAACACTTTGCACACTTTGCACCTCTAGGGTAACCTCTCTTTTTGCCTTACGAATATTGGTCGCATCCCCCAAAGGTAGGTATAATTTAGCAAAAGACCCTCGATTTAACAATATCATCATGGTCCCTTTCGAATAAATATCTTAGTCCCCCGATGACCCTCCGAGTTGCCTACAAAATGATCTAGTCCCTCGATGACCCTACAAGCAAAATGATGACAGTCTCTTCGATACAATTGCTAAAGTATCCTTACATGTTGCCATTGATGATCATACGATGACCCCACACATGTCCCTTCACATCCAACAGATAAGATTACCTACCAACTAATGGTATGGATAATAATCTCCAAAGGAGAAGGGAAATAACAAGAAAGACCATACTTAGTGGGTAAGAACTCTTGAATGCTTGCTCACAACATTTTTCACAAACAAATACATTTTTATACATCACACTTTCAAACAAGATATTTTATAAAAAAACCACTTTGTTTACATTCTTGAAAATCGACACAAGGATTATTACAAAATTAGCCTTACATTGGTATTTCAAAATATTTTCAAACAAATCACACACACACACTAAGAAAGTTTTTAAAAGTGAGCTAAGCAATTAAGAGCCCGTAGATAACTATAGATAAAAAGGGTGCTAACAACTTCCCTTTTCATAACTTACCCCTCGAAGTAAAAATCTATCAAAGGTCTTTCCTATTCTTTTTACCTTTCCTAAATATTGGATAAAAGAAAAGCCGGTGACGACTCTTGCTAACCGCAATATTTATGATAAAACCAAAAAAGTCAGTTCTCTCAACATATTATAGAATTGGAAACTCTGTTGGGTGTAGCAGTAGAAATGTTGAGACTAAGCCATTAGATTGACTTGACTCGCATAGATCAAAATAAAAATCGCAATCGCGCTTTATTATTTCCAGAGGAATGGGAAAAGAGCGAATAACTTAAAAAAGAGGGGGGAGAGAATCTAAGTTCGGGGGTTTATTATGCAAAGGGAAGGTATTAGCACCCTAAACATCTATGGTACTCCGCAGGAACCTCTTTGAGAATCTTTGTATTTTGGCTATAAAAGTTGTGTACAACATAGATTGTGGAGATTGAGAAAAGAAATATTTTTTTTTAATTTTTGCACCCGCCGCAGTTGTGAACTCTAGGTACCACCTTCTGTGCAATAGGGGATCAGGGTACTCGTAGTTCACCTTAAAAATTTTAAAGCAAGTGTGTTGGTTAATTTTAAGAGACGAGACATCATTGTCTTATCCGAGTAGAAGAACATACTTACTACCCACGATTATGAGAAAGGAGAATATGCATCATCTCAAAGTGGAGGATATAGCTTGGATTTTAAAATCTACAAATCCTCACTCAACACCCAAGTGTAAAATATCTCACTTCACTATATATTGTAGAAGTATAATAGTTCACATCACTAAAAAGGTTGACAAGGGTCTAATCTTTTGAGAAAAAGAGTTTTAAAGAAACAAGACAAAGTGGCAAAATGATTTGAATGAGATTGATTGACTTTTAGTCTTCTCACAAAAAAATGTCAAAGTATTATTAAGTTGGTTGATGTTTGATTAAGAAAAGATTTTTGAAAAATGCATGGACCTAAGTTTAGAAGACAATAATAGTTTTGAAAAGGAGGGAGAAGATTTTGAAATTAAATAAAATTGGAGGAGATGGAGGGACTATCATATAGCATAAGGTAAAAGCTAGAGAAAAGAACCGTCTAACCAACAAGAAGCCAACACTTGACACAGTGAGTCAATATAGAATTCACATCCTTTGGATTGAAGCCAAACAAGCAAAGATAATAAACCTCTTAAGAAAAAAAAACTTTAATTGCATTAAGTCTTCACAAAAATTGGGCAGAGTAACAGTTGTATACAGATGAATTCCCGATCACAGACAAAGCATGTAATCAAAGTAACCTGCATGCAAAGAAAACAAACAACCCAATGTCTTGGGGTAAACCTCAAGAACTCCAAAAAAAATAACAATAGAGATCATAAGGTCTCAAGGTAGGTCAAAGTCTCTAACCCTAAGTCCAAGAAGTCCATCACTCCAAAATGCCAAGGATAGTGACCAAATAGTCCAAGTAACATTAAAGTTTTTATGGTTCAAGTTTATTATTAGGTATCTTCGAAAAGAAATGAAACGCTCAAGTGAGCAAATTAAGATGACATAAAAGATAAATGCTCAAATGAGCAAAGATGAAAATAGCATGAAATGTAAAATTCTAAAATAAATGTGCTTAAAGTAAAAAGCATAAAGTAAAAGCATTAAATAAAGTCAATTGTTAGAAATTAGAGGTTAGTTGAATGACCATCTTGAAACTTGCATTTGAAAACTCATTAGAGGATTGATAAAACATAATCCTCTCAACAAAAAGTTTCATTTTCTTTTTGTCAAGTATATTATTCAGTTTAAAATCTCAAGGCAACAATGAATGATCAATGGTTTTTAAGTGATTCACTTTGACCAAAGCTTATGAAGATTCATTAGAGGATTGATAAGACGAAATCCTCCTAATAATGAATCACAAGATTATTGGATCAAAGGTTTCAAATTAAAGTACTTGGTCTTGTAAACATAGGTTTGGGCCACGAATGATCATTTCTCGAATCGGGACAAAATTTAGCGCTATGTTAAGCAATCATAAGTGGACTTATATAGAAGTCGCACCTATTTTGAGGTCGTTCAATAGCAATCTATGTACCATATATTTAGATAAATGATATGTAAATTATTCTCCAACAATATGTAGTACAAGTATGAAGGGGATAAGATGAAGAGGGAAGGGATAAGAATTAAACCACATTTGAACCAAAAATTTAATCAAGCTATCATTAAAATCATTCATCCATTTTAGTGGAGTTAAACTCAACACCCAAGATCCAATGATGTTGATGAAGCTCATGATCAAAATCTCATAGTTCAAGATCAGCCAGAATATATACAAAAATAAAATTGTATTTAAAAATAAAGAAAAAGATTTTTTTAAATGGTTTTAAATGAAAATAAAAGGGGAAAATATCAACTATATTCAAAACATCCAAGAAAAATTCAATGAGACCATAGAAAAATAAAAAATGAGCTCAAATATTTTTATAGTTTTTTGGTAATTTTTCAAAGTGAAAAACTATTTTTAAAATTAAAAGAAATAGGAAAAATAAACCAAAAATTGTGAAAAATTGTAAAGTCGGAAATAAATATAAAATGAAGTCACAAATATTTGTCAAGAGTTCATTGGATCCTTCCATATTTTTTTCAGAATTTAAAAATTAAAAAAGTATTTTTAAACATTTAAAACAACTCAAATAAAGTGAAAAAATATCAAAAATATCAAAACACAAAGTAAATTTGTGAAAAATAATAATCAGAAAGAGAAAAATCAAAAGTATTTTTAAGAATTTTTTCATATTTTTGAAGTTAAAATAATTTTTTTAATGAATTTTTGAAGTTTAAAACAAATAAAATATAAAATCAGAAAATAAAATAAAAGCCAAAAAGATGTAGACCATTGGATGAAGTCAAAACACGTAAGTAAGCTAAGCCAATGGATCAGACGCATTGTGCATATCATGGTCCTCGGGAAATAACACACGTGATCAATTATTAAACGGATTTGAAAAAAATATGTGGCAACTTGTCATTGGTTGATGACAGACACGTAGGTCATCTTCAACCTCCGTCCAAGCAATTTACAGGTTCATGAAATGGAAAAATTAGAGCTCGAGACCGATACCACTCGCTTCGTCTCTTCAAGACGATTCCAATGGTACCCTCGCAAAAAATTTATGTAAGTTGTAGCTAAGTCATTTTGGAAGGAAAGATTTGATAAGGAATTTGAAAATTCATGGCCAAAACTCACTTCCAGTTGAAAAAAAATGTTGCGGCTAGAATCAGAATGACGAGAGCTTCATTACAGTACCAAAGTTTGAGAGAATTGGTGAGGGAATCTACCTATTGAAGTTCAAATTCAGAGTTCTGAAACTTGACTTGGCTAGCACGATTTAGGAAGTCTTAAAGCTTGGTTCTTCTTCTGTTAGCTTCAGTAAAGTTCAAGGATCAAGAATTGACAGAGAAAATAGATTGAGGAAAGTTGTAAAACATAATTCGAAGTTGTAGAAAAGTGGGTTCAAGAGGAAGTTTGGCAGGTGATTCTGGCTATCTAAGCTTGCAAAAATGAGTTGGATACATCCTATACTTATAGGAGAAGTGAATGGAATCAATAGGAGGGTGAATGATGCAATTTGGAGGGAAATCCTGCGCACCTGTTTTCATGAAATAAGTGTGATCACATGTGCATCAAAACTCATACAAATGATGTGTTTTAACACTCTAAATCATCAACACACTTATGCTAATCATGTTTAAATATAAAACATGCACAAATTTGGTGATTAGAAGTCAAATTATGGAAATTGCATTCTGACTGTTTGAGAAACTTCAGTTCCAAGATACCAACTTTGAAATCATAATGTGCACAATATAGGGAACCTTAGGACTTGATTCTTGATGTGTTGTAAAGATGAGATCACAAACTTTATAATGTGCAAATAATGGAATCAAATGGATGTTGAGTTGAGAGTTGTGATGAGTCAAAGTTGAGAAAAAGATGTTGACTTTTTGTACTTAGAAAATTTCTAAGTTTTTCTTCAAAAATGACCTATAATGTCATGCATCTAAACATGGTCTTCCATTTTAACTTTGCTCTTGACCAAAAAAGATGGCATGAATTTTATCCCTTGAATGACATTTTGAGACTTGAACCATTTGAAATCTCTAAAAAATGAGAAAGTTATGACTTGGTGAAGCTGGTGAAAATTCATGAGATGACCTATAATCTTTTGAGTCCTTAAGACATCTTTCATCCATTTTCAAGCTTTACATATAAAAGAAGGGTTGAAGTTCACATATTTAAGATAATTTTGGAAAAATAATTTGCTCGAGGAGATAAAAATTGACCAAGTTATGATCTTTTGAACTCTCATAAGGGAATTTGATGGTCTATCTAGAGGGCTTGTAATCTTTCTTAATCATTAGGCATCTTTCACATAAAATTTTCTTGAAACTTTTGAAGTTATTTGTTGATAACCCTTTAACAAGGAGCATGTATTTGGAATCACTCAAGAATACCAAAAGATGAGCAAGATATAGCCCTTAGAAGTTCAAAACCCTAGCTCCTAGAGCAACAAAATGCCTTGGAAAACCTTCTCAATTTTGACAAACTTTCTTGCATAAATACCTTTGTCTTTTAAATATAAGTTGTTAATGATGATAATAAGAAACCATAGAAACCATAACCACTCCCAAATATTAAGAATTAAGGGAATTATGCACTTGGGATCAAGAAATCAAGAACTTGTTCAATTAGGTCAAACTTCTTCAATCAATCCTTACATCTTTGAACTATCTTTGACAACTTAAGGTACGATAAATCATAATAGACTTTGTCATGATATTACTTCAAAGAATCTTCAATTATGAAGCTTGAATCACAATGAAGCTTTGTTAAAGAAGCCATGAAAATAAACTCATGAACCTATAGATCCACTTGATGGAATATGGTGTGCTTTCACCTATAATATAATTAATTAGGGAAAACATTCATTGTATTTATTAGTTAAAAGTTTAATAAATACAAAATATAGATGATTAAAAAATACAAGTCAAAGAAGCTTGGTGATTCCCCATGAGCAAAGCTAAAGATAAGGAGAAGAACCAAACCCTAGTGTGATCTTGTTGTGATTGAGTTGATATGAGATGATAGAGGGATCTTAGGGGAAAAATTAGGGTACAACAACTGCCCTTATTTAAGTGTCTTCTATCCGGAGATATGAAGGTTAAAATCTTCATGTAAACATGATTGAAGATACCTAAATATAAAACAAACCCTATTTTTGGCCCTAAGATGCCATGAAATGTTTATGATTATGCATGCAAATGAACAAATCCAAGGGTGATACAATATGTAAGTGTTTGTTGGCAGCAATTTTGGTAAAACATTGCTTTGGTAATTTTTTTATTAATGTCTTGACATTTGAAGTAAATCATCTCAACTGATTTTGAATGATGTCAAAGCAGATGTCTTGACATCTACCTTCTGATCTGAATGTGTTTTCATATTTTATGTTTCCTATTTTTAAGCGCGCCTTATTCAAGTTTTGTGGTTTATAACTTGCGAAAAATATGGAGGAATATTTTTCGATTTGTCTTATCTTTATGGATTATATCTTGGCCTACTTTAATGGAGATATTCAAGGGATTAAATATATTGCAATATTTATTTTTCAGCCCAAGCCCATAAAGAAGTTGTTGTGCCTTTATAAGGTCTTGTATCCTTATTCGTACAACTGAAACAATTAAAGGAAAATATATTCCTGGTGTTTAAAATTTTTGAATATTTTAATTGTAATACACTCTAGTATTGTTTCAATACTTGAGTTGTAATTTTTTAGTTGAGTTGTAAATTGTGGATCATTCATAAGCTTTTAAGTATTGAATGATTGAGGTTTTTCAAACTTAATAATTATGTTGTTTTTCACTGTTAATGATTGAAGGGATTTGAGGAGGGCCTCATACCTAGGTGTGTATTAGGTTAAAGTATAGCGTGGGTAGTGATTAAGTGATTAGATCGTAAAATGGTTGTTTACTGAGGGTCTATGAATTGATACTATTTAGTGGACTTATCCCTGGCTTGGTAGCCCCCAGAGTAGGTGTTGTTGTACACTGAACTGGGTTAACACTCCCTTGTTTTTGTACTTCTTTTATATTGTTGCATTTCATATTGTCCATAGATATTTATGTCGTGACATCTCCTTCGATATCACATATCTGATACCAGAATTTAATTGATATCAGAGTTGGCATCCTACTCTGTATCTGAGTGAGATCTAGAGAAGATACTTTCTGGTACTATGGACAAGGAAAGAGGATTTGTGAACAGACCACCCATTCTGGATGGAACAATTATGACTATTGGAAACCACTTATGGTGTCCTTTCTAAAATCTCTGGACAACAGGACTTGGAAAGCTGTCTTAAAAGGATGGAAACACCCTGTCAAATTGGGAGAAGATGGAGAACCTACTTCTGAGTTAAAGCCAAAAGAAGATTGGTCTAAAGAAGAGGATGAAATTGCACTTGGAAATTATAAATCCTTGAATTTTATATTTAATGGAATTGACAAGAACATTTTCAAATTAGTAAACACGTGTGAAGTAGCTAAGGATGCATGGGGGATTCTTCAATCTACCCATGAAGGCATATCCAAAGTTAAGATGTCAAGACTTCAGTTGCTCACAACTAGATTTGAAAATATGAGAATGAAGGATGATGAAAGTATTAATGACTTTCATATGAACATTCTTGAGATTGCTAATGCATTCAGTGCTTTAAGAGGGAAAAAAACCCGAAGACAAATTGGTGAGAAAAATGCTTAGGTCTCTCCCCAAGAGATTTGATATGAAAGTGACTGCCATAGAAGAAGCACAAAACATTGAAAAGATGAGAGTTGATGGACTTGTTGGATCCCTTCAGACATTTGAATTAAGCATCAATGAAATATCTGAAAAGAAGAACAAAAGCATAGCTTTTGTAACCAACACTAAAGATGAAGAGGAGGATTGTTATCTGTATACAGATGAAGGAATATCTAATGCTTTAGTTCTGCTTGGAAGACATTTTAACAAAGTAATAAAGAAGATGGATAGTAACCCAAGATCAAATGTTAAGAACATCTCATATGACATTCATAAGTCAAATGAGTTTGGAAGAAAAGGGCTGAAGAAAAATCCACTCAAGGGAAGGGAATACAGTGTCATGGATGTGAAGGTTTTGGTTACATTAGAGCTGAATGTCTTACATATCTTAAGAAACAGAAGAAGAATCTATCTTTTACTAGGTCTGAAGAGGACTCTCAGCGATCTTCAAGAGGAATATGCCAAGTATGTTAAAGCATTGACAGGAAAATATGTTTTTGATGAAGATTCTAGTGATGGTGAACTAACCTTTGATGAGTTAGATGCCTCGTACAGAAAATTGTGTATCAAGAGCACAGAAGTTTGCCAAGAAGGGGAGAAACAGAAAAATCTCATAACTCAGTTGAAGGCAGAAAGGAAAGAGCATATGAAAACTATCTCTAGTCTGGAAAGTGGAGTGACTTCTCTAAATTCGAATCTTGACAGAATGGTCAAATCACTCAAGATGTTGAATAATGGTTCTGACACATTAGATGAAATTATTCAAGGGGGAAGAGTGTCAGGAGATAATAGTGGTCTAGGGTTTAATGAGAAAAAGGAACCTTCATCAAATTCCACTCATGCCAAGTCTACACCAAAGATGTCGAATCAAATGTCTCAACATCATGGCAAACATCATGGTAAGAAAAAATTTAATCATACCAGAGATAAATTCCAGCCTTGGAGGTGTCACCACTGTGGAAGGTTTGGTCACATTAGACCTTTATGTTTCAAGTTGTATGGGTACCCTAAAACTTCTCCTCTTCCCAAGGCTGATCAGATCTCTCAAAATAGCAAAAAGAAGAAACATTGGGTTCCCAAGACTATTGTTGCTAGTCTCATAGCTCATACCTTTCTCAGAGTCTCAACCAAAGATGACTGGTACTTTGACAGTGGTTGCTCTAGACACATGACAGGTGTTAAGAATTTGTTAGTAGATATCAAATCTCACTCTACTTGTTATGTGACTTTTGGTGATGGAGCCAAAGGTGAAATCAAAGGAGTTGGAAAGCTGGGATGTTCAGGAGTCCCGAAACTTGATAATGTGTTACTTGTTAAAGGGTTAATAGCTAACCTAATAAGTATAAGTCAAATGTGTGATCAAGGCTTCAAAGTAAACTTTACCAAGACAAAATGTCTCGTTTGCAATGAAAAGAATGAAGTTATTATGAAAGGAATCAGATCTAAATAAAATTGTTATTTATGGGTTCCCCAAGAGTTGAAATTCTCCTCAACATGTGCTTTAGCCAAAGAAAATGAAGTTAAACTACATCACCAAAAACTGGGACACTTGCATCTGAAAGGAATGAAAAGAATCATATCTATAGAAGCCGTGAGAGGGATTCCTAAGCTCAAGATAGAAGAAGGGAGAGTATATGGTGAATTATAGATTGGAAAGCAAACTAAGATGTCACATTATAAGATCCATCATTTTACCACATCAAAAGTTTTGAAACTTCTTCCCATGGACTTGATGGGACCTATGAAGGTTGAAAGTATTGGTGGAAAGAACTATGCCTATGTTGTTGTAGATGACTTCTCTAGGTATACATGGATACATTTTATCAACGAAAAATCAGAAACTTTTGAAGTCTTTAAATATATTTGTCAAAAACTTCAAAGAGAAAAGGATAGTCATGTCATCAGAATCAGAAGTGATCATGGAAAGGAATTTGAGAACAATAAATTTGCTGATTTTTCTTCTTCTGAAGGAATCAGTCATGAATTTTCCTCTCCCATTACTCCTCAGCCAAATGGGATTATGGAACGCAAAAACAGAACTCTTCAGGAATCTGCCAGAGCTATGTTTCATGATAAGAGGTTACCCTACCACTTTTGGGTTGAAGCTATGAATACTGTATGTTATATCCATAACAGAGTCACTCTAAGAAAAGGAACCTCAGCCACCTTGTATGAAATATGGAAGGTAAGAAAACCTATTGTCAAATACTTTCATGTTTTTGGAAGTAAATGATACATCTTAGCTGATCGTGAGCAGAGAAGGAAGATGGATCCCAAGAGTGATGAGGGAATATTCTTGGGTTATTCTACAAATAGTAGAGCTTACAGAGTCTTTAACTCCAGAATTAAGGTTATGATGGAATCCATAAATATTATTATTGATGATAGAGGATGGAATGATGAAGAAGATGACTTAGATAATATTGGAACATCTTTGTCATACATCCAAATAGAATCTAATGATAGAAGTACTGATCCTAATCCAACTCAAGAAGATCCTGAGCCTAGCCAACTCAATAAAGGGCCTTCAATCAGAACTCGGAGAGATCATCCTAAGGAAATTATTATAGGAGATATAAATAAAGGAGTTAATACTAGATCAAGAGAAGGGATGTCAAACTCTTGCTTTGTTTCAAAAATCAAGCCTAAGAATGTCAAAGAAGCCTTAACTGATGAGTTCTTGATTAATACTATGCAAGAAGAGCTAGAATAATTTAGAAGAAATTAAGTTTGGGATCTGGTTCCAAGACCTGAAGGGACAAATGTGATTGTAACTAAATGGGTTTATAAGAATAAATCCGATGAAAAATGGGTGGTTACTAGAAATAAGGAAAGATTAGTTGCAAAAGGATACACTCAAATTGAAGGAGTTGATTTTGATGAAACATTTGCCCCTGTGGCCAGACTTGAATCAATCAGACTACTCTTAGGAGTTGCTTGCATTATGAGATTTAAGTTGTTTAAAATGGATGTAAAGAGTGCCTTCTTAAATGGCTATATGAATGAGGAAGTTTATGTGGAACAACCTAGGGGATTTGTTTATCCAAGCCTTCTTAACCATGTGTACAAACTGAAGAAAGCTCTGTATGGATTAAAGCAGTCTCCAAGAGCTTGGTATGAGAGATTGACAAAAATTCTTGGTGAGAATGGATATAGGAAAGGCGGCATAGACAAAAATCTTTTTGTGAAGGAAGAAGAAGTGAAGATCATGATTGCACAAATTTATGTTGATGATATTGTGTTTGGTGGGATGTCAAATGAGATGGTTCAACATTTTTCAAGCAAATGCAGTCAGAATTTGAGATGAGCCTTGTTGGAGAGTTAACATAATTTCTTGGTCTGCAAGTTAAACAAATGGAAGATTCCATATTCTTATCTCAGAGTAAATATGCGAAACAGATTGCACTTATTTGGAAATTTTTTGAAACTTTTAAGGTGTTGTTTTGGTGTAGATGCGGGTGTCCTTGGCTTGGCATCTTGTTGTGCATATATAGTGAATCATATTAGGTCAACAAATGTGGCCTAAATCAAATGGAATCAATGTCTTTTACTTTGCTTCTAAACTTTCCTATTTTGAATATTTCCTCCCTTTCAATCTTGCAAGATTTTTCTTGGTGTTATACAACATATTTGGATTGTAATTCAATGCAAAATAAAATCAAAACAAATCTTCATTATTTTAATATTATGCATTTGATTTTTAAAGGGTTAAAATAAAAATAAATTAAATTAATAAATCCAATGATGCATGGAAAGGTGTTTGGGTCATGGACCAGGCTAGGAATGTGTTTCAAGTATAAAAGTTAGGCCCATTTGGAAAAAATGCAAATTTGGGCATTGTTGACTTTATGCAAATTTCCAAAAATGGCCAAATTTTACAATACATATCTCTCTCAATTTTAACCCTAAGAGGGTGTTCTTGGACCTTTTATAAAGCTTAGGATGTCCTCTAAACAACCCTTTTTGTCTCATCTCAATTGGATCTTCCATGTTCATGTAAGGAGCTTTGACCCAAAAGGTGTTTTTGTTGACTTTTTAAAATGACCTATAATGTATGAACTTGTATATTTTGATTGAGGCATTTCTTGACCTTGAGGGCTGAATAAGAGTTGTAGGGAATTAGATTCTCTTGAAAATGAGCCTTGGTTGGCAAATTTCTGATAAAGTATGATAAAGTTATGCTTGGTCAAAGTTTGGTTGACTTTTCATATAGAAACCCTAAAATGCCATTTTTGACTTTTGATTAGTTGGGAGCATTTCTTGAGGAATCATGATCAACCCTTGATTAAATGATGGATAATACTTCAAAATATTGATGTTGACCAAAAATATTGAAGTTTGACTGTATTTGGGCCACAATTGACTTTTGTCCTATTATAGTTGATTTTTAGGCATTTGAGCAGTTGACTGAGCAAACTTGTTGTGCAAGGCATGAAACTTGGCATGGATGATCTAGAGGACATATTAGGACAATGGAGGCCATTTTGGACCCTTATAACTCAACCATCTTGATGACGAGTGAAACCCTAGTTTGAGGCTCATTGTCTTAGGAGGAGGATTTGTCTGGTCAATCTTTATTCAATTTGAGCAATTGAGGACCTCTAGGAGTATGTTTTGTGTGAAAATGGTGAAGTGGTGAAAAACACAAGAAGGGGGGGGGGGGTTGAATTGTAAAACTGAAATCTAAAACAATGAACAAGATATTTTTATCCTGGTTCGTTTGATCTCAAACTACTCCAGTCCACCCGTCAAGGTGATTTCGCCTCTCTCCAACGAGGTCTTAATCCACTATATTCAACTGAATATTACAGACTGCTTTAACAACTGCTAAAGCCTTCTTGATTCAAACCACAACCCGGTTTGTCTAGGTAACACTTTCTTACAAAGAGATAAAACTATGTGTGTGGATGTTTTCTACAAAACTTTATCACAACTGTGATGTATACACAAATTGAAGCTTAGAAACTAGATTGCTAAACAGTAATGGAATATCATAGTGTATGGTTTAGCAAAAACTGAGAGAACGAAGATTATGGTTTAGCTTTTGTGCGTGTAGAGATTTGGAGAGCATTAACCATTTCAATCTTCAAAGCTTTGTTTATATAGCACTGAGATGATGAACGTTGGATGCAATATTCTTGATTCAATGCTAATAACAAACTTTCCTTATTGAGCAGATCTTGTCTGGAATGAGGCCGTTGGAATTAATTTGCTTTCAATGCACAGTACCGTTGCTTACTTAATGCAAGTTCTGGCTTGGCTCATTCTGACTCTGCTTCGCTGCTGATGAACTATTGTGTTTCTGTATCAGAGTGTTGAGCGCAGTCTTGTTCATCAGGCTTCAGCATGTACGTGAGTTGATCATCTGATTTTGACATTCTGATGTAGCAACTTCTGATGCTGGTGTCTGAAATCAAGTTCTGATGCTGAATAGATGTGATCTTGCTTATTTCAATCAGAGTATCTGCAAGTCAGAACATAATAATTTTAGGCAGCAGATAGTTCATACGTGAAACTTATAAATACTATATCTTTTCACTTTGTTATCATCAAAACTTAAATATAGGGTAGTAGATTCAAACTTTGTTCTAACAATCTCCCCCTTTTTGATGATGACAAAAACTAGATATTTTAAAAGAAAATAACGTGAAAAGGTATCTGGAATATGTATCAGAATAAGAAGTAAAAGGATAAGGAGTAAGGAGATGTCAGGGTTGAGAGATACTCCCCCTGAGTTTATTACTTCCCTTTGATTATACGTGTTCTTCAAGATCAGATCTTTTTGCCTTTCTTTGAACATCAGAGTATCAGAGTCTTTGACTTATCAGAAGCTTTATGTCAGAGCAGAGCTTCAGAGCTTATCTTGTCAGAGCTTTGCTTTGGATCAGAACTTCATAGTGATCAGAGCTTCTAGTCTTCAGAGTGTCCAGGAGCTTCCTTGTGCCTGTAGACTTTAAGCAAAACAAAAAAAAACATTTCAAGTAATAGAGTTAGAATGTTTGAGAATTTCTGTCTAGTTAGCCGTTATTGATTTAAATATCATTCTTGTTCTCCCCCTTTTTGTCAGCAATCAAAAAGTGTTGGTGATGTGCTAAAACAATGAAGATCAGAAAAACTAATCATATTAAGATAGTTCAGAATCAAAACAAGAAAATATTACAAAACATGATCAAACAGTACATCAGAAAATCAAGGAAAACATGAAAAAGGTCATGCATGAAAAAAGAGATTAAGGTTGAGGAGGCAAGCGTGTGAACAGGTTCTCCAGCATGGCTTAAATCTTTTCAGCAGTCTCATTCTGCTTATGCACCATGCTGACAACAGTGTCAATCTTGCTGTCCTGCACATCCATTCTCTCTTTCATCTTCTGATCGTTTTCATCCATCCGCTGCTGCAGACGCATGTCATTCAGCCTTAGTTCTTCCAAAGTCTGCCTGTCCAAGGCAGCTTGAGAAGCATCAGAAGCAGGAGGCTTCTGAGAACTTTCAGCGACATCCTCTGCTTGACTTTCTTCAGCTTGAATGGTCTTGTCTTCTTCTGATTGAATGGTCTTGTCTTGCACCTTTGCAGCTTGCTGTTTCTCAGACCAAGGTTCACTGTCCAGAGGGAGCACGTCCTCTTTCAGAAGCATACTTCCAACTTCATTCAGAAGCTTGCTGAAATTTTGTTGAGCCTGCTCATAGTTGATATCCTGCAACTTGAGGGCTTCAGCACGTACCCAAAGTCTGAATTGTGACCAGAGCTGATCAGAAGCAGCTGGGTCAATCATCCCAGGACAGACTTGCTTCAAAGAAGCAATCCATTGCAGCACACCTGTTTCAAAATTCAAAATACCAGAGCCAACATCTGGTTGCTTTGGTTTTGGGATGGCAATTTTGTGTTTTAGATCAGCAAGACGGTCAAGACTGGTTAAGTCAATGAAAGTCCTGCTGGGGTTTTCAGAGGTTTTCTGAGAAGCTGTTTGTTTTGGAGAAGGGGTATCAGAGTCAGATATTACGATTGGACTGGGTGGTGTTTTGGGAGTATTTGGTGGTGTCGATTCTGATGAGGATGGTAACTGGGGCATGACAACAGTTGTTCCACATGGCAACTGAATTGCCAGCGGTGATGGTTGAGGTGAATGAGGTTCAGATTGATGAGGGGAAGGAGTTTCAGAGTGGTGAAACTCTGTTTGTGGTGAAGGTGGATTAATTTCTGGTTGAGGAGAGGGAGGTGGAATCTCTGATTGCTCAGGGATCAGAGGTTCTTCGGAGAGTGGTTGTTGTTGTTCTGGTTCTTCAGCAGATTGTTGTTGTTCTGGTTGTGGAGGAGGGACATTTTGTGGTTCAGAGTTTGGTTGATCAGAGGCATGTTGATCAATATCAGACAGCACTTGGTCAAGTGCTGATGTTGTTGAAATTGTTGGTTGTTTGGGGTGTTTGGTTCTAGGTCTTCTGAGTTTTAATGCCTCTGAAGGGTCTTCTTCTTGTACAGTTTCATCTATGGTAGGGATGGGAATTGATATTCTATGAGAGGTTTGAGGAGGGATAGATGCTGGAATAGTAAAAGAATTTGAAACAGGGGCAGCAGATGAAATACCTCTTTTCTTTGGAGTCTGCTGAGATGATCCTTCTGATGGCGCCTTCCTCTTCTTTGTGTTCTTCAGAGTCACTTCTGGTTGAGGTTGATGCAGATCTCTGATATTCAGCTTTGGATTTGTACCATCTGCCTTGCACGCATCCAAGTACCTGAGAATCACCTCTGGTTTGGATTCAATTTCAGAAAATAACGGAAAATCACTCAGAGGCACTCTTCTGCTGGAGATATCAGCAGTGGAAGTAGCTCTGGGTTCCTTCTGAATATTCTCTATCAGCTTCATCTTTTTCAGGTTCTTTGCGTTCAGAGGTTTCCCAATTGTTGGTTCAATAGTGCTTAGTTCCTGAGCTTCTATCAGATGCTCAATCAGCCTATTCTCTGTCAGAATATCTGATATCAACCTTCCAAAAGGTATCCAATCCCTCTTGGTTCTTTCTTCTTCCCTTGTTTCTTTCACACTGGTTCTGAGGTGGGTGAACAGGAAGTGAGCCAGATTGATCTTTATCTTCTGATCAATAAAGTAGATCAGAAACTGCTGATCCACATTTATGTAATCAGGAGAACTTGTTGGTTTCCTGTGGTTGAAGCACCCCAGAATTATCTTAGCCCATACTCTGAAATGATCCTTCAGATCCTTAATCTTGCTGCTGGGCAATCCAAGAGTGAAAATCCTGTTAGCTACCACACCTATATCAGCACATCTTTCAGCCATGTCCACACAACGGACGCCACCACCACTTTGACCGATTAGCCTTGCAATGAGATCTTCAGTAATCACAATCTTCTTCCCCATAACAAAGGAAGTGACTAGATGTGTTGAAGCCTTGGCGTGAATCCAAAGTTCCTTGACCAGCGCTGGGAATGTTGGTCCAACCAACCTATCAAAATACCTTTCCCACTTTTGAGCCCTAACTTCTTCAGTTAGGTCAAAACCATTCTCCTTCAAGCTTTCAAAATCAATGATTAACTCAGAAAGCACTTCAAGATTCTTCACCGGAGTGAGGAGAGTTCTGAGTGGCACTTGATATTGCTCAGATGATGCTTTCTTTTGAGTACCTGCAGAAACGCTGCTGGAGGTTGCCATGTTCACACTAAAAGGGTTTTGAGAATGAACTGAGGAAAAAAAAGGTTTGCAAGAGATGAACTCAGAAATATGCAGAAAATGCTTGAGTATTAGTGAGAAAGCGTAAAGAATAAGAATGAGAGATTAATGTGCTTAAATAGAGTTTTCAAAAACTATTTTGAAAAGATAAACGTTTTTAAGAGAGAGAAAAATCATGATTGCCATTTAAAAACATGATTACTTTTCATTAAATGCTTGCTGATTTTGGGGGATTTGAGAAAGATACTTAAAAACGGTTACCAGACATGTGTCTCAATGCACCCAATCAGCGCTTTGCCTTCTCAGAAGCGTGCACGCGTTCTGCTTCAGAGATATGCTGATGATTGGATGACACTTGTTTGATGTAGTGATCAGCACGTCTGTCTTTGAGCTTAGACTCTCAGATCTTTAGACTTGCATCTGATACAATCTGCATGTTCTATCTTTCTGAAAGGAGATTGATCAGAAGTTCACAGTAAAATAATTACATTCTGAAGGTAAATATATGGAGTTAAAACATTTTCACTCTGGGCACACTTTCATGCTGAGATGTTTCAGAATGAAATTAAACCTATCTTCTGAAAGGGGTTTAGTAAAGATATCAGCCCATTGATGGTCTGTATCTATAAATTTTAAGTTCAAAATACCTTTCTGAATATAGTCCCTAATGAAGTGATGTTTTATTTCTATATGCTTAGCTCTAGAATGTAAAATAGGATTTTTACTTAAGCAAATAGCAGAAGTATTATCACAAAGTATAGGAATGTTACTCTCAAAAATCTGGAAGTCTTCAAGCTGACTTTTCATCCAGAGCATTTGTGTGCTACATCCTGCTGCTGCTATGTACTCAGCTTCTGCTGTTGACAGAGCAATTGTTGATTGCCTTTTGCTGGACCAAGAAATCAGATTTTCTCCCAGAAACTGGCAGCTTCTAGAAGTACTTTTACGTTCCACTCTGTCTCCAGCAAAATCAGCATCACAGTAGCCTACTAAGCTGTAATCATTAGATTTTCTATAAAACAAACCCAGATTAGTAGTACCTTTCAGATACTTGAAAATTCGCTTAACAGCTGTTAAGTGAGATTCTCTAGGATCTGATTGGAATCTAGCACAGATACACACACTGAATAATATGTCAGGTCTTGAAGCAGTCAGATAGAGGAGAGAACCAATCATACCTCTGTAGACTTTCTGTTCTACATTTTTGCTTACCTCTTCTCTTTCCAGAATGCACGTGGGATGCATTGGAATCTTTGATGGCTTACATTCTGAGAGGTCAAATTTCTTCAGAAGATCTCTGATGTATTTGCTCTGATGAATGTAAGTTCCTTCTGGAGTTTGATTGATCTGAATTCCTAGAAAGAATTTCAGTTCCCCCATGAGACTCATCTCAAATTCTGCCTGCATACACTTAGCAAATTTTCTTCCAAGAGAAGGATTAGTAGAACCAAAAATAATATCATCAACATAAATTTGACAGACTAAGATGTCACTCTTAACTGATTTACAGAATAGAGTAGTGTCCACTTTCCCTCTGGTGAATTCATTTTCCAGCAGAAAGTTACTTAGCCTTTCATACCAAGCTCTGGGAGCTTGTTTCAGACCATACAATGACTTCTTTAGTTTGAAAACATGTTCTGGATGTTTTGTATTTTCAAAACCTGGGGGTTGGTGTACATAAACTTCTTCTTCTATATAACCATTTAAGAATGCACTTTTGACATCCATCTGATACAGAGTGATGCCTCTATTAACAGCAAATGAAATTAAAAGTCTGATAGATTCTAACCTGGCGACTGGGGCAAAGGTTTCTGTATAGTCTATCCCCTCTTGCTGACTATAACCTTGTGCAACCAGTCGTGCCTTGTTTCTGATGACTTCACCTTGTTCATTTAGCTTGTTTCTGAACACCCATCTTGTTCCAATGACGTTGAATCCTTTTGGTCTGGGAACGAGATCCCATACGTCGTTTCTGGTGAATTGATTCAGCTCTTCTTGCATTGCCAGAATCCAGTCATTATCCAGAAGTGCTTCATCAATTGAAGAAGGTTCAATCAGAGACACCAGTCCCATAAGTGTTTCTTCAGAGTTTCTGAAGCTTGCTCTTGTTCTGATTGGATCTTCCTTTCTTCCTAGGATAGTCTCTTCTGGGTGATCCAAGCTGCTTCTGGGTAATCTCTTCTGAGGTTGATCAGCAGCTGTTGTAGGATTTCTAGCAGTGCTCCTTTCAGACGTTGAAGGAATGTCTGTGTTGAGAGCTTCTGATGACTTGTCTTCAGAACCTGCAAATTCAATTTCTATACCTGCAAAAACTTCATTCTGCTTTGACTTTTCAGAGTCAAGCTTGTCATCAAAACAAACACTGATTGATTCTTCCACAATCTGTGTTTCTGTATTGTATACTCTGTACCCTCTTGAGCGTTCAGAGTATCCTAACATAATACACTTCTGTGCTTTAGAATCAAACTTGTTCAAATAATTCTTTGTATTTAATATAAAGCAAGTACATCCAAATGGATGAAAATATGAAATGTTGGGCTTTCTGTTCTTCCACAATTCATATGGAGTCTTTTCCAGAATAGGTCTTATTGAGATTCTATTCTGAATGTAGCACGCTGTGTTTATTGCCTCTTCCCAGAAGATCTTAGCAACATTTGTCTCATTGATCATGGTTCTGGCCATTTCTTGCAATGTTCTGTTCTTTCGTTCTACAACTCCATTTTGTTGGGGAGTTCTAGGACAAGAGAAATCATGCAGAATGCCTTTGTCATTAAAGAATGACTCAAAATCTTTATTTTCAAATTCTCCACCATGATCACTTCTGACTTTAACGATTCTAAGATCCTTTTCATTCTGAACTTGGTTACAGAAGGTAACAAACACAGAGTGTGACTCGTCCTTGTGTCTTAAGAACTTTACCCATGTCCATCTGCTATAGTCATCTACGATTACTAACCCATACTTCTTACCACTGACTGAAGCAGTTTTAACTGGTCCAAATAAGTCAATGTGCAGAAGTTCTAATGGCTTAGAGGTAGAAACAACATTTTTGGGTTTAAAAGAAGGTTTTGCAAATTTGCCTTTCTGACATGCTTCACACAGAGCATCTGAATTGAACTTCAAATTAGGAAGTCCTCTGACCAGATTGAGTTTGTTAATCTGAGATATTCTTCTCATACTAACATGCCCCAATCTTCTGTGCCAGATCCACTGCTCGTTGTTAACAGACAGAAGACATTTTACATTCTGACTCTTTAGTTCAGAAAGTTTGATTTTGTAAATGTTGTTTTTCCTCTTACCATTAAACAGGATAGTCCCATCTTTCTGACTAACAGCTTTACATGATTTTTGATTGAAGATTATATCATAACCGTTATCACTTAATTGACTTATGGATAACAGATTATGCATCAATCCATCTACTAGCAGAACATTATTAATAGAGGGAAGATTTCCATTACCTACAGTTCCAGAGCCAATTATCTTTCCCCTCTGATTGCCTCCAAAGCCAACGTGGCCTCCAGGCTTAAGTTCCAGGCTTTGGAACATATGCCTTCTTGCCGTCATGTGTCGTGAGCAGCCAGAGTCCAGGTACCATGACTGGTGTTTCTGACTTGCTGCTAAAGATATCTGCAACATGTATTATTTTATCCTTAGGTACCCAGATTTTCTTGGGTCCTGATTTGTTAGTTTTACCAAAACTCTGGTTGAATTTTGGTTTCACAGAGTGCTTACTGCTAGTATATTTGATATCATGTGTGTGACCATACACAAAATGTGAATTCAGAGGAGTGTGTTTAATGGTTAAGTCCATGACATTCTTTGGTGTAGGAACCTTACCTTGGTATCCTATTCCTTTCCTGCCATTTCTGCTAACTCCATAGATCATTGAAGCCATTCTGCTTCTATCTATGCTTTTAGCTAGGAACTTCTGGAAACTGTGATCATACTCCTTGATGATCTCATCAGCGTTGCTGGGAGTTTCAGAAATTGGTTCCTTCTGAGAGTTTTGTAAAGAGTTTTCTAATTTTGAAATCTTATTTCTCAGCTCAGAATTTTCCAATTTAAGACTCTCAGACTTATTAGAGTCAGATTCAAGATTCCTTTTCAGGTCTCTGAATTTAGCTCTAATTTGCTGATAACTTTCCAGAATCTCATTAAGGCTTTCAGCAAGTTCAGCCTTTGTAAAGTTAACAGCAAAGTTAGGAAATACCTCTTCAGTGTCTGATTCTGAGTCTGATTCAGAAGCTTCACTATCTTCTGAAATGTTAGCCATGAGAGCTATGTTTGCCCTTTCATCATCTGATTCTGAGTCAGCTTCAGACGAGTCAGAGTCATCCCATGTGGCCATGAGACTTTTCTTCTTCTCTCTTCCAAACTTCTTTTTGGGCTTTTCCCTCTGAAGCTTTGGGCAGTCACTCTTGTAGTGTCCTTGCTCATTGCACTCATAGCAGATGATGTCTTTGGTGTTTGGCTTTTTGCTACTGGAGGAGCTTTCAGATCTTCTGTATCCAGAGGAAGAATCTGTCCTTCTGTATCTGGAAGAAGACTCGTTCTGATCAGATCTTCTGGGATTCCTGAACTTCCTTTGTCTTTGCTTCCACAGTTGATTTACTCTTCTGGAGAGAAGGGAAAGTTCGTCTTCTTCTGATGAGGATCCATCAGATGTTTCTTCAACTGCCTGCAAAACTTTAGACTCAAATTTTCTGTTAGATTTTAATGCTAAAGGCTTACCTTGCTTCTGAGGCTCATCAGCTTCTAGCTCTATCTCATGACTTCTGAGGGAGCTGATAAGTTCCTCCAGAGTGATTTTGTTGAGATCTTTAGCTAGCTTCAGAGCAGTAACCATAGGCCTCCACTGCTTGGGTAAACTTCTGACGATTTTCTTGACATGGTCAGCAGTAGAGTATCCTTTGTCCAGAACTTTGAGACCAGCTACCAGAATCTGGAATCTAGAGAACATAGTTTCAATGGATTCAGATTCTTCCATTTTGAACGCCTCATACTTCTGAATGAGCGCCAGAGCTTTTGTTTCTTTGACCTGAACGTTGCCCTCATGCGTCATTCTGAGAGAATCAAAAATATTCTTTGTTGTGTCTCTGTTGGAGATCTTTTCATACTCAGTATAGGAGATGGCACTGAGGAGGATGGTTCTGGCCTTGTGGTGATTCTTGAAGTCACGCTTTTGTTGATCAGACATTGTTTTTCTATCAATCTTCTGACCACTTGCATTCACAGGGTGCGTGTATCCATTTGTCACCATATCCCACAGATCAGCATCATGTGCTAGAAAGAAGCTTTCAATTCTGTCTTTCCAGTAATCAAAGTTTTCTCCATCAAAGACTGGAGGTTTTCCACTGAATCTGTCTCTGTCCTCATTGTTGTCATTGCTGATGTGAGAATTGTTTCCTGCCATTGTGTTTTTCTGACGCTGGATCTTGTACTGACACGGTTAAGTGTTTTAGCTAAGAACCAGGCGCTCTGATGCCAATTGAAGTGGTGAAAAACACAAGAAGGGGGGGTTGAATTGTAAAACTGAAATCTAAAACAATGAACAAGATATTTTTATCCTGGTTCGTTTGATCTCAAACTACTCCAGTCCACCCGTCAAGGTGATTTCGCCTCTCTCCAACGAGGTCTTAATCCACTATATTCAACTGAATATTACAGACTGCTTTAACAACTGCTAAAGCCTTCTTGATTCAAACCACAACCCGGTTTGTCAAGGTAACACTTTCTTACAAAGAGATAAAACTATGTGTGTGGATGTTTTCTACAAAAGTTTATCACAACTGTGATGTATACACAAATTGAAGCTTAGAAACTAGATTGCTAAACAGTAATGGAATATCAGAGTGTATGGTTTAGCAAAAACTGAGAGAACGAAGATTATGGTTTAGCTTTTGTGCGTGTAGAGATTTGGAGAGCATTAACCATTTCAATCTTCAAAGCTTTGTTTATATAGCACTGAGATGATGAACGTTGGATGCAATATTCTTGATTCAATGCTAATAACAAACTTTCCTTATTGAGCAGATCTTGTCTGGAATGAGGCCGTTGGAATTAATTTGCTTTCAATGCACAGTACCGTTGCTTACTTAATGCAAGTTCTGGCTTGGCTCATTCTGACTCTGCTTCGCTGCTGATGAACTATTGTGTTTCTGTATCAGAGTGTTGAGCGCAGTCTTGTTCATCAGGCTTCAGCATGTACGTGAGTTGATCATCTGATTTTGACATTCTGATGTAGCAACTTCTGATGCTGGTGTCTGAAATCAAGTTCTGATGCTGAATAGATGTGATCTTGCTTATTTCAATCAGAGTATCTGCAAGTCAGAACATAATAATTTTAGGCAGCAGATAGTTCATACGTGAAACTTATAAATACTATATCTTTTCACTTTGTTATCATCAAAACTTAAATATAGGGTAGTAGATTCAAACTTTGTTCTAACAAATGGGAGGGAAAATTTTGGGGTAAAACAGTTTCCCCTGTTAAATCTTCTTAAACATGAGGATTTAGATTGGCTTACCTGCCTTTCATGATCTGAGGGTGGAAGATGATTGAACACTAGAGTGCCCGGAAATTTGCACTCGCATGAGGTAAAAGTGACGGTTGATGATGCCGAGAATGGTCTTACAAATGCCATCCAGAAAAGGTGATGGAGAGTCATCGGAGATGGACTTAAATATGCCATCCAGAATAATGATGATTTTGTGAGATATTCCTTCGTGGGAATTCCTGTTCCTGTTGTTAGGGTGGCCTTCGCTGAGGAATGTTGGTTTCTATCTTGGGGAGTAGAGTCTAGGAGCTTCAGTTTGTCCATTACTCTACTGGGGAGTCATCTCTTGATTGAAGAGACGTAAGTGAACTGCTATTTGGTCAGGATCCAGGCTTCACAGTGACTTATTAAGGATGATAAGGCTGGCTGCTATCTGGTTGTATTCCAAGCTTCACAATGACTTACTGAGGAAATGAGATTAAACTGTTATCCGGTCAGGATCCGGGCTTCATAGTGTCTTGAATTGTTGCTTGACTATTATCCGGTCAGTTTCCGGGTTTTATAGCTTCTTTAACTGGAATAGAAATCTTAGTATCAATTTGACTGAACTAGAGAAAGGCCTTAAGTTGTCTTCAACTGGGGTAGAAATCTTAGCGTCAATTTGACTAAACCTAGGAAAGGCCTTGAATTAACTTTGACTAGAATAGTAATCAGGAGAATCTTAGTAGCGATTCAACTGACCCAGACGAAAATCTTGGTACATCTTACACTAGCATAGTAATCAGAGAGATCTTAGTGTCGGCCTGTCTGACCCAGGGAAAACTTAGGTTAACTTTGACTAGCATAGTAATCAGGAGAATCTTAGTAGTGATTCGACTGACCCAGACGAAAGTCTTGGAGTCTCTTCTACCGGCATAGTAAGCAGAGAGATCTTGGGTTAACTTTAACTGGGATAGTAATCAGGAGAATCTTAGTAGCAATTCAACAGACCCAGACAAAAGTCTTGGAACCTCTTCTATCGGCATAGTGAGTGGAGAGATCTTAAGTAACTTTAACTGGCATAGTAATCAGGAGAATCTTAGTAGCGATTCAACTGACCCAGACAAAAGTCTTGGAATCTCTTCCATCGACATAGTGAGCGGATAGATCTTGGGATAGCCCTTTGTTAGATGTAACTTGTTGATTTGATCTTTTCCCTGAAAGGTAAAGAATTAGTCGTATGCAATGTCATGATGTATAAAATGCATTGTGTTGATGTTCTCAAAATAAGTGAGATTGTGTCATATGCAATATGTATGTGTATGCCATGCTGTATGGATAGGAGATTCTATTAAGGTATTTCTCGGTCGGGGAAAATAAATCCCGGACTACTGCTGAAGAGTATTAGGAAGCCGAGTTCTTCATTTCCGTTAGGGATGGTGAATGGAGATGACTATACTGGGGATTTTCTCCTTGTTTACGAATATTCTACCGGGGAGAGACTCTGCTTGAGAATATCTCTATGGGGGAATAGCTCTGCTTGCGAGAGGAGATTCTTTACTGGAATATTTTGCCGATTCGGGGAAATAACTCCGTCGGGGGATGAACTTCCGTAGTTAGAGAGATAAACTCTGTTGGAAATTGAGCTTATGTATTCAGAGAAATAAACTCTGCTTGGGAGAAAACTTTATGAGCCGCTTGCGATTATAAAATTCGGCTGGGGAATATAGACATTAGCTCTCTGAAGGAGTGTAGATGCCACGGGGGTGCATGTAATGGGGAAGCCGATGTCAAGGCTTTGGTTACCTCTACTCTGTGAGGAGTGTAGATGTCAAGGGGGCGCATGTAATGGTGACTTCATTTCAAAGTTGTCCTGCCCCTGTACCTGCCGGAAGGAGTAACTGTCGGGATTGACATGGTTTTTTAGTTTTTTCCCCTGTTTCTTAAGTCATAAGCAATTATCTTTCCATTTCTTATGTAAATATTTGTGAATAGCAATCATATTCAAATGCACATGCCAAGAATAAGTCATTGGACGTTTTCATAAAACAAAATAGAAAAAGAAAAACAAATGGTTTTATAAAAATGACTTGTATTAATTTTTGAGGTTGGCCTATAACAGGCGTTTTTGTACAAGGAGGCTGACGCTCTATTAAGAGAACGATGCCGTGAAAATGAAAGCTATACAATATTGTGTACAAAGAGAAGAAAACAACTATGTGTAATAATCCCATTGAGTTTCAATTCTGCTATTGTCGCTATGTCTTCGAGCGTCTCATCACTTTGTTACTTGTCCAAAGCTGACTGGATTGATTGGCACCGTTTTGAGCTTGATAGATGATGCTGAAGTCTGGTCGCAAGGTGATCCAATGGGACATATTGATACGCTTTAAATCCCAAACTTTTGCCTGGACCGCCCTTTCGGGTTTTCAGTCCACCGGGATACCCTTTTTTGCCTAAGCCGCCTTTTCAGGTTTTTGACTTGCCGGGTGTACAAATATTGTTTTTGTTTTCATCCTTAATTTTTTTCCCAAACCCTTTTGGTTCACCGGGAAGACCTTATTTTTTCCTAGGTCGGTCAACCTAGCGGGTCTTATTTATGCGTAGTATCTTTTCACTATGTCTGCATTGACAGGGTGAGGAAGGTCGTCATCGTCCATGGTGGTCAGAATCATGGCTCCACCAGAAAAAAATGCTTTTGATCATAAATGGCCCTTCGTATGTGGGAGTCTATTTGCCACTGGGATCACCTTGCGGAAGTATGATGCGCTTGATCACTAGATCCCCAACTTGATATACTTGGCGTCTGACCTTTTTGTTTAAAGCCTTGATCATCCGTTTTTGATACGTTTGACCATGAAAGACAGCAGTAAGTCTCTTTTCGTTGATCAGATTCAGTTGATCAAGTCGAGTCTGGATTCAATCATCTTCATTCAGACCTGCATCCTTCATGATTCTCAGTGAAGGTATCTAGACCTCAATAGGCAGGACAGCCTCCATGCCATATACCAGAGAGTAGGGTGTTGCCCCTGTTGATGTACGTGCAGAGGTGCGATAACCATGAAGAGAAAATGGTAACATCTCATGCCAGTCTTTGTATGTCACCATCATCTTCTGTATGATCTTCTTGATGTTCTTCTTAGTAGCCTCTTGTGATACGGCGGGAGAACTGACTTTTGTTTTGCGTTTGATCGAAAATGTTATGGATAGCAAGAGTCTCCACCGACTTTTCTTTTATCCAAAAAAAGGAAAGGTGAAAAAGCATAGGAAAGACCTTTAGAGATGTTTTCTTGAGTTCGGGGGTAGATTATGAAAAGGGAAGGTGTTAGCACCCCTTTCATCCATGGTTTTCCATGGGCTCTTAGTTACTTGCTAGATCACTTGCTTTGTTCGAAAGTTATGCTTTTGTGTTGTGACTTTTTGAAAGTATTTTGAAAAAAACGTCTTTGTAATGGTTCTCGTCTCTATAAGGACGCATATAAAGTGTTGTCTTTTGAAAATGTTTCAAAATGAGAGTGTTGGTGTATAAAATGTTTTTGTTGTGAGCAAGCGAGCAACTAGAAGCGAATCTACCTACTCAAAAGTCCTTAGATGTTCTTTTCCTCCTCCTTTAGATGTTGCTATCTTACCATTGATTTGGTAAGAAGCCACATCGTTGGATGTGAAGGGACGAGCGTGGGACATTTGTATAGTCATAGAAGGCAACCTATGGGACGCTTTAGAAATGTCATTTTAAAGACAAGAACGTTTATCGAAGGAAACATCGAGGCTCATCTAGGGACTACGATCTTTTATCGAGGGTCTTTTGCTAAAACGCCCATGTTTGAGGGACATGACTATCTTTTTGATAGGCAATAAGGTGGGATTACCCTAAGGGTGCTAGTGTGCAGGTGTGTTTGATGGCATGCATTTTAGTCTTAATTAGGGGTTATCTATTTGTTGATTTCATATCTTGCCATACACATCCTAATTACTAGCATTTTATATTTGGAAAGCGTTAAATTATGGAAATATAAAAGTCCCACGCTATTACAATATTTTAGGGACGGGGGGTACATATTTCATAATTGGGGGGTTGCAAGAATTTAAATCCTATTTAACTATTACAACCATATTAAAATGTACAACGTAAGAAAGAAAAAGGACTTTGTTTAGAAAATGGTTTTTTTGTCTTAAAGGATTTAAAAAGAGGAAATAAATTAGTTAGTAAAAAGAAAATATTTTCATATCTTTTTTATATTGATAAAAAGAGTATTAATATTGAAAATGATAAAAAGGAAAATAAATGAAAGATAGAAACAGCGTGCTGCTGCAAGCAAAACAACAAGGATCAGAAGTTCTGAAGCCAAGCGTGTTGTGACTCAGAAAGGAACATCAGTGGAATCATAAGTTCTAGATTGATACACTCTAAGGCCCTGCAAGAAACGTTAGAGGGAAAGGAAACAGAGTTTCTGGGTGGTATTCAGACAGTGAGCCAAAAGTCAGAAGTTCTGTGTTGTGCTAAAATAGTGAGTGAACTTCAGAAATTCAGTGTGTTGTCAACTTGTGAAAATTAGAAATTCTGAGTGTTAAAATAGAGAGTGGAAGCATCAGAAGTTCAGTGTGCTTAACAGTAAGAAAGCCTAGAAGTTCTGTGTGTTTAATATGTAGGGAGAACTCTGAAGTTCTGTGCTATTCTAAAACAGTGAGTGAGCATCATAAGTTTTGTGTGTTAAAATAGTAAGAAAGCCTAGAAGTTTTGTGTGTTAAAACAGTAAGAAAGCCTAGAAGTTCTGTGTGTTTAACGTGTAGGGAGAACTCAGAAGTTCTGTGCTATGATAAAACAGTGAGTGAAAAAACAGGGGTTCTGTGCCACATTTCAACTCCTTCTTCATACTAATCATCACATCAACAATTTATTCAGTATTTAACAAACAACGGGTCAGAAAGATAAAAGCACAACAATTTATAGAAGTTTAAATCCCTAATCTGAGCCTAGCCCTAATCAAGAAGTTTTGATCCACAATTTTCCTACTTATGAAATGATATTGACAACATTAATAATGTGATTTTTACATATTTTAATGATGTTGTTGTACCCCAAAATTTGCCCTCCCATATTCTTCAAAGTTTGTCAGGGATCATCTTCAAATGGTTCAAAATTCCTCAAGGATTGCACAGTTCAAAGGCCTCCTAAGCCAGCTGAAATTAGGGTTTTGGTTCCTTCAATGAATTTAAGGTTTTCAATGGCTCAATCAAGTCCCATAGGCCTATACATATTCTCAAGCATCTACATGTCAAGTCTCAAGACTCACAGTGCCAAACTCCACAGTCAAAAGCCCTATTTGCTTCACAATCAACTGCAGGGGTAAAATGGTCATTTTGCAGTCAAAAGTCATAATTTTTAGTCAAAATCTCATTTTGAGTCCATAATCATCATTTGATCAAGTCTTGATCATGATTCCTCAAGCATGGCTCAAAAATCATCAAAGATGCAAAAGTTACTATTTTTGGACAGCGGGAAAGTCAACTGTATCTTGACCAAGGCATAAATTTTTCATGGTTCATCAGAAAAATCCCATCCAATGCTCATTTTTAAGGGGATGACATTTCCTACAACTCATCTTCACATTCCAAGTCCAAGAAATGCTCTCACAAAAAGTTATCAATTTCTACATTATAGGGCAATTTCAAAAGTCAACAAAAATGCACTTTAAGTCAAAGACCATAACTTGAGATTGGTAAATCCAAATGACATGGGACCAAAGGAATTGGTTAGAGGACTTCAAGACCTTTCCAAAATGTCCAATAACATGTTCATATGATCAAAATTGAGCAAGATATGCATTGGAGAATTTGGGAAATTTTTGTGAATTTGCAAAAGTCAACTTTGCTCAAAATACTTTGTTTTTGCTAATGGGCCTCAAATTTCTTCTTGAAACTTTATCCAAGGCCTATGCACGACCCATTGA
Organism: Vicia faba; assembly: GCA_948472305.1. Lineage (NCBI taxonomy): Eukaryota > Viridiplantae > Streptophyta > Magnoliopsida > Fabales > Fabaceae > Vicia > Vicia faba. The sequence goes on along the minus strand of OX451737.1, from coordinate 1,154,959,955 downwards.
GATTAAATTGAATTATTTTCTTATTTTTTATTAATTAATTGAATTTTTAATCAATATTAATTCATTTAATTCATTTAATTGTAGGAAAATATCAAGATATGGTTTTGCAATCTTTTCATGAAGCAAATATGACCTACAAGAGTTGGCAAATTCGTGTGCACATCAAGGGGACAAGAATCTCCCAATTTGGCAAGATTTTTCAATAAAAAAGATGCAAAAATATGTGATTGCAAATCAAATATTGAAACATCAATGCAATGGATTTCTTGGCCAAGATTTAACCTAAATCCATTCTACTATATATGCACAAGCTAAACCTAATGCCTTGGACGTGAAAAGCTGCTGCAAAAAGCCATAGCCATATTGAATTTTTTCAAGAAACTTGAAAAATGTTTTCTCACTTCAAGGCCAATTCAATACTTTTAATTACTTCTAACACATTGCAGGGGTCCCCAGGAACATATTGCAATCGAAACCAAGCACTAAAGCCACAAGAATCATCAAAAACGGTTTAACAGTTTGCACATATTTTCCAGAATCGCATCTCATTATTCATGCGCATTTGACATGTTTTGTTGATTGTTTTGTGTTCATAGGACTCATATGAAGCTAATGGTGTGATTTAATTGCATTGAAATGCCCTGAAACAGAAATTGCCATTGATGAATTTTAGGGTTTCCAACCTCTCAAATTGGGGCTTTGTGATATAGCAAAAATTAATCTTTGAAAGACCCATAGTTGAAACCGTCAGGACGAGACGAACACACTGAGACCCTCGCGAACAATTTATATTCATCCTACGCCTATTCGCTATTTTTGGTCGATACAGTTTGTGGGGGTTAAAAACCCCCGCTATCTAACGTATATTTTGCAGGTTTAGGGAAGAAGATGATGATGTGGTGAAGCGTCATTGGGCAATTCAAAAAGCAGCGCGCAATTTTGTTGTTTTCCAAGCATATGGATTGTTTTCAAATATTATATTTGTTGTTTATTCTATTAACAAACGCGTTCAGTTGGCCTAGTGGAAGACGTGCTGGCATGCAACCATTGGGACCTGGGTTCGATTCCCAGGTCCACCCAATATTTGTTCATATTTTTCATAACCTGATTATATGCAGATTTCCAACAGCGTCCTACCATGCGCTCCCAGCAACATCATGCCATGTGTCTCACAATACCAATCCAATGGTCAAAAAGTGGATGACCACCATGCTCCTGGTCAAAGCCAGCGTGGAAAATTCCAGAAAGTCAACAAGGCTTGATGTTAATGGGCCTCAGATTTCCAGAACAAACCTCCTAAAGGGCCCAACACCCCCCTGGTTCTTTCATAATTTTCCTTTTATTTTCTTTTACTAATTTTTAATTATTAATATTATTATTATTTAATTAACAAACTTTTATTTTCATAATAAATTCAGACAATTAAAAATGTAAATATTATTTATTTTATTATTTATTATTTTTACCATTAATTATTATTTTGTAAATAAATGTAATTAATTAATTTAGTTGTTTTAAATCAGGTTAACTTTAATCTTTTTCATAATAAATAAAATTAACATAGAATTAGGGTTTTTATTTTGACAATTTTAATTCCTTTTATTTTATTTTCATTAAAACATAAAAAACACTAAAAAATACCTTTTTTTTAATTAATTAATTAATTAGTTTTAGGTTAAATATTAATTGCAAAAAAGGACAAAATTCCATTCTTTTCTCAAAAAGGGGTCAAAACCCTAAGGACGTCCCGATTCAATTTCTTTCGCGCATTATTATTATTTTGATCATATTTATGTATCTGCTCCAAGAATATAATAGATAATTAGGACTTGTATCGCTTTCTTTATTTTCTCGCACTTTATTTTCAAGGGTTATGTTTTTGGCGATGTAAATACCTGACGCCTTGTAATAGCATAGATTTATTTTCCGCAATTTATTTTCCGCACAATTATTAACTGTTAATTATGCATGCAAGACTTGCTTGAAAAATAAAATCAAAACGTAGCTCACAAATAACATGTACAAGATAATCTTAACTGAATTTGACGCACGTGCACATGCCACTCTTAGGGTACGCCTCACTTGGTTGCCTCGAGGTGGTCATTAAGTATAGGGTGTTTTAGAGGTCGCCTTCCTGTCTGAAGATCCAGTTGCCTCGAAACAGTTGCCTCGGATAAAAAAGGATCTAGGACATTAGGGTTACCGCTAAGGCGTCCTACTATTGCTTTGGTGACCACACATGTCCCATAATCGAATTGATCCGAATAACTCTAACGACGGTGCTACCTACTTATCAATAGTGGGATAGTACTATCTAAAGGACTCTTACACAGCTTAATTCCTTAGAGTAGGTAGATTTCTCCTGAGTACTTGCTCTTTCAAAACAAAACAACTTTTCACACTTACACTTTCAAAAAGTTTTCAAACAAATACTTCATACACTCTTGAGGACTGATACAAGAGTTACCTAGAAGTTTTGAAAACGAAACTTTTTTCAAAATCCACATACACAAGAAAAGCAAACAATTTTTGAAAACATAGTGAGCAAGTACCTAAGAGCCCGTGGATAACCACGGATAGAAAGGGTGCTAACACCTTCCCTTTCTATAATCTACCTCCCGAACCGAGAAACATCTCGAAAAGGAATTTTGTTGTGCTTTTGTCCTTTCCTTGTTGGAGAACATAAAAGACGGTGGCGACTCTTGCTTACCGCAACATTTCGCGAACCAGCATTTCAAAATAGTCAGTTCTATTTCCACCGATCACAGATGTTCTGAATGAAAAGATGCAAAGTTAGAAAGACTTACCTTGAACCTAGAGCGTGGGCTTGGAACTTGAACTGTTACCTTCAGATGTTCTGGAATCAGCAAGAGCAACGGAAGAGAATATGCCAAGTTCATTGACTCAAAGGGAAGAACAAAAGTTTTGGTTTTCTGTTTGGGAATTCTGGATTTTTACAAAGGTTTCACAGTTTTCTTTTCTCTCTTTTGACAATTTTCTCTCTCCAAAAGCCAGCCCCTTGAACGTGTGATGGAGAAAATTATTTATTGATGTGTTTGCTGTGGTTTTGGGGAGAAAAACAAATGGGATTCAAACCTTTTTGTTATAATGTTTCATTTCTTTTTAATCACAGTTTTCGTATGCTAATTTGGTGCAAATATAGGGTTTGAGAAAAATGCAGGCGTGGACTAGATCAGCAGTAATTTGGAGTGTTGTGACAGCTGGTAGCAGGATCGTGCTATAGCAGCGCAGCAGGCTGTTTAAACAAGGTTTTGGGGTTTTGTGATGTTCTGATCGAAGAAGACTAGAATGAAACTCGAAGGGTGATGCTCTAATCGAAGCATATGTTGAAGAGTTATGTTCTAGTTGAAGAACTATGTTCTGAACCATGTTTGTAACTTATGACTGCACTTGCATGGAGGCTGGCTCAGAAATTCTGAAGTATCATATTCTCTTAACACTTAGAAAATTTTCTAAATGTTTAGAAATTTGATTTTTTCAAAGTAATTTCTGACTTCTGATTTTTGGATGAACCAATTTCATGTCTTAATGAAATATAATTGTTGAAACTTAATTTTTGATCTAAAAGTCGAAGTTTGACTTTTCAGTATGCTTTTGACCATTTTTCCCTTGTGGATGATTTTCTTAAAAATTTGTAATTCAAGACTTGAAACTTGATAGAAGCAAACCTGAGAGTCCAGGATGATCCTTTGAGAAATGAGAGGGCAAAATTTGGGGTACAACAACTGCCCCTATTCAATCTTCTTAAGCCTGAGGATGTAGATTGGATGGCCTGCCTTTCGTGATCTGAAGGTGGAAGATGATTGAACACTAGAGTGCCCAGAAATTTGCACTCGCATGAAGTAATATTGATTGGTGATATTGGGAATGGGCTTGCAGATGCCATCCCGAAAAGATCGGTTGCATAAGAGATTCCTTGGCGAGAATTCCTGTACCTACAGTTGAGGAGGACTTCGATGAGGAATTTTGATTTATGTCCTGGGAAGTTGAGCATAAGAGCTTCGGTTGTCCATTACTCTGCTGGGGAATTAACTCTTGATTTAGGAGGTGAAGGTAGAATGCATATCTGGTTATGGTCCAAGCTGTACAGCGGCTTACTGGGGAAATGTGAAATCAATCGTATCTGGTCGGGTCCGGGCCTTACAGTGTTGTAAACTGTTGTCTGGAGATAAGGGAGAAGGAACCTGGATAGTAGGGTTACTTTGAGATGAAATCCTGGATAGTAGGGCTATGAGAAGGAACCTGGATAGTAGGGTTACTTTGAGATGAAAGCCTGGATAGTAGGGCTATGAGCAAGAACCTGGATAGTAGGGTTACTTTGAGATGAAATCCTGGATAGTAGGGCCATGAGAAGGAACCTGGGTCGTAGGGTTACTTCGAAATAAAAGCATGGGTAGTAGGGCCATGAGAAGGAACCTGAGTCGTAGGGTTACTTCAAAATGAAAGCCTGGGTAGTAGGGCCATGAGAAGGAACATGGGTCGTAGGGTTACTTCGAAATGAAAGCCTAGGTAGTAGGTCCATGAGAAGGAACCTGGGTCGTAGGGTTACTTCAAAATGAAAGCCTGGGTAGTAGGGCCATGAGAAGGAACCTGGGTCATAGGGTTACTTCGAAATAAAAGCTTGGGTAGTAGGGCCATGAGAAGGAACCTGGGTCGTAGGGTTACTTCTAAATGAAAGCCTGGATAGTAGGTCTTATGGGAAGGAACCTGGATAGTAGGGTTACTTCAAGATGAAAGCCTGGATAGTAGGGCTTATGGGAAGTAACCTAGATAGTAGGGTTACTTCGAAATGAAAGCCTGGATAGTAGGGCTTACGACATGTATAGCTTCATGAGTTTAATCTTGAACTGTTGGAATTGTTGATGATAACCATCTTTCCTGAAAAGGTACAGGATTAATTATATGTGATGCATGAAATGCATTGTGTAATGATGTTCTCAAAATAAATGAGATTATGTTGTATGCAATATGTATGCGCACGTCATGATGTATGCACATGAAATGCTATTGTGACATGTCTGAGTCTGGGAAAATAAATCCCTGACTTCTGCTGGAGAGTATAGCGTTCCTTACTATTATAGAGAACTGTGATTCTTCCACTTCCGTTCGGGATGTCGAACAGAGATGACTGTGCCAGAGATTTGCTTTTTGTTGTTTGTGAATATTCTGCCAGAGAGAGACTCTGTATAATAATAGCTCTGGATGGGAATGAATTTGTTAAGCTTTGTTGGGGATTGAGCCTCTGTATCTAGAGAAACAAACTCTACTTGGGGAGATAATAATTTATGATGATCCGCTCGCGATTATGCAATTCGTCTGGGGGATATAGATGTCAGGTTTCTGGACGACCCTGGCTAGGGAGATTACTTCCCGTTTTGAGAGAATTGACATCAATGCTTTGATTACCTTTACTCTATGGGGGATACAGATGCTACGAGGTCGTATGCGCTGATGATTATGTTTCAAGGCTATCTCTGCCCCGGTATCGGCTGGACAGAGTAACTGTCGGGTTTTGACTTTTCTGGTTTTTTGACCCTGTTTCTTAAGTTACGAGCAATTGTATTTCCGTTTATTATGTAAATATTTATGAGCAGTAACCATATTCAATGCATATGTCAAGAATAAATCATTGGATGTTTTTTGTAAAATAAAACAGAAAAGGACAAAAACATATATTATTCTTTTTTGTAAAAATGATTTGTATTGATTTTCGAAGTTGGCGTATAATAGGTGTTTTTATATAAGGAGGCCGACGCTCTAGTAAGAGAACGCCGCTGTAAGAATAGAAGTTATACAATATTGTGTAAAAAGAAAATAGCTATGCACAACAATCCCATTGGGTTCCAATTCTGCTATTGCCGCTATGTCTTCGAGCGTCTCATCACTTTGCTGCTTGTCTGAAGTTGATTAGGTTGATCGATGTTGTTTGAGCCTGACAATTGATATTGAGGTCAGATCGCATGGTGATCCAATGGGACATAGTGATACGCTTTTCATCCCTAACTTTTTCCTGGACCCCCCTTTCGGGTTTTCAGTCCACCGGGATAATCTTTTTTGCCCAAGTCGCCTTTTCAGGTTTTCAACTTACCGGGTGTACAGATTTTTCATTTTCACCCCTTATTTTTGTCTGAACCCTTTTGGTTCGTCGGGAAGCCCTTATTTTTGCCTAGGCCAGTCGACCTAGCAGGTATTTTATCATGCTTAGTATCTTTTCATTATGTCCGCATTGACAGGGTGAGGAAGGTCGTCACTGTCCATGGTGGTCAGAATCATGGCTCCATCTGAGAAAATGTTTTTAATCACAAAAGGCCCTTCGTATGTGGGAGTCCATTTGCGCCTGGGGTAACCTTGCGGCAGTATGATGCGCTTGATCACTAGATCCCCGACTTGATACTCTTGGCGTCTGACCTTCTTGTTGAAAGCCTTGATCATCCGTTTTTGATACGTTTGACCATGACAGACAGCAGTAAGTCTCTTCTCATCGATCAAATTCAGTTGATCAAGTCGAGTTTGGATCTAGTCGTCTTTGTTTAAACCCGCATCTTTCATAATCCTTAGAGAAGTAATAGGGACCTCAATGGGTAGGACTGTCTCCATGCCATATACCAGAGAGTAGAGTGTTTCCCCTGTCGACGTCCGTGTTGAGGTATGGTACCCATGCAGAGCGAATGGTAGCATCTCATGCTAGTCTTTGTATGTCACCGTCATCTTTTGTATAATCTTCTTGATTTTCTTGTTAGCCGCTTCAATAGTGCCATTCATCTTCGGCCAGTAGGGATAAGAGTTATGATGTTGTATCTTGAACTACTTATAGAGCTCGATGATCATCGTGTTATTGAGATTCGTACCATTATCGATGATAATTCTCTCTGGCACACCATACTGACAGATCTGGTTATGTTTCATAAACCGCGCCACAACATTCTTGGTAACAGTAGCAAAGGAGGCCACCTCAACCCATTTTGTGAAGTAATCGATGGCCACTAGGATAAAGCGATGCCCATTGGAGGCGGTGGGCTTGATTTCTCTATTCATGTCAATGCCCCAGATTGCAAAGGGCCACAGAGCTATCAAGACATTCAAAGGAATCGGAGGCACATGCACCTTATCAGCATAAATTTGGCACTTATGACAAGTTCGGGAGTGCTGATAACAATCTGCTTCCATAGCGGACCAAATGTATCATGCCCGTAGGATCTTCTTAGCCATGGTATGTCCAATGGAATGGGTTCCGAAGGTACCTTCATGTAGATCTGTCATAATCCTCTTTGTTTCGCTCTTGTCTACACACCGTAGTAAGGTAGAGTCAGGATTGCGCTTGTAGAGGATTCCATTACTGAGGAATAATTTCGCAGCGAACCTTCTCAGAAACTTCATACCATTGACAGATGCCCCTTCAGGATACTCTTGAGCCTCGAGATACTTCTTTACTTCATGAAACCAGGGTTTGTCTGCCACCTCTTTAGTATTAATCTCACAGCAGTGCGCTGGTTCATCAAACCTCTCAATGGTGATTCGGGGAGCTTCGTTGTCCCACCTAACTTTGAACATAGAAGACATGGTAGCTAGCGCGTCCGCTAACTGATTCTCCTCTCGTGGGAAATGTTCAATAGTCACCTCCTCAAAGTGTGGGAGCAATGTCAGTACGTGCTCTTTATATGGGATGATATTCGGATGCTTCATATCCCATTCGCCTTTCATTTGACTTATCACTAAGGCTGAATCCCTGAAGACATTTAGGAACTTGATCCTGAGGTCAATAGTGGCTTTGAGACCCATGATGCAGGCTTCATACTCCGCCATGTTGTTAGTGCAGTTGAAACATAATCGGGCAGTGAAAGGAGTGTGACAGCTCTCAAGGGATATGATTACAGTGTCGATGCCATTACCAAGCGCGTTCGAAGCTCCATCATAGACCATAGTCCATCAGGATCCCTCTTCAGGTCCTTCATCTGGTCCAGGTTCTTCGTAGTCGGTCACCAGCATAATGTTCTCGTCTGAGAACTCAAAATTCATGGACTGGTAGTCATCCACGGCCTGATGAGCCAAATGATCATCCAATACACTCCCCTTGATTGCTTATTGGTTTGTATATTGTATATCGTATTCGGTTAAGATCATTTGCCATCTCGCTATTCTTTTGGAGAGTGTGGGCTTCTCGAAGATGTATTTGATTGGATCCATCTTAGATATCAACAGAGTAGTGTGGGTCAACATGTCTCAGTCGGCGAGCAGCCCATGCCAAAGCGCAACAAGTTTTCTCGAGAAATGAGTATCTTGTCTCACAGTCGGTAAACTTTTTTCTAAGGTAGTATATTGCGTGCTCTTTTCGACCAGACTTGCCATGCTTCCCCAGCACACACCCCCATTGAATTGTCTAGCATTCTTAAGTATAATATCAAAGGTCTTCCTTCAACCGGAGGCATCAGAATTGGCGGTTCTTGAAGATATCCTTTGATCCTTTCGAAAGCAGTCTGGCATTCGTCTTTCCACTTTACCACTTGATCTTTCTTCAGAAACTTGAAGATGGGCTCACAAGTAGCAGTCATATGTGAAATGAACCTGGCGATATAATTCAAGCATCCAGAGAAACCTCTAACTTCCTTCTCAGTACGGGGAGCCAGCATCTCTTATATGGCCTTTACCTTTGTGGGGTCTACCTGAATACCTTTGTCACTGATGACGAAACCCAGAAGCTTACCAGACCTTACCCCGAAAGTGCACTTGTTCCGATTCAACCTCAACTTGTATATCTTTAACCTGTCGAACAACCTTTGTAGATAATCCAAGTGTTCCACTTCATTTTGAGACATGGCTATCATGTCATCAACATAAACGTCGACCTCATGGTGAATCATATCGTGGAACAAAGCGACCATGGCTCGCTGATAGGTTGCCCCAGCATTCTTCAACCTAAAAGGCATCACCTTGTAACAGAAGGTGCCCCACTATGTGACAAAGGTCGTCTTCTCCATGTCTTCAGGAGCCATCTTGATCTGGTTGTAGCCAGAGAAACCATCCATGAAGGAGAAGATTTTGTGTTGCGCGGGGTTGTCAACCAGAACATCAATGTGGGGAAGCGGGAAGTCATCCTTGGGGCTTGCCCTGTTCAGATCTCTATAATCCACACACATCTGTACCTTGTTGTCCTTCTTAGGTACGGGAACGATGTTAGAAACCCACTGCGGATAGGAGGTGACAACTAAGAACCCTGCGCCGAACTGCTTCATGACCTCTGCCTTGAACTTCTCTGACATTTCAGGGTGCATACGACGGACCTTCTATTTAACCGGAGGATAATCCTCTTTAGTTGGTAGACAGTGTACCATGATGTCAGTGTCTAAACTAGGCATGTCTTCATATGAACAGGCAAAAATCTCAACGTAGTCGCACAAGATCTGTATCAACCGCTGTTTGATCTTAACTTCTAGATTTGCACCGATCTTGACTTCTTTTATGTCCATCTATGTGCCCAAGTTTATTGTCTCAACTAGCTCTTCATGAGGCTATATAGCCCTCTCTTCCTGTTTTAATAGTCTAGCCAGTTCTCCAGGCACCTCACAATCGTTCTCACCTTCGTCCTCGGCTCGGTTGATCGGATTTTCGAAGTCATAGTTGGTAATAGCAGGATTGTTATCAATGGGATCCATAGTGGATATGGATCTGTAGTTTGATACGTGTGTATGTGTGTGTGTGTGTGTAAGAGCATAGCTGAATTGATAAAGTAAAAACAGAAAAGAATAAACAGAGAGTGCAAAATTTGTACGCAAAGAACGTCCAATGCTTCATTGATGATATATGAAATGACATATAATAACCCTCTCAGATATAACCATTATTCCTCGGGTAAGACACAAGGCCATCAAGTTTAAATTGTTCATTACAAACTCAGAAAACAAGTAAGAAAATTATTGCAGAATAAAAGAAACTGGTATAAAATCTATGTTTGTCCAGTTATTCGGTCCACCGTTGGTAGTCGGGTAGATCTAGCTGTTAATGTCAGGGTCTTCCTCACTGTCTTCAATAGCATTGGCCCCACGATTGCTGATGCGTAGGGGAGGTCCTCCAGCCCGAGCGCGTCGAACAGCCCTTTGAGCCCCTGAAGTAAAGCCCAAACCAAATTTGTCAATTTTATGAGTAAAATTAGGGAGCCGTCCCTAATTGGTACACCCACCTTCCTCAACCACTGTTCTGGCGTCCTTGAGAGAAGCCATCTTCAGAGGAGGTTTGGTACTGGTGGTAGTCTCGGTCGATGCCAAAATCTGGGGAACTTCTTCAAAGTTTTGACAAGGGGTCTCTATGAATTCCCCGTCCATCTCCACATACCTGAAGGAGTTCAGGTGGCTCACTATATACTCCTCTTCGCCATGTATAATGACTATCTTCCTCTTCACCAGATACATCAACATTTGGTGTAGTGTAAAAGTAATAGCCCTAACATCATGGATCCAAGGACGACCCAACAAACAAGATTACGATGGCCTGATATCCATCACGTAGAAGGTGGACTTAAAAGTTTGAGAGCCTACCTTGACAGGGATGTCCACCTCCCCATGCATCATTCTCTTCGACCCGTCAAAAGCCCTTACCCCAATGTTACTAGGCTTTAGGGTCAAGCCTTCATAATCCAACCGATCAAGAGCCTTCTTAGGAAGCACATTCAGGGAAGACCCAATATCCACCAGCACATGAGCCATAGTAGTTCCCCTGCATTCGATCGAGACATGTAGAGCATCATTGTGTTTTCTACCTTTCGGAGTTAAGTCGGCATCTAAAAACCCAGCCTATTGTCAGCAGTCAAGCTGGCCACACAACCTTTGAATTGATCGGCTGAGGTTTCTTGTGGCACATGCACAGTCTTGAGGAATGCAATCAAAGCCTTCGCATGGGCCTCAGAACATAACAGCAAATACAACATCGATATCTTCGAAGGGGTCTGCCCCAGCTGCTCGACCATATTGTAGTCGCTCTTTTTGATTATTTTTAAGATTTCCTCTATCTCTTGCTTAGAGGTTTCTACGATAATCTTTCTAGGTGCCTCTATCAGGGCAGGCTCATCTATAGCTTCTTTGCATCGAGTCCCAGATGACTCTACGACAGGAGTAACAATTGGAGTAAGAACAGAAGTAGCGATGGAAGTACCAGTAGGAACAATAGATGAAATAACAACAGGCTTAGTGACAGTCTTTAGGGATGTCTCAGGAGAGAAAACACTTCCACTCTAGTAATCCTACTGGTCCCAGCAATGTTACTGACATCGGGATCAACCTCTTCATTCTTCAGGTCTTGTTTAACGCCATGATAATAGATATCGATGCCATAATTCCAAGGGACAGCTTTGTCTGAGGTGTACGGGACAGGACCAGGACAGGTGATTATTAACAGAGCAACTCTCGGAGTGGGTGTAATCCTAACAGGACTTCTCGAGGAGGCCTTGGAAAGGATTGGAGGAAATGGTTATAATAGCAACATCTTCGAACGGAACAGCAGGAGTCAAAGTTTTCTCAAACAAAATTTCTCAACTGTCCATCAGGTGCTAGACACCTGTCTTTAGCAGATAGCAACTAGAAGGCAGAGATGAACACATATGGCAACATTTACCACAACCCAGAAATAAACCGGCCAGTAACAAATTCTTCTTAATAGTCATAAGGGGAGTAGAAACTTCATCAACTGAGGTCACAAACATATCGATATCAACGGTGTTAACTCCAGTGTTGTGCTTAGGCATGGGAGAAGTTATGACATTGGGCTTCTCCAGAGCGTCGAACTCAATCTCCTTGGCTTCAATCAGATCTTGTACTTTGTTTCTTAGATCCCAACAGTCATTCGTATCGTGACCAGGACTCTCAGAATGATAGGCACACCGAGCGTTTGGATTATACCGAGGAGACGTGGTATTAGGATTCTTGGGAGCCTCATTCAAGGTTTCCAAATTGGATCTCAGCAGATGGGGTAGAACCTCTGTCAATGTCATGTTAATCTGGGTGAACTGCCTTTATGGTCTTTCCACCCTTTGTTGATTGTTGCGTTGTGGGGCAGACGCAGGCATAGGTATCATTACAACACTTACCGTTGGATGGTATTCCGTTTTTCTCTGACCTCTCGGACTATAAACGGAACTGGCCTCCTTCTTACCAGTGAAGGGCCTCTTTACTGAACTCGAAGAGGTGTCTTTCTGTATTTTATCCCTCCGGATCCCAGCTTCTACCCTTTCTCCAATTAATATCAGCTCAGTGAAACCAACTGCTGAGTTGCCGATCAAATGGTTGAAGAATGGACCAGACAATGTCCCAAGAAACATGGCAACCAAATCCCTGTCAGATAAAGGGGGTTGAACTATCCCAGCCAAGTCTCTCCACTTTTGCGCATAGTCCTTAAAGCCTTCACCTGCACCCATGGATATACTCTGGAGTTGAGTACGAGTAGGGGCCAGGTTGACATTGTATTGATACTGCTTGTAAAAAGTAGCAACCAAATCCTCCCAGTTTCGGACATTGGTTCGCTCCAATTGGTAGAATCATTCGAGTTGAGTCCCTGACAGGCTGTCTTGAAAGAAGTGAACCCACAAGTTTCTATCAGCGGTGTGGGGCTGGATCTTCCTTACATAGGAACGGAGATGAAGCTTTGGGAAAGACACCTCATCATACTTTGTGAAAACTGGAGCCTTAAATTTCTGTGGGATGACCACTCCCAACACCAATCCCAGTTCTTCGAAGTCCAACCCAGGTATTCTCTGGACTTCCACGGTGCTCAGCCGATCCTCTAACTGCTTGTATCTATCCTCAATGGGAGGATATTGCTCATCATTGTAGTCGGTATCATTGTTAAAAACTTCAGGACTAGGGTCCTCTTCCCTTGTCTGCCTCTCTTGATTCTCCCCTTCTTTGGACGAGGAGGTCAGATCGATTGATTTCTTTAGCGGTCCCCCGAATCTTCTACCCATATTAAAGATACCAGCGGGTTTCTTCTTCTTCTTCTTCTTCTTCTTCTTCTTCTTCTCTTTCAGGATGAGGTCCTTCAGATCCTCCTGCCCTTTTCCAGAGTTATGAACATCTGTTGAAATTGGGAATTTTGTGTCTGGAGATCTTTGATGCTTTGTTCAAAAGACATTTTTGCTGAAATAAATAGCGAAGGAGATGAGAAACCGTAATGGTACCTGCTTATGCAATGCTATGTATGATATGCGTATGCAATGATTTCAAGGATTCTTAAAAGCTCAAATTTGCTTAACCAGAAAAGAAACACACGTTAATTGTATTTAATGAGTTTGAATTGTTACAAAGAATGCCTTTTAGGCTTACAGTTTAAACAAAACAAAACTCAGAGCAAAAATAAACTAGGTCTCCCAGGAGCACATACTCTTTGGTGCAATGTAGGCGTTTATGTTCATTTCTTCATGAAGTAGCCTAGTGAGCTCCATGACCTTCTTCTCGCTGGCATAGAACTGAGTTTCAAATGTGTCACGCTCCTCTTTAAGTTGAACTCAGGACTTCTATAACTCCTCATGATTAGTTGGCATGTCAGGATGATGAACAAGGGAAGCAGTATCTCCTTCAGCAATTGGTTCCATAATTATTGGTAGGATAGCAGGGTAAGGCATCATAATACTTTGAGCGCGGGCTCGTACCCATCGGAGATATGGCTCAAGAGGGATGGAATTCTTGTGCCCCAATGTCTTGCTATCAATTTTATGTACCATGCCCCAAGCTTTTATGAACCTTTTGCGGTAACCCTGAGTATCATTCTCATAGTTGAAAGCGATTCCTTGGATAATCGTATCATGAGGGCCATCCCTCCTTGCATAACCAAATTGCTGCAGTGCCAAACAAGGGTTATAAGTGATTCCTCCCCTAATGCCTAAGAGAGGGACATTAGGGAATTCACCATAACGATCGATGATGTTAACATATTCTGAGGACCGTGAACACCAATGAATGTATGAATGTGTAAGGGACATCAGCCTATGAGACCATTTCATACCCTGCTCATTCTTCAAAATAGATCTGGGTAGGTGCAAAATAAACCACCTAGCCAATAGAGGAGTGCAACACAAGAGAGTCCCCCTTCTCCTTAGAGTGCGAGCATACAGAGAGTGCAGAACATCCCCAAGTAATGTAGGCATTGTATTATGAGACCGAAAAACCTTAATCGTATTCACATCTACGAGTTGGTCCGCATTAGGGAAAAGCACCATCCCAACAACCGAGAAAATTCCTCCATAGTAGGCACTAGCTGGTAATCCGGGAAGGTGAAGCAGTGGTGCAAAGGTTCAAAGAACTGAAATAGCACTTTTTACAATTCTTCATCAGGTTTTGAAGTGTCAAAGTTGAGCAACTGACCATGTTTTTCAGTGAAGGGAGAGCTTTCAGGGATCCTTAATGCCAAATCCTTTAGTTGGAGAGGCAATTTCACAAGGTTAATCTGGATAGTGTTCCTGCGGGCGGGTGCCATATCCTACAAAACAAAGCAAATATGAGCCCTAGAGAATCCTTGAAATGGTTAGTATGACATGTCATGCTTATGACGTCATGATTATGCTAAAAAAATCACATGTATAGCAAGCAACAAACAAGTCACACCAAGTCCTTGGGTTTAAGGCATGCATGAGTTTTAAGGTCATACCCTCTTGAAGTTGGGTTGGTTCAACCTGTCCTATAAATAGTAACCGGGTTCTAAGGGATCTCAATATCACCGATCTTTCCCCCAAGCTTCATTCAATAGGCGATTGATTCGCAACCAAACAAAACTCAAGAGTCAAATCTCAATGAGTGTAGCATCGAGTATCTGTCGACCTTGGGAATACACCAAAGTCGGCCATCTCGCTATGTCCTACTGGCCATGTTTTGCAATTTAAAGGTTCTAAGGTCAGTTGATGCTTTATGACACCAAGCGGCGGCCCCGTACTCTCCTTGATTGACTCAAGGGTTACAGGTATCAACTAAAGTGCCACATCAACGTATCTACTGCTTCAACCGTATCGGTATACCCAGCACAGTTCCCTCACAGTTTATTGCTACTTGCCTAAAAGGTGTCCCCAAATCTTGGTGTAGGATTTTTAACAGTAACCCAAACAGGGACCCGAAATGTAAAGCATACAAGTCAAACAATGAAAGCAAGTACATGTGATCTAACCCTAAGGTAACCCCACTTTTTTAAAATAGTCCCCAGCAGAGTCGCCAGTTCTGTGATACGATGGTAAAACTGACTTTTGTTTTGCGTTTGATCGTAAATTTTGCGGATAGCAAGAGTCGCCACCGACTTTTCTTTTATCCAAAAAAAAAGGAAAGGTGAAAAAGCACAAGAAAGACCTTTAGAGATGTTTTCTTGAGTTCGGGGGGTATATCATGAAAAGGAAAGGTGTTAGCACCCCTTTCATCCATGGTTTTCCATGGGCTCTTAGTTGCTTGCTAGATCACTTTCTTTGTTCGAAAGTTATGCTTTTGTGTTGTGAGTTTTTGAAAGTATTTTGAAAAAAAACGTCTTTGTAATGGTTCTCCTCTCTATAAGAACACGTACAAATTGTTGTCTTTAGAAAATGTTTCAAAATGAGAGTGTTGGTGTATAAAATGTTTTTTTTGTGAGCAAGCGAGCAACTAGGAGCGAATCGACCTACTCAAAAGGTCTTAGATGTTCTTTTCCTCCTCCTTTAGATGTTGCTATCTTACCATTGATTTGGTAAGAAGCCTCATCGTTAGATGTGAAGGGACGAGTGTGATACGTTTGTATAGTCATAGAAGGCAGCCTATGGGACGCTTTAGCAATGTCATTTTAGGGACTAGATCGTTTACCGAAGGCAACATCGAGCGTTATCGAGGGACTACGATCTTTTATCGAGGGTCTTTTGCTAAAACGCCCATGTTCTAGGGACATGACTATTTTTCTGATAGGCAACAAGGTGGGATTACCCTAAGGGTGCTAGTGTGCAAGTGTGTTTGATTGCATGCATTTTAGTCTTGATTAGGGTTATCTATTTGTTGATTTCATATCTTGCCATACACATCCTAATTACTAGCATTTTATATTTGGAAAAGCGTGAAATTGCTGAAATATAAAAGTCCTACGCTATTCCAATATTTTAGGGATGGGGAGTACATATTTTAAAAACGGGGGGTTTCAAGAATTTAAATCCTATTTAACTATTACAACCATATTAAAATGTACAACGTAAGAAAGAAAAAGGACTTTGTTTAGAAAATGGTTTTTTTTGTCTTAATGGATTTAAAGAGAGGAAATAAATTAGTTAGTAAAAAGAAAATATTTTCATATCTTTTTATATTGATAAAAAGAGTATTGATATTGAAAATGATAAAAAGGAAAATAAATGAAAGATAGAAACAGTGTGTTGCTGCAAGCAAAACAACAAGGATAAGAAGTTCTGAAGCCAGGCGTGTTATGACTCAGAAAGGAACGTCAGTGGAATCAGAAGTTCTGGATTGATACACTCTAAGGCCCTGCAAGAAACGTTTGAGGGAAAGGATACAGAGCTTCTGGGTGGTATTCAGACAGTGAGCCAAAAGTCAGAAGTTCTGTGTTGTGCTAAAATAGTGAGTGAACATCAGAAATTCAGTGTGTTGTCAATGTGTGAAAATAAAAAATTTTGAGTGTTAAAACATCGAGTGGAAGCATCAGAAGTTCAGTGTGCTTAACAGTAAGAAATCCTATAACTTTTGTGTGTTTAACGTGTAGGGAGAACTCAGAAGTAAAACAGTGAGTGAGCATCAGAAGTTATGTGTGTTAAAGCAGTAAGAAAGCCTAGAAGTTATGTGTGTTAAAACAGTAAGAAAGCCTAGAAGTTCTGTGTGTTTAACGTGTAGGGAGAACTCATAAGTTTTGTGCTATGCTAAAACAGTAAGTGAAAAAATAGGGGTTATGTGCCACATTTCAACTCCTTCTTCATATTAATCAGCACATCAGCAATTTTTTCAGTATTTAACAAACAGCAGATCAGAAAGATAAAAGCACAACAATCTATAGAAGTTCAAATCCCTAATCTAAGCCTAGCCCTAATCAAGAAGTTATGATCCATAATTTTCCTACTTATGCAATGATATGGACAACATTAATACTATGATGTTTACATATTTTAATGTTGTTCTGAATGAAAAGATGCAAAGTTAGAAAGACTTACCTTGAACCTAGAGCGTTGGAACTTGAACTGCTGCCTTCAGATGTTCTGGAATCAGCAAGAGCAGCGGAAGAGAATATGCCAAGTTCTTTGAATCAAAGGGAAGAACAAAAGTTTTGGTTTTCTATTTGGGAATTTTGGATTTTTATGAAGGTTTCACAGCTTTCTTTTCTCTCTTTTGACAATTTTCTCTCTCCAAAAGCCAACCCCTTGAACATGTGGTGAAGCAAATTATTTATAGATGGGTTTGTGTGGATTTGGGGGGAAAAACAAATGGGATTCAAACGTTTTTGGTATACTGTTTCATTGCTTTTTAATCACAGTTTTCATAGGCTAATTTGGTGCAAATATAGGGTTTGAGAAAAATGCAGGTGTGGACTAGATCAGCAGCAATTTGGAGTGTTGTGGCAGCTGGTTGCAGGACTGTGCTATAGCAGTGCAGTAGGCTATTCAAACAAGGTTTGGGGTTTTGTGATGTTCTGATCGAAGAAGACCAGAATGAAACTCGAAGGGTGATGCTTTGATCGAAGCATATGCTGAAGAGTCATGTTCTGATTGAAGAACTATGTTCTGAACCATGTTTGCAACTTTTGATTGCACTTGCGTGGAGGCTGGCTCAGAAGTTCTGAAGTATCATATTCTCTTAACACTTACAAAATTTTCTAAATGTTTAGAAATTTGATTTTTTTCAAAGTAATTTCTGACTTCTGATTTTTTGATGAACCAATTTCATGTCTTGATGAAATATAATTGTTGAAACTTGATTTTTGATCTTAAAGTCGATGTTTGACTTTTCAGTGTGCTTTTGACCATTTTTCCCTTGTGGATTATTTTCTTGAAAAGTTGTAATTCAAGACTTGAAACTTGATAGAAGCAAACCTGAGAGTCCAGGATGATCCTTTGAGAAATGAGAGGGCAAATTTTGGGGTACAACACCTCCACATTGCCATTCATCTTCGGCCGGTAAGGGGAAGAATTATGGTGCTAGATCTTGAATTGTTTACATAGTTCGGTGATCATCGTGTTGTTGAGATTCGTACCATTGTTAGTGATGATTCTCTCTGGCATACCATACCGACAGATCAGGTTATGCTTGATAAACCGCGCCACAACATTCTTGGTAACAGTAGCAAAAGAAGCATCTTCAACCCACTTTGTGAAGTAATCAATGGCCACCAGGTTGAAGCGATGCCCATTTGAAACGGTAGGTCTAATCTCTCCGATCATGTCAATGCCCCACATTGTAAAGGGCCAAGGAGCCGTGAGACATTCAAAGGAACCAGAGGTACATGCACCTTATCAGCATACATCTAGCATTTGTGACAAGTTCGGGAATGTTGATAGTAGTCTGCTTCCATAGTGGACCAATAGTATCCTGCCCGTAGGATCTTTTTAGCCATGGTATGTCCACTTGAATGGGTTTCGGAGGTACCTTCGTGTAGATCTTTCATAATCTTCTCTGCTTCGCTCTTGTCTATGCACCGAAGTAAAGTAGAGTCATGGTTGCGCTTGTAGAGGATTCCATTACTGAGGAAGAATTTCGCGGCGAACCTTCTCAGAAACTTCTTATCATTGACAGATGCCCCCTCGGGATACTCTTGAGCCTCAAGATATCTCTTTACTTCATAGAACCAAGGTTTGTCTGCTACTCCTTTAGTGTCGATCTCATAGCAATATGTCGGTTCATCCAACCTTTCAATAGTGATCTGAGGGGCCTCGTTATCCCACCTGACCTTGAACATAGAAGACATGGTAGCCAGTGCATCCGCTAACTGATTCTCCTCTCGTGGAAAATGTTCAAAGGTTACCTCCTCAAAGTGTGGAAGCAATGTCAGCACGTGCTCTTTGTACGGAATGATATTCGGGTGCTTCGTATCCCATTATCCTTTGATCTGACTTATCACCAAGGCTAAATCCCCGAAAACACTCAAGAACTTGATCCGCAGGTCAATAGCAGCTTTGAGACCCATGATGCATGCTTCATACTCCGCCATGTTGTTGGTACAGTTGAAGCATAGTCGGGCAGTGAAAGGAGTATGACAGCCTTCAGGAGGTATAACTATAGCACCAATTCCATTACCGAGTGTGTTCGAGGCTCCGTCAAAAACCATAGTCCATCGGGATCCTTCTTCAGGTCCTTCATCCGGCCCAGGTTCTTCATAGTCAGTCACTAGTATAATATTCTCGTCCAGGAACTCAAAATTCATGGACTGGTAGACAACCACGGCCTGATGAGCCAAATGATCAGCTAATACACTTTCCTTGATTGCTTTCTGGGTCGTGTATTAGATATCGTAATCGGTTAAGATCATCTGCCATCTCACTATTCTTCCGGAAAGAGCGGGCTTCTCGAAGATGTACTTAATCGGATCCATCTTAGATATCAGCAAAGTAGTGTGGGTCAACATATACTATCTCAGTCGGCGAGCAGCCTATGCCAAAGCGCAGCAATTTTCTCGAGCTGTGAGTATCTTGTCTCATAGTCGGTAAACTTTTTGCTAAGGTAGTATATTGCGTTCTCTTTTCGACCAAAATCGTCATGCTACCCCAGCACACACCCCATTGAATTTTCTAACAATATTAAGTACATTATCAAAGGTCTTCCTTCAATCAGAGGCATCAGAATTGGTGGTTCTTAAAGGTATTCCTTGATTCTTTCGAAAGCAGTCTGGCATTCGTCATTCCATTTTACTACTTGATCCTTTTTCAAGAGTTTGAAGATTGGCTCACAAGTAGCAGTTAAATGGGAAATGAACCTAGAAATGTAGTTTAGGCATCCAAAAAAGCCTCTGACCTCCTTCTAGTTGCGAGGAGCCTGCATCTCTTGTATAGCCTTTACTTTTGCAGGGTCCACCTGAATGCCCTTGTCACTGACAATGAAACCTAGCAGTTTACCAGATCTTACCCAGAAGGTGCACTTGTTCGGATTCAACCTCAGCTTGTACGTCTTTACCCTATCAAACAGCTTTTGTAAATGATCAAGGTGATCTTCCTCGGTTTGAGACCTGGCTATCATGTCATCCACGTATACCTCTATCTCATGGTGAATCATGTCATGAAATAAGGCGACGATGGCTCGCTGATAGGTTGCCTCGACATTCTTTAATCCAAATGGCATCACTTTGTAGCAGAAATTACCCTATTGTGTGATGAAGGTTGTCTTCTCCATATCTTCAGGTGCCATCTTGATCTGCTATAACCATAGAAACCATCCATGAAGGAAAAGATATTATGATGTGTGGTATTTTTAACCAAAACGTCAATGTGGGGGAGCAGAAAGTCATCTTTGGGGCTTGCCCTGTTCAGATCTCTGAAGTCCACACACATATGTACCTTACCGTCTTTTTTAGGCACCGGCACCATATTGGCAACCCATTGGGGGTAAGAAGTGACAGCTAAGAACCCAGCGTTGAATTGCTTCATAACCTCTACTTTGATCTTCTCCGACATTTCAGGGCGCATGCACGGACCTTCTACTTTACCGAAGGGCAATCTTCTTTAGTTGGTAGTCGGTGAACCACGATATCCGTATCCAATCCTGGCATGTCTTCATATGACCAGGCAAATATCTCGACATAGTCATGCAACATTTGTATCAACCGCTGTATGACATTAATCCCCAAATTTACGCCAATCTTGACTTTTTTTCTGTCTACCTCTGTGCCCAAGTTTATTGTCTCAACTGGCTCTTCATGAGGCTGTAAAGCCCTCTCTTCCTGCTGTAACAGTCTAGCAAGTTCTCCAGGTACCTCACAATCTTCCTCACCTTTGTCCTCAACTTGGTTGATCATATTTTCGAAGTTATAACTGGCAATAGCAGAGCTGTTATCAATGGGATCCATAGTGGATATGGATCTGCAGTTTGATATGTGATTGTGTGTAAGAGCATAGTTGTATCGATAGTAAAAAGTAGAAAAGAAAAAACAGAGAGCGCAAAATTTGTATGCAAAAATATCCAATGTTTTATTGATGACATATGATAATGACATATAATAACCCTCACAAATAAACCATTGTGCCTTGGGTAAGACACAAGTCCATAGAGTTTATATTGTTTATTACAAATCCGAAAAACAAGCAAGACAATTACTACTGAACAAAAGTAATCGGCACAAAATCTTTGGCCGTCCAGTTACTAGGTCCACCGTTGGTAGTAGAGTAGATCTAACTGTCAATATCAGAATCCTTATCATTGTCTTCTATAGAATTGACCCCATGATTGCTAATGCGTAGGGGAGGTCCTCCAGCCCGAGCAAGTCGAACAACCCTTTGAGCTCCTGAAGTAATGCCCAGACCAAATTTGTCAGTTTTGTAAGGAAAATCAGGGAGTTGTCTCCAAATGGTACACCCACCTTCTTCAACTACTGCTCTGTCATTCTTGAGAGAATCCATCTTCAAAGGAGGTCTGATGATCTTTGGCACACTGGTAATAGTCTCGGTTGATGCCATAGTCTGGGGAACTTCTTCAAAATTTTGACAAGGGGTCCTTATGAACTCACCCTCCATTTCCACATACTTGAAAGATTTCAAATGGCTTACCATGTACTCCTCTTCACCATGCACGGCGACAATATTTCCCTTCACTGGATACTTCAACATTTGGTGCAGCATAGAAGTAACAGCTCCAGCTTCATGGATCCAAGGATGACCAAATAAACAAGAATAAGATGGCCTGATATCCATCACGTAGAAGGTGGATTCAATGGTCTGGGAACCCACTTTGACAGGGATGTCCACCTCCCTGTGCACCATTCTTTTTGAACCGTTGAAAGTCCTCACCACAATGTTACTGGGCCTTAAGGTCAAACCTTCACAATCTTTCCTATCAAGAGCCTTCTTGGGCAGAACATTCAGTGACGATCCAGTGTCCACTAGCACATAGGCCATAGTAGTGCCCCTGCATTTGATCGAGACATGCAGAGCATCATTATGCTTTCTCCCCTTGGGTGTCAAATCAGCATCAGAAAAACTCAACCCATTATCAGCAGTCAGACTGGCCACATAGTCCTCGAATTGGTCAGCGGAGGTTTCTTGCGGCATATGCGCATTATTGAGAAATGTAACATAAGCCTTTGCATGGGCCTCAGAACACAATAGCAGAGCCATCATTGATATCTTCGAAGGGGTCTGACCCACCTTTTCGACCATATTATAGTCGCTCTTCTTGATTATCTTTAAAATCTCCTCCATTTCTTGTTTAGAGGATTCCAAAATAACTTCTCTAGGTGCCTCCGTCCGGGCAGGCTCATCTACAACTTCTTTGCCCTGAGTCTCAGATGACTCATCGGCAGGGGTAACAATTGTAGTAAGGATGGGAGTAGTAGCAGAAGTACTAGCCGGAACAACAGATGGACTAACAACAGGCTTAGAAACAGTCTTCGGGGAGATATCGGGAGAGAAAACCCTTCCACTTCGAGTAATTTTTCTGGTCCCGACAATGTTACTGATATCGGATCGGCCTCTTTAGTTTTTTCGTCTTTAATTGTTAACAAATCCTGCTTGACGCCATGGTAGTAAACATCAGCACCATAATTCCAAGGAACAAATTTGTCCGAGGAGTATGGTACAGGGCCAGGAAAAGTGATTATTAATGGAGAAATTCTTGGAGCAGATGTAATCCTAACAGGTCATTTGGAGGAGACCTTGGAAGGATTAGCGGAAATGTTTATGATAGCAACATCTTCATGTATAACAGTTGGAACCGGAGTCTTTTCGAACAAAATCTCTTTGTTGTCCATCAGGCGTTAAACACATGCCTTCAACAAATAACAACCAGAAGGCAGAGATAAACACATGTGGCAACCTTCACCACAGCTCGGAAATAAACCGGCTAGCAACAAATTCTTCTTGAAGGTTATGAGAGGAGTAGAAACATCATCAACAAAAGTAACAAATAGATCAATAACAATGGCATTAACACCACGGTTGTGCTTGGGCATGGGAGCAGTTATGACATTAGGCATCTCAGGAGCATCAAACTCAATCTCCTTTGCTTCGATAAGATCTTGTATCTTATTCTTCAGAGCCCAACAATCATTTGTATCATGGCTTGGACTCTCAGAATGGTAAGCACACCGAGCGTTTGGATTGTAACAAGGAGATGTGGTGTTGGAGTTCTTGGGAGCCTCCCTTAAGTTTCCCAAATTAGATTTTAAAAGATGGGGTAAAACCTCATAGAACGTCATATTGATCAGGGTGAATTGTCTTTAAGGTCTTTCTACCCTTGGCTGATTATTTCGTTGTTGAGTAGTCATAGGCCTAGGTATCATTACAGCGCCTACCGTTGGACAGTGCTCAGTTCTATTCTGACTTCTTGGATTGAAAATAGAATTGACCTCCTTCTTATCCATGAATGGCTTTTTCATTGTACTTGAAGAGGTGTCTTTCTGGATCTTGCCACTTCAGATCCCAGCTTCTACCCTTTCTCTAGTCAATATCAGATCAGTAAAACCAGTTGAGGAGCTACCAATCAAGTGATTAAAGAACGGACCAGATAGCGTACCAAGAAACATGTCCACCAACTCCCTATCAGACAAAGGGGGTTGGACTCTCCCTTCCAAATCTCTCCACTTATGAGCATAGTCCTTAAAACCTTCGCTTGCACCCATAGACATACTCTGGAGTTGAGTACGGGTAGGAGCAAGGTCAATGTTATATTGATACTGCTTATAAAAAGCAGCATCCAGATCTTCCCAGTTGCGGACATTGATTCCCTCCAGCTGATAGAACCACTCAAGCTGAGTCCCTGACAGACTGTCTTGAAATAAATTGACCCACAAGTTCCTATCAGCAGTGTGAGGCTAAATCTTCCTCACATAAGAAAGGAGATGAAGCTTGGTACAAGAAACCCCATCTTACTTTGCAAATACCGGAACCTTGAACTTCTATGGGATAACAACCCCAGATACTAAACCCAGCTCTTTAAAATCCAGCCCTGGTACTCTTTGGATCTCAATTGCATTCAGATGATCCTCTAACTGTTTTTACCTTTCGTCAGCCGGAGGGTACTGCTATTCATTGTAATCAGTGTCATTATCAAATTCCCCTGGACTAGGGTCTTCCTCCCTTGTCTCACCCTCTTGATTCTCTCATTCCTTGGATAAAGAGGTCAGATCAACCATTTGCTTCAATGGTCCCTTGAATCTTCTTCCCAGGTTTACCACACCAGCGATCCTCTTCACCTTCTTCTTTCTATCTTTCAGAATAAGGGCCTTCATATCTTCCTGCCCTTTAGCCAAAGCTACGAACATTTGCTGAAATTGGGCATTTTGTTCCTGGAGATCCTTGATACTTTGTTCATAAGTCATTATTGCTGAAATAAATAGCGAAGAAGATGAGAATCCTACTTTGAAACCTGTTTATGCAATGTCATGGATGATATGCGTATGCAATGATTTCAAGGATTCTTAAAGACTCAAATTTGCTTAACCAAAAGTAACACACGTTAATTGTATTAATAAGTTCGAATTGTTACAAAGAGTTCCCTTTAGGCTTACAATCAAACAAAATAAAAGTTAAAGCAAAAAGAAAATTAGGTTTCCCATAAGCGCATCCTCTTTGGTGCAATGTAGGCGTTTATATTCCTCTCTTCATGAAGTAGCCTAGTGAGTTCAAGGACTTTCTTCTTGCTGGCGTAGAATTGAGCTTCAAACGTATCTCGCTCCTCCTTAAGTTGAACCCAGGATTTTTGTAACTCCCCATGATCAGTTGGCATGTCAGGATGAAGAATAAGATAAGGAGTGTCTCCTTCAGCAACTGGTTCCATAATCATAGGTAGGATGGCAGGGTAAGGCATCATAAGACTTTGAGCACGGGCTCGTACCCATTTGAGATAAGGCTCAAGACGGATGGAATTCTTGTGCCCCAGTGTCTTGCTATCAACTCTATGTACCATGCCCCCAAGCTCGCATGAACCTTTTACGGTAACCCTGAGCATCATTCTCATAGTCAAAGGTGATTCCTTGGGTAAGTGTATCATTAGGACCATCCCTTCTCGCATATCCAAACAGTCGCAGTGCCAAACAAGGATTGTAAGTGATTCTTCCCCTAATGCCTAAGAGAGGGACATTAGGGAATTCTCCGCATCAATCAATGATGGTAACATTCTCCGAGGATCCAGGACACCAATGAATACCTGAATGTGTAAGAGTCATTAGCCTATGAGACAACCTCAAACCCTGTTCATTCTTCAAGACGGATCGAGGTAGGTGAGAAATAAACCACCTAGCCAAAAGAGGAGTTCAACATAGAAGGTTCCATCTTTTCTTTATAGTGCGAGTATGCAGAGAATGTAGGATATCTCCAAGCAGAGTAGGTACCGGATTGCGTGATAAGAAAACCTTAACCGCATTCACGTCTATGAGCTGGTCAGGATTAGGAAACAGTACCAACCCATAGATGAGAAGGGCTAACACCTCTTCAAAAGCTTGTAAGTCCAGGGTATCCCAAAAATGATGAGCTTTCTCAAACAAGAACTTAGCCAAAAAACCGTTGACACCTCTCCTGGTTTCCCAATTTGCTACTACGTCAAACCGTTGTAAGGACAGAGCTTTAGCAATATCTTTAGGTTTAGGGTCTCTTTCTATACCATTGAAAGGTACCTTGTTAAGGATGGTCACCCCCAGTAACAGAGAAAATTCCTCCATAGTAGGCACTAACTGGTAATCTGGAAAAGTGAAGGAGTAATGTAGAGGGTCAAAGAATTGAAAGAGCACTTTTAACATTTCTTCATCAAGGTTTGAGGTGACCAAGCTGAGAAGTCGACCATGTCTTTCAGTGAAGAGAGAGATTTCAGGAACCCTTGATACTAAATCCTTAAGCCGAGGAGGTACCTTTACCAGACTGACTTGGATAGTGAATCTGAGGGCGAGGGCTATGTCCTACAAAACAAGACAAAAATAAACCCTAAGAATCCTTGAAATGGTTAGTATGATATGTTGTGTTATGATGTCATGATTATACTCAGATATAGCAGATATAGAAAACACATCCAAATCACACAAAGATCTTAGGTTTAAGGCTTGCATGGGTTTTAAGGTAATACCCTCTTGAAGTTGGATCGGTTCAACCTATCCTAAATATAGTAATAGGGTTCTAAGGGATCTCAATATCACCGATCTTTCCCCCAAATTTCGTTCTGATAGACAATTGACTTGCCACCAAACAAAACTCAATATTTAAACCTCAATGAGTGTAGCATCGAGTATCAACCGACTTTGGGTTTACACCAAAGACGGCTATCTCACTACGTCCTAAAAAGCCAAGTTTGTCAATTAAGGTGATAAGGTCAGTTGACGCTTTATGATACCACGTAGCGGACCCGTATTCTCCTTGATTACTCAAGGGATATCGGTACACACCAAAGTATCGCATCAACGTAGCTATTGTTTCAACTGTGTTGGTATACCCCGCACAGCTCCCTCACAGTTTATTGCTACTTACCTAAAAGGAATTCCCCGATCCGGGTTTAGGATCCAAACAGCCCAAACAGATACCCTTAAAAGTAAATCAAACAAGACAAGCCGAAGAAGAAATTAAAATGACCTAGATCCAAAGGTAAACCCCCCACTTTATAAATCAAGTCCCCAGCAGAGTCTCCAGTTCTGTGATACGGTGGCAGAACCGACTGTTAATACTGGTTTGCGTTTTTTGTTCACAAATGTCGCGGTAAGCAAGAGTTGCCATCGAATCTTCTTTTATCAAATAAGGAAAGGGTGAAAAGAATAGAAAAAGACCATTTTTCGAGATTTTTGAGTACGGGGGGTAGATTATGGAAAGGGAAGGTGGTAGCACCCTTTCCATCCATGCTTTTCCATGGGCCCTTAGGTACTTGCTCATTTTTAAAATTGATTTCGTTTTTGTGTGGTTTGAAAAGCTTTGAAAATGCCTTAGTGCGGCGATTCACTTTATGGTAACTCTTGTATCAGTCCTCAAGAGTGTGATAAAACCTTTTTGAAAACTTTTGTTTGAAAAGTATGTTTGAAAGTGTATGGTGTAAAAAGATTATTTTGAGCAAGTACCTAACAGTTATCTACCTACTCGAAAAAAAGGTTTTCTTTTCCTCCTATCCTTTAGACCGTGTTATCCTACTATTAGTGAGTAGGTAACCCTAGCCATTGGATGTTGAGGGACTATCAAAAGGGACGAAATGGTTATTGAAGGCAACATGTAAGGATACCTTAGCATTTCGAAGGGACTATCATCATAAGATCATTTCTCGTAGGTAACTCGAGGGGTAGTAAGGGACTATAATCTTTTATGATGATTTGTTTTTGAGTTGTGGGTCTTTGCTAAGATATCCCTACGTTCAAGGGACATGACCATTATTCCCGAAGGCAACCAAGTGAGGTAATACCCTAGGGGTGCAAGTGTGCGTGTGATTGTTTTTCATTTATTTATCTTTGCACAGTTATGGTTTTCCACTGTTTTAAATTATTGATCTTTTGCATACAATCCTACGCATACATCTAAGTAGTTTATATATTTGCAGAAAGTAAAAGCGGAAAAGTAAATCTAATTATTACAAGGCTTCAGGTAATGGGGATTACATGACCAAAAACATTGGGGATTAAACAGTAAATAGGGAATGACAGTAAATAACCTAATTAAAACTATTACAATCTCAAAGCAATTACAATCATTAAAAAAAATAATGGAAAAAGAATACGCACGACAAAATTAAATACGGGGAATTAATAATTAAATTCGGAGACATCTAATTAGTGAATAAAGAAAAATATTTTTTTTTGGATTTTGAGAAAGTAATTAATTTTGCAAATTAACCTAATTTCTAATTAATTTTAATTATGAAAAAGGAATTTAAATTATCCTATTTAACCTAATTAATTAATGAAATAAAATATTTTTATGGAAAAAAAACCTAATTCTAATTTTTTGTGTTTTTATTGATTTTATGATTTAGTTAAAAACTAACCTTTTTTGTAAAAATAATTAAAACAAATAATTAAAACAAATAAAAGAAATTAAATAAAAAGAATTAAAGTGGGCTTGATGGTGAAAGCAATTTGGGGGGTGTGGCGTTGAATTGGATTAGGCCCAAAGCTGATGGCCCAGTGCAAGCGTGAGATCCAGTGATGTTGTGTTATGAAGGTCCACCATGGGGACTACTGGTTGGGCACTAGATCTAGATCAGTGGATGATCTAATGGCTGAGAGTGAGAGTGCAGGATGGACGCCTGGCCATGTACCCCACTGGAACCTACAAGAATTATTCAGAAAATAGAAAAATGCTGGACCTGGGACTCGAACCCAAGTCCCTTCCCTCATATACTTGCTTGCCTTGCCAACTGCGGTGCCAATTTATTCATAACTATGATAACCTAATAAATATATATGTGAAACAAAGGTGAATTCCAGGTTATCAAAAACGCGTGCGTCAGCAAATCAAATGAACCAATCAAATTGCATGGTATTTACACGCGTGATCTTCGCCTAGGTCAGAGGAGTCAACGACGCCGGAGCTGCACATCGGTCGTCTTCTCTGACCAGACAAATCTTCAAACCAGCAAAATACGTGAGAATTAAAATACACAAAGGACCCTATTCCCCTTGAAATTTTCCCAGGAATCCAAATATGGGGTTAGTTTGGTCTGAAGGTCCCTAAATCAGGAGTTTCGTAAGCTTTATTTTGTGATGCCCTAACAATGGAATCATATGATTTAATCCTCGAAGCTCTCATACGAAATGTCCAGCCTGCCCTAACTGATGCCTTGGACACAAATCAAATCATTAAAACCATCAACAATGCATAAATTTACTGTTTTAATTTCGTCAAACCTTGTTAACTGGTGGTACTTGATAGTGATGATTTGGGATGTTGTGAGCTTTGAGGATGATAGGAATGGACTCATAAGATCTCCAGGAGGCTGATAGAGTGTTTAGATCTGGGGAGGACTGGTTGAATCGTGTGAAACAGATTTCACTTATTTGGAAAAATTTTGAAACTTTTAAGGTGTTGTTTTGATGTAGTTGAACGTTTCCTTGGCTTGGCATCTTGTTGTGCATATATAGTGAATCATATTAGGTCAACAAATATGGCCTAAACCAAATGGAATCAATGTCTTTTACTTTGCTTCTAAACTTTCCTATTTTGAATATTTACTCCCTTTTAATCTTGCACGATTTTTCTTGGTGTTATACAGCATATTTGGATTGTAGTTCAATGCAAAATCAAATCAAAACAAATCTTCATTATTTTTATATTATTTATTTGATTTAATTTTATTTTTTAAAGGGTTAAAATCAAAATAAATTAAATAAATAAAGCCAATGATGCATGGAAAGGTGTTTGGGTCGTGGACCAGGCTAGGAACGTGTTTCAAGTATAAAAGTTAGGCCCATTTGGAAAAAATGCAAATTTGGGCATTGTTGACTTTATGCAAATTTCCAAAAATGGACAACTTTAACAATGCATATCTCTCTTAATTTTAACCCTAAGAGGGTGTTCGTGGACTTTTTAGAAAGCTTAGGATGTCCTCTAAACAACCCTTTTGGTATCCTATCAATTGGATCTTTCATGTTCATGTAAGGAGCTTTGACCCAAAAGGTGTTTTTGTTGACTTTTTGAAATGACATATAATATATGAACTTGTATCTTTTGATTGAGGCATTTCTGTATAGTCTATTCCCTCTTGCTGACTATAACCTTGTGCCACCAGTCGTGCTTTGTTTCTGATGACTTTTCCTTGCTCGTTCAGTTTGTTTCTGAACACCCACTTTGTTCCAATAACATTAAATCCTTTTGGTTTGGGAACCAGATCCCATACGTCATTTCTGGTGAACTGATTTAATTCCTCCTGCATTGCGAGAATCCAGTCATTGTCCTGAAGAGCTTCATCAATTATTGTTGGTTCAATCAGAGAGACCAGTCCCATGAGGGATTCTTCAGAGTTTCTGAATGTTGATCTTGTTCTGATTGGATCATCCTTCTTTCCCATGATCTTATCTTCTGGGTGAGCTATGCTGCTTCTAGAAAACCTTTTCTGGAGTTAATCAACAGAAGGTGTTGGATTGCTTGTAACATTTCTTTCTGAAGTTGTTGGAGCATCTCTGTTGAGAACTTCTGATGAGTTGTCTTCAGTACCTGTGAATTCAACTTCTATATCTGCAAAGAGTTCATTCTGCTTTAACTTTTGAGGTTCAAGCTTATCATTAAATCTAACACTGATTGACTCTTCAACAATCTGTGTTTCTGTATTGTATACTGTGTACCCTCTTGAGCGTTCAGAGTATCCTAACATAATACACTTTTGTGCTTTAGAGTCAAACTTGTTCAGATAATTTTTAGTATTCATAATGAAACAAGTGCATCCAAACGAATGAAAATAAGAAATGTTGGGCTTTCTGTTCTTCCACAATTTATATGGAGTCTTTTCTAGAATAGGTCTTATAGAGATTCTATTCTGAATGTGACACGCTGTGTTAATTGCTTCTGCCCAGAAAATCTTAGCAATGTTAGTCTCATTGATCATGGTTCTAACCATTTATTATAGTGTTATGTTCTTTCGTTCTACAACTCCACTTTGTTGGGGAGTTCTAGGACAAGAGAAGTCATGCAAGATTCCTTTTTCATTAAAAAATGATTCAAAATTTTTATTTTCAAATTCTCCACCATGATCACTTCTGACTTTGACAATTCTAAGATCCTTTTCATTCTGAACTTGGTTACAGAATGCAACGAACACAGAGTGTGACTTGTCCTTGTTGTTGTACCCCAAAATTTGCCCTCTCATTTCATCAACATTTTCTCAATCCCAAGACTCTTAGAACTCAAGATCAAGCTAGGGTTTGCTCTGCTCAAGGCACCTCCTTGCACTGTTGACCTAAATTAGGGTTTGAGTTTGCATAGGGATAGTTTGACCTACAATGCCCAAAGTGACTTTCATACTTCATCTTGGATTCACAAGTTTGTCCATACCAAGTTTCAAGCCTTGATCCAAGTTTTTGCCCAGTCAATTGGACAGTTGACCTATAAATCAGTTGCATTGGGAAAAAGTCAACGGTGGCCAATTGACAGTCAAACCTCATGAAAATTTACCCATATCAACATTATAAACTCATATGAACCATTTGATCGAGTTTGGATCACAATTCCACAAGAAATTTGATCAGATCACCAAAAGGGCAAAATGTTCATTTTTAGGGTTTTGGCTGCACAAAGGCAATTTTTGACTTTTTGACCTAGCCAATGGCAAATCAAGCTCACACATGGACTCAAGGACTCAATGACATTGTCTTGACCCATTCAACAAGTTCAAAAGATCTCAAATGCATAGGATTGACAGATGAATTTTTCAGTCAACTGATCAAAATTTGATTGTACACTGAAAAGTCAAACTTTGACTTTTTGGTCAAAATCAAGTGCCAAGAGTTATTTTTCATCAAGAAATGTCAAATTATGAAACTTGTTCATCAAGAAACCCAAAAATGCAAATTAGGGTTTAAAATGGGAAAATTTCATAACTTAGAAATTTTCTAAGTTATGGAATTTTCTTATTTTTTCCTAACTTTGTCCCATTTTTTCACCAAGATGCAAATATATTCAAAGAAAACTTGAAACATGAAAGTTGTAGACCATCACAAATTCTACAACTCTGATTCACAAAGTTTCCTCAAAAGAAGCCTGTAGCTCAAGTTATGATTTTTGGAACAAGGGTACCTAAAACTTTTAACTTAGAGAAAATTTGCCCTAATCTAGGCAGGATTTTGACCCATCTTCTTGGCCACTTTTCACATAGTTCCACTTGGAGTTTCAAGTTTCATTTCAAAGATGGATTATAGTACATGTTCCAAGCTTTCCAAATTGTCCAAGAACTCCTCAAACACCCTTGTGGTTAGAGAGAATCGAATGCTTGAAGTTGGCAAAAACTCACTTTTGTCCATGGCCAATACATGTTCATACAAACTTGCATTTTCAAATTAGCATGTTTGGTGCTAGCTTGCAGGCCTCAAAACCAACTTGCACTCCATAATTTAATGTATATCCATTGAGTTAAGGTTTTGTCTTAGTCATTAGGGCATTGTACACAAGTTTAAGCCCTAAATGGTAAAAGGTATATTGCCATTTTTGCAAAAGGTTACTTTATGTCAAAACACTAAGCATTAAGCCTTGAACAAAATCTGAGACTGTAAACCAAATCCATGATTTGGAGGGGCCAAGAGTGTTGTGTGCAGGGTGATAGGAGGGCCTGTACAAGGCTATAACATCACTTCCATTCTCTTGCTTCAAGTGGAAGAAAAGGTGCAAATCATACGCCATCTCCTATATCTGTTAAGACAAGCTTACACAAACATTGTAGACAAGTTCCATACCTCCCAACAAGCCTGAAATACGAACCTTTTTCCTCTCAAAATCCCTTGTACACAGAATCACGGTTTTTTTGCAAAACAGGGCAAGTTCTGCATTTTGCAAGCCATAACCAAATTCCATCGTGCGTTTTGTCCAAAGATAGTTCA
This sequence comes from Vicia faba, assembly GCA_948472305.1. NCBI lineage: Eukaryota > Viridiplantae > Streptophyta > Magnoliopsida > Fabales > Fabaceae > Vicia > Vicia faba. The sequence continues at coordinate 1,154,927,333 of OX451737.1, read as the reverse complement.
AACACCTTCCAATCAACTCACCTGAACTATCCCAGGCCCCCATTGCAAGCTGTAACACCTCTAACACACTTTGCCATTTTTGTTTCAAATCTCTGCAGGTTGAGTTCTACAGCACGATTCAAGCTGTTTCAAAACAAGCCAAGCATCGGAAAAGCTTCCTTGGACCTCAGGCAAGCTCAAAAGAAGCTCAAACACCATTGAAGGTTGCTACATTGTCCAGCTCGAAGTCAACTAAAACAGGTATTTCATGGACTTCTATATCTCTATTTAGGAATGGTTAGGCTTAGGTTTGTGAATGAAATATGTTGTACTCATAGCCCTGAAGCCATACATATGCTTAGTTTTCATTTACATTAATCGTGCTAAGAGAATTTCACTCATGAACTTTCTGAAAAAACTAGGTTAGAAATTAGGGCCAGAGAAATTCTCTCTGGTCTTTGAGAGTTAATCCAAGTTTTTTATATGGTTGGATTCGTTGTTTAATTCTCTACAATGTTCATGTTATGAGTTTTGTCAAAAAAATCAAAGAATCAGGAGATAGTCATTGATGTACAGAGGCATGCGTTTTGTGAACAAGAGGAAGAAGATGAAGTCTGACTGGGCTGGGCCTATTTGGTCTTTGCTTTTGACACCCCCCCCCCCCTTTTCTGTTTACACCCCTTGACCCATTTATTTAAATATTTATCATTTTGACATTTTTATTTTTTATTCTGACTTTATTATTTTTTGCCCAAATATAAAAAATGCCAAAAAATTATTTTCTATATTTTTCACATTTATTTGATTTTTATTTTTATTTTACTAAGTATAAATATGTAAATAAACTATTTTCTTTTTAATAAAACTCAAAAATAATACAAAAAATACACTTATTTTCATTTATTATTTCTATTTATATTTGAGAATATTTCCTTGAAAATACCCATTTTTGTAAATAATTAATTTTTATCTTTGAATATTTAATATGATTAATATATAGATATATACTTATATACTTGTTTTATTAAATAATTAGGTCAAGAAATACAAAAATACTACATTTTCATTTTTATTAATATTTTGTACTAAAAATATCATTTTCATAATATACTTTTATTTTTTGTATAAATTAGTATATTATTGTATATAATATTATTTATTAAGAATTAGGGTTTTTGCCCTAAATAGAAAAATAATTAAAATTGACCCTTTTTTTTCATTTATTTACATTTCACATTAAAAAAAAATACTTTTCACATATATAAAAATCTTTTTTTGCATAATACATTTTATTTGATATTTGTTTAAATTGTATTTATTTAAATATTAAATAGTGCCTATACATTCAATATGGTTGTAATAACTTAGAACTTATTTTCTTGTCAAATACTCCCAATTCAAATTTGTACCCCCTCCCTATATCATATTGTAATAGTGTAGCATTTAAATTCTCGCACATTTAAAAACTTCCAAATTATGCCATGCTTAGACTTAGGGTTTGTATGTAAAATAAAATCAACAACTAGCTTGACCTAATCAAATACAAAAAAGCATGAAACACAAACACAATGCACACTTGCACCCCTAGGGTTTCATCCACTTGTTGCCTTCAAAAATGGGCCATGGTTGCATGTCAGGTACTTTGGCAAAACAAAAACAAAACAAAAGATCATAGTCCCTCGATGATGCTATCTGAGTTGCCTAAACAAAATGATCAAGTCCCTCAAGAAAATTGCCAAAGATACTTGACACCGTTGTTATCATGGTCTATACGATGACCCGCGCCTGTCCCGTTTAACATCCTAAGACAAGGTTGTTCACCAAATACAATGGTGAAGCAACATTGTTAAAAGGGTTAAAAACAAAACAAAGACCTTTGAGAAAATTAGGGTAGACAAACTCTTAGTTACTTGATCAAGCTTGAAAAAACATCCTTGCTATTTTTTAAAACATACCTCACAATACAATTTCAAAACGCTACTTTCAAAACATCGAAAACTTTTCCAAAAACAAAAACACCTTTGTATACATTCAAACGAGAATCATTACAAAGGTTGCCACAACAATGGCCTCTTTTCAAAACATATTTCAAAACCACACACAAAGCACCATTTCAAACAATTGAAAAGCAAAAGCAAGTGATCTAAGTAAGTAACTAAGAGCCCATGGATAACCATGGATAGAAAGGGTGCTAATACCTTCCCTTTCTATAATCTACTCCCCGAACCCAAGAAAACATCTCAAAGGTCTTTCCTGTGCTTTTTGACCTTTCCTTAGGATAAAATAAAAAGTCGGTGGCGACTCTTGCTAAACCGAAACATTTGCGAACACAAAACGCAAAATCCCAAGTCAGTTCTCCCACCGTATCACAGAACTGGCGACTCTGCTGGGGATTTACTTTAAAAGTGGAGTAACCTTAGGGCTTAGATCACCCTTTGCATGATTATTGTTTGCTTTGATTGCTTTACATTTTGGTTCCCTTGTTTGGGCTTGAAATCCTCCATCCGGATTTGGGAAACATTCATTGGTAAATAGAAATCTGTTATGGAAACTGTGCGGGGTATACCAACACAGTTGAAGCAATGGCTATATTAGTGCGACATATTTGTGAGTACCGGTAGCCTTTGAGTCAATCAAAGAGAATACGGGGCCGCTGAGTGATGTCATGAAGCACTAATGAACTCTTAGAACCTTACTTGACCATCTTGGCCTTTATTAGGAGTAGTGAGATGACCGGATTTGGTGCAGTCCAAAGTTGGTAGATACTCGATACTACACTCATTGAGGGTTGTTTTCTTGGAATATTTTGGTCGCTAGTTAAGTGGCTAAACCAAAACAATGAACATAGAAAATAATCCAATGATATTGATCTCCTTAGAACCCGGTTACTATTTATAGGACAGGTTTTGAGCCAACTAAACTCAAGAGGGTACTTACCTATGAAACCTCATGCAAGCCTGAAACTAGGGTTTTGTGTGACTTGCTTGTACATGTGCTTGTGCATACATCATGGACATCATAAAGCATCATATGCATCCACTAACCATTTCAAGGGTTTGGATCTTCATCTTTGTTCTTGTTTTGTAGGTCATGGAATCTCTTCGCAGGAAAACAATCCAGGTCAACCTTGTGAGGATCCCTCCTCAACTCAAGGAGCTTACTTCTAGGATTCCAGAGAATTCTCTCTTTAGTGAAAGACGTGGTAGACTCCTCAACTTGGTCAACACCAACATTGAAGAAGACATGGTGAAAGTTCTCTTCCAGTTCTTTGACCCCCTACACCACTGTTTCACATTTCCTGATTACCAGTTAGTACCCACTTTTGAGGAATTTTCTCAACTCCTGAGAATTCCCATTCTTCATCAACTACCCTACAACGGTACAGAAAAAGAACCAAATCCTGAAGATGTTGCTCAAGCATTACAGTTGCAACCATCTGACATCAAGGGGCATTGGGAAACCAGAAGTGGTGTCAAGGGATTCTTGGCAAAGTTTTGTTTGAGAAGGCACAAGATTGCTGGAATTCTCTTGATCTACAAGCCTTTGAAGAGATTGTGGCACTCCTCATCTATGGGTTGGTCTTGTTCCCAAACCCTGACCAACTTATAGATGTGAATGTTGTCAAGATTTTCATATCCAGGAATCCTATACCTACATTGCTTGGGGACATCCTACACTCATTTTACACACGAACAATGAGGAAAAGAGGTGTTCTCATGTGCTGTACTCCTCTCCTATCAAGGTGGTTTATTTCTCACCTTCCACAATCAGTTCTGAAGAATGAACAGGGTTTAAGGTGGTCACAACGATTGATGACCCTCACACATTCCGATGTACATTGGTGTTCTCGGTCCAGAGAAAATGTGATCATCATTGATCGTTGTGGGGAATTCCCTAATGTCCCACTACTTGGCATTAGGGGGGCATCACCTACAACCCCTGTCTAGCTTTGAGACAATTTGGATATGCTCGGAGGGATGGCCCTCATACATGTTGATCCCGGACCTAGATTTTGACTTCGACAACAATGCGCAAGGACTTCGACAAAGGTTCATCAGAGCTTGGAGGATGCCTAATAAGGTGGATAGTAAGACACTGGGGCACAAGAATTCCATCCCCCTTGAGTCTTATCTCAAGTGGGTACGAACCCACTCCCAGAATCTTATGATGCCATATCCTCACATTCTCCCCTTGATCAAAGAGCCTGTTACGGAAGGAGAGGTTCCATACACCATCCTACATCCTGACATGCCAACATCATGGGAAGAAATGCAAAAGAGTTGGATCCAACTCAAGGAAGAACGGGATACTTTTGAAGCCAGCTTCTATGCTAGTGAGAAGAAGGTTTTGGAGCTCACCCGCTGACTTCACGAGGAGGAAACTCTCAACACTTACATCGCACCAAAGAGGATGCGCAATGTCTTTTTACATTAGGAATTTTGTAATATTTCGCCCATGGGGCACTTATGTACTAACAAATTTCTTCTTAATATGACGTGCGTTCTTTTTTGTTTGCAACAAATTTGAATTTTTGAACCCTTGAATGCATTACATGAATAGCATATCATTCATCATATGCATAAACAGGTCTTCACGCCAGGTTTCCTTATCTTTCTGCTGTTTATTTCAGTAAGATGTATTTGGAGCAAACGGTAAAGGATCTGCAGGCACAAAATTCACAGTTCCAGCAACACCTCATGACCTTGGCAAAGGGTCAGGAGGACCTCAAAGTTTTGTTGGAGAAGAATAAAGAGAAAAATAAAAAGATACCTGGAGTAGCCACTTTGGGAAGGAGATTTGAGCATCAGGCCAGAAGAGTTCTCGAGTTCCCATCAACGTCTGACGAAGGGGTCGGTAAAGGGAAAGGGACTGTTGTGCCTTCTGAATCCAAGGTTCAAGAAGAAGAGGAGGAAGAAGACGAAGACTACTCTGAACAACAGTATCCACCAGCGGACGACAAATATAAGAACCTTGAAGATAGACTGGAAGTTATGGAGTTACAGAGGGTGCCCGGATTGGATTTTTAAGAACTAGGGCTGGTAGTTGGGATTGTTATCCCTCCTAAGTTCAAAGTGCCAACATTTTCCAAGTACGACGGTCTGTCTTGCCCTAAGATGCACATGAGGTCGTATGTCAGAAAAATCCAACCCCATTCATCCGATAAAGACCTATGGGTACACTTTTTCCAAGACAGCTTGTCTGGCACGCAGTTAGACTGGTTTTATCAACTCGAAAGATCAGAGGTTCATAATTGGGAAGACTTGGCAGCTGTTTTTTATCGTCAGTATCAATACAACGCTGACTTGGCGCCCACTCGTACTCAGTTACAAAGTATGGGGGTGGCTTCCAATAAAGGGTTTAAAGAGTACGCCCAGAAATGGCGTGATCTGGCGGGAAGAGTGCAGCCACCATTATCAGATAGGGAGTTAGTTGACATGTTCCTGGGGACCCTGTCTGGCCCCTTCTTCAACCATCTAATCGGAAGTTCTTCCGCGGGATTTATTGAACTAATTTTGACCGGCGAAAGGGTTGAGGCCGGTATTAAAAGTGGAAAGATCCAAAAAGATGCCTCCGCTTCCACCACTATAAAGAAGACCTTCCCGACAAAGAAGGAGAGTTATGCTGTTTACACCCAGAAAAATTGGGAAAGAGAGGAACGTCGGCCAACAGTGGGGGCCGTATTGATACAGAAGTCCGCATCAGACCAGCTTAGAAACAGTCAACCAAGGAATGATCAGCCCAGAACTTATTAGCAAAGGCCACCACGGCAGTTTACCCCAGTAAACATGACACCCGCTCAGATCCTTCCACATCTCCTGAAATTGAACCTTGCTAATTTAAAAGAGGCACCAAAGAATGTAAATACCACCTCTCCATCCTACAACTCAAAAGCCAAATGTGCCTACCATTCCGACAGTGCTAGGCACGATACCAATAATTGTTTGGCGCTTAAAAACAAAATCCAGGATCTGGTCGGTGCTAAGGAAGTAGAATTTGATGCTCCTGAGAAGCCCAATGTTATATCTGCTCCGATGCCCAAGCACGGCCACAATATTCATGCTATTATGGAGGACACTCATGTTACTGATGTTGTTGACCTGCTGACGCCGTTACTTGTGATTAAGGAAAATTTGTTGAGAGACGGGATCTTTCCTGGTTGTGTTAAAGACTGTTATTTTTGTTTGAACATACAAGGTGATTTCCCAATGTTGAAGTCAGGTATCCAACGCCTGATGGATACTCAAGAGATACTTTTCCAGAAAACCCCTGTTGACACTTTCAATCCTATTACTCCTGATACTTGTGATACTTCAACCAACGATATTGCTATCATAACCATTTCCAAAAATCCTCCCAAGGCTTGCAAAAGGCCTGTCAGGATTACACCCAACTCTGAATGTGTACCTTTAAAGATCACCATGCCGGGACCTGTCCCGTACAAATCCAACAAAACGATACCATGGAACTATGGGGGAGAAATCTTCTACCATGGTATCAAACAAATTGAAACAGTCCAAGATATTTCTAAAGAAGAAAACCCTAATGTAGGGAACATCACAGGTACAAGCAAGATAACCCGCAGTGGTCGGATCTTTTCTCCGGAGATTGCTCCCCCTCGAGCAGTTTTCGGACCCTTGAAAGCTTCTGCACCTGTTGGACCATTTGTGCAAGTCCCAGTGATTGAAAAATTGGATACTCCTGTAGTAAGACCATCTGCTGAAACTACCGACAAGGGTAAGGGGATACTGGAAGTGCCTGTCAGGACGAAGGCCCATGTTGTGGTTATCCCCGAAACCACTCAGAAAGAAATGGATGAAATCTTGAAAATAATCAGAAAAAGTGACTACTACGTTGTGGAACAATTAGGGCAGACCCCTTCTAAAATTTCAATGTTGGCTCTTCTGCTCTGTTATGAGGCCCACGCTAAGGCCCTGATCAAATTCTTAAAGGCGGCACATATTCCCCAAGAGACTTCGGCTGACCAGTTTCAGGAATGTGTGGCCATTCTTACTGCTGATAATGGCCTCGGCTTTTCCGATGCTGACTTAACTCCCAAAGGAAGGAAACACAACGATGTGTTACATGTTTCAGTTGAATGCCGGGGAACCACTCTCGCCCATGTCTTAGTTGATACTGGATCTTCCTTGAATGTGCTGCCAAAGAAAGCCTTAGACCGCTTGGACTGCGAAGGACTGGCCCTCAAGCCTAGTAACATCATTGTTAGGGCTTTTGATGGTTCCAAGAGAATGGTTCATGGAGAGGTTGATATTCCTATCAAAGTAAGTACAGAAGTCTTCAACTCAACCTTTTACGTGATGGACATCCGTCCGTCATATTCATGTTTGCTAGGAAGACCGTGGATCCATTATGTCGGGGCAGTTACCTCCTCTTTGCACCAGATGCTGAAATATCCTATTAAGGGAAAAATTATAATGGTGCACGGCGAGGAAGAGTACATGATAAGCCACCTCAACTCCTTCCGTTATGTGGAGCTGGATGGCGAGTTCATCGAAACGCCTTTCCAGCATTTTGAGGAAGTTTCTCCCGAGGTAGCAGTGGCGAAGACCATGGTTGAGGTGCATATTATTCCCAAGCATGTATCTAGGATGGCATCCCTCAAGGACGTAGAGGCGGAGATCAAAGAAGGGAAGAGTACAACATGGGGGCAATTGCCTGATTTTCCCCATAAGACAGACAAATTTGGACTAGGGTTTACAGCTGCAGGACAGAAGGCTATGCGTCGTTCCAAGACTGGAGGGCCACCCATAAGGATCACTCATCACAAAATTAATGTTGTAGAAGATGAAGATGAAGAGAGCCACTTTGAAGATTGGATCTTTCCGACCATCAAAGGGGGTTTGAGAAACTGGGAAGCAAAGGATTTTGTTCCCATCACCTTTATCAACCAGTAATTTGATCTTTGAACAATTTCCCATTTTTATGGTCTGTAATAACTAAAACAATTCGCACACTATTTTCACCTCATGCCTTGCCCGGGGCATGTAGGTCCATTTGTAAGGGTTTGATTTTCTTCATAATCATATGCCATGTTTTAATGAATCATTGGACGTTTTTCATTTATAAACTGTTGTGTTCATTTTCTTTCCTTTTGCATTTTATTTGTTTAAGGATGGTTATCCCTTACACACACCCACACTCACAAATGCAGGTACCCATCCACTCCGGATTCCCTGGGTGACTATTCTACTTTAGCCTTCGATAACTCTGAGGATTTGGTCAATCATGCTGAGTACGAAGTTGACGAAGATTGTGAAGTGCCGGGAGAGTTAGCCAGACTTCTACAACAAGAAGAGAGGGCCATTCTGCCTCATGAGGAGTTGCTAGAAACCATCAACTTGGGGACAGAAGAGGACAGGAAAGAAGTAAAAGTGGGTGCCAACCTGGAACCAAGTGTCAAGGAGCGCTTAGTGCAGTTGTTAAACGAATATGTTGAAATCTTCTCCTGGTCTTATGAAGACATGCCAGGGTTAGACACAGATATCGTGGTTCACCGTCTCCCTACAAGAGAAGACTGTCCACCGATCAAGCAAAAGGTTCGCTGAATGAGGCCTGACATGTCTGAGAAGATTAAGGCTGAAGTAATGAAGCAATTCAACGTTGGATTTCTGGCTGTTACCTCCTATCCACAATGGGTTTCTAACATTGTGCCCGTACCTAAAAAGGACGGAAAAGTCAGAATGTGTGTAGACTATCGGGATTTGAACAGGGCTAGCCCTAAAGACGATTTTCCGCTGCCACATATCGACATCTTGGTTGACAACACAGCTCAGCACAAGGTTTTTTCCTTCATGGACGGATTCTCGGGTTACAACCAGATTAAAATGGCCCCCGAGGACATGGAGAAAACTACTTTCGTCACACAATGGGGTACCTTCTGCTACAAGGTGATGCCGTTCGGACTGAAGAACGCATGGGCAACTTATCAACGCGCCATGGTAGCTTTGTTTCATGATATGATACATCATGAGATCGAAGTTTACATAGACGACATGATAGCTCGATCACAGACAGAAGAAGAACACCTTGGTCATTTACAAAAGTTGTTTGCCAGGTTGAAGGAGTATAAGCTCAGGTTGAACCCGAGCAAGTGCACTTTTGGAGTTAGGTCTGGTAAACTTCTGGGACTTATTGTTAGCAACAAAGGCATTGAGGTCGATCCAGCTAAAGTGAAGGCTATACAAGAAATGCACGCCCCCCGTACTGAAAAGGAGGTTAGGGGATTCTTGGGACGCTTAAACTATATCGCAAGGTTCATCTCTCACCTGACATCCACCTGTGAGCCAATTTTCAAACTGTTGAAGAAAGATCAGGTAGTTGAATGGAACAAAGATTGTCAAGTTGCTTTTGATAAAATCAAGGAGTACTTATTATAACCTCCTATTCTGATGCCACCCGTCGAAGGAAGGCTGTTAATCATGTATTTGACTGTTTTGGATAACTCAATGGGGTGTGTGCTGGGCCAACATGATGAGTCTGGCCGAAAAGAGCATGCCATTTATTACCTTAGCAAAAAGTTTACCGAATGTGAGACTCGCTACTCACTGCTCGAGAAAACTTGTTGCGCTTTGGTATGGGCTGCTCGCCGGCTGAGGCAGTATATGTTGACTCACACCACTTTGCTGATTTCCAAAATGGATCCGATCAAGTATATCTTCGAGAAGCCTGCTTTATCTGGAAGAATCGCTAGATGTCAAATGATCCTGACAGAGTATGATATCCAGTATACTACCCAAAAATCTATAAAGGGGAGTGTACTAGTTGACCATCTAGCTCATCAAGCCGTCGAAGATTACCAGTCTATGAGATTCGACTTCCCTGACGAGGACATCATGACTTTGGACAACATCGAAGGTAACGGACTGTGTGACGGCCCTAGACAAGGATCCCGATGGACCCTGTACTTTGATGGTGCTTCAAACGCACTTGGCAACGGTATCGGTGCAGTACTCGTTTCTCCGGAAGGTTCCCATACACCCTTCAATGCCCGACTTTGTTTCAGCTGTACCAACAACATGGCCGAATATGAAGCTTGCATCTTTGGTCTCAAGGCTGCTATAGACTTGGGAATCAAATCTTTGGTCGTATTTGGGGACTCGGCTTTGGTTATCAGTCAAGTCAAAGGAGAGTGGGACACCAAGCGTCCTAATCTTATCCCATACAAAGAACATGTCCTGACGTTGTTTCCTCATTTCGAGCAGATTACTTTCGAGCACTTCCCGCAAGAAGAAAATCAGCTAGCAGATGCTCTGGCTACAATGTCCTCCATGTTTAAACTCAACTGGGATAACGAGGCTCCCCAAATCAACATCGAGCGAATGGACGAACCTGTGCACTGTCATGAGATTAACACCGAAGAAGTAGTGGAACAACCCTGGTTTCATGAAATCAAAAGGTATCTCCAGACTAGAGAATATCCTGAAGGAGCTTCCGTCAATGACAAAAAGTTCTTAAGGAAATTTGCTGCCAAGTTCTTCCTAAGCAATGGCATCCTTTATAAGCGCAACCATGATTGTGTTTTACTTCATTGTATGGACAAAGTTGAAGCAGAGTTGATCATGACTAAGATACACAGCGGCACATTCGACACCCACTTGAGCGGACATATGATGGGTAAGAAGATTCTAAGGGCAGGCTACTACTGGTCTACCATGGAAGCTGATTGTCATCAACATTCTCGTACCTGCCACAAGTGCAAAGTCTACACCGACAAGGTACATATTCCTCTTGTTCCTCTCAACATTCTGACAGCTCCTTGGCCATTCGCAATGTGGGGCATTGACATGATTGGAGAGATCAAGCCCACGGCATCCAATGGACATCGCTTCATCTTGGTGGATATTGATTATTTCACCAAGTGGGTCGAAGCAGCTTCCTTTGCCTCTGTTACAAAGAATGTGGTTGCCCGCTTCATCAAGCAGAACCTCATATGCCGGTATGGTGTCCCCGACAGGATCATCACAGACAACGGTACAAATTTGAACAACACTATGATCACCGCTCTATGCGAACAGTTCAAGATTTATCATCACAATTCATCTCCCTATCGGCCGAAGATGAACGGTGATGTTGAAGCTGCGAACAAAAATATCAAGAAGATTATTCAGAAGATTACAGTTACCTACAAGGACTGGCATGAGATGTTACCGTTTGCTCTGCATGGATATCGTACCACGGCACGTACTTCAACAGGGGCAACCCCTTTTTCTTTGGTGTATGGCATGGAAGTTGTTCTACCCATGGAAGTCCAGATTCCTTCCTTAAGGATTATGAAGGATGCTGGTTTGAGGGAAGACGATTGGATTCAGACCCGGCTTGATCAACTTAATTTGATCGATGAGAAGTGACTTACTGTTGTTTGCCATGGTCAGACGTATCAAAAACGGATGATCAAGGCTTTCAACAAGAAAGTTAGGCGTCAGATATATCAAGTCGGAGATCTTGTAATCAAGCGGATCATCTTACCGCAAAGTGATCCCAGGGGCAAGTGGACTCCTACTTACGAAGGATCATTTGTGATTAAAAGCATCTTTTCTGGTGGGGCAATGATTCTGACCACCATGGACGGTGACGACTTGCCGCACCCTACGAACGCAGACATAGTCAAAAGATACTACACATAAACGACCCGGCAAGTTGAAAACCCGAAAGGGCGACTTGGGCAAAAAAGGGCATCCTGGTGAATCGAAAACCCGAAAGGGCGGTTCAGGCAAAAATTAGGGATAAAAGAAAAATATTTGTACACCCGGCAAGTTGAAAACCCGAAAGGGCGGCTTGGGCAAAAAAGGGTTTCTCGGTGGATCAAAAACCCGAAAGGGCGGTCCAGGCAAAAGTTAGGGAATTAAAGCGTATGACTATGTCTCATCGGATCACTTTAAGAACCATCTCTTCACCAACAAGCTCTTAGCTTCTGATCAATCTAGCCATCAGCGGACGAAGCAGCGAATGGACAAGATATTCAGAGTTGTAAAGGCTATAGAAGAATAGGAATCCCATGGAATTGTTACACATAGCCATCTTTCTTTTGTATAAATTTTTTTCAATTTTTACGACAATGTTCTCTTACTAGGATGTTTGTCTCCTTTGTACAAAGATACTCACAAAAGTTAATACAAATATACTTCAAAGTGCAGAAATTCGCCTGCCTTTCTTTTCTTTTTAAACTTATGTTTTATTTGAAAACGTCCAATGTTTTGATTAAATAGGCATATGCATTTGAATATAATCACTACTTACAAATAAAACGAAACTGAGAAAGGATAATTACTAGTAAATTGAAAGGGTAGGAAGACATATTTAGGCTATTCCGGGAGAAATCCCCTACGATACATCATTCAAATCCTCAATAAGGCAAAATTTGGAGTATATTTCCCCAGCGAAGTTAAGCTTCAGGATCTGCAGCGGAGCCAATACAGTCTAAAACTTGATTCCCTAGCGAAGTCAAAATTCCAACTATCAATCCCCAGTGGGAACCATTCAGCTTTCCCCAACTTCCCCAGTAGATTGGAATACAACCCAAACTCCTGATTTCCCTGGCCGAGTAAGCATCCTCCCCACAGAGTTATTTCCCTCCAGATTGAAGATTCTCAGTCTCATTTCTCCAGCAGAAGCCTCCCAGGTTTTAATTCCCCAGTAGAGATTTTCAGAGTTCTCCTTATTTCCCGGGAAAGTCATGAAGATTTCTAATTCCCCACAAAAGTTGTCAAAGCTCTTGTAAATCCCCACCAGTCACCAAGGGTTTTCAATCCCCAACAGTGGTCCTAGGATTTCTCTTTCCCAACAATCAAAGATATTTAATCCCCAGGCAGTCAGCAAGGATTTCTCATCTTCAAACAATCAAAGGTTTTTGAATCCTCAGCATCGGTCAAGAATTTACTTCCTCCAGCGGCAGTCAAAGATTTAATTATCTCCAACAATCAAGGCTTTATTTTCCTCAGCAAGACAGCTACTCGGCTTATATGCACATACATTACATTCATATATCATAAACATTGATAAAACACATTTCATTGCATCATACATATCATGCAGCATAACTTTGTGTTTTAGCTAACATTTTACCCTTTTCAGGATAAGGTTAAAAGGCTATCGTTAACAATTATTTAGATATAGTATGGATACACCCCATACACGGTGGTCATTCTATTACTCATTCAGGATTTCAAGTCAAAGACAGTACAGATACACCCCAGACACGACGGTCATTCTACTACTCATACAGACTTCAGCAGTCAGATACAGACTAGATACGCTCCAGACACGGCAGCCATTCTATCTCTCATTCAGATTCTCAACTCAAATTTCAGATATACTCCAAACACGGATGCCATTCTGGTCCTTACGCCAGCAGTTTGATTCTCCCCAGTGCAGTCGCCACGGAAGTTATTCTGTCACTTATTCGGATCCCAGTTACAGTTCCAGATACAATCCAGACACGGAAGTCATTCTGCTACTCATATAGATCTCAACTTCAGATACAGTCCAGATACGCACCAGACACGGTTTCCATTCTGTCACTCACTCAGAATTCATCCCCAGCACACAGTTGCTCCATATACAGATGATACTCTGTTACCCGGGTACAATACAGATACACTCCAGACACGATAGTCATTCTGATATTCATTCAAAAACTCAAATACAGTTACAGCTCAGATACGCTCCAGACACGGACGCCATTCCTTTGCTCATGCGAACTCAACCTCAAGATATAGTTCAAATGCATTCCAAACACGGATACCACTTTGATACTCATTCTTCTGACCTACAACATTGTACTTCAGTAAACATTCTTGGATGGCATCTTTAAGCCCATCTCTAGCAAGATTCTACCAACACCAAATGGCATATTTAAGCCCATTCCCTCAACATTATGTTGACGAGTGCAAATTTACGGGCACTCTAGTGTCCAATCCTCTTTTACCTTCGAGTCGCGAAAGGCAAACTTGCCAATCTAACTCTTCAGGTTCAATAAGATTGAACAGGGGAAACTGTTGTACCCCAAGATTTTCCCTCTCATTTCATCAACATTTTCTTAATCCCATGACTCTTAGAACTCAAGATCAAGCTAGGGTTTGCTCTGCTCAAGGCACCTCCTTGCACTATTGACCTAAATTAGGGTTTGAGTTTGCATAGGGATAGTTTGACCTACAATGCCCAAAGTGACTTTCATACTTCATCTTGGATTCACAAGTTTGTCCATACCAAGTTTCAAGCCTTGATCCAAGTTTTTGCCCAGTCAATTGGACAGTTGACCTATAAATCAACTGTATTGGGAAAAAGTCAAATGTGGCTAATTGACAGTCAAACCTCATGAAAATTGACCCACATCAACATTATAAACTCATATGAACCATTTTATCAAGTTTGGATCACAATTCCACAAGAAATTTGATCAGATCGCCAAAAGGGCAAAATGGTCATTTTTAGGGTTTTGGCTGCACAAAGGCAATTTTTGACTGTTTGACCTAGCCAATGGAAAATTAAGCTCACACATGGACTCAAGGACTCAATGACATTGTCTTGACCCATTCAACAAGTTCAAAAGATCTCAAATGCATAGGATTGACAGATGAATTTTTCAGTCAACTGATCAAAACTTGACTGTACACTGAAAAGTCAAACTTTGACTTTTTGGTCAAAATCAAGTGCCAAGAGTTATTTTTCATCAAGACATGTCAAATTATGAAACTTTTTCATCAAGAAATCCAAAAATGCAAATTAGGGTTTAAAATGGGAAAATTTCATAACTTAGAAATTTTCTAAGTTATGGAATTTTCTTATTTTTTCCTAACTTTGTCCCATTTTTTCACCAAGATGCAAATAGATTCAAAGAAAACTTGAAACGTGAAAGTTGTAGTCCATTACAAAGTCTAAAACTTTGATTCACAAAGTTTTCTCAAAAAAATCTTGTAGCTCAAGTTATGTTTTTTGGAACAAGGGTACCTAAAACTTTTAACGTAGAGAAAATTTGCCCTAATCTAGGCAGGATTTTGACCCATCTTCTTGGCCAGTTTTCACATAGTTCCACTTGGATTTTAAAGTTGAATTTCAAAGATGGATTATAGTACATGTTCCAAGCTTTCCAAATTATCCAAGAACTCCTCAAACACCCTTGTGGTTAGAGAGAATCGAATGCTTGAAGTTGGCAAAAACTCACTTTTGTCCATGGCCAATACATGTTCATACAAACTTGCATTTTCAAATCAGCATGTTTGGTGCTAGCTTGCAGGCCTCAAAACCAACTTGAACTCCATAATTTAATGCATATCCATTGAGTTAAGGTTTTGTCTTGGTCATTAGGGCATTGCACACAAGTTTAAGCCTTAAATGGTAAAAGGTATATTGCCATTTTTGCAAAAGGTTACTTTATGTCAAAACACTAAGCATTGAGCCTTGAACAAAATCTGAGACTGTAAACCAAATCCATGATTTGGAGGGGCCAAGAGTGTTGTGTGCATGGTGATAGGAGGGCATGTACAAGGCTATAACATCCCTTTCATTCTCTTGCTTCAAGTGGATGAAAAGGTGCAAATCATATGCCATCTCTCATATCTGTTAAGACAAGCTTACACAAACATTGTAGACAAGTTCCATACCTCCCAACAAGCCTGAAACACGACCCCTTTTCCTCTCAAACTCCCTTGTACATAGAATCACTATTTTTATGCAAAACAGGGCAAGTTTTGAATTTTGCAAGCCATAACCAAATTCCATCGTGCGTTTTGTCCAAAGATAGTTCAAACACCTTCCAATCAACTCACCTAAACTATCACAGGCCCCCATTGCAAGCTGTAACACCTCTAACACACTTTGCCGTTTTTGTTTCAATGCTCTGCAGGTTGAGTTCTACAACATGATTCAAGCTGTTTCAAAACAAGCCAAGCATTGGAAAAGCTTCCTTGGACCTTAGGCAAGCTCAAAAGAAGCTCAAACACCATTGAAGGTTGCTACATTGTCCAGCTCGAAGTCAACTTAAACAGGTATTTCATGGACTTCTATCTCTCTATTTAGGAATGGTTAGGCTTAGGTTTGTGAATGAAATATGTTGTACTCATAGCCCTGAAGCCATACATATGCTTATTTTTCATTTACATTAATCGTGCTAAGAGAATTTCACTCATGAACTTTCTGAAAAAACTAGGTTAGAAATTAGGGCCAGAGAAATTCTCTCTGGTCTTTGAGAGTTAATCCAAGTTTTTTATATGGTTGGATTCGTTGTTTAATTCTCTGCAATGTTCATGTTATGAGTTTTGTCAAAAAATCAAAGAATCGGGAGATAGTCATTGATGTACAGAGACACGCGTTTTGTGAACAAGAGGAAGAAGATTAAGTTTGACTGGGCTGGGCCTGTTTGGTCTTTGCTTTTGACACCCCCCTTTTCTGTTTACACCCCCTGGCCCATTTATTTAAATATTTATCACTTTGACATTTTATTTTTTATTCTGACTTTATTATTTTTTGTCCAAATATAAAAAATGCCAAAAAATTATTTTCTATATTTTTCACATTTATTTGATTTTTATTTTTATTTTAGTAAGTATAAATATGTAAATAAACTATTGTCTTTTTAATAAAACTCAAAAATAATACAAAAAATACACTTATTTTCATTTATTATTTCTATTTATATTTGAGAATATTTCCTTGAAAATACCCATTTTTGTAAATAATTAATTTTTATCTTTGAATATTTAATATGATTAATATATAGATATATACTTATATACTTGTTTTATTAAATAATTAGGTCAAGAAATACAAAAATACTACATTTTCATTTTTATTAATATTTTGTACTAAAAATATCATTTTCATAATATACTTTTTTTATATAAATTAGTATATTATTGTATATAATATTATTTATTAAGAATTAGGGTTTTTGCCCTAAATAGAAAAATAATTAAAATTGACCCTTTTTTTTAATTATTTACATTTCACATTAAAAAAAATACTTTTCACATACATAAAAATCTTTTTTTGCATAATACATTTTATTTGATATTTGTTTAAATTGTATTTATTTAAATATTAAATAGTGCCTATACATTCAATATGGTTGTAATAACTTAAAACTTATTTTCTTATCAAATACTCCCAATTCAAATTTGTACCCCCCTCCCTATATCATGTTGTAATAGTGTAGCATTTAAATTCTCGCACATTTAAAAACTTCCAAATTATGCCATGCTTAGACTTAGGGTTTGTATGTAAAATAAAATCAACAACTAGCTTGACCTAATCAAAGACAAAAAAGCATGAAACACAAACACAATGCACACTTGCACCCCTAGAGTTTCATCCACTTGTTGCCTTTAAAAATGGGCCATGGTTGCATGTCAAGTACTTTGGCAAAACAAAAACAAAACAAAAGATCATAGTCCCTCGATGACGCTATCTGAGTTGCCGAAACAAAATGATCAAGTCCCTCAAGAAAATTGCCAAAGATACTTGACACCATTGCTATCATGGTCTATATGATGACTCGCGCCTGTCCCGTTTAACATCCTAACACAAGGTTGTTCACCAAATACAATGGTGAAGCAACACTGTTAATAGGGTTAAAAACATAAGAAAGACCTTTGAGAAAATTAGGGTAGACAAACTCTTAGTTACTTGATCAAGCTTGCAAAAACATCCTTGCTATTTTTCAAAACATACCTCACAATACAATTTCAAAACCCTACTTTCAAAACATCGAAAACTTTTCCAAAAACAAAAACACCTTTGTATAAATTATAACGAGAATCATTACAAAGGTTGCCACAACAATGGCCTCTTTTCAAAACATCTTTCAAAACCACACACAAAGCACCATTTCAAACAATCGAAAAGCAAAAGCAAGTGATCTAAGCAATTAACTAAGAGCCCATGGATAAACATGGATAGAAAGGGTGATTATACCTTCTCTTTCTATAATCTACTCCCCGAACCCAAGAAAACATCTCAAAGGTCTTTTCTGTGCTTTTTGACCTTTCCTTAGGATAAAATAAAAAGTCGGTGGCGACTCTTGCTAAACCGAAACATTTGCAAACACAAAACGCAAAATACCAAGTCAGTTCTCCCACCGTATCACACTTGTGTCTTAAGAACTTTACCCATGTCCATCTGCTATAGTCATCTACGATCACTAACCCATACTTCTTGCCATTATCAGATGCAGTTTTTACTGGTCCAAAATAGTCTATGTGCAGAAGTTCTAATGGCTTAGAGGTGGAAACAACATTTTTAGATTTAAAAGCAAGTTTTTCAAATTTACCTTTTTGACATGATTCACACAGAGCACCTGAGCTGAACTTCAAATTAATAAGTCCTCTGACCAGATTGAGTTTGTTAATCTGAGATATTCTTCTCATACTAACATGCCCCAATCTTCTGTGCCACACCCATTGCTCGTTGTTAACAGAGAGAATACATTTTACATTCTGATTCTTTAGTTCAGAAAGTTTTATCTTATAGATGTTGTTTTTCCTCTTTCCATTAAAAAGGATAGTTCCATCTTTCTGACTAACAGCTTTGCATGAAATTTTATTAAAGGTTATATCATAACCGTTATCACTTAATTGGCTTATGGATAACAGGTTATGCATTAATCCATCAACTAATAGCACATTATTTATAGAGGGAAGGTTTCCATTACCTACTATTCTAGAGCCAATGATCTTTCCTCTACGGTTGCCTCCAAAGCCCACGTAGCCTCCAGGTTTAAGTTCCAGGCTTTGGAACATATGCTTTCTTCCTGTCATGTGTCGAGAGCATCTAGAGTCCAGGTACCATGACTGGTGTTTTAGCCTTGCTGCTAAAGATATCTGCTACATATATAATTTTGTCCTTAGGTACCCATATCTTCTTGGGTCCTGGTTTGTTAGTTTTACCAAAATTATGGTTGAATTTGGTTTGACAGAGTAATCATTACTAGTGTATTTTAGGTCGTGTGTGTGCCCATATATGAAGTGTGATTTAAGTGGTGTGCATTTTATGACTAGGTCCATGACTTTCTTAGGTGTAGATACCTTACCTTGATATCCTATCCCTTTTCTGCCATTCCTTCTAACTCCATAGATCATTGAAGCCATCTTGCTTCTATCTATGTTTTTAGCCAGAAACTTCTGAAAGCTGTGATCATACTCTTTGATGATCTCATCAGCATTACTAGGAGTCTCTGAGATTATTTCATTCTGAGAGTTTTGCAAATCGTTTTCTAATTTTTAAACCTTTTCTTTTAACTCAGAATTCTCTAATCTGAGACTCTCAGTATTTTCAGAGTCAGAGACAAAATCCCTTTTTAGGTTCTTGAATTTGACTCTGATTTGCTGATACCTTTCCAGAATTCCATTTAGACTTTCTGCAAGTTCAGCCTTAGTAAAATTAATAGTAAAGTCAGGGAATACCTCTTCAGTGTCTGATTCTGAGTCTGAACCAGAAGCTTCACTGTCTTCTGACACGTTTGCCATGAGAACTATGTTTTCTCTTTCATCATCTGACTCTGAGTCAGCATCAGAAGTATCAGAATCGTCCCACGTTTCCATGAGGCTTTTCTTCTTCTCCTTGAAGAACTTCTTTTTGGGCTTCTCCTTCTGAAGCCTTGGACAATCACTTTTGTAGTGCACTTGCTCATTGCACTCATAGCATATGATGTCCTTGTTATTTGACTTTCTATGTCCTAAAGAACCTTCAGATCTTCTATGTCCAGAGGAAGACTCGGACTTTCTATATTTGGAGGAGGATTCATTTTGATTCTCTGATCTTCTAGGGTTTCTGAATTTCCTTTGTCTCTGCTTCCACAGTTGATTCACCCTTCTGGAGAGGAGAGACAATTCATCTTCTTCTGATGAGGATCCATCAGAGGTTTCTTCCATAGCCTGCAAAACCTTATAATCAGATTTTCTGTTAGATTTTAATGCTAGTGGCTTACCTTGCTTTTGAGGCTCACCTTCTTCTAGCTTTATCTCGTGACTTCTGAGGGAGCGGACAAGTTCCTCCAGAGATATCTTGTTGAGATATTTGGCTAGCTTAAGTGTTGTGACCATTCGCTTCCATTGCTTGGGTAGACTTCTGATGATCTTCTTTATGTGATCAGCAGTAGAATATCCTTTGTCAAGAACCTTCAGCCCAACACTAAGGATCTGGAATCTTGCGTGCTTCATACTTCTGAATGAGCGTAAGGGCCTTGGTTTCTTTGACTTTTATGTTGCCTTCATGCGTCATTCTCAGAGAGTCAAACATATTTTTAGCTGTCTCTCTGTTTGAGATTTTCTCATATTCTGAGTATGAGATAGCACTGAGAAGTATTGTTCTGGCTTTGTGATGATTTCTGAAATCACATTTTTGCTGGTCAGACATCCTTTTTATGTCTATCTTCTGACCACTTTCATCCACTGGATGTGTGTATCCATCAATTACCATGTCCCATAGATCAGCATCATGGGCCAGAAAGAAGCTCTTAATTCTGTCTTTCCAGTAGTCAAAATTTTCTACATCAAAGACTAGAGGTTTGCCACTGATTATGTCCTTGTCCTCATGATAGTCATTGTTGATGTTTTGGCTTGGTCCCACCATAGTGTTTTTATGAAGCTTGGATCTTGTACTAACACGGTTAAGTGTAAGAACTCAGAGCCAACCTGCTCTGATACCAATTGAAGAAGTGAAAAACACAAGAAGGGGGGGTTGAATTGAAAACTTAAAATCAAATGCACAAAGACACAATGTTTTTATCCTGGTTCGTTTGATCTCAAATTACTCTAGTCCACCCGTCAAGGTGATTTCGCCTCTCTCCAACGAGGACTTAATTCACTAATCAAAAATGGATTACAATCACTACTTTGACAACTGTCAAAGTCCTCTTGAGTACAACCACAACCCGGTCAATCTCAAGGTAAAAATGGCTTAATCAAGATAAAAGAATTATGTGTATCGTTGTTTTTCTTTACAAAAACAGTTATCACAACTGTGATATTTTACACAATTTTGAGCGTGAAACGAGAATATAAGCTTACAGCGTTTTGAGATGTATTGCAGTAGTGTTGTAAAATCGTAAATGATTTTTCCTCTTAGCTTGTTTATATAGGAAATGGAATCCTTTCCAACATAAAGCGTGATAATGGACATTTAAGCTGTTTCTATATTGAGAAGATTCTTGTCTGAATGAAGCTGTTGCAAGTGATGCTGTCTTGATTGAATAGTACCGCTTCAGAATCTTACAATCTTGTATGCTGCAATTGCTTCAGAACATTGATGACTTAGAGTTGTGAGAATCTGATTGTATATGAACCTTCTGTTCAGAATCAGATTATTCTTCACTTCAGTGCAAATTCTGATTACCTCAACAAGAAAGCTTCTATAGCTTAACTTCTGATGTTGTTTGGTCAGAACTTCTGCATACACAGTAACACGGTTTTAGAGTGCATATTTGTTCTTTGTGTTTGTTATCATCAAAACTCTAATTAAGAGTTGTAGAATTAAATTATGTTCTAACAAAGACAACCTTTGTCACACAATGGGGGACATTTTGCTACAAGGTGATATCGTTCGAACTGAAGAATGTTGGGGAAACCTATCAACGTGCCATGGTAGCTCTATTTCATGACATGATACATCACAAAATATAAGTCTATGTGGACGACGTGATATCTAGATCTCAAATAGAAGAATAGCATCTTGATCATTTACAAAAACTGTTTGAGAGATTAAAAAAGTACAAACTGAGGTTGAACCCAAATAAGTGCACATTTGGAGTAAGGTCTGGTAAACTCCTAGGCTTTATCGTCAGCAATAAAGGTATTGAAGTAGATCCTGCCAAGGTGAAAGTGATAAAAGAGATGCCTGTTCCTCGTACTGAGAAGGAATACAGAGGATTCTTGGGAAGTTTGAACTACATTGCCAGATTCATTTCTCACCTGACAGCTACTTGTGAACCAATCTTCAAGTTACTGAAGAAAGATCAGGTAGTTAAATGGAATGATGAATGCCAAACTGCTTTTGAAAAGATCAAAGAGTACCTGCAAGAGCCTCCTGTTTTAATGCCACCAGTCGAGGGAA
Source organism: Vicia faba (assembly GCA_948472305.1). Taxonomy (NCBI): domain Eukaryota; kingdom Viridiplantae; phylum Streptophyta; class Magnoliopsida; order Fabales; family Fabaceae; genus Vicia; species Vicia faba. Next base: position 1,154,905,295 of record OX451737.1, on the reverse strand, counting down.
GACCATTGATCATGTATCTGACCGTGTTGGAAAATTCAATGGGGTGTGTGTTGGGGCAGCATGACGAGTCTGGCCGAAAAGAGCACGCCATTTATTACCTGAGCAAAAAGTTTACCGACTGTGAAACAAGATATTTACTGCTCAAGAAAACTTGTTGTGCTCTAGAATGGGTTGCTCGCCGGCTAAGACAGTATACGTTGGCCCATACTACCTTGTTGATATCTAAAATGGATCCAATAAATACATCTTCGAGAAACCTGCTCTCTCTGGGAGAATAGTGAGATGGCAGATGATCCTAACAGAATATGACATACAGTATACTACCCAGAAAGCTATAAAGGGCAGTGTACTAGCTGATCACCTTGCTCACCAAGAAGTGGAAGACTACCAGTCCATGAAATTCGAATTCCCGGATGAAGACATCATGATGGTAAACAATTGTAAAGAATATAGGCCATATGACAGACCTGAACAAGGATGCTGATAGACCCTGGTTTTTGATGGGGCATCTAACATACTCGGAAATGGTATTGGTGCAGTACTCACATCTCCTGAAAGGTGTCATACTCCATTTACTGCAATACTCTGCTTCAATTGTACAAATAACATGGCGGAATACGAAGCGTGCATCTTTGGTCTCAAAGTTGCCATAGACTTGGGGATCAAATCGTTGAATGTATTCGGGGATTCAGCTTTGGTTATCATCTAGATCAAAGGGGAATGGGACACCAAACACCCTAACCTTATCCCTTACAAAGAACATGTTTTGACATTGCTCCCACATTTTGAGAAGATTACCTTCGAGCATTTCCCACGAGAAGAAAATCAGCTAGCAGACACACTAGCCACAATGTCATATATGTTTAAACTTAAATGGTATAACGAGGCTCCCCAGATCACCATTGAACGAAGGGATGAACCAGCACACTGTCACGAGATTAATACTGAAGAAGTAGCGGACCAGCCTTGGTTCCACAAAGTCAAGAAGTATCTTGAAACCCAAGAATATCCAGAAGGAGCTTCAGTAAACGATAAGAAGTTCTTAAGGAAATTCTCTGCTAAGTTCTTCCTTAGTAATGGCATCCTTTACAAACGCAACCATGACTCGGTGTTACTTCAGTGTGTAGACAAGGTTGAAGCTGAAAGGATCATGGCTGAGTTACATGAAGGCACTTTTGGCACCCATTCCAGTGGGCATACGATGGCAAAGAAAATCCTACGGGCAGGCTATTATTGGTCTACCATGGAAGTAGATTGCTATCATAACTCTCGAACCTGCCATAAGTATCAGATTTATGCTGACAAGGTGCACGTACCTCCGGTTCCTCTGAATGTCTTGATGGCTCCTTGGCCCTTTGCTATGTGGGGAATTGATATGATGGGGGAAATAAAGCCAACAGCTTCCAATGAACACCGCTTCATCTTAGTGGCCATTAACTATTTCACCAAGTGGGTGGAGGCAGCTTCTTTCGCTTTTGTGACCAAGAATGTTATCGCCCGGTTCATCAAGCAGAATCTCATCTATCGTTACGGTATCCTGGAGAGGATCTTTACAGACAATGTTACAAACCTGAACAATACTATGATCACCGCCTTGTGCGAGCAATTCAAGATTCAGCATCACAATTCTTCCCCTTACAGGCCAAAGATGAATGGTGTTGTCGAAGCCGCGAATAAGAACATTAAAAACATCATACAGAAAATGGCAGACACATACAAAGACTGGCATGATATGCTACCATTCACTCTCCACGAATATCGTACCACAACTCGCACATCAACCGGGGCAACACCCTATTCTCTGGTTTACAGCATGGAAGTTATCTTGCCTATTGAGGTCCAGATCTCCTCTCTGAGAATTATGAAGGATGCAGGGCTGAATGAAGACGATTGGATCCAGACTCGACTTGATCAACTAAACTTGATTGATGAGAAAAGGCTTATTGCTGTCTGTCATGGTCAAATGTATCAAAAATGGATGATTAAGGCTTTTAACAAAAAGGTCAGACGACAAGTATATCAAGTTGGAGATCTGGTGATTAAGCGCATCATACTGCCGCAAGGTGATCCCAGGGGCAAATGGACTCCTACATACGAAGGACCATTTGTAATCAAAAACATATTCTCTAGTGGCGCAATGATCTCTACCACCATGGATGGTGATGACCTGGCGCACCCTGTAAACGCAGACATAGTCAAAAGATACTACGTATAAGAGTCCCGCTAGGTTGACACACCTAGGAAAAACAAGGGCATCCCGGCGAACCAAAAGGTTCGGGAAAAAATTAGGGATAAAACAAAAAAAATTGTACACCTGGCAAGTTGAAAACTCGAAAGGGCGACTTGGGCAAAAAAGGGTTTCCCGGTGGACTGAAAACCCGAAAGGGCAGTCCAGGAAAAAGTTAGGGAATTAAAGCGTATGACTATGTCCCGTTGGATCACCTTATGGACAACCTGCAAACTCGACAGTTCTGATCAATTCAATCAACTTTGGACAAGGCAACAAATAGACAAGACGCTCAGAGATACGAAGGCTATAGCTGAATGGGAACCCCATGGGGTTATTACACATAGCTATCTTTTCTTTGTATCAAAATTTTCATTTTTTACGACGGCATTCTCTTACTAGAATGTTTGTCTCATTGTACAAAAATACTTACTCAAATTCAATACAAAGATATCCCTTTGAAAGTGCAAAACTATCTTTTTTTTTCTTTATGTTTTGTTTACAAAAAGTCCAATGATTCATTTTTGAACATATGCATTTGAATATAATTACTGTTAATAAATAAACAAAATAGAAAGACAATCACTGATGGATTTAAGAGGTAGGGAAATCTCTCTATGCTATTTCTATAATCCTCCGCAGTGTGCAGTTTAATCCCTAGCACAACAGAGCTTCCAGTTATCAATTCCCAGTAGAAGTCGTCAAATTTTTCAGGATTCCCCAATAGGATTTTACAAGCAGTACACGGCATCTCCCTTACAACAGAGTTTATTTCTCCAAGCAGAAACTCATCAACACTTAGACTTCACAACATGAAAACTTATACTCCATATCCTCAGCAGCAGTCAGGGATTTATTTTCCCCAATCCAACAGCAATGTGGCAGATTAGCTTGCATACGCATACATTGCATCCATATATCATAAACATTGATAAAACAAATGCATTATACCATGCATTTCATACAACATGACTTTGCATTTTTGTTAACATTTTACCCTTTTCAGGATAAGGTTAACAGCTACCATTGACATTGTTCAAAGTTTTCAGATACAGTTCAGATACGCTCCAAGACACGGATGCCGTTCTGGTACTCGTTCAGACTCAAGTTTTGATACAGTTCAGATACACTCCAGACATGAATGCCATCCTAAAAATCATTCAACTCTTAGATACAATCAGAAATAGTTCAGATATGCTCCAGACACGGATGCCATTCTGAAACTCATTCAGATTTCAACTTCCAGATACAGTACAAATACGCTCCAGACACGGATGCCATCCTGATACTCATTCAAAATCAGCTTCCAGATATAGTTCAGATACAATGCAGATACGCTCCAGACACGGATGCCATTCTGATACTCATTCAGACGCAATTCTCAAGATACAGTACAAATACGCTCCAGACATAGATGCCATTCTGATACTCATTCTTTCAGCTTACAAATTACAATTCAACAATCACTCTTGGATGGCATCTACAAGCCCATCTCCAACAAATTTCTATTACCTCTCCAAATGGCATCTTTAAGCCCATTCCCTCTACCATCACATCGCCGAGTGCAAATTTCTGGGCACTCTAGTGTCCAATCGTCTTCCACCTTCGAGTCACGAATGGCAAAACAAGCCAATCTAACTCTTCAGGCTTAAGAAGATTGAACAGGGGCAGCTGTTGTACCCCAAAATTTTCCCTCTCACTTATCAAGAATTTTCTCACAAGATCTCTTTGACTCAAGACTGCATTAGGGTTTGATCAGCTCAAGACACCTCCTTATGCACTAATGACCAAAATTAGGGTTTGAGTTTGCACAAGGATATTTGAACTTTCAATGTCTCATATGACTTTCATGGATCATTATGGACCCCCAAGAATACTCATGTCAAGTTTCAAGCCTTGAATCACATTTTTGCTCAGTCAATTGAGTAGTTGACCTAAAAATCAGTTGTATTAGGGAAAAAGTCAACTATGGCCAATTTACAGTCAAACTTCATAATTTTTATCCACGTCAATATTTTAAATTCATATGTATCATTTTATCAAGTTTGGACCATCATTCCTCAAGAAATTTGATCAAATCCCCAAAAGGGCAAAATGGTCAAAATTAGGGTTTTGACTGGGAAAGGGCAATTTCTGATTTTTGACCTAGCAAATTGTCAATTGGTTTAAGGAATGATCTCAAGAGTCCAATTGCATCATTTTGACTTAATGACATGGTTCAAAACATTGCAAGTACATTAGATTGACAGATGAATTTTGCAGTCAACTGATCAAAAGTCAAATGTACACTGAAAAGTCAAACTTTGACTTTTTGGTCAAATTCAAGTGCCAAGGATAACAATTCATCAAAACATGTCAAAATATGAAACTTATTCATCAAGAAATCAAAAAGTCAAGATTTCATTTTGAAAAGTCAAAATTTCTAAACTTAAAAATTTTTCAAGTGTTGGAAATTTCATATTTTTTTCATAACTTTGAGCCAATTTTTCACCATGATGCAAGATGATTCAAGATAAACTTCCAACATGAAAGTTGTATATCTCCATGAAATCTACAAATTTGCTTTACACAACTCCTTCCAAAAATTCTTGGATCTCAAGTTATAATTTTATGAACATGCGGTCATGAAACTAAACACTTAGTGAAATTTTGCCCTAATTTGGTCAGGATTTTGAACTAACTTCATGGAACTTTTTCATATAGTTCCAAGGGGAATCTTAAAAATAAATTCAAATATGGGTTATAGAGAACATTGCAAGCTTTCCAAAATTTCCAAGAACTCCTTGAGATCATTCTTGAGTAGGGAGAATCGAAGAGATGAAATTAGGCTTTTGTCACTTGAATTACAAGTCATTTTTGATGAACACTTGAACCAAATCCATGCTAGGCTGCATAATCCTTACTTTGCAGGCCTCAAACTTGTTTGTAACTCCATAATTAAATGTTTATACAGCTGTTAGAGCTTTGATCCAAGCAATTGAGGTATTGTCCAAGTTGCATTTCCATTTATGGCACAAAGTTAACAATGCCATTCTTGTAAAGCAAGCTTTTTGCATAAAGTACACATTGAGCCTCTAACTTGTCCCTCTGATCACACTCCATCCACAAAGTCAGAAGCAAGCTTGTTTAAAGCATAACCACTCTATCTTAGCAAGTACACAAGGCATGGAAACTTGTTTTGTCAAAAAATCACATGTTTAACTTAAACATGTAAATTTGAATTCTGATCAACTAGAGCACTCCAAACTTGTTGCTTATAAATAGAGTCACTATTTGTGAGCTAGGACACGAGCTTGAGCACCCTGAAATACACCAAAACTCTCTCAAATTATAAATTGCCCAAAAACTCTATTGTTGCACAGTTTCTGACCTTGAACATCAAACTCCCATTTCCCTCGTGTGTTTCTTGGCCTTTTAGTTTCTAAAGCTTCCTTACATCAAATACAACTCATCCCTATCCTTATTCCAGAACTGTAACAACATTTACAATAACTTCCATAACCAAAAAGCAGAGTTTGCAACTTGACTTCTCTAAGTCATTTCAGCCACTCTCAACTTGAGCAAACCATTGCATTAGCTTCCTAGGACATCAAGGAAGCTAACCTGATCATCACCATCACTTGAAACAAGCTCAAACTCCAAACACGATTTCCAGTTTTGAAGTAAGTTTTCTCAACTTGAAACTCTTCATACAGGCATCATCAATAGTTTATTTATGAATAAAACATGTAGATATCATTGCTCTGAAGCTAACCATGTCCTTAGTTTCCATTAATTTTGCTTGAGCTTAGAGAATTTTGAAACTGAAATTTCTGAAATTTTTAGGGTTCAGATTAGGGCCATTAAAATTCTTGCTTATCTTTGATCTATAGTTTTAATATTTTACATTTCTGGAATCGTGAGAAAATTTGCTACAAGTTTCATGTTTACAGTTTTCATTTTTGATGAGAAATAAGCAAGTTACAGTTAGTCTGGCTGGAGGTTGAAGATGAAGTCTTCACAACACGTTTTGTCTTACATATTTATTGTTTCATTTATATTAACGGATGTATAGCCACCCCAGTGGTAGAAGCGCTCGCCTGTAACCTATGGGACCTGGGTTCGAGCCCCAGTGGTACCCTTTTCATTTTTCATATTTTTACAATTCTGACTTTTTTGTTTGCAGGGCGTTGGGCCTCTTTGGGTCTGGCTTATTTTTTTTTATTATTTTTTTGCTGACTGACCTCCCTATTTCCTCTTGGCACCCCCTGGCCCAAGTTTTATTATTTATTTATTTATTTATTTCATTTTTCTTTTCTTAAATATATTTTTCTAAATACTAAAAATCATAAAATACAAAAAAAAATGATATATTTATATTTTGACTTATTTTATTTTATTTTTCCACAAAACAAATATTTGTATACTTTATTTATTTTATTAAGTAAATATTATAAAATTGATTAATATCATGTTTATATTTATTTATTTTTCACACCATTTAAAAAGACATTATTTTAATACAAAAAAGACTAAAAATATTTTATAATACTATAAATATTTTAAAGATGAAAATACCAAAATACTTTTCTTGAATTTATTTTCTTTTGATTAATTAATAGAACTAGGTTTTCATTTAAAATCTTTTCTTAATAAATTCAAACTTAATTAATTGTTTTCTTTATTTAATTAGGTTAAGACAAAATCTTTTTTTTCATGAAAACCAAACAAAAATACATTCCTTTTACATTGTTTTGCATTTTTGTACAATTCATTCATTTTATTACTTTGTATTTATTTATTTCCTGATATATTTATACCAATTCAATATGGTTGTAATAGACTAATTAGGTTTAAATTATTGCAATCTCCATTTACAAATTGTACACCTCCCCACAAATGTTGTAATAGCGTAGTAACTTTAAATTTCGCAATTTATCGCTTTTATATAGCATGCTAGTAATTAGGGTTTGTATGGAAAGACTAAAACCAATATCTAGAAAACCCTAATTCAAGACAAAAACAAGCATGAAAATGATGCACTTGCACACAAACACCCCTAGGGTTATTCCACTTGGTTGCCTTATACAAAATGGTCATATTACGCATGTGAGGTATCTTAGCAAAAACAAGCAAATACAAGATCATAGTCCCTCGACGATGCTATCTAGGTTTCCTTACAAATGATCTTAGTCCCTCCAAAAGAATGCTAAGATACCTTGCAACATTGCTAATCATGGTTATACGATGACCCACGCCCGTCCCATTTACATCCAAAGATAGGGTTGCTTACCAAATCAATGGTAAGACAACAATGTCAAAGGAAAAGGAAATGAACAAGAAAGACATTTGAGTAGGTAGAATTCTCATAATTACTTGCTCAATTTCAAACAAATATCTTTGCTATTTTTTAAAACAAACACCTACACTTTCAAAAACACCTTACAAAACTTGAAAACATTTTTCAAAAGATCAACATCTTTGTATACATTCTTACAAACAAGAATCATTACAAAGATTGCCTAAGCAATTGCCTCTTTACAAAATACTTTCAAAAACCACACAAAGCACAATTTCAAACAAAAGCAAGTGATCTAACAAGTAACTAAGAGCCCATGTAAAACCATGGATGAAAATGGTGCTAATACCTTCCTTTTTCATAATCTACCCCCCGAACTCAAGAAATAATCTCAAAGGTCTTTCCTGTTCTTTTTCACCTTTCCTTTTGGATAAAAGAAATGTCGGTGGCGACTTTTGCTAACCGCAACATTTGCGATCAAACGCAAAACCTTCAAGTCAGTTCCCTCACCGTCTCACACTCCGTCTAAGCAATTTACAGGTTCATTAAATGGAAAAATTAGAGCTCGAGACCGGTACCATTCACTTCGTCTCTTCAAGACGATTCTAATGGTACCCTTGTGAATTTATGTAAGGTGTAGCTCAGTCATTTTGGAAGGAAAGATTTGAAAAGGGATTTGAAAATTCATGGCCAAAACTTACTTCCAGTTGAAAACAAATGTTGCGACTAGAATAAGAATGATGAGAGCTTCATTACAATACCAAAGTTTGAGAGAATTGGTGAAGGAATCTACCTATTGAAGTTCAAATTCAGAGCTCTGAAACTTGACTTGGCTAGCACGATTTAGGAAGTCTTAGAGCTTGGTTCTTCTTCTGTTAGCTTCAGTGAAGTTCAAGGATGAAGAATTGACAAAGAAAATGGATTGAGGAAAGCTGTAAAACCAAATTCAAAGTTGTAGAAGTGTGGGTTCAAGAGGAAGTTTGGTGGGGTGATTCTGGCTATCTAAGCTTGAAAAAATGAGTGGGATAGAGCCTGTATTTATAGTAGAAATGAATGGAATCAAGAGGAGGGGTGAATGATGTAATTTGGAGGGAAATCGTGCACACCTATTTTCATGAAATAAGTGTGATCACATGGTCATCAAAACTCATCCAAATTATGCATTTTGACACTCTAAATCATCCACACACTTATGATAATCAATTTTAAGTAGAAAACACGCACAAATTTGGTGATTAGAAGTCAAATTATTGAAATTGCATTCTGACTGTTTGAGAAACTTTAGTTCTAAGGTACCAACTTTGAAACCATGGTGTGCATAATTTAGGGAATCTTAGGACTTGATTATTGATGTGTTAGAAATGTGAGATCATAAAATTTACAATGTGCAAAGAATGGAATCAAATGGATGTTTGAGCTAAGATTTGTGATGAGTCAAAGTTGAGAAAAAGATGCTGACTTTTTGGACTTAGAAAAATTCTAAGTTTTTCTTCAAAAATGACTTATAATATCTTGCATCCATATATGGTCTTCCATTTAAAATTTGATCTTGACCAAAAAATATGGAATGAAGTAGATCCCTTGAAGGAGATTTTGAGAGTTGAACCATTTGAAATCTCTAAAAAATGATAAAGTTATGACTTGGTGAAGTTGGTGAAAATTCATGAGATGACCTATAATATTTTGAGTCCTTAAGACATCTTCCATCCATTTTAAAGCTTTCAACATAAAGGAAGGGTTGAATTTCACATATTTTAGATCATTGTGGAAAAAGAATAGGCTCAAGGAGATAAAAATTGACCAAGTTATGATCTTTTGAAGTCTCATAAGGGAATTTGATGGCCTATCTAGAGGGCTTGTAATCTTTCTCTATCATTAGGCATCTTCCACATAAAATTTTATTGAAACTTTTGAAGTGATTTGTTGATAACCCTTTAAAGAGGAGCATGTATTTGGAATCACTCAAAAATACCAAAAGATGAGCAAGATATATCCCTTAGAAGTTCAAAACCCTAGCTCCCAGAGCAACAAAATGCCTTGGAAAACCTTCTCAATTTTGAAAAACTTTCTTGCACAAATAACTTTGTCTTGTAAATAGAAGTTGTTTAAGATGATAATAATAAACAATATCAACCATAACCACTCCAAAATATTAATAATTGAGGGGATTATGCACTTGTGATCAAGAAATCAAGAACTTGTACAATTAGGTCAAACTTCTTCAATCAATCCTTAAATCTTTGAACTATCTTTGGAAAGTTGAGGTATGATAAATCATAATAGAATTTGGCATGATATTACTTCAAAGAATCTTAAATGATGAAGCTTAAATCTCAATGAAGCTTTGTTGAAGAAGGCATGGAAGTAAACTCATGAACCTATAGATCAACTTGATGGAATATGTTGTGCTTTCACCTATAATATCATCCATTAGGGAAAACATTCATTGTATTTATTAGTTAAAAGTTTAATCAATACAAAACATAGATGATTACAAAATACAAGTCAAGGGTGCTTGGTGATTCCCCATGAGCAAAGTTAAAGATAAGGAGAAGAACCAAACCCTAGTGTGATCTTGTTGTGATTGAGTTGATATGAGATGATAGAGGGGTCTTAGGGGGAAAAATTAGGGTACAACACTGGGGACTTACTTAAAAAAGAGGGGTTATCTTAGAGTTTAGATCACTTTTACTTGCTTTAATTGTTTGAATTGTTTGCTTTAAATTTAAGGGCTTGTTTGGGTATTATTGCTTGTGTGAAAGATCCTACACACGTATTAATGGATTCCTTAGGTAAGTAACAATAGATCATAAAGACTATACGGTGTATACCGATATGGTTAACATGATAGTTATAGTTAGTGTGACACTTTGGTTTGTACTGATGTTCCTTGAGCCAATCAAGGATAACATTAGGCTTCTGCGTGGTGTCATTAACATTAACTTACTTTTAGAACCTTAATTAACCCATCATGGCCATTAGAAAGTAGTGAGATAGACGACTTTGGTGCAGTCCAAAGTTTGTTGATACTCGAGGCTACGCTTATTGAGATTCGACTTTTAGGATGTTTTGGTGGCAAGCCAGTTGTCGTGCTAAAATAAAGCATGCGAGAAAGATCTGTGATATGAGATTCTTAGAACCCGGTTACTATTTTAGGATAGGTTGAGCCAACTTAACTTCAGCGGGGAAGGGAATTTACCTATGGACTTCATGCAAGCCTTTAAACCTAAGGCTCTTGTATGACTTGTTTGTGTTTTCTACTTATTTAACATGAACATAACATCATATCATCATGAAATAAAATTCCCACTAACCATTTCAAGGACCTAGGGATTTATCTTTGTTCCTTGTTGCAAGTTATAGCCTTCGCTCGCAGAAATAATATTTGAATCAACTTTGTAAGATACCTTCCAAGCTTAAAGAGTTAGTCTCAAAGGTTCCTGAAAACTCTCAATTCACCAAGATGCATGGTTATGTACTCAGCTTTGTTACCTTAGGTTTTGAAGAAGACATGATGAGTGTTCTGTTTCAATTCTTTGATTCTAAGCATCATTGTTTTACCTTCCCAGATTATCAGTTGGTACCCACAATAGAAGAGTTTTCTAAGCTACTTGGAGTGCCTATTCTTGATCAGACACCCTTCACCCGTTTAGAGAAAGTTCCAAAGCCTGAAGTTATTGCAGCAACCTTACATCTGAAGCAGTCAGATATTGTGTCTAATTGGGAAATAATAAGTGGAGTTAAAGGTCTTCTTGCTAAATTTCTGTTAGAGAAGGCTAAGTTTTTTCTAGATGCTATGAGTTTTCATGCTTTTGAAGAGATCTTGTCTCTATTGATCTATGGTTTGGTACTATTCCCTAATCCAGAATAACTCATAGATGTGAACGCCATCAAAATATTTCTTACTCATAATCCTGTGCCTACTATGCTTAGATATATTTTGCACTCTCTTCACACTCGTACTATGAGAGAGCGAGGGACTCTCATGTGTTGCATACCTTTATTATCCAGGTGGTTTATTTCGCACCTTTCCTGATCAATGATGAAGAATGAACAAGGTTGGAAGTGGTCTCTAAGGATGATGTCACTCTCTCATTCAGATATCTATTGGTGTTCCCGATCTCAGGAGGACATCACTATTATTGACCATTATGGGGAATTCCCTGATGTACCACTCCTTGGCATAAGGAGAGGTATTACTTAAAATCCTTCTCTAGCTCTACGTTAATTTGGTTATGCTCTGCTTGCAATTTCTTCTCCTTAAATTCCTTCTCTTCTCCTCTTTCTGATTTCTTTTTCTCCTAATTTTTTGGTTGTCCTTTTCTTAGAAATTTTATTCTATTTATAGTTTAGGTTTTAGATAGATTAGGAAAACATTTTATGATTATCGTTACTTTTGTAATCTGTTAGGAATTAGCAGATTTTATTATGTTTTTAGGGATTTGATTTGATTGTAATTGATTCAGTTCTGTTTTCGGATATTTTGTGCAAATGATTACGTAAAGATTTGATTGAGAATAATTTGATTTCAGTTTGGGTCTGTATGTGTTTCAATTTACAGAATGTGTTTTTCCTTTTGATTTACACAGTACATATTTCTTCTAGATTGGCTTGGATTGTGTACCATCAGCGAACAAGGTTAAACCCTAACTGAGATTTGGTTAACTTGGTCCATAAATTAAACAATAACCAAATAAATGAAATATTTTCATTAAATAAATAAATAAATAAATAAATATTTATAATTGTAAAAAAAAGGACTCTGGCTATTGGCTGGATGATTCAAAACACACCCCCTTAATGGGCTTATCGAAGAAGCAAAACACACCCCCACCTCCTTGTCAAAGCGCATTAACTCCTATATGGGCCATAGATTTTGATGGCCCAAAATGTCACTCCTTTCTATCTTGGACCGGGTCAGCCAAAATTGTATTAATGGACCAACAGATTTTGATGGCCCAAACTACCATACCCCCTATTGTAACAATACCTCCCTCTTATATCTTGTAAGGCAAAACCCAATAAAATATCAAACTTACATGGGCCTTTCTTATTTATAAAGCCCATAAACTCTTTTGCTAAAACACCCCCCTTATACCCCACAGTGATTTGAAAATTAAAAAAATAATAATAATGTTAATAAGAAATAATCTAATTAGAAATCCGTAGGGAAAATTTGGGGTATGACACTTACGTTTTTTTAGTTTTGTATAAATAGCTTAGAACACATTTTTAGGGTTTTTATCATCTCTTTCCCTCTTGGAGGAGCTCTGATCCAATTCTTTTTGGTTTAGAGGTTTAGGAAACATCATTGGGTGGTGCATCTTGTTGATTGGCTATGGGTTGTCTCAGATCATGTTGACACAACGAGAAGTTTCCTATTCATCTACTTCTTCTCTATTTATCATTCCAGTGATTGGTGTTGTATGTATATCTTTAATCTTTATGCATGTACATTTGTTGATCACGGGATTGTATGAAATCTCTTTTACAAATTAATACTGGTGTTTGTTCTTGATTTTTTCTTTATCGTGGAGTTTTGGTTTGTCATAGACATATCCTTTCCTAATCTCTTTCTTGAATGAATATCTATTAATTTCTAGTTCTATACATAGATTTAGGCTTAATATTCATGTGGGTATCAGTTATGAAATGCAACCGGGTTGTTTGAGTTGCACGCAAAATCGCCTCCGAGAGCAATACGGGTGATGTCTCACTTTGTGTTAGAGATAGCCTTAGTGTGAGCGATACCGGATGGTATTGACAAGTGATTTAGGTTAAGTGAAATTAATTCGCAAGTTTAAGTATTTGATGGGCAGAGTGAAATGCAATTCCATAATGAATCTCTTAGGCTGTAGATGAATGTTTATCACTTTCTTTATAACTTTATTTATTTTTCTTGCACTTTTTTTGCAAACCCTTTTCCAAACTTAGAAGGATTGAAACTTTTGAACGATAGTTTTTCCCTCTCACTAATCCCTGTGGAGACAATACGATATAACCTATATATCACCCTTATAAAAATAATTACTTTTGCTTGCGCTTTACCGCTCCAGCAAAATGTCGTTATTATCGGGGATTGGTGTTGATATTAACTACATCGCAGTACTTTTTCTTTCTAAGTTTCAAAAATATGTCTATTTTATGCATAAACGTGATTTATACATTTGTATATAATATACTTATTTTGTTTCACGTTTTCCAATTGTGGTTAGATGTCTAGTTTTGGTTAGAACTCGACGAGATGTGGGCGAAGGTGGGAGTGAAAGAATTTGGCTCATTCGAAGCAACATGGTTATTTTCAATAACAGACGTCGAGCTAATAACGTAAACCAAGCACTTGTTGGGAGGCATCCCAATAGTTTTTTATTTTGTATATATTGTGTTTTTGATTGTGTAGGTTTGTTGGTGTAGTGGAGGCTTGGTGAAAATGCAGTAACTTTGCTGGTTTTTATGCATTTTCCTGAGGGCGCTAAGCATGCTATGTGGATGCTTAGCATGCTCTGCTGTTTTTCAGTCAGTGACTTTTATTTGTGTCACTTTTCTTCCTTCCTTTTTCCCACTACACCAATGTTGTTTAGTTGTAGTTTAGGTGATTGAATGCAACTGTCTACACAAATTTAACTCGGACTAGTTCTTAAATTTCATATCTCCACTTTTAAATTTATTTATACAATTTTATTCGGTATTTTAGTATGTGTATATTAATTGTGTTCACTTTTGTGTTTTTCTTTGAGCTTGTTGTGAATAGCTTAAGGATATTGAGGTGATTTATCAAGTTTGATCGTTTCGACTTGCGAATGCGTGATAATGATTTTCTTAAGGTTTTTTACACGTCCAAGGTATGTGTTTATCTCTTTCTAGACTTTATCATATTCATGATACTTAGGCTTTATACAACTTTCATGCCATTCATTCTTTTGTATACTTGTTCATTTGTGAATCATGTTAGCTTCTACCCTTTTTGTGAGGTAGATTTCCATTGTTCATATATGTTGGAGACTACAATTCTTGTTCTAACTGGATTTTATTATACTTAATCTTTTGTTTATGTTGATTATATGAAAGCATGAAAAAGATCTAGGAATTTTGTTTCATTTTGAGCACAACTACCTAACCAAATATCCAATTGTCCTTGTGAGTGTGTGATCATTCGTAACCCCTTTCAGCCTTTTGTCATTGTCCATATTCTTTGAATTTTATGCTTGTATATAAGTATTGATTTCACTTTTTGTATGAATTTTGATTGTTTGTTTTTTTTAACCCTCAACTTTGTGTTGTTGTATGAATTTTTACCTTACCTTAGAAAGTAGGGAGTATTCACATGATGATGTCGGTTGAATTCAAGTTGGGGAGAAAAATAATTGTGCATTTATTGTTGATTGTTATAAGGTTGAGAAAGAAATAAAATGAGAAAAATAAGTGATAAGAAAAAGAAAATAAAAAAAATGTGAAAAAGAATTGAAAAGAAAAAGAAAGAAAAAAGAGAAAAGTTTTGAAAAAGAAAAACAAAAAGAGTATCAAATAATTGTTCTAATAAGTATGGTGTTTTGGTTTAACAATTTGGGATTTGGAATAAGATTGGTTGAAATTGTGTTACTTGAGTTGTTAGGGAATTGATCACTCCCTTAGGTTTAGGAAAGTTTTTGTTTCGATTAGCTTTAGAAATTATCCCTTGTTTGTTTACCCGACCACATTACAACCTTGAAAAGCCCTTGTGATTTTTGCTTTTATGTCTTCAACATGATTTTTGGATGAGAGTATAATTTAATCTTTTGTTTGCAAGGTTGTTGGATGAGTGAAAATACCTCATTTTTGTGTGTTTGTCATCTATCGATGATTGTTTTTGCTAGATGTGATTCATTTGTGAACTAGTCTTGTTTTAGAATGTTTGGCATGGTTTTTGTATTTAGTATTTGTTTTATGTTTATGTTATACTCGTAGTTTAGTGGTAAGTATTTACTTTGTGTGTACTATTTTTCATTTGAACCATTGCATTTGCTTTCCATTTTCAAAACTTGTCGAGTCGTGATTCTTTGGTTGATCATTTTCGTTTCTTCGATGTTGTCAGTTTCTTGTTTAGGGACAAACAAGTTCAAGTTGGGGAGAGTTTGATAAGTGAAAATTGTAGTTATTTTTTTATATACTTTTTATTGCACTTACCGAATCTTTGTTGTTAATTTCGGTTAAATAAACCCGACTTTTATGTAAATATGTATACTTAGTGTATAAGTGCATTTATGATTCATTTATGTATCGTTTGATAGTTTTAATGTATTTTTGTAGGTATTTTTGCCAATTTGGAGCATCGAGGAATAAAGTGTCGAAGGCACGGCTTTACATAGGCATTTTTGGTCAAAATTAAGAAATAAAGAGGCTTCAGGTCGCGCTTAGCACGCTCCCAGCATGGATTCTGGAGCAGAGACAGTAGGTTTGGTGCTTAGCCTGGTATTTGGAGCTAAGCACGCTTTAAGGTGGTTTAGTGAATAAATGATAGTGGGCTAAGCGTGGAATTTGGGGCCAAGTGTGCTCTGCGTTTTTCAGTTTTGTATAAAATAGCTTAGAACACATTCTTTAGGGTTTTTATCATCTCTTTCTCTCTTAGAGGAGATCTGGTCCAATTCTTTATAGTTTAGAGGTTTAGGAAACATCATTGGATGGTACATCTTGTCGATTAACTATGGGTTGTCTCAAATCGTATTGACACCACGAGAAGTTTCCTATTCAATTCCTTATTCCCTATGTATCATTCCAATGGTGGGTGTTGTATGTATATCTTTACTCTTTATGTATGTACATTTGTTGATCATGGGATTGCATGAAATCTCTTTTACAAATTAATATCGGTGTTTGTTCTTGATTTTTGCTTTATCACAGAGTTTTGGTTTGTCATAGACATATGCTTTCTGAATCTCTTTCTTGAATGAATATCTATTAAGTTCTAGTTTTAGACATAGATTTAGTCTTAATATTCATGTGGGTATCGGTTATGAAATGCATCTGGGTTGTTTGAGTTGTGCATAAAATTTCCTAACAGAGAAATACGAGTGATGTCTCACTTTGTGTTAGAGATAGCCTTAGTGTGAGTGATACGTGATGGTATTGCCGAGTGATTTAGGTTGAGTGGAATTGATCCGCAAGTTTAAGCATTTGACGGGTAAAGTGAAATGAAATTCCAGAATGAACTATCTTAGGCTGTAGATGATTGTTTATCGCTTCCTTTATTGCTTTATTTACTTTTCTTGCATTTTTTTGAAAACCCTTTTCCAAATTAGAAGGATTAAAACTGTTGAACATTAGTTTTTCCCTCTCACTAATACCTGTGAAGACAATATGATATAACCTTTATACCACTCTTATAAAAATACTTACTTTTGCTTTCTGCTTTACTGCTCCAATATATGCCCTTGTTTGGTGATTTAGTTGAATTATTCTTAAATTATTCTGTATTCACATGTGGGATTAGAAGGGTGTTATAGTTGTTGTGATACGGTGGCAGAACCGGACTGTTTTGAGAAAATGCTGGTTTGCGTTTTACGTTTGTGTTCGCAAAATGTTACGGTAAGCAAGAGTCGCCACCGACTTTTATTTTATCCAACTGGAAAGGAAAAAACATAGAAAAATTCCTTTTTTCGAGATTTTGAGTACGGGGGGTAGATTATAGAAAGGGAAAGTATTAGCACCCTTTTTATCCGTAGTTTTCTACGGGCTCTTAGGTACTTGCTCATCTTTTAAAAATTGCTTGTGTGTGTTTGTTTTGAAAAGTTTTGTTTTACTTCGTTTTAACCCTTGCTTCTGTCTTCAAGAGTGTTACGAAGTGTTTTTGAAAACTTTGTTTGAGAAAAAAAGTGTAAGTGTGAAAGTTTGATTTTGAGCAAGTACCTACTAGCATCTACCTACTCGAAAAAGGATTATTTCTATTCTCGTTTCCTTTAGACAGCGTTATCCCACTATTAATGAGTAGGTAGCACCGTTGTTGGAGTTTTAAGGGTCAATTCGAAAGGGACGTACAATCACTAAAGCAATGTTAGGACGTCTTAGTAATAAACCTAATGTCTTAAGATCATATTTGAGGCAACATTTCCGAGGCAACCTTTTCGAGGCAACATTTCCGAACGGGACTTTTGATCTTTGTTTAGACAAGAGAGCGACCACTAAAATATCCTATACTTAATGATCGTTTACCAAAGGCAACCGAAGTGAGAGTATACCCTAGGAGTGCGCATGTGCGAGTGATTTGATTTCAGTTATTATCTTTGTACATTTAGAGTTTGCTAACCATTTTAAAATTAACATAAAGTTCTTGTCATGCAATCCTATTATCATACATCTAACAGTTAATATTTGCGAGAATTAAAATGCGGAAAATAAAACTACGCTATTACAAGGCTTCGGGGAGGGGATTAATTACATAGCCAAAAACCAAAAAAAACGATAAAAGAAAATCCTAATTAAACTTTTACATACCATGAGCAGTTACATTAATATCGTAAAAATAATAAATGCGCGCGATGAATCGAGAACGAGAAAAAAATAGGGTTTTGACCCCGTCTAAACCTAACTGAAAGAAAAATTATTTTTTGTTGTTTTCGATTATTTTGAGAACATAAGGTTTTAATTGAATAAATACAAACCTAATTACTAATTAATTTAAATTAAGAAAAATAATTAATTTGACCTAATTTTGCATTTTTGTTATTTAAGAAAATAAAATAAAAATTAAATCAAACAAACCCTAATTTTCTAATTTATTTTAAATTGTTTACAAAAAGGTTAAAATTACCCTAAAATTAAATTTAACTAATTATTAAATTAAATTTGATAAAAATAATACCTAAATCTAAATTTGTGAAATTGATTTTATGATTTTGTAAAAAAAGAATTTAATTTTGTGTTAGAAAATAATTTAAACAAAATAAATAAATAAAAGAAATATAAGAAAAATAAAGAAAATGGGCCTGGTTTTGTAGCAAGAAGGGGGTGTCAATTGCATTTTCTGAGCCCAAAACTCCTTGGCCCATGTTGACTTTCCAGATCCCATGTTGCAAGCTTGACTAGGCCTATGGTAGACCTCCATGTGATAGGCGTTGGATTTGGCATGCTGGAGATCTGGTTGGCTGGACATTGAGGGTGTATAGTGGTCTCCTTGCATGCATGTGTACCTGATGATGTAAAAGAAAATAATATTGACAAATATGGGGACCTGGGGATCGAACTCATGCCCTTTGGCAATTTCCCTTGTGCACTGACCACCTGAGCTAGCGCGCTTTGTTGTATATGGAACAACAAATGATTATTATAATGGAAAAACAAAATAGCAATTATCAAAACGCGTGAATTTTGAATAGACAAATCAGGGAGTGCCACACCACCTTTCTTCTTCCTCCCTCTATTAGTAAAAGTCTTGACTTTTACCTACAGTCATCTGGGCGTAGGTATAAGCTTGTGTTCCTCCAAAATATTATGCAAGCATCATAAATCAATACCAGTGGTACCAATCAACTCGTTGCAACCTCACGAGCATCATGGTACCATTTTTCATGGTCAATTGTTCCTGCAAGGAAAATCCCTAAAAACGAAACCTAAATCCTAGTCATGGCAACTTTCTGTATGGTAAACAAAAATGCAATTAAGTATTGTCATTAGCTTGCAAATGTTTCAAGGATTCAGAATATATAAACAAATCATGCTAAGAGTGTCAGGATTATGATATGCGATTTCAAGAGATCATGGAGGTCGTGGGATACTTACAGCGCGTATCTGGGCACGAAAATGCTTGCTAATGGTTGGGATAGAGTCCTTGGATGCCCAACAAATGAATGGTATGCTTGGAATGGCTTGAAGAAGCCTGGAATTGAGAAATCAGATTGCAACTTTCCTTTGAAATTTTGAGATTTGTTCTTCTCTTTTCACGCCTCTAACTCTCTTGTTTTTGGTCTGCACATGCTCTATATGTACCCTAGAATGAATTAGGTTACAAACTTGCTTCAAATCTTTTTCAATTAAGGTGATTGAATCATGATTTGATTCTTATGTAAATCTTTCCAAATCAAGCCAAATCCAAACTTTTTGTGTCCAAATGAAGCTTGCACGATTTGATTCTCTTCCCAGCTGTATAAGAGACCTAAACATGCACAAAATCTCAAGCCTTGATTAGTTTTGATACTTTCATGATTTTATTTTGATTTAAATTAATTTAATTGAAATAAAAATCAAAATAAATGACAAAAATAAAATAAATACAAGTGGGGAGGATCATGGGTCGTGGATCATGTTACAAACTCAATGCAAGCACAGAAAGTTGGGCCCATTTGACAAAAATTGCAATTTTGGCCACTTTTGACTTTTGGCAATTTTGCAAAAAGGGTTAACTTCACCAATGCATAACTCCTTAAATTTTGATCCTAGAGATGTGTTCTTGGACTTTTTAGAAATCTAAATATATCCTCTAAGCAACCCTTTTGGTCTCATATCAATTGAGTCTTCCATGTTCATGTATGAAGCTTTGACCCAAAATGTGTTTTTGTTGACTTTTCAAAATGACCTATAATGTCCAAATTCATATCTTCTTGTGAGTGAATATTTTGAACTTTGGAGCTGAAGATGAATTGTAGGGAATTGCATCCTCTTCATAATGAGCTTTGGATGGGTCATTTTTGATAAAGTATGAGAAAGTTATGCTTAGTCATAGTTGAGTTGATTTTTCCTGTAAAACCCTAATTTAGCAACTTTTGGGTTTTGATGAATTGTGAGCAATACTTGATGAATCATGATCAACCCTTGATCAAATGATGAATAATACTTCAAAATTATAATGTTGACCAAAAATCTTGAAGTTTGACTGTATGTAGGACACCGTTGACTTTTTCCCTAGCACAATCGATTTTCAGGTTTTTGAGCAATTGACTGAGCAAAATTTCTCTGTAGGGATTGAAACTTGACATGGATGATCTTGTGAACATATTATGATGATAGTGAGAATTTTGGACCCTTTTGATTCAAACATCTTGATGCAAACTGAAACCCTAATTTGGGGTGGACTGCTTTAGGAGAGAGTTTGTCTGGTCAACCCTTAGACTTTCTTGAGCAATTTGAGGACCTCACTTGGAATGTATTGAGAAATATGGGAGGGCAAATTTTGAGGTACAACAGTTGTCATAAGAGTCATCTAATTGATTCTAGAAAGAGTAGGATAGGAGTATGAATGATTCAGTTGTGCCTAGGACAATGGAAATTCAACATTTGGATGCTAGTTCTACAAAAAGAGTCGAATCAATGTTGGAAATGTGAGATGGAGTTAGAAGAGGGTAGTAAGATACCTTAGTAACGTCAAGGTTTGGGCTTGATTGAGCTCTTCCTAGGCTTTTGGGAGTTTGAAGA
The DNA here is from genome assembly GCA_948472305.1 of Vicia faba. Lineage (NCBI taxonomy): Eukaryota > Viridiplantae > Streptophyta > Magnoliopsida > Fabales > Fabaceae > Vicia > Vicia faba. Next base: position 1,154,884,410 of record OX451737.1, on the reverse strand, counting down.
AGCATCATTCAACCTCTTTTCTTATTTATCATCCCAGGGACTTCATTTTCTGCATCTCCTCCTTCATAAAAATGATGGCTTGCTCTTTGCTAACTTTCTTTAGAGAACCCTTAAAAGTTGATTTCTTGTCTTTATTTTTCTTCTTCTACCGTCAAACCTAGAGGATTTTGAAGGGGCCTTATCTTTCCCTTGATTTTCATAGGTGCCAGCTGTAGCCTTAACGACTTTGCTAGTGTGATGTTTTAGAGGAATATGTGGAGGAGATTGCAGGTGTTCATCAATAAGCTCAAATTTGGCCTCTTTCGATGGAGACAAGATTGTTTTGACAAATTTTAAAGGATAAAAGATAACTTTGAAGGAGTTGAAAGAAAATATGAAGGTAATTTGAACCATGGTTTCTTGACTAAGAGGAGCTTCAATGTCTTTGCTCTTTTAACTTTTCTTTTTTGAAGGTTCTGCTGCTGAGTAAGTAATTTTCCTCTTTCAACCCTAAAAGAGTAGACCAAAGGTTAAGAAATTGATAAAATATTTATAGTCTAAAGGAAAAATAAGCATTTAGAGAATTTACATCTGAGGTTTCCTTTATTGGTAAAACCTCCCTCATAAAGTGTTGGTTTCTTGATATGCGTCTTTCGACGATTCTATATTGGGCGAAACACCTGCAATAGATCGACAAAAGTGAATAAAAGAGGGAAAAAGAAAATTCAATAAGTTTTTCCTAAAGGTATGGTTTGTCACTTTCTAAAATAGATTGTAAGACTTACATTTGTCTTTCTTCTCTAAGTTCTCTAGAAGCAAAAAGGCGCCAGTCAGGTATTAAGCCATTAGAAAAGGAACTTGCACGACTTCGTAGTAGGAAGACCACCAGAACTCAAACTATTTGGTGTAGTGAAAAGAAGGCGAAAACTCAAGAAGGTCGAGAAATACAACCTTTTTCTTGAAGAAGTTCATACACTTCCCAAGCCAATCTTCATTTGGTTCATCAGTAGAAATGAGAACACTTGCTTTTGGAAGGAGGGATTTTGGTAAGAATTGACTACGACCAAACTGCCTAGCTACCAAGTTTGGTTGATAAGAAGCCTCCCTTATACCTGATTTGGAAGAATAGAGTTTGGTCGACAGTGGAGTAGGTTAGAAAAAATTTATAAAAATTCCGTGAATCTCTCTCTGTTCATTAGGTGAAGGATTCAATAATGGTTTTTTGAGTTAGTCAGGTCCACAATTTTGACTGGAAAATGGTACCATAGTCGAAACAAATGTTTTACAATTGTAAAATAGATCAAAATATGTCTCAAAAGATTTCTTTGATTCATCTTTTGTCATCTGGTGTGAGTTAAACAAGCCTTAGACCTTCGATACCCCCTCTAAATTGGATGAAATGCGGGTTTTCAGGGAAGGTTCGAAAGTGGCATTAAGCCACAATTATAGTAGCCAAATTGGGCCAGAGATCAAGAGAGTTTCAGGATTCTTCTATTTCTTAATGTCATGAGAAGCTAACCCTAGATATTTATAAAGGCAACATAAGATCAATTTTCCAAGGAAAAAGTTCCTATTTTCATGAAGTTGAATGGTTAGAGGCATAGTTTTTTTGGCCACTTGAAGGGATCTGGAGCAAAAAACATAGCAAGAAATATAGTAGGTAAGGAAATCTATGTGTTCATGGTCTCCTACATTATCTGTCGAAGTGTAACGTTCTTCTATGAATGTGGTATATGTAAGGTTATTAAATATGAATTAGATTAGTTTTGGTGATCCTAAAGGGTTCAAAGAGTTCACCAGTTGGTAGAAGACCAACAATTGCCGCCATGTCGAAGAATGTGGGGTTACCATTCCACATGGTAAATCAAACATATAGGTTGAGGATTCCCAATATAAAATAAAGTAAGAAATATGTGAGTCGTGCCTAGGGCCAACTCTTGAGAGTTTTATCAAGTCAAAAATAACCTAATCTTTCCATACCTATTTTTTCTTTTGTTGAACCCTATCCAGCCACTTGATGTGTGATACATTATTTTCAATAAGGGGAGAAGACCGAAATACTTGGTTCATTATGAAGCTAAAATCAAAGGGTTTGTGCAGAAACATTATGGGTTCGCATGAAGGAAAGCTTGGGAAGAAATGTTTTTAAACACGAGGTTTCCTAATGTGCATAGGGAGAGGGTCCATGACAACACAAGTAGTACCTAAAATAGAATATGGAATCAATACCTAAGAATACAAAAGCTTCCTCTTCTCATATTCCATACAAGGCTCTGGGACATAGGTGTGCTTGTCTATAAGGATAAGACATGAGATGTTATCAGCAGAAGGAATTCTTAGAGAAAGCTTGATAACACGATTAGAAGCCATTCTTTGGTCTTGACAGATTTTAGAAAGGAAGCGTTTAGGAAATGAAAAATGGAACTTAGAGATTTTCTTAAAGGAATTTCTAGGGCTTTCAGAGAAGAAAATGGTGAAAGAGGAGAGAGACGTTGAAGAAGCATATAAATATACCACCAAGAGGAAGAAACTTTTGAACTCCCCTCTAAAAGAATTGGGACAAATGATGTGTCCCAAGTCGATAGATGGTATTGTAAAATATTTGGAAAATGAAAATAAATGAATTTTCTTCATTTAATTTAATTTAGTGGCTCATCAATATCCCAAGAAATCAGAGGTAATGATTATCAACTGCACACACGATTGTGACTTGACAGTTTGGTAGAAAATAGCCTTGATGAAAAAAAAAGCGTCTAGACGATGTGACATGTACAGGCTATTCCAAATAGTGTTGAACAATTACAAAAAACACTATCTTTCTTCCATTTTACACATATGGTCGAAAATGGTATTTTTTGGGGGGCATTTGTTAGCCTGAAAATTCTAGTTGGAGAAAAGTCTACGAGGAATGCTAATAGCTACGTTGAAAAATGCTAAGTATCAGGAAGTATCGACTAAAAGGCTTTGAAATATTAACTACATCAACTAAAGTGGTTCGACTAATGCGGTAAGCATGGTTTGGGAGAATCTCAAGAGCAGATCCACAAGAGTAGACTCACTCTCTCTTAAAAATATGTCCAAAACTCGAAAAGGGCTTTCGATAAAAATGGTTAGGTTCGACAAGTGCACCAGTTATCTAAGACTTAACATATTTTCTAAGTCTATGAGTCAGTTAAGCAAATGAATGTTTTCGACAAGTGCTATAAGAATAAATCAGAGATTCTTAGAGGCATTTGAGGAGTTCAAAGTAGTTATCAATGCAGTTATCAGCACAATACTTGGGTTTTCAGCACTTATATCCTTGAAGACGTGTGGAGACAAGTTAGAGCATGGAAGCTTAAGTTGTGGGATACGTGTCAGATCTGTGGGATTGAACCGTCGTCAATAATTATCATCATAGTGGTATATAATTCATGCTTATGCATTGTAGTCAAGGTCGCAAATTCTCACTGATTCTCTATAGAATTAAAGTACCCAAGTTACAGAGTAAAATAGTTTGTGAAAAATTTGAGTCTGTGTCCACCTTTTTAAAACTTCCTGCAAATATTTTTTATTCAAAACATTTTACGTTAAATGTCATTCATTTCATTTACTTTATTTCTCATCTATTATTTTTATCCAAAGTTTATTATTTGCATTCAATTATTTGTTATTCAAACACTCTAAACCCAATGCATACATTTATCTCTACGTCTTTTTTTGCACAATATGTCTCTGAAATTTTTCATGTTAATCTCGTAAGTGAACTAAACTCGTGATTATTTACTAAAAATTCCAATAGACAATATCTCAAAAAATCGTGCTTCAGGAATTAATATGAAACTAATGAGAAGTGAAATCGCAAATGAATTTATTGTGAGATCAACATTGAAATCAGAGAGAAAAAGTGTGAAAAATAAACTTAGCCTGCAATGTTGCAACTTCCAATTAAGGTAGCAAGGCAACCGCAAGGAACGATGGTTGGAGAAGGCATGTTGGTCAGTGCATTTCTGGTTCTGATTGATAAGTTAATACAAGTTGGCAACACAACATCTTCTAAGAGGTCTGAATTATAAGAAGATTAAAAACAAGTGAAAGGTATTTTAACCTTCCCGTGCAGATCTTTGATATTCCACTTTCGCACATTATTCATAACATATACTGGTGTACATAATTATAAAATAGTTAAGCTAAGCTTACACTGCTGGCTTACACCTACACCGTATAATCATGTTGATTATACTCAAATAATTAATAAAATATCCATATAATTTTTACTTTTCATGAGTCACGTCTTCTTACGTGAACAGTGGTATAAACACTGAACACTGACCGTGAACAGTACATATACGTGAATACTGACAATCAACATTATTTGTGAATAATGTATGAATATTAATTTTTAGTAATAAAATAAAGTTGGTTAATAAAATATAAAATATTGATTAATAAAGTAATGAAATTGGTTAATAACCGTTCAGATATTGAAAATAATTGAGTTAAAAATGTTTTTGATCCCTTTAAATATAGCGGTTTTCAACTTTAGTCCCTCTAAATATTTCCTTTAAAGAATGATCTGCCTAAAAGTTTTAATTTTAACTTTTGGTCTCTCAAGGCAAAATCGTAGCTAAAATAGTCTTTAATTATGTCGCTAAATAAAACACCGTTGCTAAAACCGTCGCTAAATTGTAAAAAAAAACGTCGTTAAGTTGCAGGAGGGACCAAAAATTAAAATTAAAATTTTTAGGAGGATCATGTTAAAATTAAATGACCTAATGGTCA